>OY728123.1:1345133854-1346333854 GCA_963277665.1 Viscum album
GTCACTTTTTATGTGGCCTCCTCAGATCTTATTAAAAAGTTGATCATCGATGTCATTTAGGATTTTTTGAGGAGGATGTTTTCCTGAGGTGTCCCATGCAACAAAATTAATCCCTATTAGAATGGTGAGGGACCCTTCATCAAGAAAAATTATAGGCCAATTAGTATGTCATATTTTCCACACATAGACCTTTATAGTGTTATCAATAAGAGATCTTAGCTCATTATCATGAGTGGATTTTAGAGAAAAAACATGGTTTTAATCAAGGAAGCTCCACCTAGGCTTCCATTTATCCACCCCAAGGGATGGTTAGATACATTAATAGGAATAATTAATGTTAAAACATTGGGATTAAATTGACATGGAAAATTCATATGATAGAGTTGAATGGGGTTTCATCCTAATGGCGATTCCTTATACTGGCTTCACTAGGTTGGTGATAGGTTTTGTCTTTAGGTGTGTCAATTCCCCTTGTTTTTCAGTCAATTTCAGGGGGATGAAATGTGGGTTTTTAAATAATTTCAAGGATTAAGGAAGGGAGAACCTTTTTCTCCACGCCTCTTCATTTTGTCTTGATATTTCATTAGAATACATCTATCTAGTTGCATTCATAGTATAAGAATTATTCCCTTCACATTTATAAGTAATTAATATGGCATACACCACCTCATATGTTTAGATGACATCCTTACATTCATTAAAATTAATAGGAGGTATATTCAATGATTCATAATGTTTGGGGAGGAATACTGCTAATGGAGTAGAAAATGGTTCATCTATGAGAATAATAGTGATTATATTATAAACTTCTATTTGGTTTGATTATCCAAAATAATCGATGGTATGCTAATAATTAATAAAAAAAATTCTTTTAGGTTATATAGGAGCCCTAATTTTACCCAGAGGTCTTCACAACAATCAGTTTTATATCATAGTTTACAAAATATTCGGATTCCTTAATAACTGAAAGAGTTACTTGTTATCCTTTGGGGGACATATTACACTATTTACTTGTGTTCATTCATCCATTCTGATCTACATTCTTTCCATTATCCATGTTAAAATTTTTTTTAGTAACTTTAAAATAATAATGACCTAATTTATTTGGGATGCTCATATGGATGGACACTATCACTAGGAATCTTGGGCTAGAATAACCAATAATATTGAGAAAAGTTATATTGGTCAAATAAGTGTGGATGATACCATGAATAGACATAAAAATAAACAGTAATGGGAAGTACTGGTGGGACAATCACTATGAAGTATATTTATTATGTTGAAATATAGTGTAAAATAGGGTGTGCTAAAATGGAAATTTCCTAACCTATGATTTTTTTGTGGGAATTTACCAGAGCTCTAGCATATGTCTTGGTGGATTATATAATGCAGTGATATTACCTACTTATAGAAAAATTATCTGGGTGTAAACCATTGTTTTATAGGATTCCCTAACCCTTAAATCACATTTTCTCAAGCATTTACTTTTCTTATGTTCATCTGAGACACTCTCAAACAACATCAACATGACATCTTTGACAACATTAATCATTACTATGAACTTGATAGACATCTATTCATTGGAGCCTCATTGGGGTGCTTCTCATCCCTGGTGTATCATTATTACCTTCATACATGACTTGAATTGGGTGTGGGTAATCGTTATTGGTTCAATGAAATTATAATCAAGTTTAACTTCCCTATTTGGCATATTTGGTGACATGCTATACTAACAGATGAGTCGATATCACACAAGGGAATCAATATCATGTACAACTATTTCTATTTTTGTTACACCAAATATGAAATTATGGATCACTGGGTTATTGAGGGAGAACGGGGAAGGGATATGTGGAGAGAATTTTGAAGACTTATTGGCATAGATATATCATAGTGTAATTGTGATGCTTTCATATAGTCCTAGTATCATTTGGTTGAGTCTAATGACCTATATTAGAAAGAGAGACTCACTCTGGTTTTGGGTGGATACTAGTGTACCTATAATTACAAAAATTATACATAGGTGAAAGGATCTACAAGTTCATTTTCGACCATGAAACCCCAATCCATGTTCCTGGAAGTTGATCTAGGTGATCTCTTGAATCAATGGGACAATGAACACTCAGTGAAGATTGTTTGTAATGGAGGAATAATTGTCCCTACTTTCCATAGGGTAGTTATCTTATGTATATAGGTCCTTTATAATTCCCATAGTAATGGTTTCATGATCAATATAGATAGATCTTGTAATTGAATTATCAAGAGAGGGGGAGGGTTAGTTCAGGACTCCAAAAGTTAAGTGTTTATCGATTTCAGTAACATCAATGGTCATCTGACCTCTCTTGGGGAAGAGGATAATACTTTTCTGAATGGGATGGAGATTTTTACATCTACTAATTAAACCCTCGCTGATATTGTACCTAATTCCTTAGTTATGTTGAAATCTCTTTAAAGAAGTAGTG
The DNA here is from genome assembly GCA_963277665.1 of Viscum album. Classification (NCBI taxonomy): domain Eukaryota; kingdom Viridiplantae; phylum Streptophyta; class Magnoliopsida; order Santalales; family Viscaceae; genus Viscum; species Viscum album. The sequence continues at coordinate 1,345,136,317 of OY728123.1, forward strand.
ATGCCCTCTGGTCCATTGTTTATCTCATACGAAGATACAAGAGGCACATTAGTTGAGTGAATTTGAATCACACCTATCATAAAGGTAACTGTGTTTCAGATTTCATTTATTTAAATGGTAACTATAGAAACCCTATTATTATTTATACTAATATAGGTTCCCATCCCACAATGTGTGCTGATTTTGTATGAGTCGATGCTCTTGGAATTCATTGTTTATTCCTCCTTTACCTTGTTGTCATATTTCATCCTATAATAATTTAATAAAAAATTTTAATTTGGATTACTAGATTATAATAACATATATGAGTTTTATAGTACAATATCAATATAATTTCCCTAAATGAAAAATTTGGGAAAAAATACTTTATGGTGACATTGCAACCTTTTTTTTTGTTTTGTTGTGTTTATTAACAATGCAGGTTTTCATAGTGAATTTTTGAGTTCTAGAGATATTGTTGACAATCCAAGTTGTCAAAGAACCATGAAAAAGGAAGAGAAGATCCGGAGGTGGTAAAAAAATGAACAGATACAAGGTGGTGCCAGTTTTCAGTGTTTTCCAAATTTTTGGGGTCCAAAATTTTGGATTGGATGAGCATCGCAAAATATGGGTTTCCTTAAAGATCTCTTCAGAATATGGAAAAGGCATGAGTTTCGTGATGATGGGCTTCTTGATGTGGATTTTTCGATGACATGAATAATTTTGGTGGTGATTTCACAATTAGGAAGAGCCTTACAAACAGAATAGATGAATGGAAATGTGAGGGAGCTTTGCATAGGTGGTGCGAAGAAATTGACAGAATTCTCCATGATTATGATGAGCTTCGTGATACAAAAAATTTCCATGGTGCTTCGCGATATTGAGAGAATTTCGGCAGAAATTTAAGAGCTTCACGATTTGAGTTGACATGACGATGAATTTGTGTGGAAGGTTTGAGGGTCAGTGGAATCTCCTATAAATAGACCTTGACCCCCTCGAGAGACGTTGGGAGTTTTTCAATAAAATATTGTTTCTCTCAAATCATGAAGGAGGTTCATGGTAGCAGTGTGATTCACAAAAGACAAGAGCTTCGCTGTGGCTAATATAGCTATGCAAAAGTGGTGTGTTCTGCGTTGGCTCAATGAGTTTTGTGAGGAAAGTCTCTTTGCAACGGATTGAAATATGAGACAACCTACGTTCTATAAAGGATTGATCTTTTTGAAGTTCTGAGCTCTTTGTTCCAGTGTACTCTGCGAGGTAGCGATCTCTATGAAGGTGTGTGATTCATGAAGAGTCACGGACTTCACGAAGGCCTGTTCGAGCTTTTCAAAATTGAGAGCTTCGTGAAGTATGGTGATTTGTGAATGTTTTTCCAAGGGCTGTTTTATAGTGAATGGAGGAAAAGTAGTATTCATTATGGGATGAAAGTTGGACATTAGCAGAGTATCTATCAATAGCTGAGGATGCATGTATTCATGCAAATGAAGATACCTACAGGTCTATAAACTGTGAGTGGATCCCTTCCAAGTTTAGTGATCCAAGGAAGAGGAATTAGGTTATTATTTCAATCAGTAGGGAGCTAGTGAGAGAGAAATAGTGTGTGACCTTTTGTAAATTAGTGGTCTAACCCTAAAAATTTTAAAGGTAGTGAGCATGGGCATAGAAATGATCAAGCCTGAACATTATTGGCGGTGAGATTTAGTGGATTTGGTACATCAACACATTTTCATTGTCTGCTCCTTAAAAGTATCCCAATGATGGTGAACCAAGTAAAAATCTATTTGTATGCCCATTTTCGTTCCTAAATTTCATTAAAATCATCATCATCATTTGATTAATAAGGGATGAATAATATAAATAGTGACACATATGTGAAAAAAAGTGACCCATAAAATAATGAGGTCAAGATCCTGTGGAGCATGAAGAATTTTGAAATAGAACATCCATACCCTGATTCACCCCCATATCAGGGTATTTAGGCCCCTTTTGGTCCTAAAAATTGGTATCATGGGGGAGGTTGCTTTTATCAATTTTGTTTTCTTTGACTTGGTTTAGTCGATTGTTGTGGTTAATGATTTAGCCTGCTCTTATCTTGGTGTGCCATGGAAAAGGGAAAAACACCAAAGAAGAATCAGAAGTCATATGGTGTTAGTTAGTGTGGAAGTGTTTATTGAAATAGTGTGATTCAAATAACAGAATCAAACAACTTTTTGAAGGAAGTCTTGGATGAATATGATAGGGTAAAGACAGATTCACTCAATAATGATGTAAGAACAAGTGAAGTACTTGAAATTCAATGTGATGCTGAAACTTCTGATGATGAATAAGTTTCAAGAAAGATGCCACCAGTAGATTATGTCAACATGACAAAAGAATTGGATCAAAATTTGGATGAAGATGTTAAATATAAAGATATCTGGATCCAAGTACAAGAAATTGATGTCAACAGGCTGAGAGGATTAAATAAATGGATTATTGAAATGGCTACTAAAATGGGGGAGAATAATGGTTCCCAAGCTGAAGAACCGAAAAATTTGTCTATAAAGAGAAAAAATCTCAAAGATGATGTCATGGGAAAAAATCCGAACAGAAATGAAATTCAAAATCTGAAATCCAGAAATGACAATCTTGTTACACAAATATCTAAACTAGTTCAGAAGAATCAAAGGCAATGACAAGAGAATTCATGTTGTTCTAATTCTATTGCTCAAGAAAAATTTAAATTAAAGGAGAAAAGTGACATGGTGGATAATATGACACATGAATTGGGATATGAGATGAGTAGAGGGAAGCTTCTCAAGAGATTACATGATGCCTAACATTAGTCATGAGATATGAAGATTAAAAGTTAGAAGAAGATCTAGAATCAGTAAAGAAGTTAGTGGAGAAATCCTATGCAAGAGGAACACCTAAAAAAAGGATGCCTTGCACTTACTATTTGATTATCCTTCAGCCAGAGATGATGAAATGAAAAGAGAATATTCTATTTTTGAAGATAAACAAAGAATATTTTCTCATCTCAATGACCATTCAGTTTGGGAAAAACTGGTATTGTATTTGATGAATCACTTACTGTGCATGAAAAAAAGATATTCGTGAATAGTACCACAAATGAATAAAATCCTATAGGTGCTGGAGAAATACCTAAGAGGTTATTTACAATAAATAGTGAGAATATGTGATATTTCTGTTGGATTGGGGGCAACACGTCAAGATTTTTTAGAGGCTTTTGAATATATTTAATGTTTTTGTTGACAATCCTTTTTCGTCACATTGTCTAAAAGAATGGAAAGGGAAATGAATTAGCACAAATTGATTCATCGTTTGAAGAAAATATCAAAAATTTACCAAGGAATGAATAAGAGTAACATTTCATAAGGGTCATGCAAGTTCCCTTACTGTCGTGAAAGTATACTTTCACACCGACTAATGGTCACATAAGTGACTTGTGTGCCCTAAGTGATAAACCACCCGGGGTCTTCTCTAGCCTATAAATACCCCCGGTGGGCCCCCCATTTTGGGAGGAATTTTCCCAGAATTCAGATACAGAGCTCTGAACGCCAAAGTGTCTTCTTCAACTATTCCGAACACTTCTAAGGTAATTCTTTACCTGGAATGGAAGGTCTATACAAGAGGAATAAGGTCTAAGTGTTAGAAATCACTAACACTTGCGCACCTAAAGTGTTTTAACCTTAAGGGAAATGATCATACTTGCGCGCCTCCTTATATATTTATTAAAACTTGTGCGCCCCTCTTCTAGATGTACCTCAGGATAATTCTAAAGGCTTTGGTCAAGGATCGCCCAAGTATTACCCTACTGGTTAACAATCGCGCAAGTACCCGTGTGCCGGGCAGGTATACCCGTGCGACCAGGACTTGCGTGCCCACGCAGTACCTGCGCGCCTGCCAGGACTTGCGTGCCCCTATCTTTTTGGGTGCCTTTCATGCCCATTTCACCCCTCTTATGCCATTCCACCTCTCCTATTCAAGATTCAGTCTTCAAGACACTCTTCAAAGCCATTTATGTCATGTTTTCTTGATTGACTTTCTTATCTAAAAGGAATCCCGTGGAACATCTCTCAAAACCTAGTGATTTACACATCTTTACATCGCAAAGGTTAGAGAGTTCATTCATTCAACATAATCCTTTAATGATGAGAGAATATTTAACTTTGGCCTCCTTCTCATGAGTATGCCCCAGTCATAAGTCCCCTCCTAACTTGGGAATCTTCCTTAGGAGTAAGCCCCAGTCTTAAAATTTTCAAATATAGGCATCCTCCTTAGGAGTAATCCCCAACCATAATTATCTTAACCTGGGCTTCCTTTTCAAGAGAAAGCCCCAGTCTTAGATATGGGCCTCCTCCTTAGGAGTATGCCCCAAGTACCTTAATTTTTCAAGTCCCTTAACCTGGGCCTTCTTTTCAGAAGTAATCCACACCCTTAATTTCTCTTAACCAGTCTTAATTTCGTTTTGATATGGGCTTCCTTCTCAGGAGTAAAGCCCAATCAGAAGTCCCCTCCAAACATGGGCATCTTCATTAGGAGTAAGCCCCAATATTAGAGTATCCAAATCTCCATGAAGCATATATACCTTTATGGACCCTGTTCATAGATTTCTTCTCTAAAGTAAATCTTAATCCTCATCTATTTGGGAAGTCATACACACATAAGCCCCACATCATTGCATATTTCATGGCATAATTTTCTGGTTTCACCAATACCTCTTGTTTCTCACACCGAGCATGACTCACGTGAGCTTAGAGTGTAAAAGTAATCATGACATATTTTATTTGAGCCATCAATCATGCATAAACATCATACTCCCTTTCTCTAACTATGTGGGTTCTGATCCCTTTTCCAAAACAATGGATATATAAGTAGCCCATCTGTGGGTACGATCCCAACTCTGAAATAATCCATGTCCTTCTGAATGACAATAAACTTCATGTGCCCCACTGAGTGGCTTTAAAACCATTATGGTCATAATAATGACCAAGAGACATTTATGTATTGAAGGATACCATTGGATAAAAATATCTAAACAAATACAGATGATTCTCTATTGATGAAGAACCTCGAATACATATAAATGATTTTCTAAATTTCCTACATATCAAAAATTGATTGTCAGATCTAAAGGAAAGTTCATTTTATACTAGGTAATGTAATAAAGATTCACGAACATAACTTAAATCTATAAAGAGAGTCCTGTAGTAGACAATAATTCCCCTCAAAAAGGAGTGATGAGTCCGACCTCCCATCCTCTCGACCAATGAAAATTCCTAAGCCTCATCAGTCCACAACTAATGAGCACCTACCTTTGGAAAGTAGGTTCAAATGGATATGGAATCATTAGATGTTTCCGGTTCTATGAACAAACACGTTAGAAACCGCTTGGAATGTTTGAATATTAAATCAATGAGATCATCCACAATTCCAGAGGGAAATAAAAAATGGTGAACCCGACATGAAACCTTAACTAAGTTAAAATGATGTTATTCCTATTTGTTAGGCCCCTATTTAAACTCAATGAGAGGGCCAATAAGACAATCAATAACATATGTGTTTATCTAAAAGATGTAGTGGCCGAACGTATCTTGATTATGTCTATTATATCAAATAGGAACTCTTTTACAAGATCTTCTACATTTCCAAAATGGCTTCTCTTAAGTTCACACCCGTGAATACTTCTGCTGTGAAAACCTCTGCTACGAATGACACTGCTGCTACTCCTACAGGATCGTCATCCACTCTGAGGATGACATCACCTACTCAGCGTCTTCAACGCTGGGTATCAAATGCGCTGGTTAAGGATTACCGTCAAAATGGTACTATTACAACTCTGGAGGCTGCCCGAAAATCCCCCCAAGTAAAAAATTTACCCTGGTCATACGGACAGCGACGACCAGTGATAAAGAAGCAGGTGGTGCTAACCACCATCTCTAACCGTTTCGGGTTATTATCCCCAGAATGCAATCACCATTCGCTCACTTATTCTGGGGAGGTGAATGAGAAGGTCCCTCAGGGCCTTAATTCAAGCAGACATGAGTTCTTCCCAAGGGATCCTATCAACAATCGCCACTAGAATCGTGCGGTAGTGCACCCTCAAGATGATGAGGGTACCGACTCTAGGCGTTTGGCTCAGGTTCCTTGAACCCGAGCGGGAAAGACGAATCTCCAGATGTGAAATCCGGTTAAGAGTGAGCAGGTTCTCATCTCTGCCATCTTCGGAGAATTCCACCAACCTAACTTGGTGGTAATAAACGAGTGGGCACACACACCCATCTATTTTAATTCCGTTGTCCAGCAGACTCGTCTGGCAGTATCACGCCAATCCCGCTAGGCAATTCTGATGGAGTACTATAGGCAGGAACATATACCTGTTTATACATCATCAGCTAGTCAACAGGCTCGTCTGACTACATATGATGGAGCTCATCAACCACATTCGGAGAAGTGCAATCAGCAGACACAGACACCTGCTAGTACTGATCAAGCCTACCAACAGTCTCGCTTGGTAGCACTTGGAGAAGTCAGTCGGAAAGCTCCAGCGACAAACAGGAGGAAGACTCAAATTTTTTCCCGCACACTTGAGTACTGTTAGGATTCACTAATAAGAAAAAGAGGATAATAGCAAGAACATACACCTACTCCAAGCACGGAATGGATGTATATCCCCATTCTGGAAGCTGAAGTCACCAAGTATATTATATCAATGGTGAAAGAGCAGAATCAAATCCCTTCTCATATTCTGTATGTTTGCCAATATATTATAATAGTTTCAGCAACATCTCGGGGAAAGACACATAAATCTATCCCTACCAGTGGAGTGACACATCAACAGTTGACTTTGGAACAGACACACACATTTGTTTTAGTCCAAGAGGGACGTGAGGCATACTCCCCATATCATATAGACAACAAAGTCAGGCACATACATCTGATTTGAGTAGAGATCGTCCACCTAACCTGGTCATCTCTCCTGATCAGGCACGTACTCCTACTCGGAGTAGCCACTTTCATCAACAAGTGATTTCCAAGGTGAGTAAGAAGGTTTCTAAGAAGAAGACCCACCCAACATAGTCAAGAGATCAAGAGCCAATCTGTAACAAGGCCTTGCTCGATGCTGGAGTTCTTGAAGCCCTTAGACAGTTGTCTATTGGAATTTAAGATTCTACTCCCTCATTTACCAATAGTGGGAACATTAATTCTGAAGGTCTTCAATAGAAAATTCCTCATGAAGTCTTCCTTCATGACAATTCGGTCGATCTCGAAGTTTCATCTTCATATGAGAGCCACAGGAACCCTCTATGTGGTCAGAAGCACAAGAAATAAGATATCTCATCTTTTTCTGTAACCCACCACGGTGGTACTCTCTATGATGATTAATTTCGCTATGAAAGTCCTCTCCACGGTTGTGATGCACATTGCCCGAAAAATGCTCTAGTGGACAATGTATTGTTGAGAAAGACCTCTTATCTTGAGGCACTTGAAAATGCGAAGCCAGTCATGTCTGATGCTTCATCGCTAACAGGTGAAATACTTTCTCAATTGGAAGATAGTCCAGGGTGTAGGTCATTCTCTGAACAACCCTTAAGTCATGAATCTTCTAGTTTGATCAGTGATTTCTCTACCAATCTTATTGAATCTGATGAAGCAGCAAGGAAGCACCAGCTCTGGTCAAATCAGGTAGAATAATCTTCATTAAATGATAAAGAAGAAATGATGAACATGAGAAAACAACTAGAGAAAGGTGAAGTGCCAGTCATGTTTTGGCCTCTGGATGACTCTCAGTAAGACATTGCAGAGATGTTGATGGAAGATGGAATTCATGATATTCGTCTCAACATATGGAAAAATATTTGTCAGTTGAAAAAGAAAGTATTATCTTATGATGAATATGAAAATAATGTTAAGATAATATTAGGGTTACAATGTCAGATTAATTTGGCATCTCTATTAGTCTCTCGATATCTGAAGGCTGAAAAGTAGCAGAGATCCCTTCAGCGTTCATTCCTTGGTGCACTATAAAGATTGTACCAGTTAATTGCAAATTTCCCATCTGGTATTCATGTCAGAGGATGTGGTGTTCATGGATCACTACATTTCACTATGCTCTCCAGTTAGCAAAGCCCGCCGAAAATGGTCTCATGCAATGTTATTTCCCACGTACGACCATAGTCAATGGGTTTTGTTTGTAATCAAAAGTTTTCCCAAGAATAGGCTTCAACTAGTTCCTCTCAAAATCAAGAATACAGAGAACAAGTTGTTGAATTACTCATGCATCAAGAAAACGAGAATATTGAATAGGCCTCTCGTATGGAGCAAGCACATCCTCAAGTGATAGAAGTGTCGGAAATCATCCAACGGTCTTTCGAGCCGGGTGATAAAAGTGGATGTCGATTGATGCATCCAGATAATTTCCAGACTAAGGTCTGCAAGACCAGGAGAGATTTTAAGAAAGTATCAAACATATCATGTCAAGAGCCACCCCAGCTTTCCAGATTGGGGACTCATTTAAACCAACCCTTAGAATCAATGAATAGGATTCGAGGAGTTGAGAAAAGACACCAGGAGCAGTCCCAGTCCACCGAACTGGGGACCTTTTCAAATCATCAACCCCCTCCTTAGAGAAATTCAGTCTTTTCTCGATTTCGGAAGAACCCTCAAGAGGAAAAAAAGACAAATTATTATGAGATTCTATCCAAATTACGGTTTTAAAAGAAGTTCATGAGGGATCAAACCGACAAAAGGCAATGTCTTGTCAGGGGCATGGAAGAAGACAATATCACAGAAATTCTGATGGAAGGGATCCAATGCATTATGCATCAATTAATGTCATCAATTACGTTGTTGCTGATCCACAAATGAGGCTCACTTAGAGGGATCATATGAAGAGTTTCATGTTCAAGAAGTTATACTCACATACACAAATGATGAAGGTGTGCATACATGAAATCAAAGATTTTCCCAAAATATGGGTGTTTCTTCAAATAACCCACTTTCCCCTCTCTGAAACGGATCAAACAAGGGGAAGGGAAAGAATCAGGTTACATATCCTTCCTCTAGAGAAGTCCAATCAGTGTCACTAGAGCAAAGATTTGTGAAACAAGAGGAAGAAATGAAATAATTGAGGAGGTTGAATACAGAACTACTTCAAGGTAGTCTTCCTCCTAAGCGTGCTGGATTCATTCAGTCAAGGGAGTTTGTTGTAGCTACTGAGATGGATCAAGAATATCCTCCTTTTTTATTACACCCTCACAGGTCTAATCTTACGGTTCAAGTGCAACAACAATTGGCAGTGATGCCATTAGTTACAGTACCAGCTTCCATACCTGTCCAAACTACAGTTATTTCACCTACCCAATTCCAAGTTCGACCAGATATTTCTCAAAAATTAATAACTACCATTGAGTCATTAACAGCTCAGTTAGAGACTATGGAAGGGAAGCATGCACATGTTCAACCAGAAAAGAAAGCTTACCCTAAATGGGTAGATTCAATCTCTCCCCCATCAAGTTTTGGGAACCTTGTATTCCTTATTTTCAATGGATCAGGCAATCCTGAATGAATTTCATGCATTACGTGTCTTGTTGCGATCCTATGATGGGAACTCCGGAGCAGCAAGAAGTAGTGAAATTCAAATGCTTCGTGCGAACATTCAAGGGCCAGCCTTTGTCTGGTATAGAAGCTTGAAATACCGGTCAATTACCAGATGGGAAGATCTCCGTCAATGATTTCTTCTTCAATTCAGCTCAACTTTGCCGAAGACAACAGTTTTCAATCTTACAAACTGTAAGAAAAGGGAGAATGAAAGAGTCTCTGATTTCATTTCTCACTGGAAGGGATTAACTTATTCCCTAAGCTTAACACTCCCTCAAGAGGAACTGTTGCCAATCTGTGTGGAAAATCTGCGTGACGAATTACGCACACCACTGATCCCTGTGAAATACATAGGAGGTTTTCGAGACCTTACTTTAATTGCGTAACAGATTTAAGATTCTCTTATACGAACTAAGGCTAAATCTCGTGTAATTCCATCAGCTCCAGGAAGGAGAATGGGTAAAGCAGAGACTGCTACAGTTATGCTTAAGCAAGCACATGTACCTGCTTCTACTGCAAAACCTTCATCTTCCCGAAGGGCTCCACCTCCGGAGCATCAACAACAGAGGCCGTTTCGTCAAGATGATCAAAGAGATCAAAGACAAAAACAATTTGAGGATTTTAAAATCAAAGTTCACTCTTTCCAGAATGAACATGTTCCTGGTTATTTAATTTTTGCCCTGGAAAATAATTTGGTTCAATTGCCAAGGCCCAAGAGGCCAAACAAGGAAGGAGATGAAGACCGTACCAACTATTTACCATTTCACTAGATGTTGGGGCATCCCATTCAGGAGTGTTTTATTTTCAAGGACCTCCTGCAAAAGATGGTCGACTCAGGAAAAGTCAAACTAAAAGGCTCTTAGCCCAGGTAGCATGTGTTACTGCTACAGTTCCAGAGGAGGAAGGTGAGTGGAAGGAAGTCAATATAAAAAATGCAGAAAAATATGATGATTGGATGGTCAGAAAGATAATCAACCAAACTCATGCTATTTTGCAAACACAATTGAAGAACCCAATTGTGCCTTCTCCCATGAATGCCGCCACAAAACCTTCTTCATCAGAGAGAAAATACTCAAAGAAACGACGAAATTCCAAGGAGGAACAATCAGAAGAAGATGAGTATACGTCAAAGCCTAAGCTATCTTTGACTCTAGAATATTTCTTTCCATCTAATTCGAAGCAACGGGCACCGTCCCACCAAACGGAACAGCCTAAACAGGCTAATCAGGAAGAGTCTTCATCAGATGAAGAGTTGATTTTTAGTTCTATTAATATGATTCAATTAACAGATCCATATTCTAGTTGCAGTTTCGATTTTGATGAGCCCTAATTCCCTATATCTAATTGAGGAATTAGAGGAAGTTCCAAAGGCTCAGGGTACAGGGTTAGACGTGGATCCTTCAGAAGCCACTATTCCAATTCTACCCCTCCTAGAACTGTATATGCATCAGAAACTCATGGCAGAGCCCTTCAGTGTGCTCAACAAGAACAAGAAAGTTCTTCAACCAATAGAAAATTCAGTCCTGGAACAGTTATTCTTGAAGACCGGTTGAAGGTTCCATCTTCTTCCTCTCAGCATGTAAATCGATCTAATCAATCTAATATTCTAAAGCCAGGAATATTGCCAACTCCTATCCCGATACAAGATGCATCAACTTCCAAGAAACCTGCTAAACCACATGTTCCTGTTGGGAAATGCAGACCTTTGGATAAAAAGTATGATATATTGAAAAACCTGACCCAAGTAACAACCATGTTATCAATTCTGGATGCCTTGAATTTATCAAAGGATCTTCGGAAATCACTCATTGAGGATTTTTCAAGTCCTAAAGAGTTTGAAACTGAAATTGCTGCAGCTGAATTCTATCACATAGAGAATAATCCTACAGAATGCCATGCAGTAATATCTTTTACTGATGAAGATGAAAATGATGTCGTGCATGGACATATTAGACCTTTGTACTTATCTGGAAAGGTCAATGGTGTAGACATCCAAAGAGATTTTATTGATAATGGTTCAAGAGTCAACCTCATGCCCATTTGTACACTTCGTTGATTAGGCCTCACGACATCTGATTTATCTCCTTCTACCATGATATTACATAGATACGATAAAAATGAACAAGAAACACTGGGAGAAGTTACACTCAGAACTCAGTTTGGAGATCTTGTATCCAATTCAGATTTCATATTTGTTGATCAAGACTCAGCCTTCAACATCTTGCTTGGAAGACCCTGGCTACATCAACATGAGACTATCCCTTCATCATACCATCAATGCCTCAAATATTGTTTCAATGGTCAAGTTGGGACATTGTATAGTGATAAGTCTGCATTCAAGACATGTGAATCTCAATACATTGAGGTAGAATTATATCACATGAAGGGAAGGGAGAAATACACAACAAAGGATATTGCCAAAGTTAATTCTCCATATGGTTTGGAGAAGATTCCAGTAAATACATTTACACATGTGAGTACAGATTATGTGTTTCCTATCAGTCAATTTGACAAGATAGACCCAAATCAAAATACTCTTATGGAAAGATCCACAATGTCAATTACGACAATCGATCCAGACAACATGGGAGAAATTGGTAACCCACTAAGCAGTGATGAACGCCCAAATGGTGACGTCTTCATTTCATCTGCTGAAATCCAACAAGTCTATACTTCGCCAATCTGTCCAGAAGAATTTATAGCAACATCGTAGGTGAACAATGATGTCGATTCTCAATCCATCATCTCCTCTTTATTTCCCAAGGAAGACCCTTCATCATCAATCGGGTCAGAAATGGAAGCTTCTTCTTCAAGATGTTCAAATTTTAACATCTCTTCTGATCATGGAAATTCTCCTTTATCATCTACTATGAAAGTAGAAATGGAAGAAATAAAACATGTTGAAGAAGAAGAGGAAGATCCCAGAGATGCTCCTCCAACATTTGAAGAGGGTATCTCTACCACCATGGATGAACTCAGAAAAATAAATCTGGGTACAAAAGAAGATCCACGCCCCACTTTAATCAGTGCGACCATGACCCTTGAAGAAAAATAGATGTATATTTCCTTTTTAAATCAAAATAGAGACATATTTTCTTGGAACTATATAGAGATGCCTGGGATTTATCCTGATGTTGCTACTCATCATTTGGGTTTACCATAATAACATCGAGGATTTAAGCAAGACTCGAGAAGAACACACCCAACTTATGCTTCCAAAATTGAAGCTGAAGTGGATAATCTTATCAAAGCTAACTTCATCAGAGAAGTTCAATATCCCAAGTGGTTGGATAATATTGTACCTGTAAAGAAGAAGAACGAACAAATTAGAGTTTTCATCGATTTCAAAGATCTTAATCGGCATTGTCCTAAGGATGATTTCCCAGTTCCGATTATAGAACTTTTAATTGATGCAACAGCTAGCTATGAAGCAATTTCCTTCAAGGATGGATATTCCGAATATAATCAAATCCGAATGGCCATAAGAGATGAGGAATCCATAGCCTTTAGATCCCCTCATGGTGTGTTTTACTACCAGGTAATTCCCTTTGTCTTAAAGAATGCAAGTGAAACATATCAGCATGCGATGCATCGTATCTTCAAAACCTTTTTAGGGAAGTTTGTTGAATGCTATGTGGAAGATTTGGTGGTCAAATCCAAACAACGTTCAAATCACTTGGATGATTTGGAAGTCATATTACGCAAGCTTCAACAACATAATTTGAAGATGAACCCCTTAAAATGTGCTTTTGGGGTAACCTCAGGAAAATTTCTCATCTTTTTTGTACGCCATCATGGTATTTAAGTCAATCCTGAGAAGAAAAAGTCAATCCTTGGTATGTCACCTCCTAAAAATTTGAAATAATTAAGAGGACTTCAAGGACACTTCGCCTATATTTGGTGGTTCATCGCCAATTTGGTAGGAAAAAGTTTACCCTTCACCAAATTGATGAAGAAGGGAGTCACTTACCAGTGGGCTGAACAATGTCAAAAAGCATTCGATATTCTCAAGAAATACCTCTTGAGTCCACCGGTACTCATGACACTTGTTGAAGGAAGACCAATTATCCTCTACGTGATAGCTTTAGAGCGATCATTTGGCGCCTTTCTTGCTCAGAAGAATGATGCTGGGAATGAAAACAGCCTCTACTACCTTAGTCGGACTATTCTTGAAGCAGAAACCTGGTATTCAAGTATTACGAAGTGCTTCATGGCATTAATCTTTGCAGTTTAGAAGTTGAGACACTACCCGCAACATCACGAGATCCGATTTTTATCTCGCAATAACCTACTCAAATTCATCCTTAGTCGTCCAATTCTTATAGGACGTTTGGTAAGGTGGGCAGTTATTTTGCAGAAATTCGACATTCAGTATGTGTCTCAAAAGGCAATAAAGGGCTAAGCTCTGGCTGATTACCTAGAAGATCATCCTTCAGTAGAAGACACATCTTCAGATAAAGAACTCCATGATAAGGAAGTCTTCTCTATTCAAGAAAGTCCTCAGGCATGGGAAATGTATTTTGATGGTGCTTCCAGAAGTCCAACAGGGAGGAAAATGGAAAATCCTAAATTCAACAAAGTTGGCTTAGGAATTGTGATCATTTCTTCAGAAAAGGCAATGTTACCTTATTCCTTATTATTGTGGGAAGGTGGTACCAATAATGAAGTAGAATACCAAGCTCTCATCACGGGCTTGGAATTTGCACTTCAAGCACAAGTGAATCACATAAAGGTGAAATGTGATTCAAACCTGGTAGTCAAACAAGTCAATGGGGATTATTCCATCAGAAAAGAAAAACTAATCCCTTTGTATGATTACATCAGAGAGTTAATGGCTAAATTCCCTTCAGAACCGACATTTTCTTATGTCCCACAATCACAAAATTCTCAAGCTGATGCACTGGCTAATACAACCATAGCTCTGGAAGATCCAAATTAGGACGAGACAACCATCAGTATTGCCCACCGTCGTGCAATTTCACCTTATGTTCGAATTAGAACAGAGGAAATTAATGAAATTTGTCTCATTCCTGAACCGTATGGTCATACTACAGGATGGATGTCACCTATCAGGGAATACCTTCAAAATGGAACACTTCCTCTTGATAGAGCCGATAAAGAACAAATCCGGCGACGTGTGGCCAATTTTACTCTTTATGATAGCCCAGACCCCCTAGATAAAATTATATACAAACGTGGTTTTTATGGAGTTCTCTTCAGATGCATTGATGGTGAAGAGACAATGGTTGTCATGAAAGAAGTGCATGTAGGAGTCTGTGGTGCCCACCAGTCTGGACATAGACTATCTGATCAAATTCGAAGGCTTAGATACTTTTGGCCTTCAATGATACAATATTGTGTTGATTTAACAAAAAAGTTTCATTCATACCAATTACATTCCAACTTCATTCATCAACCTCCAGAGTTGCTTCATACAGCTTAATAATCGTGGCCATTTTCCACATGGTGAATGGATGTGGTGGGACCTTACCCTTCAACTACGACCAAGCAGTTTAAGTATATTCTTTCTGCTACTGATTTATTTTCCAAATGGGCAAAGACAATACCTCTTAAGGAAGTTAGTTATAAATTCATTGTTAGCTTCATCAAGTCTAACATCGTTACCAGATTTGGTGTCCCTTATACCATATTGACGGACAATGGCACCACTTCTGTTCATCTGAGGTGAAGAAGTTGTATCAAGAATACAATATCAAATCCAACCATTCATGTAGGTATCATGCAGTGGCCAATGCCAGATAGAAGCCTTCAATAAGACTCTTTCAAATATACTTCCAAATATGGTGGATAAAGATAAGAAATCATGGCCTTATAAACTCTTTCATGCTTTATGGGCTTATCAGACTACCTCCCACACTGCAACGCGGTCAACTCCATATTCAATGGTATATGGAACAGAAGCCGTCTTGCCCATTGAAGTTCAACTACCCTCGCTCAGAGTATCCATTTTTGATCAGTCATCTACAGATGAACAATCTAAAAAGTGATTTAATGAATTGGAACAGTTATATGAGAAAAGATTATGCACTTTGCACCACTTGGAAGTCTATCAGAATCGAATGGCATGAGCTTTCAACAAAAAAGTTCATCTTAGTTCATTCACTCAGGGAGAATTAGTATTAGTTCTCAGAACTCCAATGATACCAGGAAAGAAACCTCCCAATCCTGAGCCAAAATGGGAAGGACCTTACTCAATACATAAGGACTACTCCAATGGAGCTTATTCTTTTAATCTCAATGGATGGAAAAATCATCACTACTCCAACCAATGCTAGATTTCTGAAGAAATATTTTGTATGAACACAAAATACAACAATGGTCCATGCATACAACCTTAAACTATTTGCACGTCCCTTACGTCTAGCATGACGTTAAACTTCCCCATCCAGGGTCAATACATATGACCTTAAACTATTCGCACTTTCGTCCAACATGACATTAAACTGTGTCCCCCTTCATCGTCCTTTCTATATGATGTTAAACTATATAGATGTCCCTTACATCTAGCAAGACGTTAAACTGCATAACCAACAATCCATGCATACGACCTTAAACTATTGTCACTTACATCCAACATGATGCTAAAATGTATCATCCCTTTTTTGTCCAACATGACGTTAAACTGTGAGAAAGTCCCTAATATGTCCAACATGATGTTAAATGGTGTACTATTTTGTCCTCATTGCATGACATTAAGCTGCAAAATCCCCCTTTTTTGTCCAACATGACATTAAAACTGTATTTTCCCCATCATCCTAATTATGGGACGCTAAACTGTGTAGCACCAATAGTCCTAATTGAATGACCTTAAAACTACATAGTCCCTTTATATGTCCTACTTGACATTAAACTGTGCATCGTTAGGGTTGTTTCTACCTCTTGTTTCTCACACCGAGTATGAATCTTGTGAGCTTAGATCAAACTTCAACCATAACACTCTCTCTAGGCTACTAACCATGTTTAAGTCCCAACACTATTTTTTTGGTTGTTGTACCCAAGGAAAAGATGATCACTAATTCATTATTTAATTGAACTATGTGGAATTTGATCCCTGCCTTCTAGGCTGGGTACGTAGGCAACCTCCCAAGTTTCAAGCCCAAAATCAATCTCTTCACATCGGTTCACCTCTACCTCATACGATGTTGATTCGTGAAACGAACCCTAGAATCAATATCTTTACATTGGTTCACTTTTGTCCTTGTTATACGACGTTAAAATATACAACAATTTTGTCTAGTATGACAATAAACTACAATATTCTTTGATACCCTCACCTTAGAGGGAATCATTATTTACATTGATTTTCAATCATGTTTCATTTCAAAGACTACGTGCATACATGGCAATACCTGAACCTTTCATCTTGGGTTAAACCATTATTGCACTAAAATCCCCTTTCACCCTTCACATGTACAAACCTAATTTGTACAGATGGTAGTTCTAGAACTATGTGGGCTTGATTCCCATCCTTATAGGATACATAGTAACGTTTGAGTATCCCTCGAATCTAGCCCCACGTCTTTTGGGCCTAACCCCAATTTCCTCTTTCAGTCCCCTGGCTGAAAAGTCCCCATGAATACACACACTGTGTATTTATTATAATGGTCCAAGCTCTATGACCCTAAACTGAGATCTCCAATCCTTTTGTCCCACATGACATTAAACTGCAGTTCAAGAACTAAGTATGTCTTGATTCCCATCCTTATGGAATACGTAGTGAAGTCCAACATTTCTATTCAGGACCCAGCCACAACATGATTATGGTTATCATTGATCTGTGTATCTCTACATACATTGGAAAATACCCATATTTATGGGTTATAATCCTAACCATAAATATTTTAAGATCTTCATAACCCTTTTCTTAACTTCTAATCACAAAAGTCCTGAAATTATAAGAGTTCTTTTGCCTGACCATGCAGCACGTTTCCTTAGGCGACCTTGCATAAACAGTCTACATAATGGACCTGTCAGCCAAAAGATACTATTATTTGATTATGAAGTCAATTCCCTTAGGTGGTCCTACATAATTCAACCCCCTAACGGGTTTGTTAAATAGTGGTAACTTCATTCTTGGGAGGAAAAAATATTTTGTCTTTTTTTGTATTTATAATATGTAGGGATCCGCAAAAAATTTCCATCCTTAACATATTTGTCCCATATCCATTTTTATGATCTGAAACTATTCAAGTCTATGGTTTATATTCTCCTTCCCTACATTTGGGTCAGACCTTCATAGGAGTGATATCCATCCAGTTCTTTGATAATCTTGTTTGTAAATATCTTCTCCATATTCAAGTACCTCTTTCCATACAGCAAACTCTATACATTGGAAAATTTGAATCTCCATAAACTTTCACTGGATTTTTAGCACTAGGAAAGTAAATTTCTAAGAGTTCTTTTTCCTAACTATGCAGCACGTTCCCTTAGGTGGCCCTGCATAAGTAGTCTACATAATAGACCTGTCAGCTAAAAGATTCTCTTTATTTGACTATACAACCAATTCTCTTAGGTGCCCCTACATAATTCAACCCCCTAACGGGTTTGTTAAATAATGGTAAATTCAGTTTTGGGAACTACTTCTTCTAATTCCTTTTAGCTCTTTTTCATATCATTCCTTAGATTCAAGTATTCTTAAGTCATATTTTAAATATTTTCCCTCATACTTTAGTATGGTAATATGTTTTCAGATAAATTGTCAAAGAATTGAGTCAATTTTAATCCATTTCGGTCAAATATATTTCGACCTTAAACATTAGCCTCTTTATGTCCGATGTGCATGACTTTAAACTACCCACAAAAGACAAAGGAACTCTGAATAAAAGTAAAGTTCTAGCTCACTAAACATACATTTTGTCTGATTTAGGTAATATTGAGCAATTAAAAGATTCAAAGTTTGTAGGTTTATTTATAATAATCCTAGTAAAAATCAAACTATGCTTACTAGGCCCATTGTATTATGTAAAATTTAATGCAGGTAGCATGAAAATACGAGCATAAGTGATTAAAGATGAAAGCATTCTTTCCATTTGATGCACAAGAATTAGAGGGACATCCACAGATTGGAGCCTCTTCTCTTTTTCAGGAAATTACAAAAGACAGTCAACATAAGTCTTCACTTGATGCACAACATCCTAAGATTCATCAGCAGCTACTTGAAGCTCGTGCACTTGACCAACTTCACTCTTCTCAATTTGATGGGGTGCCTTATTGGCATCTGCAATGGCTTTCCTACCATTCATTTGAGCTCCCTCCAATTAATTATTGAGCTTTTCAAATTCCCTAGTAACAACATCTAACTGTTGCTGGAGCTGCACCTGCTGGACGACATTTTCTTTCATCTTATGCTTCAGCTCCTTCATCTTGGCAGCATAGTCAGCCTCAGCTCGGGATACTACAGCATCAAATTTGCTGATGTTGACTGACAGTTTCACCCTAGTCAGATCTTCACGACACTTTTTCTCCTGCTCCCTCCTGAAGATGACTTGTTTCACCGTGGTATGGATCTATTGGTATCCAAAACCGCAAAGTCCTAGCATGACGAACTAGGACAACAATCGAGGGATCTTAGATGGTAGCTCTTCAAGAGGAATTTTAGATATCATTTTCCATATGTTGTTCCGTGTCTTGCGTCATGAAAATCTGAGCGCCTTAAGCACCTCTGGGTCTGATTCGACATTATCATCATAGGGGGGGATGTAATCTGGGATTAATGCACTTTGGGAAGTGCCCGGTTCTGCTCCTTCCCCCCTGACCCTGGTAGCTTCAACTTCTACTACTATTTTGGAGGAGGTTGATACTTCACCTCCAATTCGAGCCAATGAAGTTGATAGCCCTATTTGATCAATTAAAAGTATGGTTAGTTTCATAGAATAATGGAAGTTGGTTGTCTATCTTGAAAATTCAGAACAATCATTACCTAACAGTAGATCAGCAGCTTGAGAAGACTCCTCCCCATCATTCCAGTTTCAACAGGATCTTCAAGATGGGTCTCAGGAGGGTTTACTTGGTTTAGCTCCACTTGAGCTAATGTTTCTACAATGGTAGGGTTGACAGCAATGTCCAGGCCATCTTCAAGCATTGGCAGTTCAACAGCTTCTAAGGATGGAACTGCATATTATTTTCAGTCATGATTAGAAGTGTAAATTATAAGAAAATTTACTGAAAGAAGGATAGAACTCATGTCCAAGGTCTTCTAAATCAAATGATAACTAAGCATGATCATAAAAGTCTTCGAAATACATGCCATGATTCACCATTCTATCCAACGATATTTTAGAATCTTGGTTAGTCTCACCAGTGGGAGCATTTGATGTGTCCTCATGGTGACCCTCATTCTGCGGCCCCCGACCCTAGACAGCTTCTTGAGGAAGGATGGAAGATTCAATTGCTGCAGCCACCAATGATTCTGGTGTAGGTTCTTCTCTACTTGTATCAGCAGCAGGAGCAGTACTGGGAATAGATGTTGGCTCTTTTTCAGAAGCATCCAAGTCAGATTGAATTTTCATTTGTTCCGCAGCACCCTCTGTGGTTCTCAAAGGAGGATCAGTCCTCTCCCTCAGAGGGGAAATTGAATAAGCCCCTGTAATCCCAAGGAAAATGAGCAATCTTTTTCATGGTTTAAAATTCATGATTATCTGAAGGGCTTACCACTACTGATAAAGCGTTTAGCGGTGGAATTCCTCCTTCGTCGCCTTTTTATTTTAGCTTTTTAGGAGTATCAGCAGTCTCCCTTATAGGTACCTGAATTGGAGAATGGAAGGCCATATCCAACTCCTCATTCATGGCCTACTGGACAGGAGATATCTCACCCTGTTCACAAAGAGATTCATCAGTAGCCCCGATGGCAGAACCACCAGGGATATATTGTGGCAAAGGATCCTCAGTAGTTCCTTTATTTGGAGGCTGTAAGATGAAGAAAATAACTCCCTTAAGTAACAAAGCTTCGACTGAAATCAAGTTGCACATAAAATAAGGAAAGAAAACTTACATCTTTAGGAGCCACGTAATCGTACCACTCCTCATCAGTCCCCCCAGCGGCGCCACGATCAATCAATTCCTTCACCCGCTTGGTGACAGAAATGGACTCATCAGTGGAATAAATGAGAATTTCCATCTCTCTAATATAAATCCGCACTTCATTGGGGTTATTCTCCAAACTGATGTCCGTAGAAGCCAGAAGATTCCAAATTCCTGGGAGGTGTAACCCCTTGCATAAATCCAGCCAGGCAGTTTCAACACCACAGTATAAACTCTGCCATGTCTGGACAGCCTCCGGTCTTAGATATGAAGGCTGCGAGGAAGGTCCTACAATATTTGATTTCAGTTTCTTCCCATCTCCTGCAACTACAGATAGAGAATATGAAAATCAGACTTATTGCTTTATAAAGTAGTTGTGATTAAAGTACCCCAATGAAGTAACTCACCAGGATTTGATGAAGTGGGTATTTTGATTCTGACTGGAGGATTATATCGGGCACAAGGCCACTTTTCCACTTCTTGTGCCTCATCATCCCTATCTTGGGAATCCAGGGAACCAGTCCTAGAGGAGGAATCTGGTAAATTAGCTTTAGGTGGGGAACCATCACCTTCATGAGGAAGGGTTCCTTTCTCTATAGTCCTCTTCCTTTTCCCCACCTGATAAACTGGGTGATTCAGTACCCCTTTAGGGTATGATTCTATCCAGTGCTCGTCATATCATGTGGTCAAGTTATGTGCTGCTTTTTCGACAGGTAGATCAAATACCGCCCCAGTGTTCTCCGTTGACGTCAGTAGCCATAGTTTCTGAGCAACCATCAGATGTTTCTCTAACCTGACATGTACTGGGGGAGATACTGAAATCTATTACAGACACTTGAATTGACGTGAAAATCTATATGGAGCATAGGCCTCGCATATAATTTCTCTATCAATCCTAGAAACAAGCAGACCATCTCTGCAAGCTAGCATGTATGCCCTCAAATCCAAGTGGGCTGTTCCATCATCAATAAACCGCCCCGTTGGTGAATTTACATAGGGAAAGAAGTTGAATTCCATAAACATGCTCAGCCTCAATTTCATGTCATAGGCATTAAGATCTAATGGAGCAAATCCAGAGAATTCTTGCACTGACGGCCTGAAAGAACATCCAGGAATTTTTACTTCATTATGTACATTATAAGTCCTGAAGTGAGTGGCGATCCATCCCCATAAAACATGGAATGGTCCCACTATTATTAAAGGAGATTTACCCATGAAGACATGAAGTAAAATCCTGTGAATATTTCCTAAAATGGGGGTAGCCAACCTAACCATTTTCCCTCCTCCAACTTTGCCGCAATGACGAAGGTCCCTAGCCTGGCGCCTCCCTTCGAATCCCTGATTGGAAAGAGATAAACACTGATCCACAAAGCCAAGAATCCTGCCAAACGAGTCATCTTTGGGATCCTTTGATTCACCTCATATCCCCATTTCTCAAACTCTCCTGCTTCTAGAGTTGACCAGAATGTGCCAGGAGCACCCCTCTTCTCAGGTTTTGGGCAGGTGGTAGGACGGGTGGGCCTCTTATCCTTGGATTTCTTTTTCTTGGATCCTTTATCCTTAGGATCCTTCTCCTTTGGCTCCTTATCTTTCTTCTAAATAAGAAATATATTTATCCACTCCTCTAGATGAATATCCTTTTTAGAATGTGTTGACAAGGTCTCTGAACTCTTGAGCCTATGGAAGATTTTAAATAATTCCCAAGCTTAAGTAGTAGTCATCTCTGAATCATTCAAAGTCACCTTGTGAGGAATGTATGCATCATACATGTCGCCCAAAATTGGAGCCCCTGAGATCCTGTGGATATCCCACGGACTGATGCCTACTTCTCCATGAGTCAGATGGAAAGAATTGGTTTCTGGGCTCCAGTGGTTGAGTATCTCTGGCACGAAGTTATCATTTCTGTAAATGTATGTTTGTCCAACCCAGACAGCTTCGTATATTGCCACTCATTTCAAATCCTCAATAATGCACATGTTTGTCACACCCAGTATGACCACGTCCAAGTTGGCTTCACACCTCCCCCAGGACGATAGTCCCAACTTTTCTTCCAGCGTTTGGATTGATCCATCTGAGGATTTAGGAATATTGAAGGATGAAAATGTGGTTGCAGCTCGGGCTTATGAGGTTTCATATCTGGCATAAAAGGGCTATGATGCATCATGTGGTCCTTCTCCACTATTCCAGCATTTATAAATCTTCCTCCACATGAGATATTTGCTGATGAAAAATTGGTATAATTCTAAAACCAAGAAATTGGGAGATAGTTCTTTGCTTCTTGAATAGTATCTTCTCATAGATGACCATAGCCATACAAAGGCAGATAAATGCTTTGGGGAAATTTGAGATGATATTTCTTCAGATACTTGGACAAATCCGGAAGAGTACTATCACAGAATATATAATAATTGTGGCCAATGATATCCATCATATCATCAAGACGTTTTCTTTCCAGTTCATCAGCTATTCCGATTCTCCTGAGAGCCATTGATTCTGCACAAAAGTTGAATAATTAACTCTTAAGTAAGTTTATTTTTCATAAAATCTGTGATGCAATTCAGAAGAAAAGACAAAGGCATTAAGTTGCTCGAGTCTAAAACTTGGCGCACAAGTGTGGATGTGTCGCGCAAGTATAATGTGTCACACAAGTATTTGGCGCGCAAGTATCACCGCGCAGGTCCAGATACCTTGACAGCAGCGCGACAGTAAAGGAAAAGCGGAAAAGAGAGAAACTTGCGCGGTAGAGATGACCTGAGCGGCGAAAGCTCAAAAATATGAAGTTCTGTGCAATGCGTGAGAAATGAGCCCATATATATAGGCCAGGCCGACCACCTGCGCACCTACAGGCAGTGCGCTCCAGCCCTGGACGACTCGCACCTGCGCGATGATGGTTGCGCGGTGAACACCTGTGTGCCTCTTTCCCTTTGGTTTTTTTCTTTTCCTTAGAGTCACATCCTTATTCATTCGGATCCAACTCAAAGGGGGGACTTTTGTTAACGCTCCTTTTTCATCACATTTTCTAAAAGAATGGAAAGGGAAATGAATTAGCACAAAGTGATTCAACCTTCGAAGAAAATATCAAAAATTGACAAAGGAATGAATAAGAAGAACATTTCACAAGGGTCGTGCAAGTGTCCTTATTGTCGCACAAATATACTTGCGCGCCGACTAATGGTCGCGCAAGTGACTTGTGTGCCCTAAGTGATAAACCACCCGAGGTCTTCTCCAGCCTATAAATACCCCCAGTGGGCCCCCCATTTTTGGGAGGAATTTTTCCAGAATTTAGATATAGAGCTCTGAACGCCCAAGTCTCTTCTTCAAGTATTTCTAACACTTATAGGGTAATTATTTACATATAATGGAAGGACTATACAAGAGGAATAAGGTCTAAGTGTTAGCAATCACTAACACTTGTGTGCCTAAAGTGTTTTACCCTTAATGGAAATGAACATACTTGCGCGCCTCCTCATATATTTATGAAAACTTTCGCGCCCCTCTTCTGGAAGTAACTCAGGATAATTCTAAAGGCTTTGGTCAAGGATATCCCAATTATTACCCTACAGGTTAACAATCGCGCAAGTACCCATGTGCCGCGCAGGTATACCAGCGCGACCAGGACTTGCACACCCACGCAGTACCTACGCGCCTACCAGGACTTGCACGACCCTATCTTTTTGGGTACCTTTCCTGCCCATTTCACCAGTTTTATTCCATTCCACCTCTCTTATTCAAGATTCAGTCTTCAAGACACTCTTCAAAGACATTTATGGCATGTTTTCTTGATTTACTTTCTTATCTAAAAGGAATTTCGTGGAACATCTCTCAAAACCTAGTTATTTACACATCTTTACATCGCTATGGTTAGAGAGTTCATTCATTCAACCTCATCCTTTAAAGAAGAGATAATATTTAACTTGGGCCTCCTTCTCAGGAGTAAGCCCCAGTCATAAGTCCCCTCCTAACTTGGGCATCTTACTTAAGAGTAATCCCCAGTCTAAAAATTCCCAAATATGGGCATCCTCCTTAGGAGTAAGCCCCAACCATAATTCTCCTAACCTAGGTTTCCTTTTCAAGAGCAAGACCCAGTCTCAGATATGGGCCTCTTCCTCAGAAGTAAGCCCCAAGTCCCTTAACCTGAGCCTTCTTCTCAAGAGTAAGCCCCAGCCTTAATCTCTCTTAACCAGTCTTAATTTACTTTTGATCTGGACTTCCTTCTCAGGAGTAAAACCCAATCATAAGTCCCCTCCTAACTTGGGAATCTTCCTTAGTAGTAAGCCCCATGATTAGAGTATCCAAATCTCCATGAAGCACATATACCTTTATAGACCTTATTCCTATATTTCGTCTCTGAATTAAATCTTAATCTTAATCTATTTGGGCAGTCATACACACATAAGCCCCACATCATTTCATCTTTCGTGGCACAATTGTCTGGTTTCACCAATACCTCTTGTTTCTCACACCGAGCATGACTCACGTGAGCTTAGAGTGTAAAAGTAATCATGACATATTTTCTTTGAGCCATCAATCATGCATAAACATCATACTCCCTTTCTTGAACTACGTGGGTTCTGATTCCTTTTCCAAAACAAAGGATACGTAGGTAGCCCATCTGTAGGTACAATCCCAACTCTGAAATAATCCATGTCCTTCTAAATGAAAATAAACATCATGCGCCCCACTGAGTAGCTTTAAAACCCGTATGGTCATCATAATTACCAAGAGTCTTTTATGTATTGAAGGATACCATTGGCTAAGAATCTCTAAAGAAATACAGATGATTCTCTATCAATGAATAACATTGAATACATATAAAATATTCTCTAAATTTCCTACATATTAATCATTGATTGTCATATCTAAAGGAAATCTCATTTTATACTGGGTAATGTATTAAGGATTCACAAACATAACTTAAATCTATAAAGAGAGTCCCGGAGTAGAAAATAATTCCCCTAAAAAAGGTGTGAAGAGTCCGACCTCCCATCCTCTCGACCAATGAAAATTCCTAAGCCTCGTCAGTCCACAACTAATCAGCGCCTACCTTTGGAAAGTAGGTTCAAATGGATATGGAATCATTTGATATTTCTGTTTCTACGAACAAACCCGTTAGAAAATGCTTGGAATGTTTGAATCTTAAATCAATGAGATCATCCACAATTCTAGAGGGAAACATATATGAAGATAAAAATATTTATAAATATGATAATAAGAAGAATCATCTTGAGAATTCTAAAAGAAGAGTCTCTCAAAAGAAAGTATCCATTTGGTACTTCAATTTTGGAAGAATGGGACACACCATGAGTATGTTTCAGGAATATCAGGAGATCAATGTTAGAATAACAACGCAAGAATAATCGACACATCAGCTGAGAAATGATGAAATGAGGTATGAATTAGTGGAAGGTGTTTCATATGTTCTGATCACGGGAATTTGGAAAGACAGTGCAGCAATAAGAAAGTAGGGAAGGAAATGGAACCTAGAAGGAGATCCCCAGAACATGAAGTGTATAAAAAAATATCATATACTAGAAGACAATATGGGGAGGTTAAAAAGAGGAATAAAGTATCAGGAGAATCACAAGGATTTAACTAAAGGTGTATCAATCACATTTTCTATTATAGCCACAAAATATCCCCCGGAAAGAATGTGAACAGTCCTAGAAGAATAGGTGAATATCAACTCCAGTGGTGAGTAAGAAGACTGTGAATTAATTGGAAGATTCAAACCCAACAAGAAAGGGGGGCATGACTCAGACAATTGAAAAAATAAAAATGAATCAATAATGTCTTACAAAATCAATAACTCTTTCCACAAACCGAGATGTAAAGACATGTGGATAGATTCATACTCAGATATCGAATCAAGGGAAGTGGCATGTTGGTTGAACATTAAAGAAGGAAATTTCAACCAGTGCGGTTAAACCCCAAAGTGAGAGAAAGCCCAAGATAGTAGAATATTCATATTATAAAAATACTCAGCATGTGATAATTCAATTATTAGTCATATGTTTAGAACAATTGAAGTTGTCCAGGCAGTTGGAGCAGGAATGAAAGGAGTGCGATGCCCTGTAAGAAATAATCAAAGGGTTTACCCATTCGAATCGACAACAATCTACATCTTGATGATTCCAGTAGTACCCATATATTTATGTGTATAAATTAAATTAATATATGTTCAAGTGTTTCAGGTTCAAGGGGAGGTACGATCCAAGAAAACATGGAATCAAAAGATGCAATGTAGTGAAGTAATTGATCGTAATGGATAATAGGGATAATATTAACATAATATCTCATTTACTACACTGAGTCCAAAATTAGTAGGATATGAGGTTCTATTAAATGATAATTTTTAAATGGGATGTTTATTCTATGGAAATCACATTGAAGGAATCCAAAACTCGAATATAGTATTTAGCTGGAGAAGTTTCTCAAACCAAAAGTCACATGTAAATAAATAATGCAAGAGCAGAAAAATGTCCGTGGGTCAAAATAGTGGGCCAAACAATTGGAAGAGTTTACCATCATAGGGGGAGATCTCTATATTTTAATAATATGTAAGCTCTAAATGGGATATAAAGAATGAAAGTTCATGATATCTGACATCACGAAGCCCGATTGGAGGAGAAACAAAAAAATTCTTGTATTTCATGATTATCTATTTTTCTCTAACAATATGGTATCAGATAACTATTTTCAGGATACCAAAATGCTGGGAGAGAATGAAGACAATTTTTTAACATGAGGATACAAAAGGATTTGAAAGAAATTATATCACTGTAGTAGATACGGAACAATATTTTTAATAGAATAGAGAATGTTTTCCTTATGACAGTAATGAGAAGTTGAGAAACTCAGGAATAGAAAATGTGTAAAATGTTATTCAAACGAAGTTAATGGTGATTAGTATGAGGAAGGATATGAAGATGAAAACTGGGTTCAACCTATGAATGATGAACATGAACAAATTGAGAAGAATCAAATATGGGAGACTGAATCGAGGCCATCATATAAGAATGTCATCAGGGATAAATTGGTCTATCGCAACAAGATGAATGAAAATGGAACAGTGATTCGAAAAAAATGACTAGTGTGAAAAGGATACTCCAAGATAGAGGGAATTTATGTTGATGAGACATTGAAACTAGTTGCAAGGTTGGAGACAATCAGATTATTCCTAACCATTATAGTGAAATGGAAGTTCAAAGTGTTTTAGATGGATGTCAAATATATATTATTGGATTGGGTTTTGGAAGAAGTTTATATTAAGTATCTAGATGATTTTCTCATTCATGAATATGAGAAAAAGGTTAATTGGTTGATGAATGAACTATATGGTCTGACACAGGCACCAAGATCATAGTAATCAAGGCTTGATCAGTATTTAAAGAAGCTTGATTTTTAGCATGGTGGAGTTGATTACAATCTCTATTTTAACGACATTAATCAAAGGATGACAGTGCTGGTTTATGTCGATGAAATAAAGGTTGGCAGATCAGATGAAGCTTAGTGCAGAAAATTTATTGAATTCATGAAAAGTAAGATTGAAATGTCAATGATTGGAGAGCTTATATTTTTCCTTGGTTTACAGGTGTCACAAGGAATGAATAGAACTTTCATTTCTCAATCCAAATATTCCAAAGAGGTTCTAAGGAGATTTGGAATGGAAAATTACAAGGATATGAAGACTCTAGTTGGTACCAGTATGTAATTATAGAAAGATGATGATGGAAAGGCAGTTAATATCATAGAATACGGGCAGATTATTGGGATTTTACTATACCTAATAGTGACGAGACCTGATATTGTTTTTGTCACATGCCAAGTTGTGTGATATCAAAGAAATACGAAGGAAATCCACGTTATTGTAGTGAAAATAATAATTCTTTTATATCAAGGGCACAATGGATTTTGTCTTGATATACAATGAAAAATCTCAGTTAGAGTTATTGGGATATACTGATGAAGATTGGGCTGGTTCACCGAATAAATAGAAATCAACGTCACGTGGTGCATTATATATTGGTGGATTGTGTATTTGTTTAAGAAAGAAGCTATATTTCATTTCATTAAGAATCATAGAAGCTATATATGTTACATCCACTCAAGCATGAACCCCGTTATTGTGGATGAAGCCGAAGCTTGATGATATGGGATTTTAAGTGAAGTCTCTGATTGGAATTTAGTGAGATAACTCAAGTTATAAAAATATCAAGAAAAAATCACATCCATTAATCAAGTAAAAATAAATTTGAAGTAAATTTTCATTTTTTCAAGGAGAAAGTTGAGCATGGAATCATGAAGTTGGGGTATGTTCCTACAGAACTACAGGTTTTAGACTTTCTGATGAAGGCCTTACTCAAGGAAGCATTTGAGAGGAATCGACTGACTCTAGGAGTTAAGTCGACTCCCCGCACTTGAAAAATTGTGGATGTGGGACCCCTCCCCTTCTCTATAAGGTATTGTGTGTTTTTACCTAATGTGATGATATGTATTCTCTACTCTGTTGCAGACTACAGAGTGACCTTTGGGTTTGTTGACAAAGGGGGATAAATAGTTCCTTAAGGGGGAGAAAATGTCTTAGTCAAAGACACATGGATAAGAACATAGGTGGAGCAGTGAGATAGGGGGAGAGAAATGAGATATGGGGATAATATTAAATCTCATGATTCTAGAAGGGATCAATCAAAGAATAGATATCACGACAATTGAGGATCATGATAAAAGAAGAAGAGTGACGTTGGAATAGTGTCAGAAGGTTTCTAGTGATCAGAAATTGGTATCAGTTTCATATCACCAATTGGGGTTATAAATTACGCGATTCATTGATGATATTCTCATAATATTCTTGTTTCTCATGCCAAGCATTTCTCATATGGTCTTAGAGTATGTGGTGAGTGAATCATTGGATTCTATCTGAATCGAAATAGGAGACTGGTTTTAGCTTATGGATGGAGCTTCATAGAGGTATCAAAGTACACAGAATGTATGTGAGAAAAGTTGTCAACAAACCCAAAGGGGGAGATTATTGGGAAAAAATCCCTCAAGGTAACATTGTATCATTTTTTGGGTTGGTTTTGTTTGTCGATAATTCTAGTTTTATGGTTAATTGTCGAGTTCCAGATATTTATTTGAGAATCCATGTTAAAAAAAAACCGTGATAAAGGAAGATAATATCTAGAGGTGGTACAAAAGAACAAAAACAAGGTGGAACCCGTTTCTAGAGTTTTCCAAATTTTTGGGGTCCAAAATTTGGGATTTAGTGAGCATTGAAAAATATGGATTTCCGTGGTGATCTTATCAAAATATGGCAATGACATGAGTTTTGTGAAGATGGGATTCTTGATGTGGATTTCGTGAAGACCTGAAGAATGTTGGCGGTGTTATTCACGATTACGATGTGTTTCATGAATGACAGAGATAAAGGGAAATGAGAGGGTGATTTGCGGTAGTGGCGCAAAGGAATTGATGGAATTATCCATGATTATGATTAGCTCTACGATACGAAAATTTATATGGTGCTTCGCGATATTGAGATAATTTTAGAGGAAATTTCAAAGCTCCAGTATTTTAGCAGACATGTCGCTGACTAGACATGGATGGTTCGAGGGTCAGTGGAATCTCTTATAAATAGACCTTTTCACCCTCGAGATAAGTAGATAGTTTTCCAAGGAAATGTTTTTGCTCTCAAATCACAAAGGAGGTTCGCGGATGTAGTCTGCTTCACGAAAGATAGCTCCTTCACAATGGATAATCTAGCTTTGCGAAAGTGGTGTCTTCCACATTGGATCAATGAGATTCACGAAGAATGTATCTTTGCGACGACTCGTGATCTTCGATGGACTAATATCTAAAAAGTCTTGAGCTTTGCAAAGTTCTGATCTCTGTGAAGCAGTGTGCTCCGCAAGGTAGTGAGGTATGCGAAGGAATGTTCTTCATGAGGAGTCTAGGACTTCTTGAAAGCTTGTTCGAGCTGTGCGAAATTTGGTGCTACGTGAAGTAGGTTTCTTTGTGAAGGTTTTTCCAATTTTTGATTCCCAGTGAACAGAGGAAAAGTGGTATTCATTTGTGGATGAAAGTTGAACATTAACAGAGCATCTACCAACAGTTGAGGATGCATGTTTTCATGCAAATGAAGAGACCTACATGTATATAAACTATGAGTGGATCCCCTCCAAGTGTAGTGAGATAATTAAGAGTAAGAAGGTTATCAGTTCTACTAGTAGTGATCCAGTGAGAGATAAATAGGGGTGACCCTGGAGAAATAAGTGAGAGGACCCTAAACATTGTAAAGGCAGTGAGCCTGGGTATATAAGTGATCTAGTCTGAACATTATTGGCAGTGATATTTAGTGGATTTGGTACAACTATTCATTGTCATTGTATGCTCCTTGGATGTATCCCAGTAAGGGTGGACCAAGTAAAAAATCTCTCTTTCTGCCTGTTTACATCCTTGAAATGCATTAAAAGCATAATAATCATCATTTGATAAATAAGGGATGAATAAGATCAATAGTGACACATAAGTTCAAACAAAGTGACCCATATAATATTATGGTCAAGATCCAGTGGGGATTGAATAATTTTGAAATAGAGCATCCATTCCCCGATTTATCCCCTCTCAGGGTATTTAGGCCCCTTTTGGTCATAAAATAAAATTTATCATTGATAATTCCAAAAATATATTAAATTGTAACTTAAATACCTTACCAGAAGTCCATCCTTGCTTTGTATACATTCAATGAACCTATATAATAAATATATATTTATTACCCATATATTACATAATAATAATTACAAATAAATTAATATTTATGATTACATTATAATTTATAATTATAATTTTATTAATAATTTCTGTAATAAAATAAACATTTGGGTTCAAATTTGTTTGTTTATCAGGCATGTTTTACTTTGATGGTTTATATACTTGAACCTTGCTTATAGTTTCAAAATATACAAAATATTAATCATGATATTATTATCACATTTATTCATTATATACACTTTTATAACCATTCACATAAATAAGTGATGAAAAATTAATGGAATCATATATAGGTGGTGGAAGTCCACATGTATACACATGCGATGTTTTAACATTTCGATGGATGGAATGAAAGAAAAGTAAAGAATATTTCATTAATATAGAATAAAACTTATATCATAATTAACAATTATATTAAATAAATATATACTTTTAACTATCAACGTAAATATGAATTTAATAAAAAATCGCATAACTTCATTGAGTTTGTTTTCCACACGTAGACATGAGCAACATTATCATTTTAAAATTTACAAGAAAGAGATATAAAATAACATTACAATAATAATAATAATAATAATAATAATAATAGAATCATAGTATATTTATGATACTATATTTTTTTTGTTTTGATGGATATAAATGATTTATAATAAGTATAAGAAGATCTAAACTTGCAAAGAGTCATATATGATGATTATTTTTTCATTGACGGACCAATTTTGGCTTACACTATAATCTTTTATAGGATTGTATTAAGAGAATAACAGAATACGCAAGACCTAGGGATTAAATATTGGAATGTATTTTTTATTTCTTGATCTAAAAAAGTGACTTAATAGGTGTAAAGAATATAGGATAATGGGTTCTCTTTTATATGTTATGGGAGAGGCACACTCTTGTAAATATAAAATGTTTTAAATTAATATGAGGTCATATTCATGGGAAAGTGAAACTACGTCATACCAAATTAGTATATAAGATGTTATAGGGTATAAAAATTATAAACCAATCACATTTATAACTATTACTGATACATTTTAGCCTTATCTTAATGTTAATTTCCCTATAAACCAAATTTAACATTAACCAAAATAACTTATATTCTTACCACAATAACATAATTATAAGAAAAAAAATAAAATAGTAATTATAAATAAAATTATATTAGGATTCCAAATTTATAATCCATTTTATTATATTGTAAATCTATAGGTGTAATAAATTAAATTTAATATATGTATACAATGTGCATCAAAAATAGTTTTTAGTAAAGCACTAGATTTAAGAGTATATTTTTTTCAATTTTGAAATCCAAGAAAGAAATTTACATAAAAAATGTATTGGTTAAATAATAAAATTGTGAATTTTTTACCCTTGTTATCAATAAAAATACAAACTTCCACTTCCAAACATACCATTACGTGAGAAGACCCCAAAATTGTTTTAAATTTTAATAAAAAATATTTTTTGTTTAGAAAAGTGAAGCATAGGTTCCCAAATTCAAATTAATGCTTAAAAAAAACTATTAAGCCCAATAGAAATATATATTTTTGAATAAAACTCACATAATATAATAAATGAAATTTATAGAGAGATTTTAAATCCTTTCCACTTTGTTTTAACAATGTTTTAATTCAGTATTACCCATATCGAGGTGAAAAATCTTTACCATGGATACTATTCATAATGAAAGAATATAAAATTGTATGATTTACCAGCTTTTAATTACTTTATTCCAAATATATAAACCATTTTATAAGATTAAATCTCTATAAGTTGTTTAAATGAATTTTAAAATAAATTCAAAAGAGGTAATATAAATCCATTTTTAGTAAACAATTATGCAAAAAAATAAATTTATTCTTACCGATTTCCTAGTAAAAAAAATTATATAATGTTAAAATATTTTAATGAATGTAGAATCTATAAATTTCATTAAAATCACCCGTTAGTATTTGTTAATTTAATTTGTTAATATAAATATACATTGTGCTCAAAAACCCGTTTTTAATTTTTTTCCTATAAATGATTTTATTTTAATTTTTATCAAATTTATAATATATGTTTGATTTATTATTCATTTATAAAAATAAATTATTAATATATTTAAGCTAAATAATTTTTTATTAGAGGTCAATATATATTTTTAGATAAAAATTCATAACATGTAGAAAAATAGTTCATTTGTCTCAATAAATGATCTTACTAAAACAGAGTGATTATTTTCAATGCCTAAATAAATACATTAATGTTATGGAAATCCATTGTAATAATATTTCATTATATTATTATACCAATCAATAATATCCAATATAATTTATATTTCATATCTACTTTAACATTTTAATTTTATTTTATTTAAACTTAGTGTTCCATGTAGAGAAAACTATCAAATAAATTAAATTTATTTAAGGATCAAAATATCATAAAATCCTTGAAATGTTATATATAATTAATAATGCACTATATTAATTCTATTTTTGGATTTGATAAGTTTAATTACCCATGTAATTTATATTTTATTTTTTTTATTTTAGGGGATCCTTGGAATGTAGAGTTACTAATGTCTTGTAATGTCCAAATAAGTGTTTTTGAGGTTTAGAGTTTTCTTATGATTACATGGTACTAACACCAAATTAATTAAAAAATTTCTACGATTTAAACTATTTTAATTTTCTTAA
The DNA here is from genome assembly GCA_963277665.1 of Viscum album. Classification (NCBI taxonomy): domain Eukaryota; kingdom Viridiplantae; phylum Streptophyta; class Magnoliopsida; order Santalales; family Viscaceae; genus Viscum; species Viscum album. Next base: position 1,345,170,390 of record OY728123.1, read on the forward strand.
ACAATAATGGAACCATTTTTAATATGCTCTTATATATGTGTGTAAATTTTTCAAGATCAAAATAATATCCTGACCAAAGTTCTTTTTTTCATCCCCTAAAGTGTTAGAGAATCTTCATATACTGTAGAATATATGTAGAGTTTAAGGACTAATTTTTTTAAATACTTATTTTCATAGAAATAAATAAATATCAGGAAATTTATTTTTTGATATACCTCAAATTATATTATTTTGAAATCTAATTCCATCTTAGTAAGGGCAATGTTATTGTAAATCCCCTTAGTCAGAAGGATTATCTAGAAAAAATGGTGGAATCCAGTGATGAGAAGATATTTGGGTCTCTAATTGATAACCACCACCTAGATGTGATCAATGACCATATATTAATGTACTTATTAATTTTTTACTTTGAAACTCCTCTTAGGTAACACTACAAGGACTAAATTATTAGTGATCTTGATTATACAATTATTCAAAGGAGATTTTATGTTTGGAAAATCTGTAGTAGCTGATTCCAAGTTGCATCACCATTCCTATATATCCATAAGATACCCATTGTTCTAATTAGTATGAGTCAATTAGTTATGAATAGTTATTTTGTTTCATAGTGGGATATTTATATGAGAAAAAAATGATGCACTGTGATGGTCTTTACCAATTCTAGGGGATGGGTATTTAAAATGATAGCATATAGTTTTTTGTCACATGCCTTTCCACTTATTAGATTATGGGGGAGCACTAAAAACTAAGATAAATATTCCATCACTATTTTTAAAGGTATGTAAATGTGATTAAATATACATATAATTCTTGTCTAATTTTTTGAGACCCAAGATTGTTCAGAACATCGTATTGGTGGTTAAAGACCATATTACCAAGATAGATCACTCCCAACTAATAAAAGGGACTATTTAGTTAATGATTTTAGGGATCCATATGTATGAGATATTCTTAACTAATTGGATTTATAACTAGAATCATATTCGATAGGTAATTTATATTCACATCAATGTTATAGGAGTCACTACAATAGGATATGGGGTCACAGTTAATGTTGAGCAATGGTTTCCACCCATAGAACGATGGTCAATATGAGGAGACCATATATATTTTGGGATATATGATTCGATAATCCATTATTGATGTTTATGAATTATGATCGAGTCACCTATCTCTTATTTAATGATACTATAATAAAATTTATAATTTTTCCATTCAGATAGAATCCTTTAGGGCTCTATATAGATGACCATGTCCTATACCATTATACCCGATAAACATATGATAATAATCGATGGTTGATACTAGAATCATTCTTCAGACAATCGAATAGGTTAAATAGATATAAAATAGACTTATAACTATACAAAGTCTCTAAAAGTAATTTATCAATCACTAGATGATAACATTGGAATCCTAAGTGAGTGAATATATATTCCTTCTAGTTTTAGCAAGGTTGTGTCACTATAGTATAGGTGTCACGACCCGTCCTCAGGGCCTGTGTTGTGACTACCCCAAGCCCGCCTTCCATAGGCCAGGGGCTGGCGACTAGCACCAAAGGCGTAAATCCCGATAACTGGGAAGACATTGCCTTTATAAAAGTAAACAAAACACCATAGAGTACAAGCGGAAGTAAAACACTAAGTACAAAGAGAAGTGATGAATGGTAAATGAGCCAGAATACAAACCCAAAAGAAAGTACAACAGAATAAGACAATAGCTGGAAGAACAGAAGTGGCTCCTGGGTCATCCTCCTCGGATCCTACCTGAAGGGTAGGTACAGATGGCGCAGCTCCTAGATCGTCCACCACGGATCCTACCTGAAGGGTAGGTAAAAATAGCCTCCACAACGCTCTCGCCCATCAACCTCCTCTGAGTGTCGTCTCTCCATGAAGTCCACCTCCAGATACTGACTCGTCGTGTGGTCCACCACTGGGTACTGACTCGTCCTTGAACACTCGGCCTCCGTCAGCACTGCCCGTCGTCTGCAACAAACACAACAAGGTGCGGGCATAGCCCGTGCAGGGGTGAGTATAACGATACTCAGTAGGGACCCCGAGACCCTCAAGGTCTCTCTAAAACCAACAAGGATAACCACAAAATAGATCTCAATAAATAACCTCTACTTAGGTATATGCTCGTGCATATACCTAAGTTATCAAGTAACCCATCTCAATCATGAGGAAAACACCAAGATCATGAAATCAACGGATAACCACTACCCAGTTATATGCCCATACATATACCTAAGTTATCAAGTGACCCATCTCAAAAATGAGGTAATCACAAAGGTAAAAATTATCAGCTCAAACTAGGATTTTCATTATCGAAACCGTAACTGCTGAAGAGATCCGTCTCTGGAGTGTACAGTGGTCCTGTCATGACTCCGAGGTACTACTCACTAATCTAAGACTGCTGAGGTACTCCTCCTGTCGAGTACCGCCGGCCAGCCACCCAAACACAGTAGTGCTTCCCGCCAGGGTATGCCACCCAAACACAATAGTGCACACCCCCTAATAGCCTGCAGAGGTACTCTCTGGAGGAGTACCGCGGGTCTGCACTGTCACACAGGTAGTGCTCCATCCGCCATGGGTCTTCACCCAACAAAGTAGTGCTACGTCCACTAGGCTAGTCGAATCACTCCAAGTCGAGTCGGTCAAGCAGTCGTCAGGTCTCAGCAGGCTACACGGTCTCCGTACTCCGAACACTCGTCTCCGGGAAGGTCCGCTCCATGATCTACTGGTCGATACTCCAAGTATCTAAAAGTCCCACGAATAAGCATCTCAAAGGACCGCCTCTTCATAGGGGTCTCAACGCAACAGACGACGCGTCAATCAGACGCCCGGTCTGTGTGTTATTTGCCTTTTCATCCTAGGGACCCGATTGGTTTCATTAGCGAACCAACCCGGACGCATCTCAAATGTACCCCGAACTCTCATAGGGTATACTCATAGGGACTTTTTCTCAATGAGATCACCAACGCCGCTGATGGTTCGTCAAACGGACGTCCCGTCTGAAAGATAACAGCTTCTCGCTTCCAGGGGCCCGGTTAGATTTCGGGTATGATCCAACCCGAACACTATCCAACAGTAACCAAAACTCAGGCGAATTATGACAAAAGTTCCGTCTCATCAAGAGGAATTCAACGGGATAGATGGCGCGTCAATCAGACGCCCGGTCTGTGAGTTATTGGCTTTTTTCATTCCAGGGCCCCGGTTAGATTTCGTGAGTGAACCAACCCGACCACACTCCGACGAAATCCAAACCTCGAGCGAAGTAATCCAAAAGATCTGTCTCACTTAGAGGAATCCATCATAGTCGACGGCACTCCAATCGGATATCTGGAGCTCAAGATATAAGCGTTTCCGCTCCGAGGGCCCGGTTGGTTTCGTAACCGAACCGACCCGGCCGAACCCAAAGTATTCCGAAACCTTGAGTGAGATATACCGAAACGACTGTCTCGATCTAAGGATCGCATCTCAACTAACGGTGCGTCGATCGGAGACCCGTAGCACAAGTTATGGGCGTCCGACCGGAAAAGGTTCGGTATTAAGGGGTTCGGGCCTAGCCCGACCCGGCCCGATACCCTCGGGGTCGACCCGAACCGGGTCCGGGTCCGGACCACTTGGGCGCGGCCCGGCCCAGCCGGTGCGGCCCGGCCCATCCCGGCCAGGGCGCAGCCCGGCCAGGGCACAACGCGCCTAGTGCGCTGGCCAGGCGCTCGGCCAGCGGCCGATCTGTTTGGAAACGGGGGAGCGCCTGCACCCCTGGTGTAACCGCGACCCCCCTTTAATGGGGGCCGTTTTGAAGGCCGGACGGGGGTTTGAACCCCCGGTTGCTCAACTGTCAGGCCGGCCCGCCCCGGCCGGCCGGTTTCTGCCTCCACGGGACCGGCGACGGCCAGTCCCCCCTGCTCCGACGCCGGCGGCCTGAAACCGGCCGCCGGCCTCCTTGCTCCGCCGCGGCCCGAAACCAGCAACAGTTTTGGTTCTTCCGGCATGGCGCGATGGCGCCGCGCCCCTCCACCATGGCCCGCTACTGCCGTGGTGTCTTCGGTTTACTCTGTCGCAGCGCGAATGCGCCGCGACTTGGTTCTACTTCATGGCGCGGCGCGACGGCACCGCGCATTACTTGTCGCACGATTCCATGTGGTGCGACAGCAAGATGACATTCCGTTCCAACCATAATAGAAAAAACATCAATAATAAGGGAGGAGGGTCGGCCGTGTTTGTGCGGTCTGACCCCCTCTCGTTAATTGAAAGCATTTAGTCGTATATCCACAAAGAACGACAAACTAGAATTCATGAACGAAAATAATTAAACAAACCCCCACAATTTTCCCCAAATCAAGAATTCCCAACCCGTAACATAATCTTCGTGGATCAACATAATATTTAGCTGATCCACATTCATAGATTTAGAAGGGAGTAAAAGATGATTTAAAAATAAGTTCCCTACCTTGAAAAAAGTTGTTGAACGACGGTGTCGTGGAAAACGGCGTCGCGGGGTGAGGTTTCGTATATGCCTACGGAGAACGTCCGAGGTGGATGCAGCGTCTTCCTTCCTTTCACACGGAGAGAAAATTGAAAGGCAGAATGTCGATGGCGAGTTCCCTCGTCAGTGAGTCCTCCTTTGTCGAGGAAGAAGAAGACGGAAGAAGAAGTAGTTATTTTTAAAAACATCCAATCTCTCTTCCCTTACCCTCAACACCACAAAAGACAACCCTTAACAAAGAATGGTTCCACATTATTTAATCAACCCAAGCCATGCTTTTAAAAAATCAATTCAAAAGTTGAATTCACTTAATTAATGTGTGTGTTGTCTAGAGTTAATGAGGGAGAGGGTGAGGAAATGAAAGGTTACTCAAGTAAAGATAGGTTTACAAAATTTGAGAGGGAGTTAGGGAGTTTAAGAGGAATGTGAAGGGGTGGGGTTCGTGTGGGCCCCACCTCACCTTAAATCCTCCCATGGGTAGTTAACTCCAAGTGGGTCCCACCCCTAACTCTCTTAAATAGATTAAAACCACTTAAGAGAGGGTCAAGTGTTGTAACACAACACTTAATCTACTTAACAAGAAAAGAAAATACAATTGTAACATTTTTATTTTATCCCTCACTTTTCATAAAACAACACCTCCCTAGAAAATTAAACTCCAGAAAGGGTCTTATTAAGCAATTATCGGTGCTGTGGTTTCATCAGTGCTCTCGGAATTCGATTCCGAGCAACGGTTCAAAAGTTAGAAAAACCCGCTCGTTCGTTCACTAAACGTACTCGAGCCAAACTTCGGAAAATGATTCTGGGCACACCGGGCCTCAGAATCAGTTGCCGTCAGAAACTGTGTTCTTGTAGAATCCCAAAGAAATTTAAGAAAAAATTTCCCTTGAATTTTTCGGGTCTTTACATTACTCCCACCTCAGGGATTTACGTCCCCGTAAAGCTACAACACAAACTAGGGATACAAAAGCGGTATTGAGCACGCATCTGAGCCTCCTGCTCTCATGTGCCCACCTGGAGGTTCCCATACTTCCAATGAAAGCGCACCTGAGGAATCATCCATCCTCATAGGATCCGCTCCTGTAAATCCTCGATTCCCACTGGAACCTCCGTGAAAGTCACCCCATCGCCAAAGTCCAGCTCCCCATGGTCGATGATATGCGAAGGGTCGAGCACGTATCTCCTCAGTTGAGATACGTTGAAGTCGTCGTGCACCTGGTGCAACTGAGGTGGATGCGTCAAGCAGTAAACCACACCGCCTACCCAGATGAGGACCTAAGAAGGTCCGCTGAACCTCGGAGATAACTTGCCACCTTGGCCACATCTCCGTAAACTTTGTCGAGGTGAGACCCGTATAAGGACATGATCGTCATCCTTGAACTCTAGAGGTCTCCAATTCCTATTAGAAATGGAACTCAAAACAACTGATGCCACGAGGGTAAGGTTGACAGACTCAAGTGTGATCGGTCGCACCCTCCTGTGCAAGAGTTACCCTACGCTGCCCGGGGTTTCCTTTTTCTCCAACCTAGGAAAACCCATCTCGATCTTCGCCTAAAACTGTCAATTTGAGTATGAACAGTTATTGTCCATTCCATACTCAAACTAACGTCATAAGGCCTCGACGCAGCCACCTTGAGATTCCAACCGAACCTCTCACCTCGTGGGTCTGACCACACCATCGGCGTAAGTGTGATTATCGAGTCTCCTCCCAAGGTATCTCCAGACGTGATGGTCAATTCCACGGCTTACCGGAAACTCTATGTCTGGAACAAGATTTGTGAAAGCAAGGAATGATTCATATTGACGTCTGTTACTACATCATCTAGTAGTGGACACAGACTGTCCCTTGAATCATTTTTAGAGCCATTGGGTCACTCTCCCTGACCGCATGAAGCTACTCTCTTCCTCTGCCCTCCAGCTCCCTGAGCCTGGCGGGGATAACTAAGGCGGGTGGTTTTAGCATGTTAATATGTACACCACCTCATGCTGCTCTCCTAGCTCTGCCTCCACGTCTGCTGCTTCGCAGACTCATATCTCCTTAAATATTCCTCTTATGGAAACATTTAACATGCCCGAGTCTCTAAGACTGGTGCCAGTTTCCAGTTTCCTGTTTCTTACTGCACTGTGCAGTCTTCATCCGCTTCTGGATGATCTGCACCTTCCTTGCCTACGATATGAAAGAGCTGCTAAAATTTCTCCTTTGCCGAAAAGAGAAACTCGGTCTCATCCCCTGGATGAACCAAACCCATTTCCTAATACAGTCAATCCTGAAATTAATGATGTATTCATGCCATGGATGATGTCGTAAGGCCTCGACGTAACTACCAAGAGATCCAACAATCACTCTCACCTCCAAGGGTCGAGTCACACTGTTGGCATCAGTGTGAAGTCACTGGGTATCCTCCAGTAGAAATCTCGAAAGTGAGGGTCAAGTCAAAAGTTTTAACCGGGACCACTCAGTATCAACCAAACAAAAGGACAGGAAAGCAAACATCACAAATATAAGTGTCTTTTTATTATTGCAGCTCATAGTTCAAAGACACGAATACAACAGCAACATGGATCTTAGAAGTATAAGGGACGTATCCACTAGTTACGCTCCTATCCACCTACTCCCAGAGCTCTACTGCTTGTCCACCGCTCGACTATTTCTCAAGCACCCGCCGCTGCTTCTGCCTCGGTGGCTCCTCCAAAGCTTGCGGATCAACTGTATGAGGAGTCAGACAGTCACGTTCCAGGTGACCCTTCCCGCCGCATTCATAACACTTCCTGCTCCTCGTACGGCTGGCTCTGGCCCTCTTGGACCTTTGAATCATCTGTCTACTTCCCAGAGATGACTCGGTACTGATCGTAAACCCTGCGGAAAAGGCAGAATCTCCTGTACACGCTCGGGGTGTAGAGCTACTGGCACAAACTCCACCCTGAAGAAGGTCTCTAAGTCTTCCCATGTGAAGGTCATCTCATCGCAAAACTGGAAAAAGTTTCTCCACCACCTGTTAGCTGTTGCATGAAGAAGGCTGGCAGCAAAGATCACCATGAAGTCTGCAGGCGTCCCCACTAGCCTGAAGACTCTCACCACAGCCTCCAGCCAATCCTCAGCCGCCTGCGGATCCGTCTCTCCCTGGAACCTGGGTGGCCTCTGGCGCTAGAACTCATGCAGCGCACTCAAGTGTCGTGCATCACCTACTACTGGGGCTGGTGGCATCGGTGGCCCAACATATGGTAGTACCGCTGGTGCCTCAACTACAAGAGGGCACTGTACCTAAGTCTCGTTGCTCGACAGGATGTCAGTACGCACATTCCTCTGGGCTCTAGCTGGTCATCCGAGAAAAGGCATCCTGAAAGAAACAACATGACATGTTCAAACAATTATAACTGGTGAGCTGACCTGGTTTGAGCTGATATTTAAATAAAACTTCTGGAAACACACATGCAATCAGTGTTTTCGTGCACAATGTCGGATTTCAGCTGTCAGGGTCCTAGTGTATGGATACGTCGGCCACCCGCACCAACACTGGACTCCCTGAATTGAAAACTAGACTCGGTACCCTTAACACTATTGCTTTACAGAAAGAAAAATATCAGAGTTATAAGTTATGTGGTAGAACTGACTCCTCTGATACCAATTTTTCACGACCCGTCCTCGAGGCCCGTGTTGTGACTACCCCAAGCCCGCCTTCCATAGGCCAGGGGCTGGCGACTAGCACCATAGGCGTAAATCCCGATAACTGGGAAGACATTTCCTTTATAAAAGTAAACAAAACACCATAGAGTACAAGTGGAAGTAAAACACTAAGTACAAAGAGAAGTGCTGAAAGGTAAATGGGCCAGAATACAAACCCAAAAGAAAGTACAACTATAACTAAACAAAGTACAAGAGAATAAGACAACAGCTGGAAGAACGGAAGCAGCTCCTGGGTCGTCGTCCTCGGATCCTACCTGAAGGGTAGGTACAGATGGCGCAGCTCCTAGATCGTCCACCACCGATCCTACATGAAGGGTAGGTACAGATAACCTCCACAACGCTCTCACCCGTCAACCTCCTCGGAGTGTCCGTGAAGTCCACCTCCAGATACTGACTCGTCGTGTAGTCCACCTCCCGGTACTGACTCGTCCTTGAACACTCGGCCTCCGTCAGCACTTCCCGTCATCTACAACCAACACAACGAGGTGCGGGCATAGCCCGTGCAGGGGTGAGTATAACGATACTCATTAGGGACCCCGAGACCCTCAAGGTCTCACTAAAACCAACAAGGATAACCAAAAAATAGATCTTAACAGATAACCTCTACTTAGTTATATGCTCGTGCATATACCTAAGTTATCAAGTAACCCATCTCAATCCTGAGGAAAACACCAAGATCATGAAATCAACGGATAACCACTACCTAGGTATATTCCCATACATATACCTAAGTTATCAAGTGACCCATCTCAATCATGAGGTAATCACAAGGGTCAAAAGTCTCAGCTCAAAACAAGATTTTCATTATCGAAACCGTAACTGCTGAAGAGCTCCATCTCTGGAGTGTACAGTGGTCCTATCATGACTCTGAGGTACTGCTCACTAACCTCAGACTGCTGAGGTACTCCTCCTGTCGAGTACCGCGGGCCAGCCACCGAAACACAGTAGTGCTTCCTGCCAGGGTATGCCACCCAAACACAGTAGTGCACACCCCCTAATAGACTACAGAGGTACTCTCCGGACAAGTACCGTGGGTCTGCACTGTCACATAGGTAGTTCTCCGTCTGCCATGGTTCTGCACACAACAAAGTAGTGCTCCGTCCACTGGGCTAGTCGACTCACTCCAAGTCGAGTCAGTCAAGCAGTCGTCAGGTCTCAGCCGGCTACACGGTCTCCGTACTCCAAACGCTCATCTCTGGGAGGGTCCGCTCCACGAGCTACAGGTCAATACTACAAGTATCTGAAAGTCCCATGAAGAAGTATCTCAAAGGACTGCCTCGTCATAGGGGTCTCAACCTAACAGACGGCGCGTCAATCAGACGCCCGGTCTGTGTGTTATTAGCTTTTTCGTCCCAGGGGCCCGGTTGGTTTCGTGAGCGAACCAACCCAGCCGTATCTCAAATGTACCCCGAACTCTAATAGGGTATACTCATAGGGACTGTTTCTCAATGAGATCACCAACGCCACTGACGGTTCGTCAAACAGACGTCCGGTCTGAAAGATAACAGCTTTTCCGTTCCAGGGGCCCGGTTAGATTTCGGGTATGATCCAACCCGGCCACTATCCAACAGCAACCAAAACTCAGGCAAAGTATGCCAAAATTTTCATCTCATCAAGAGGAATTCAACGAGACAGACGACGCGTCAATTGGATGCCCGGTTTGTGAGTTATTGGCTTTTTCGTTCTTGGGGCCCGGTTAGATTTCGCGGGCGAACCAACCCGACCGCACTCCGACGGCATCCAAACCTCGAGTGAAGTAATCCAAAAGATCCGTCTCACTTAGAGGAATCCATCAAAGACAACGTCACATCAATCGGACGTCCGAAGCTCATGATATAAGCGTTTCTGCTCCGAGGACCCGGTTGGTTTTGTAACCGAACCAACCTGGCCGAACCCAAAGTATTCCGAAACCTTGAGTGCGATATACCGAAACGACCGGCTCGATCCAAGGATCACATCACAACTAACGGTGCGTCGATCGGAGACCGGTAACACAAGTTATGGGCGTCCGACTGGAAAAGGTTCGATATTAAGGGGTTCAGGCCCGGTCCGACCTGGCCTGATACCCCCGGGGTCGACCCGAACCGTGTCCGGGTCCAGCCCGCTTGGGCACGGCCCGGCCCGTCCCGGCCCAACCTGGGCACAGCGCGCCCAGCGCGCTGGCCAGGCGCTCAGCCAGCGGCCGAGCCGTTTGGCAAGGGGGGGGGGGGGCGCCTGCCCCCCCTGGTGTAACCGCGGCCCCCCTTTAATGGGGGCCGTTTTGTAGGCCGGTCGGGGGTTTGAACCCCCGGCTGCTCACCTGTCTGGCTGGCCTGCCCCGACCGGCCGGTTTCTGCCTCCATGGGACCGGCGACGGCCGGTCCGCCCTGCACCAACGCTGGCTTCCTGGAACCGGCCGCCGGTCTCCTTGCTCTGCCGCGACCCGGAACCGGCCACGGTTTTGGTTCATCTAGCACGACGCGACGACGCCGCACCCCTACGCCGCGGCCTGCTACGACCGCGGTGTCTTCGGTTTTCTCTGTCGCGGTGCGACGGCGCCGCGACTTGGTTCTACTTTACGGCACGGCGTGACGGCACCGTGCATTACTTGTTGCACGATTCCGCGTGGTGCGACGACAGCACGCCATTCTGTTCCAACCATAATAGAAACAAAATCAATAATAAGGGAGGAGGGTCAGCCGTGTTTGTGCGGTCCGACCCCCTCTCGTTAATTGAAAGCATTTAGTCGTATATCCACAAAGAATGACAAACTAGAATTCACGAACGAAAATAATTAAATAAACCCCTACAGTTTTCCCAGAATCAAGAATTCCCAACCCGTAACATAATCTTCGCGGATCAACTTAATATTTAGTTGATCCGAATTCTTAGATTTTGAAGGGATTAAAAGAGGGTTTACAAATAAGTTCCCTACCTTGATAGAAGTTGTTGAACGAAGGTGTCACAGAAAACGGCGTCGCAGGGTGTGGTTTCGTATATGCCGATAGAGAACGTCTGAGGAGGATGCATCGTCTTCCTTCCTTTCACGTGGAGAGAAAATTGAAAGGCGGAATGTCGATGGCGAGTTCCCTTGTCGGTGCCTCCTCCTTTGTCGAGGAAAAAGAAGACGGAAGAAGAAATAGTTCTTTTTAAAAACTTCCAAGCTCTCTTCCCTTACCCTCAACACCACAAAAGACAACCCTTAACAAAGAATGGTTCCACATTATTTAATCAACCCAAGACAAGATTTTAAAAAATGAATTCAAAAGTTGAATTCACTTAATTAATGTGTGTGTTGTCTAGAGTTAATGAGGGAGAGGGTGAGGAAATGAAAGGTTACTCAAATAAAGATAGGTTTACAAAATTTAAGAGGGAGTTAGGGTGTTTAAGAGGAATGTAAAGGGGTGGGGTTCGTGTGGGCCCCACCTCACCTTAAATCCTCCCATGGGTGGTTAACTCCAAGTGGGTCCCACCCCTAACTCCCTTACATAGATTAAAACCAATTAAGAGAGGGTCAAGTGTTGTAACACAACACTTAATCTACTTAACAAGAAAATAAAATACAATTGTAACAATTATATTTTATCCCTCACTTTTCTTAAAACAACACCTCCCTAGAAAACGCAACTCTAGAAAGGGTCTTCTTAAGCAATTACCGGTGCTGCGGTTTCATCGGTGCTCTCGGAATTTGATTCCGAGCAATGGTTCAAAAGTTAGAAAAACCCGCTCGTTCGTTCACTGAACGTACCTGAGCCAAACTTTGGAAAATGATTCTGCGCACACCGGGCCTCGGAATCAGGTACCGTCAGAAAGTGCGTTCTTGTAAAATCCTAAAGCAAATTAAGAAAAAATTTCCCTTGAATTTTACGGGTCTTTATAATAGGAAAATGGAAGTTATATCCTTGGTTTGTCTATTATTTTAAGATATTGTATTTGGTTGGATATTTGTCTTATCATCATTCACTAACCCCTAAATTCATCACTATTCATTCCAATTTTACTATTTCAAAACTGAAGTGGAATATCTCATGCCCTTCATGCATGAATCAATATTAAAACATACAACATTAAAATGAATGATAATATAAAATTCATATTATATCCACTGTTTTAAAAAAATAATATATATATGGGTGAAATGATGTTCCTTTGGTTTGAGTAATGTTGAAATATTGGAAGCTCTAAGATGATACATGTCAGAGATTGGATGATATTAAAATGTATTGTCTTGAGTTATTTCCTAAAGAAGTTAGTTGAATATTCTCAAGGATGATAATCCTTGTGATGGGGAGATTATAATGAAATTTTACCTAATTGTTTTGTATTCTCTTTGATTTTTTATTTTAATGTATTTATTGACGTATTTATGTGATTTTTTGATTCATAAAGGTTTATGATATGCACAAATCATAATTTTAGATGGATAATTTGGGAAATGAGAGTTATTCATTGTAGAAAAAATATAATAAAATACTAATGGAGGTCCTTCATAATTCTGATAATAGATAGAAGAGACTAATTCCCATAATAGTAGAGCTATAATCATTTATTTCTAGAGTTATGTTGGAATTATACTTCATTTTTTTAGGTGGATAAATGTATTTTTTTATTTTTTTTAAAAAAACTAATATTTTAAATGAAGTTTAAGTGGTATGTTACTATCAACTATCCTTGAGAACCTATCCCTAAATTTATTTTTCCTATTTATTCTCTTTCATATTAATCCATAATTATTTATCAATTAGAGCACACTAGTTAGTCACTTGGTCTCTTCCATATCAGGTTACGCCCATAAAATCTTCTTTAACATCCTCACATCCTATATTTTTTAAGCAATGGGTTGATTTTATATCTCTTAAATATTGGTAAAGTGGAACCCATTATCTATAATTAGTATTCTCTTGGTGGAATCTTGTTGAGATAATATCTTAAATGATATAAATTTATTACTTTATATTCCTTCATTAAATTTATATTTTATTTTAGGAACACCCCACGACCTAATTTCCCTCATTTTTATAGGTTAATTTAACATTTTATGTGGCGATTTAATTCTCTTCCCCAGTCCTAAAGTATATTTTTTAACTTATATTTTTAGGTATTTCCCTTTATCTTCTTATAATCATAGGAATATAAACTGGAAATGGTTTAGGGCCTATTCACTCCAATTTAATATCAAGAGTTAATGACAATAAATTGTTTTGGATGACATTATTGGATAAATAATATTGCTATTCCTTATTATGTTGTACCAATATTTATATTAAGACATGTATTTAATTGTATATATACATTACATTATATTTGTTTCTCATAATATTCACTAATTAAATTAATGGTCTTGAAACCTGATATGGGTAATATCACGTTATCTCGAGTTTTCATTTACATTTTCTATAATATCATGCTTGTTGATATTTTAGGCATTAAATTATTTATATATTTGATTTTAATGTTTTATAATCCATTGAACTTGTTAGATGTTTATATATAATGTTTAATATAAACCACCATAGGATCATCTTTTATGGAATATGGTTTCCACACTTAGGATGGATTCAAGTCCCTACATATACGGATTGATGGAGCTAAAAATCTTACAATTTCCAAATTGTTTACCCATTTACCCATTATATGGCACGAGATATGCTATTTCGATGATTAAATTTGAAAAATTATATATTTGATAGGTCCTTTGGGTCTTGTCTTTTTTTAACACATTTTTCGATCATAATGGGTTCATATGAGTACATGTAAAATGTATTTAAAAATACCCTTATTTCATTACATTGGAGATGAATTGATATATCATCATGGATTCCAAAACAATACTCTAGGTTAGTTAGTAGATACATATACTAATTTTATAGGGAGTTACTTTATGTTATATAAGATCATGAATAAATTTTTTGATATGCCTCAGGCTTTTTGCTTTATTGATTCACTATATTTATATCATTGTTTTTATACTCTCTTATTTCCAAAAGGTTTTTTATACTTAATCCCTATAGTGGATCCACTCAAGTTGATTGTATACACTTTTATACATGATATAGGTAGTTTAAAGGTATATGACTATGGGGTCTAGAAACACATGTGGAGTATGGTGTTTATGTGTTTGTTTTTGTATTTTCTTCATAGACTGGTAGTGTGAATATGGTATGTCCCTGATGATGTCTTGGAGAGGTTTGTCACATGGGAGCTCTATAATTGAGTCTCAAGTATCATTTTTATAGTATACCTTATATAAATATGGTTTTTCTAATGATGACATGTTTTTCATATATTTTTGTTGTATTTGGATTTATTATATATGGGTATGCATGTAAATATAATATTATACATTTCCTAACATTATTTTTTCATCCCCTTATGATTATAACTGCCAGATTATTATAGTTAATACAACCACTTGGTATGATCCTTGGTTGGGTTGTCACAATTACATGGGGGAATACCACCTTTCACATGTTTGTTACAAGACCCACAATGATTACACCATTCTCTATCAATAATAAGGTGTTCCTGAGGTGTAATAAAAAGAAACAATTGGAACCATTTTGGATATCTTATGACCATTACATCCACCACATAATTATTTTAAAAACAAAATATTTTCTACTAGTTAATAATAAATAATTTATCTCTTGTTTTACCTTCAAAATATAGTTTTTCCACAACGACAAATTTTTGTAACATCACATCCCAAAACAAACCCAAATTACCATACTGAGTTATCAAAATACCTTAAGTATATTCATTATGTCACCCTAGTATAATGAAAAATTTTAAGGGTCTAAACATAATACTATGGGAGTTATTTCCATGAAAACCAACTTTTTCTCATTCCATGAAATTAAACTAAAATTTATACATAATGTTTAAAAATGTTAAATTACCCCAAACCCCTAAAAAAAATAAAGATCCAATAATTTTTTGTCCACTTCTTAGAAGTATAAACACATAAAAATATTAATTATAATATATATATAATTTACTTAAATAAATGAATTAAACCAAGTGTAACCCATAAATAAATGAAATTTTAACCATGATACATTTTGAAAATGAATTTAAATTAATTTCTTATAAACTAACACATTAGCATAAATTCCATTTTCATTTAGTAAATTCGTATATAAAAATAAAAAAATCAATATCTTGAGAAAAATCACACATAAACAAAAATAGATTTGACATGTGGTGGAAGTTTATCCCTCAAACTCAAAGATGATTCATATCCTAAATTTATATATTTTTCGAACATAAAACATTCCATAGTGATGATGTGAATATAAAATTCCTCAAAATATTAACACCTTGAAATAATTTACTTAAAACAAAAAATAATAATTGATGGATCCACATTGAAACCAAACAGAACTATGTCGATAAATAATATATATTTTTTATCCTTACATTACAAATGAATTAATTTTTTTGAAAGACTGAAAAATATCATTCTATTTATGTAGAAAAAACCAAATTTTTATAAATGTAATATCACTATTTTTAGAGAATAAAATATAGAAAAATTGGAATTTAAATATTTTAATGAAAAAATTAAATAACAAAAATGCAAAAAGTTAAACATTTATTACTATATAACTATTTTTTATAAGACACAAAATATTCTATTTTATTTAAAACAAAACAAAAACTACTCTTTTTTAATTGGATGGAACCCTAACAATATCTTTCCTCATGTTTTTTATTATAATTTTATATTGACCACAATTTTCAAGACCAAACATTAAATATAATTTAATATTTTTAATTAAAATAACTACAATTTCCTTTGATTTATTAATTAAATTTGAATTACATAAATTTCATAACAAATAATATTTATATAATTATAGAAAAACCTGTAGAAATTATAATATCTTTGAAAAATTTACTGGAAGATATCACATTAATTATTATGCTATATAATTTAAATAATATATAAATTATTTAACCACTAACATATATTCCTATCTTCAATTAAACCTTTTCTAATTTGAACATTATCTTTCAATCATTAAATATTTTTTATAAATCATTCATGATTCTTTAAACAATTTTCTATATTTTCTATTAATTTATAATCATTCACTATTCTATTCCTAAATTATTCTCCCATATCAATGAGTAGTGAACTAATAAAAAATAAAAAATTCTATTATCCATATACTATTAAACTAATCACTGATCTAAAATTATGTTTTCTTATCAGAATCCAATTGAATTATTACAGGGTGTGTAAATTAAAAATAAGAAATAATACCCTTCCCTAATATTCAAAACTATATAATGTAATGAAAAATAAACCTAAAATGTGGTTGTTTTATTTTTTAATCTTTTATATAAAATATTCATAAAGAATAATGAAATGATATTTTATAAATTATACACTTGTGTTTATTTTACATACATATTTTAATTTCAATAATCTATAAGGTTAAGGAGACATTGAAACATTACACTATTAGTAAATTTCTCTATTTTAGACGAAAAATAAAATATTAAAAAAATAGAAAACCTATATCGTATCATAATAAATCGTGTTATAACTATTTTAATCAATAACATGTGATTTTTTCTCATTAGTTTCTCTAATTAATATTGTATATTTTTACTATAATGATTTAAGTGCTTTGATATAAATGGTATATTATTATAAAAAATGATAAGATTAGTAGGTTATTTATTATATGTGTTCTATGATTTTGATAATATTTATATACATTACTTATATATTAAATAAACTATATTATTAGTTTGGAAAAATTAAAAATTCATGGAATAATCATACCAATATGATTCTAGATATAAATAAAATAAGAAAATATATAATTTTTTGAAGACAAAGAATATATAATATATGATCCAGGATTAATAATTTTTAATTTTTTTTAATTGAGATATATATATTTTATAATTTTTTTCATCAAATTAAAAAATTCAATGTTCACAGATTTAAATTATTTTTATAGTATTTGAAACATGATATAATAACATTAGTCAAAATAATTAAACTATATTGTATTTTGAAGATTTTTAAAAATATTTAATTTTGAAATTTTTATTATATTTTTAATTTTGACCTTGATAATATAATTTTATAAATTTAAAGTTCAATTGATACTATATACATGATGTATGAGTAAAATATATGATTCAAAAGGTATATGTTTTTCAATCTAACATTCTTTAAATACTATCAACTAAAAGTTTTATAAAAATATTTCCTTTAAAAAATTTCCACATTTATATTTATGTAAATTTTTTTAACAATGGATAATACTAAGAAGAAAATATAAAAAGTATGAAAATATTAATATTGATTCAAGAATAAATGGAATACATGATTTATGTTTAGTATATAATAAAATTTTTAGTGTAACCATTTCCAGTTTGGTGTCTTTATTATTTGGATAAGACTGGTCAGATTAGATGGTTTTTTAAAAAACCCCCAAGACTCTTTATTTTCTTTTATATAAATAATATAAGAATTTTTTTAATCTACATCACAAAATTTTAATGATAATTGATAAATTTAAAATTCATAAATTTAAGATTCATCATTTTATAATTTTAATTATTCAATGACTGGTTTTTTACTTAAGAATAAAAATTGACAAAGCATAAGGGGAAATATTTTAAAATGTGAAATTATTGGTTTTTACATTTTTTATGCACCAAAAAGAAGATATATCAAATGAAAATATCTTCAAAACGACATATAAGAGGTCATTGGGATTCATATAATGAATGAAATATTAATTAAAAATTTCAAAAAAATGGGGAAAGATTTATTTTAATATTATTATGATAAATTAAATTCTTATATTATATATATAGAGTTTTTATTAATATAACAATTATTATCAATATTACTAAAAAACCTAGAATCTAATTTTTATCCTTTACACCAAACTTTATATCTTACAAGGTTAAGTGATATTTTTCATTCTATAAAATGAAATATGAGTATCCACCACTCATACTAAGTGAATAAAATTATATTTTTTGGAATTAAAATGATACATTAGTTATGGTTGTAAGAAATAATTAATTTTTTAAAGATCGGATTATATGTTCCAATGATATAATTTATCATTTTTATATCGTATTTCATCCAAACTGTGGAACCATGAATCTATAGATTTTAAAGGATTTTAAATAAGGAATTAGTAACAAATAATTATACAAAATATTTTTGTCTCATATTATAATTATTCATTTCTACATACTTAATGATCGTATGTTATGACATGTTAGATCCAAGTATTCAAGTGTGGTGACCATATTTATTTGAAATCATGTTTATGGTTCATTATTTATTTTATATATTTTAAACTGTGGTGTTTATTGGATTACATATTCATTATGATGATTATTTAGAAGAGAGTACATATATTATGTTAATTGATGGTTTTATTAGAAAAAGGGATTATAAATATTAATTGAAGTTGGAAGAATCATAAATAATATTTAATTAATTCATGAAGTATCACATATTAGGATAGAGTTAATTTGTTAGATTTTTTGTTGATCGTATTTGAAAACTATTGAACATTATATAATATGAAACTTTTATATTTGTTCATATCTAGGAATTTTATGAATCTCATATTCTATGATTTATATAATTTAGTGTTATGTTTTAAAATCACTAATTTAGATGTCAATATTACCATATAATATATTTAATGTAATTAGTTTTTGTAGTTTTTTGAAAAATATGTTTCTAAAATATAAAAAATAGAGGTCATATGATATTATGTGTGTTGTTGTACACTATAACATGTTTTAGTAAAAATATATTTTTCATGGTTATGTTATGTTGAATAATTATTAATTATGTTTTTTAAATCTTTTTTTATAGTAGGGTACACCATTGGATTCTCTCGGTCTTACATTCACATTATTATAAATAAAGAACGCAAGAGAAAAAAGTTCTTCCCCCTATCCTAATGTAATAACTAAACTAAAATAGAAATTTCAAATAAATTTTTATCCAAAATAAGTAACTAGTCACACTAACTCTAATAGATTTATTGAAAAATCAATGTATCTCAAGGTTCACATGTCTTTCCATTATTTTCTACTCGATAACCTAATGTTAGCTACTTTACCTTCATAAAAATATTCAAATATAATAAAAAATAATATTATTTCAACATTTATATGAAAAATGATATCAATTCTTAGACATTGAGTATAGATAATATCAATTTTCATTAGTGTGAAATTTTATCACATCATTTTTCAAACTCTAAGAAATCCCTATGGATATTTTCAAAGAGAATACTCTATGTTCTCATATCATTCATATAATCTGTATTTATAATTGCATCACCTATATATAGTCTTAATATATTTATCCTTATATGAAATATTAATGGATCCTTTTTATGAATATATTATTTTATTAAAGTTCAACATATACAAAAATATATTCATTAAAAATAGTGTTTGATGAACTAATAAATATCTCATCATTTCTAAATCCAAGTGAGATATAAAAATTACATTTGAGAAAATATGTATTAAATCATATCATGTGAAATTTCATCAAACCATGGTGTATATCATTCAATATGAAGTCTCAAAAAATCACAATTGTAATCAAGAACTTCTATAAATAAATGGGATAAGTTATTTTTATATTATTGAAAAAATGATTTTTTATAACATGACATTACGTGGTATGTTTCTTTAGAAAATACTACTATATTGATAATGAGTTTACATGAAAACAAAATATGTATATCCTCTAAATTAAAAATATACAACTCATCCAAAAAGCATTGGGAAACTAATTATTGAATTACCAACCATGATAATTTCATATTGAGAAATATACACTTGATTAATTGATAATAAATAACACTAAAACATAAAACACTTATATATATATATATATCATTTTATAGAATCATTAAATGCAGGACCTCATCAACCATTACCAGGAAAATAGTATGGTTTTGTTTTTACATATGTTTCTTATAAAACACATGAAAATATGTATTCTAAAAATGACCAACACTACACAATTACTCATAAAATAGTTCTTATAGATTATTGAGACCATGAAATTTGATTCTATATAATTTAATAGATAATTTAATATATTTATTATACAAAAACAAATTTTGTATGAAAACCCCTTATCATGGACAATATTCACTAAGACATGGTTTCTTTTGATATTATCCAATTATCTTCCTTCTACATATAAAATGCTCTAACCATTTAATACATTCTTAAATGTCATAAATGGGTTTCTATTTCAATATTTTATTAAAAAAACTTAAACATCATGCCCTATTTTATCCTCATCCAACTTGTAATTTGATATTAGTAGTTATATTTTTTATTATTTAATATTTAAAACTCCTCACAAACACTTTAATCTTATAGATAAATCACTACTTAAAAAAATATGAAAACATATTTATTTACCTTAATAATACCCATATTAAACAATGTTTAGGGAAAATAGTAAAAAAATATCAATAGAATATATACATAACACTTTCCAGATAATAATAAATAAAATATATTATATATGACATATTTTTATATATTAGTATGTATACTTGTACATTAACTTAGATACACTCTATTTTTACTTTAAATCACATATAATTTATTTCTCATATGAATTATATCATAAACTTATATTCAACCCCCATAATAATGAGAAGAAAATTTATTTTCAACACATTTTTATTTAATATACTAACAAACATCCAAAAATTAAACTAACACAGATACCCTATTTGTCACCATTAGAAAAATCCATTATCATTATTATGAATGATCTAATAATATATCCACTAATAAAAAGGTATCGCTTTTAACAGTGTTAAAAAATAGCTGATAATGGATCCTCTTATAATTTATAAAGAAATAACTAATAAAAATACTTTTTTATTAGTGGTAAAAAAGGGATGATAAAAGGGGTCTTTTATCAATGCTTTTTTACACTGATAAAAAGAGCCTTTGTCATCACTAAAAAATAAATGATAAAAGTTTTATAAAATATCTATTAATTGACAAAAATATATAGATTCACATGGAGTTCACACCCCTTTTATTAGTTCTCAACCCCTTTCTTTAGCTGTCATCTTATCCCCTGAGACCTTTATCAATGATAGATACCCTGAACCTTTATCAGTGATAGAAAAATATTATTGCCTATACATGTGTGCGTCTCAACCTGGATAAAGGTAGAACATTTTTTAACCAAACAAATGGAATCCTATGAAAGCATTAACCTACCCCAGAATATTTTTTCTTTCATTAATTTAATTTTGTCGAATTTTAATCTATTTTAAATTAATTAATATACCACTCTATATAAATGTGTTTTATGAGATTATTCTTTTGAAACTCCTCTATAAATATGTAGTAACTAATAATTTTGTTTACAAGGGAATCTACGGATATTTTAGTCCCTTAATTTATTTATTATGTTTTTATTAAGATTTACTGTGGAAAGTTCACCCACTATGTTTTGGGTAAGAAAGTTTTACCACTAACACATTATGGGACAAACTCTACTGACTAGTTTATACCATCTTTTTACATCCCATCTATTGGAATACTCTTCATATAATGGAGTTGGGTTAGTCAAGGGATGGACAATGTATGATATAGTTAAATTATTCCTAAATTTAAAACTCTTGAATTATCATGGAGGAGTTGGGGCTTGATATCCATGGTAGGTCTATCATGTGTCTTTGTACTCAATTTTTTTTAAAGGGAGTAATCAAGTAATGAGGTTGAGTTAATAATTAAAATGTATTTAAGAAAAATTAATGAATAAAATGAAATAATATATAGTTCATTCCTTTATTTTATTTATTGAATAATTACACACAAAAAATATCTTATTTACATTACATTACATGAAACATAAAATTTAAAAAATAAAATTAATTGAGATATTTTGTGTAATTGGAAATATAATTGAGAGAAAACACTAGTATGAATTATTATTATATTCTTAGAGTTCAATGTATATTTTTATAAGAGATTCATGAAAAATTCAACAAATAAATTTAACACCATTTTTTGGGAGATGAGTGGATCATTTAATTTTCTTTTGAATGTGTAAATATATTCTATGTTTTACTATAAAAATAAAATTTAATACAATGGTGTATGGAATTGTGGGCCAACCCTCTTTAATGAATGGATCAATTTTATTATTAAATAGATGGTTAAGGGTAATCTTGATCTCAAGCTTAAATGAGGAGTTGTTTATAGAGTTTATCAATCATCTAATTGAAGATCTCAATAAATAATGTTTAGAAGCATTTCAAATAGAACTTAATAAGTTCTCCCATAATATTCCAATGTTCCATCAACAGATTATAGAGGAAAAATGAAACTATTATGGTACCTCTATTTTTTTTATAATAATCTTAGAGATGTGTGAGAAACGTTGAAGAATAATTTTGTCCCTAAACTTTTGGACTACCTCCCAATATAGTTCCCCAATCACCAATTCCTCTTTATCAAGAAAATATAATGTGTTTAATTCTCATCAAACTCTATATCATTTGATCATTCACTAGTTGGATCTCTTTATAAAATATTTTTTTAAGAATTATTATATAATTCATTTATATATTTATATAGATAATAACAATAAAATAAAATCCTACCACCAAGGAGATAGAGGTGGTGGAATTCATATAAGATACCACTAAATAAGTGGTACTCAAAGAATAAAATATCTTACAA
Source organism: Viscum album (assembly GCA_963277665.1). Taxonomy (NCBI): domain Eukaryota; kingdom Viridiplantae; phylum Streptophyta; class Magnoliopsida; order Santalales; family Viscaceae; genus Viscum; species Viscum album. Next base: position 1,345,193,293 of record OY728123.1, read on the forward strand.
AATGAAGTGAATCCCCAATATCCTGAAAACATAGTAGATTATAAATTGGTGGAAAATTCTAAAAATATAAATCCCTCTATCTTTCACAAAGATCCCTACTTACCTTTATCTTATTATCTACTTCTAGGGGTTATGACTCTATTTTTTCTTTTGGTATTTTCTAGTCTATGTTTCCACATATAGAAATTAGTAGAGATAATGTTTATTGGTTCCATTAATATAAAAATTAACCAAAATCTTATTGAATATGACCAATAAATTTCTTAGTTCTATATAGAATAAAAATAACAGCAGTTGAGAAATTTACTAAGAATATTATCTTTCTCTTTCTAATTTAATTTTTCTTTAAATTAAATTTTTATATTTTTTATTTTCATTTTTAGGAATAAAATTTTTTTTGTTAGGAGATTAAATCTATATTTGTTATTTAATAAAAAGTTTGTATCTCTTCATCCAACTTTTTTCTCATCTTCCATTATTTGGATTTTTTTTAAATTTAATTGGATTTGAAAAGTATGTATATGGGGGATTATGTTATAACTATAGTTTTTATTTTCATTCCTTTATTTGTTTTTATTTTATTAAATTTAGTTTGATTGTTTTCCCAATTTGAGTATATATTTTTATTGAGAAATATAATATATGTTATTCATCTGAAAAATATGGACAATCTTATTTCAAAAATAGATAATTAATTTTCATTAAAAAATATTTATGTGCACCTTAGTTTAACATACAATAATTTGATCAAGAAAATGGGTTTGTGTAGGTTTATTTCTAAAAAAATATAGAAAATAGAATATTTACTGTTAAATAAATATTAATAAAATTTTATTTAAATTGGAGTAGTTTAAATTATTGGAATCTAAATGGAACTCTCTTAGAAATTTAAAACTATATTATATGTGTATGTAATAAATAAACATCCAAAATAAGTATAAATTATAATAAGAGATATGGTTATCCGAATATTTCTTCCATGAATTAGTTATCGTAAATAACCATGAAGGATGAATGCTATATGGAATGACTCAATTTTATTTATATTATTCTATTTTTTTAAAAACATTACTAGGATATTAATATATATAACTATTGGTGTGTGAATAATTATGTGGTAATTGAGAGAGGTAGAAGGGAAGGTGAATTCTGAAGTTGAATAAAAAGGAGAAAAAATAATTTATCTAATCAATTTCATAGTGATGAATATTGTATTATAAAATTAGGGAGTGTGGTAAGAATAATGTGTTAGAAGGAATATAAGAGTATATTATATGTTACCATTGAGATTTAATTAAATATTTAAAAAATATGAATTCATTGGTAAAGTATTGAACAAGGGAAGCAAAGGATTCACATATGAATATTCATGTTAAGAGACAGTCCTTGAGAAAAAGGAATAATTCAAGCATGGAAAAGTAATTCATACAAATTTTTATATAATCTTTTTATAAATTTTTATTATAAATAAATCCTATATTCTATAAAATATTATCTATTCAGTTTTATTGGATAATATATATTTTTACTATGAAAGTGTACTAAAATTGTATCTTATTTGATAAGATCATAATTCCATGTTTAATGAATAACCAACTAAAAAAATATTTTTAGAAATATAAGATAAAACATTATCCTTCATCGTATATATTTAACTTCAACCTCTCAAACTTCCAAAAAATTACATATCAATGTAGTGTCACAATTCAACACACTATCTATCACTGATAACTGAATCTAAACTATCCTGATGATAGGTAAGAATTCATGGAAAAATAATCCATGTTTTAAAGACCTAGATTCAAGGAGTTATTACACAACTAGTAATCTATATTCAATTAGGTACAATATACCCTCACGATCATCAATGAAAATTTCATCGACACTATAATTCATCTTGACCCCCTAGCACAATGTGTCACACTATATAGGGAAACCTTTGGCTTTAGTAATAAAATATCCTTTAGACCAAAATTTTGTTCTAAATACTAACCAAAGATGTTTTAGTTCATAACAAAGTTTTATTATTGAGTAGGATCACTTGGGGAACCTTTATGAAGATTATTTTCGGCCATGAGATTTATCACCAAAAAACATGGCTGGCATACAAGAAAAATCATATATATTAGAATATTTTTGTACCATCAATTCATAAAAATAATGACATTATAAAACATCTATGTCACATGCCCTTAATCCATGAAAAAATAAATAACCATATAAATATTATAGAATAATTAAAAATCATAGAGAAAATAGTAGAACTATCCTAAATATTTCACACAAGGATTCATCTAGAATCCTCTCCCCCTATGAAGAGATCAATATATGAAGGTTTGGTTTACCCCATAGACTATTAAATTATCCTATTAAAATAAACCTATTGTAGATAATGGAAAAATAAAATTATTTTCCCTAATGTAGCATAGATGTTGACCCGAGTTATTTCTCTTGTGGATCTTTCCCAGTTTGTTAACATAATCCAATTCACCTAAAATTATTATTTCTTGTTATTTTTATTATTTTTTGAATGTAATGAAATATGAGTTTTTAGTTTTTTTAAAAAAATGAAAAAAACCTGAAATTAACATGACATTATAAATGGAATGTTATTATTAAAAATGAACATGGCCATTATAGTTTGGTTTACGGGTTCTATCATTCTATTTATTGGTGTTTAAAATTATTTTTATAGTTTAATCATGAAATATCACTCTCAAACTACTACCATTTTTTTGTGGTGTAAAATATTGGATGAATTCATAAATATCAATTCTAACTCCTATAGTAATCAAGGTTGATGGATCATCTCAATAAAGTGTTTGAAAAATCCATGAAACAGACCCCATCATATGTCTTTTCATACACTAAATAAGTCAAATTCATTACATGAAGAGATTATGTTAAGTGGAAGGTAGGTAAAAAATTTAATTATGTAATGGAAATGAGATTGAGTTCACTATCGTAGTGGAAAGTTTCAACACTCTATCACTTTATTTTTCTCACCATAAACATAATAATGATTATCAATTTAAGTTATGTATTAATAGAAAACAATACTTATATCTCCTGGACCAAGACTTGGGTTAAAGCATCATTTTTTAATGTAAGAAGTCACAGTGGTAAGAATAGAAGAGAAAAACCAGAGAAAATAAAATAAAAATAAAAAGAGAAAGGGAGATAGGGGGAGAGATGAAATATAAATAAAAGAAAATATAAAAATTAAGAAAGTATGTTGGCGCCAAAAATATGGCCCGAAAGGAAGGAACGAAAAAGACAGCCGGCGTGCTGCATCGCGAAGCACAGCCGTGAAGCACAGCCGCGAAGCCCCTCCGTGAAGCGCCCCAGCCCTGGCGGCGCCGCGAAGCACCAGAGGCGGTGATCCTCCGCGAGCGCGTTTGACGTTCGCGAGCCGCCGCGAAGCACCAGAGGCGGTGATCCTCCGCGAGCGCGTTTGACGTTCGCGAGCGCGCCGCGAAGCTCCAGAGGCGGCGCGCGAGCCCTGCTTCGCGGCGCCCCTTCCCTATAAATACTCGACTCCCCCTGAGTCCCCCGGACGGACAATCCGACCTTTCGGCTTCTCCTCTCCCGAATCGCGAAGCAAGCTTTGCCCCGGGAATCATGAGCTCCGCGAGGTATTTCTACTTCGCGAGACGACTCTGATTTGTTTCGTTCTGAGCCCCTCTTCCGAGAGGGATGCCCTTCGCGAAGCCCAAGGGCGTTCGCAAAGGAAGGGGATTCCCAAGGGAACCCGGGCAGCCGCGGAGCACTCGTGCTTCGCGAAACACCCAACCCATGCTAGTAATCCCTATGCCAAGGCAGGATAACTATGCATCGCGAAGCACTTTGCTTGGCAGGACCCTGCTTCGCGAACCACTCCTTCGCGAGGCAGTGCTCCGCGAACACTGTTCCACTTCGCGAAGCACCTCCCACTTCCACCTATGCCCCATGCTAAGGCCAAGGCACCCCACTTCGCAAAGCACACTCCTCTGCTTAGCGATTCCTCCTTCCGTGCGACCCTCCAGGTTTGCACGATGTGATTTCAAAGTCCCATGGACAACACCTCCCGTAGCGTTGCTTCGCCCAATGCTCCTTCGCATAGGCACGCTAACGGCTATTGCTTCTTCGCATAGCCACGCTAACGTGGACCCCTCGATGGTTCCTCCCGCGACCCCCCTTTACCATGGCCTTACCGACACCTTCCCTTCCCCAAGGACCAGAGGGTACCGGTTATGTAAGCCCTAGGGGTGTGGAGTGAACCCACCTCGTCCGAGCTGCAGGACGTTAAACTGCCAAGCACCGCGTCCCCAACACATGACGTTAAACTGTGACCCAACCTCGTCTCCCTCACGAAGGGTCCCCCCAGCTCGATCATTCATTACACCGCTCGTCTCCACGGGAATGGAACTCTTCCGCACATGGAATGAGATCCTCCTTGTCGGAGTGGTATATGTTCGCAGGGGAAGGGTCGCCTCAGAGCGTAAATCCCTAACCTTTGGTACGGATGATTGCACCCGTGCATCTCGGTACTTCCCCACTACCAAGGTCAGTGGAGGACGTGATAGGGAACGAGGCACCTCCCATTGTCGGACCAAGGTCCATCTTCCCCGCGCTTTGTCGCGCCATGGGCCTCCATCCTGGAGTAAGTCCCAACACCATGGGCCGCTCAACGCGTAAGCCCCATTTCGCTTCTCACGGACGCACCCTTCGCGACGTGATCGTCAGGTCCTTGCAACCTCTTGTTTCTCACACCGAGCATGACTCACGTGGGCTTAGAGTGAGCACCGACCCTGACAAAACCATCCGAACTACGAGGACTTTGATCCGTGTCAAGGCATGGTACGTAGGAAGCCTCCACGAGGTTCAAGCCCACCATCAGTGGACCAAGGTCTACTCCCAATCCGAACTACAAGGACTTTGATCCGTGTCAAGGCATGGTACGTAGGAAGCCTCCACGAGGTTCAAGCCCACCATCAGTGGACCAAGGTCTACTCCCCATCCGAACTACGAGGACTTTGATCCGTGTCAAGGCATGGTACGTAGGAAGCCTCCATGAGGTTCAAGCCCACCAATAGTGGACCAAGGTCTGCTTTCACGTCGGTTTACCGACAAACCCCCGTCCAGTATGACGTTAAACTACATCCCAGTCCAGTGGTAAGCCGTTGCGACCAAACCATTTGAACTACGGAGTCTTTGATCCGTGTCAAGGCATGGTACGTAGGAAGCCTCCATGAGGTTCAAGCCCACTCATCACCCAATTCACGTCGTGTTCTACCTACGTCCAACACGACGTTAAACTACATTCCAGTCCAGCGGTAAGCCGTTGTGACCCATTCCCACCTGAACTACGTGGTCTTTGATCCATGTCAAGGCATGATACGTAGGAAGCCTCCAAGAGGTTCAAGCCCAACAATAGTGGATCAAGGTCCCTCACTTATGTCGGCTCACCGACACCCACCACCCGTCGTTTATTCACGTCAGGGTTCATTACCGTCCCGCATGACGCTAAACTGTATCATTTGAACTACGAGGACTTTGATCCATGTCAAGGCATGGTACGTAGGAATCCTCCCAGAGGTTCAAGCCCAACCCCCACCGGACCAAGGTCCACCCTCATGTAGGTACGCTGACGATGCCCATCGGACCAAGGTCCACCATCACGTCGGTTTACCGGCACCATCCCGAACTACGCGGACTTTGATTCCCTGCCACGGGGATACGTAGGAAGCCCCTTTAAGGCTCAAGCCCAACTTCGTCGTCACCACCCCTGCGATGGTCCCATTCCATTCTCAACCGTCTCCGCGAGACGTTAAACTCGCGACCTACCTCGTGGTAAACATGAGATGCCTGAGGAAAACCTCGGATGGAACGCCTTTGGCGTAACCGTCTTTGCTAGACGTTAATCTTGCAAACATACCCTGTGTTGAACACGGGAAGCTGAGGAAAACCTCAGGTACGTGTCTATGACATGTACCCCCCCGCACTCGATGTGGGATGCCTCGGGTTTCCACGCCCTCGAGAAGCCTTGTGATCAAGGACAACAGACAGACATGCCAGGCACCCCAGCATCCAGACACGCTACTGATGCCTCAAACGTGATTACTCCCCTGACCGAAGGTTGCTGCCCTGACTGGACCCTTTGGAATGTCCCGACAGAAGTAGCGTAATTAACCGGCGTCCATGGAAACATGGCACTGGGAAGAGTTTCACGAACTACGTATTAAATCTATAAGGGAGACCCGGACTAGGTAACGAGTTCTGAGGAGGAATCCACAGGAGGAAGAACCGACATCCCATCATCCCGTTTCGATCAAGGAGCAGACGTACCTGAACAAGGAACGAATGCCACCCGCCTTTGGAAAGCGGGAATGCGGGGCAACAAAGCCGCGCGTCCCCCTCCTCCGCGGACGGATGCGCGCGCGCCCCGACGAAAGCGTCGGAAACAGAAATGGTGAACCCGACGTGAAATTCTTCTCCTCAGCATGGAGATTAGTAGCGTTCGAGACACCGGTAGATTGACGTGTCACCGGATCCAGGTATCCGGTGCCTGGCCCCGCCAAGCAAATGGCGGGCCTGTCGTGGAACTCACCGGAAGTCGGGGTAGTAGAACGTGGGGCGCTCCGCTCTGCAGCGTGTTGGCGTGGATCCTTCTCACAGACATGGGGATGGAAGAATGCTGGGGCACTGGCTGTCAATCACTTTCCTCTCAGTACTGATGAGTTGATCCCTTCGTTTGTCAGGAATCAGGTTGCTATGCGGTCACCATCCGCTCCTCGCCCGCGCAGGGGCAGGGGCAACACCACTACGGCCACCCCACATGACGCCACTACCGCCACGACGGCTGGCACGTCGCGGGAGGCGGGACGTCCACGTCCCCTTTCCCCATCAGAGGTCATCCAGCGAAGGGTGATCAACAGCCTCGTGCGCAGGTATGAGGAACAAGGGGTCATCCCGACCAGGGATATGGCCCGTTTGGACCTGGAGGCTTCCAGGCCCCGCCGTCAACGCCGCCCTAACAGGCCGCGCAGGGAGCCCCCGCTCCCCACCCAGACATTCAATCGTTTCGGGAGCCTATCCCCGGAACGCCTTGACGACTCTTCGCCTTATGCTGAAGAGGCAGGTGTTGTCCGGCTCAGTCCGCTCAGGGCCCTGACCCGGGACTCCCAGGCGAGAGCTCCCGTCCGGCCACGTCAGCGCCGCCGTCCGGCCCCGCAGGAAGAACAGGCGGACTACGTCCCTGCACCACCCGCACCGGCCCGCCTGACCCGACGTCAGCGCCGGGCCCGGGCTGAGGACGCTCGCCTAGCCGCGTCCACGTCGACAGCTACAGTGGCCCGAGCCACCGCCGACGTACATTATGAAGCCCCCGCCTACATTGAGCAGGGGCACCCCTTCGCTCAACCAGGATCGAGACCCCAACCGCCCTGCGGGCAGGCCGGGTTGACTCTTCGGGTTGCAGGCCCAAGTAGTGATCGCCGCGAGCTAACCCGCGGTGATGCAGGTCCTCCCCGTACCACTACTCCACAGAGCGTGGGCCTTCCCCGCTCCGAGGTTCGTCGTGGAGGCATGCCTCATGCCGCCCCCATCCTACAGGAAGACCTGCCCCGTGGCAGTGATGCTCAGTGCGGAAACACTTCCCGCGCCCGCTGTACAGGGTATGAAGCCCATCCGTCTGAAGGCACCGTCCATCCGGTCCTTCGACGTGGGGGTCCCCCCTACGTCCTCTCTGCGACTGACGAAGGTCCTCCTCGCCCCAGCAATTCGAGGAGTGAAGGTCAGCCTCGCTCCACTCGCATCGACCGTGGAGGCCTTCCCCATGCTCCTGCCGGTTCCAACAGAGGCCCCGCCCACGTGGGTACTACTCATGGAGGTCCTCCCCATGTACCCTTTGATATTTTCCCTGGTGCCCCTCGCACCCCGGCTGTCTCAAGTGGGGGCCCTCTCCGCCACGTCGCTAGCGCCGCCCCAGGGCTGCCTGATAGGGGTCAACCCTGTCCCGGAGAGCCACCCAGGGGCAGAAGAGCGGGTCGTCGCCGCCACGGGAAGAATCTTGGGAAGGCCCAGGAGGGGATCAAACCTGCCCGCTTCTCCGATTCGGAAGCGGAATGCGATTCAGCGATGGAACCTTCTCCCAGCTCCTCCGTATCAAGGACTGGGGCAGGAACCAGACGCGTCAGCCTCGTTCTCCCCGAATTTGAGGTCCATCGGATTCCCGTCTCTCTCCGCAGGTACATCCAGGAGGAAGAAATCCTGGGAATTCCGCAGGTTTCGACCGTGCAGTCACCGCCACCGTCGCCCGAAGCGCCCTCTTCCTCTACCCGGGATCTCGAGGAGCTGTTTTGGGGGTCAACGGTGGTAGAGCCACGACATGACCGGACACCGGTAACGGCGATTCCCGTACCCGAAGTAGCGGCTATTAGCCCGTCCTATCGTGACATCGTGGTCAGGTCACCTTGCTCTTCAGAGGAAGGCCCAGAGTACGGTGGCCAGTCTGCTCGCTTGCCGTATTCTCCGCCGTCGAGTTTGCTATCCCAGAGGTCCGCCTCGGTGCCGCTACCGGTCCCTCAGCCACCCCCGGTTGATGAGTGGGGAAATGTAGGGCCGAACTCCGAGGATGAACCCAGGAGCTTCTGGAGTATTCTTGCAGCGGACTATTTCCCAGAGAAGTTCTGGCCCGCGGCAGCGTTGAATTTCCGCATACCCGAGTCGCTTACCCCTGAAGAAGTGGGATGCCTTTGTCGGACCCTGTGGGCGACGCACTTCCGCCTCCGTTGGGAACGGGTAGTGTACCCCAGGAGTCGGGAGCACTTCGAGGAGATTGGCAAACAGTGCCGCCTGATTGATGCAGCGGTGCTCCTTGTGGCCCAGCACCCCGAGTCGCCCGGTCATCAGGGTGCCCTCCAACGAAGATGCGTTCAGAGTTTCAAGGCACTCCGCAAGATTGTCAGGGAAGCTACCCCCCATGTGCAAGTTCGTGGTTGGGGACGCTATGCCGCTCTCCTCTTCGACCCTATTCTACGACAGCCTGATTCGCTATGCGACATTGAGGATATGCCCTCAAGAGGGGTCACAGTCCACATGGCAGACGTTGTGGATAAGGAAGATGAGCTTGAGTTCCTTGATGGGGACTTACCACCCGAGTGCGTACCGCCACTACTCGACCCATCAGGGAGAGTCACCCGTCATCAAAGGAACCTGCTAGGCCTCCCTGTACCCACCGAGTCACTGGCGCTCGGTCAAAGCACTGGCAAGGGTAAGGAGCACGTCGGAATAGCCAAGCACTCCGACCCGTCCGCCTCCGTGCAGAAAACGGACGAAGATCCTGAGAAAGCCACGTTGCGCCAGCAGCTTGCTGAACAGAAGAGGCTGGTCGACGAACTTTTGGCTGAACGCGCCGCAGAGCGACGACCCGACTATGGTAATCCCAGGCCGGGACAGCAGGGGCAGGAACAATTTCCCCCCGGTGAGATGCCTCCGGGCAACCCTGATCATGCTACTGCCGCGGACAGGGCGGAAGCCGGAACGTACGGCAAGAGGGCGCGATACGTCTCGCCAAACCCCCCTGAGCGACGGGGCAATCTGAAGAACCCAATCCGGGTTCCCCCAGTCGCCCAACAGGTCATTCAGCCAGTTGACCCGCGGGCAGCAGAAGCCGTCTACCGCGTTGAAGAACCTGGCAATGCGCTTGTGGTTAGGGATCCCCGTCAAGACAGGGACCCCCACCCGGAGGACCTTATTGCGGCACTCACAGCCCGCCTCGAGGCGTTGGAGACACGGCAGGTGGCGGTCCCACCCGATGGCAAGCCCTATCCCGCGTGGGTGGATGATATGCCCGCGCCTCCGGGTTTTGGGAACCCCACTTTCTCGCCTTTTAACGGGACAGGGGACCCACCCCAGCACTTGGCTCATTTCTCTTCCAGGTGTGGCCCCATGTTGGGGACCCCGGCTCAGCAAGAAGCCGCTAAGCTCCGATGTTTTGTACAGACGTTGGAAGGTCCGGCATTCGTCTGGTACAACCAGCTCCCCATCGGATCAGTGACCGGTTGGGAAGATCTTCGCCGGCAGTTCTTGTACCAGTTCAGCTCCACCACGCGGAAGACCAGCATCGCGGACCTCTTTAAGTGCAAACAGAGGCCTGATGAGCGGGTTGCGGACTTCATCGCCCGGTGGAAAGGACTTACGTATTCTCTCGATATGCCACTGACTCAGGAGCAATTACTGACGATGTGTGTGGGGAACGTAAAGACAGAGCTGGTACCCTCCTTGATTACCCAGAATTACCCTGGGGGGTTCAGAGATTTCTCGGATAAGGCCCAGCGCCTCGAGGAGGCCCTGCAACAGGCTAGTCAGGCACGTTTGCTGCCCCCAATGATCCCAGCCAGGAGGGCCGCCAGGGCTGAACCCGCCGCAGTGGCTCAAATAGAAGCCCCGAGGCAGCTGGAATTGCTACCGGCGGTACCACCCCCGCAACCCCGCAGAGGTCCTCCACCTCAAGCACAGGCTCCTGCCCAGCAGCGACCGCCTCAGAACCGACAGGTTCCCCCGCGCAACGCGCCACCGCCACCTAGGCGAGACAACCAGGCGCCGCCCCCTCGGCAGGCCCCTCCGGTCCCTCGACAGGATCAGGCCCCCAGGGCTCCTTACCCGGAAAGAAAATACCATACCTATTCGTTCAACGAAAATCAGGTCCCTGGTTACTTCCGAAGTGCTCTGGAGCAAGGGATTGTGCGTCTGCCTGAGTGCAGGAGACCGGCAGAGGCGCATCTCACTGATCACCCCAACTACTGCCCTTATCATCGGATCCTGGGGCACACCCTCAGGCGATGCTATGTGTTTAAAGACTGGCTTCAGGACCAGGTCAACAAAAACATAGTCAAGCTGGGACCAGCGCCAGCGCAGGTGGCAGGCGTCTTTGCGGGATCAGAAATCGGCAGTGACAGCGAGGGTGAGTGGCAGCAGGTCCCTAGCCGCGGGTCCCAGAAATACGACAACTGGATGGCTCGAAAAACTGTTGTCCGTGCCCAGGGTATCATCCGGGCACGCCTGAAGCAGCCGGAACCTTCAGAAGAAACAGCCGGTGCCTCAGCATCGTCCTCACAGTCGACCTCTACCCAAAAGGGCAAGCAGCGGCGACGTAAGAAGAAGCAACGTGCACCTCCAGTGCCGTCGTCATCCCGCACTCTTGGAGACTTTATGCCTCCTGAAATGGGCATTCCCCCCAGAATCCGCCCAGCGGTGGATGACTCTTCGAGTGATAGTCAAGGGTACGCTTCGGTTAACACCGTGGAGCTGGTAAAGCCCTATATGACCCCCGACGAAGGGGAACCCCAGGCAGACCGCCCCAATGTTTCCAGCCGACGTCAACGTCGGCGGAATCGCAATCGCGCCGGTCACCGAGGTATGTCAGCAGGCACTTGTGACCAAGCCGTGCACGCTACCGAGATGAGGCAGCAGGCTCAGCACAGATCTCAGCACGCGCAGACCCATTCAGCACCCTCGGCTCTACCTCCACCGCCATTCGTGTTGCTGGATCAGGGAGAGCCGCCTCGTTCGTATCACAGCCAGTCTCGCCCGGCGACGGGCCAGCTCCCGCTGTTCGACCTTAGCCCGGCGACTACTCCCCAGGCTTCTACTAGCAGGCAGCAGGACGTACCCAGTGCTAGCCGACCGCCAGTTCAACCAGCAGGACCCGCTATGCCTCCAAATGCCGAAAAACCCCCTGTAAGCAGAGGTTCGCGTTTGGCACGCAAGTATGATGTCCTAAAGCACTTAGCCGGCATTCCGGCGAGGCTTTCCATCCTTGAGGCCCTGCGCTTGTCATCCGAGATGCGCGAGGCACTTGCCGAGGCCCTAAGGAGCCCCCTCCAGTTCGAGACGGAAGTGGCAGCCGCGGAGGCCTTCCATACCGAGACGATTGAAAACGCCGAATGTCAGGCGGTTATCTCGTTCTCTGGTGAAGACGAAGACCCTCCTATACAGGGGCACATTCGCCCACTGTATGTCACTGGCCACTTTAACGGTGTGGAAGTCCGTCGCTGCCTCGTTGACACGGGTTCTGGAATCAATCTAATTCCGACCCGGACGTTGCGAAAACTGGGTTTGTCTGAAGGTGATTTGACTCCCTCTGACCTCAGGATTCAGGGGTACGACAGGACAGAGCAAACCCCGGTCGGCAAGATCCGCCTGAAGACCCAGTTCGGTGGCTTAATTGCCAGCACCTAGTTCATGGTTGTTTCTCAGGACACCACCTACAACGCACTGATGGGTAGGCCATGGCTCCATCTGCATGCTGCGGTCCCCTCATCGTATCACCAGTGCCTTAAGTACTCGCTCAACGGTCGAGTAGGCGTGATCCAAGGAGACGCGTCCCCCTTTACTTCTTGTGAGTCCCGCTATCTGGATGCGGGTTATTACAAAAGCAAAGACAAGCAGATCCTGGTCAGCGAGGATGAGCCCGCTCCAATCGCAAGTAATCCCTGGGCGAGCATGGACGACGCCTACATCCTCCCGATCCACCGGTTGGAAGCCACGACCCCCGACATGGGACAATGTTTTGTTGTTTCGGGTACGCAAGGAAGGCATGTTCCCGCGTCCAAGCGACGGCGGAGAATCACCTCGTACTCCTACACCAACCAGGCTCGGGTCATCCCGGAATCTCCTACCCCTGTACGGTACCGGGATGTCAGGCTCATGACAACAGCGGTGCGCCATACGTGTCTATTTCGCCGGGATGGAATCAACCGACTCTGGCCGACACGTCACCACTGCTTTGATATCGTCAAGCGTGGCCCCTTAGGCCGAAGGCCGGATGGGATAGGGTCAAATGCATTCATTGCTATGGTCTCCACGACGAGTGAGTCTCCCGATGTGATGACTGCTGCTGCCCAAGCCGGCACCAGCTGCCCCTCGGGTGTTGAGAGCCCAGAAGCACCTTCCGTCACGGGAAGTTTCCCCCCGGCTAGGGAGGAAGACTTGGAGGATGCTCCCCCAGCCTTTGAAGAAGGCGTCTCTACCACGGTTGATGAGCTGGTGCAGGTGAACCTTGGCAGCGAGGCAGATCCAAGACCCACATTGATCAGTGCGGCCATGTCCCTCGAGGAGCGACAGCAGTATGTAGACTTCCTCAAACAGCACCGCGATGTGTTTGCCTGGAGTTACGATGAGATGCCAGGACTGGATCCCCAAGTGGCCGTCCACCGTCTGGGCCTCCCGGTAAAACACCGTGGGTTTAAGCAGCCTCCCAGGAAAATGCACCCTTCCCATGGCGCTATGGTTGAGGCTGAAGTTGATAAGCTAATCAAGGCCAACTTCGTCAAAGAGGTCCAGTACCCCAAATGGCTCGCCAACATTGTGCCAGTCAGGAAGAAGAATGGGCAGATTAGAGTCTGCATCGACTTCCGCGATCTCAATCGCCACTGCCCAAAGGATGACTTCCCACTTCCAGTGACGGAGCTGTTGATTGACGCCACGGCCGGGTTCCAAGCCCTCTCTTTTATGGACGGATATTCCGGGTATAACCAGATCCGGATGGCCCCTGAAGATGAGGAGTCCACTGCCTTCAGGGCTCCCCAGGGTACCTTTTGCTACCGGGTAATGCCATTCGGTTTAAAAAATGCGGGTGCCACTTATCAGAGGGCTATGCATCGCATATTCAAACCGATCCTCGGGACATTGGTGGAATGCTACGTGGATGACCTTGTAGTCAAATCATATCAGCGCCAGGACCATCTCAAAGACCTTGAGAAAGTGTTCGGTTTCCTCCGTTCCCGTCACCTGAAGATGAACCCACTGAAGTGTGCCTTCGGAGTCACCTCCGGGAAGTTTCTGGGTTTTGTTGTCAGATACCGAGGTATCGAGATCGACCCGGAGAAGATCAAGGCCATCAGACAAATGCCTCCCCCGAGCAACATTCGGGAGCTTCGAGGCCTGCAAGGCCACTTAGCCTACATACGCCGATTCATTGCGAACCTGGCCGGCAAGTGTAAGCCCTTTTCTCGGCTCATGAAGAAAGGCGCTGCCTACGAATGGGATGAGGAGTGTCGGATCGCCTTCGAGGAAATCAAGCAGTATCTGCTCCAACCTCCGGTCTTGATGCCACCCGTCTCTGGAAAGCCGCTGGTCCTCTACGTGACCGCCCTAGAGAGATCCCTCGGCGCGCTGCTCGCCCAGAAGAATAACGAGGTCACTGAGAACAGTCTCTACTATCTCAGTCGCATGCTTCTCGATATGGAGGTCAGATATTCCCTTATCTAAAAGAGCTGCCTTGCGCTCGTCTTCGCCGTGCAGAAGTTGCGACACTACCTGCAACACCACGAGGTGCAATTGATCTCTCGGGTGGATCCGCTGAAGTACATCCTGAACCGCCCCATGCTGACCGGCCGGCTAGCACGGTGGGCTGTGATTCTCCAGCAGTTTGACATCAGGTTTGTGCCTCAAAAGGCCGTCAAGGGACAGGCGTTGGCAGACTTTTTAGCTGCCCATCCAACCTCCGCGGATCAATCCCTGGACCTGGATTTCCCCGATGAGATGATTCTCTCGGTCGATCACGCTGTCCCGTGTTGGCAAATGCATTTCGACGGCGCCTCCCGGAGCCCCACTGGTAGAAGGCTCAATGACCCCAAGCTCAACAGAGTGGGTCTGGGTATTGTTTTCATTACCCCGACGCAAGCCGTCCTGCCGTACTCCTTCCTGCTGTCAGAAGGTTGTACGAACAACGAGGCAGAGTACCAAGCTCTCATCACCGGCCTCGAGTTGGCCCTCGAGATCCATGTACCCCATTTACATGTGAAAGGAGATTCTGAGCTGGTAATCAAACAGGTTAATGGCGACTACGTCGTCAGGAAGCCAGAGCTTGCACCGTTGCTGGAGTACACCCTCCTCCTGATGGCCCAGTTCTCTTCTCGGCCAGAGGTTACCCATGTCCCGCGGTCACAGAACGGCCAAGCGGACGCCCTAGCTGGCTTAGCCGCGTCGCTCGCAGAACCCGAGCAAGATGATTTGGTCATACACGTGGCCCACCGGAGAGTCATTGCTCCCGTCACCCAAGAGGACCGTGATAGCCTGCGGGTAAGTCATCTCACCGCCGGACCCTCCGTATCGGAAGTCCCGGGTTCGTCGGATGCAGTGGTTGAAATGACCCCCGATTGGAGAGCACCTTTTGTCGAGTATCTCCAAAATGGTCAGCTCCCGGACAACCGGGCCGAGCGCGAGCGAATCCGACGCCGCGCACTTCAATTTACCCTCCAGAGCGGCCCTAGTCTTGAGCAGACCCTCTATAAACGGAGTTTTGATGGTGTCCTCCTTCATTGCATCCAAGGAGTAGAGATACCTCAAGTTATGCAAGAGGTTCACGCCGGTTCCTGTGGCGCCCATCAAGCTGGGCCGAAGCTGTCCCATCAAATCCGGAGGCTAGGGTACTTCTGGCCCTCCATGATCCACGATTGTATTGGATACGCCAAGAGATGCCACGCGTGCCAAGTGCACGCCAACTTCTTGCATCGGCCGCCAGAACCCCTCCACCCCACCAAGTACTCTTGGCCATTTGCGGTATGGGGACTCGATGTAGTGGGACCGTACCCGCCGGCGACAGCCCGCCAGTATAGGTTCATCCTGACTGCTACAGATTTCTTCTCCAAGTGGGCAGAAGCAGTTCCGCTCAAAGAGGTCAAGGCCCGTTCCGTCGTTGACTTTGTGAGCTCCAACATCATCCACCGGTTTGGGGTCCCTCACGCCGTCCTCACTGACAACGGCACCAACTTCCGAGCAGCTGAATTGAAGAAATTGTACGCTAAGTACGACATCCGGTCAAACCATACCTCCCGCTACCACGCACAGGCAAATGGACAGATCGAGGCGTTCAACAAGACCCTCTCTAACATTCTGCAGAAGATGGTTGGTCAGAACAAGAAGAGTTGGCCGGACAAGCTCCCCAACGCCCTCTGGGCTTACCGGACGACGACTCGCAACTCTACCCAGGTGACCCCATATTCCCTGGTGTATGGAGCTGAGGCCGTCCTACCCATTGAGATCCAGCTGCCGTCGCTACGCACGGCCGTTTATGATCACCAGACATCAGATGAGGTAGCCGAGATCCGTCTAGCTGAGCTAGAGGCACTGGACGAGAACCGGCTTCGTGCCCTGCACAATCTGGAAAGGCATCAGGACAAGATGGCAAGAGCTTTTGACAAGAAGGTTCGTCTCCGCTCTTTTCTACAGGGTGACCTGGTGCTGGCCCTGCGAGCGCCAATGATTCCCGGAAGGAAGCCGCCCAAGTTAGAACCGAAATGGGAAGGGCCTTATATCATCCATAAGGTTTACCCCAATGGAGCTTACTCCTTGGTGACCACAGATGGAGAGCGTGTAACCCCTCCCACCAATGCCAGATTCCTCAAGCGATACTTCGCCTAGGGCAAAAGATGGTCCCGCATGACCCTAAACTGCGAGATGGTCCCGCATGACCCTAAACTGCGAGATGGTCCCGCATGACCCTAAACTGCGAGATGGTCCCGCATGACCCTAAACTGCCAGATGGTCCTGCATGACCCTAAACTGCAAGAGGGTCCTGCACGACATTAAACTGCATGGGTCCTGCACGACCCTAAACTGCGACTTGGTCCCGCATGACCTTAAACTGTATCTCCGTCCTCACTGCAAGACGTTAAACTGCAAGTCAGTCAGTTCTTCCTGACCGAGGCTCAGTCTCAGGCCCCTCGGCCTCTTTGGGCCCCTAGCCCCGTCTCCACCGAGGTCTGGCCCCAGGCCCCCCTCGTTTCTCTCCGACTTACCCTCTTACGGGATTGTACGGTACAGTGTAGGACTACGTTCTCATGTTGAGATCATGACCATGCCGCACACATCCCCGAACGAGATACCCCTCGTCCCGCATGACGTTAAACTGCATGTCAAGAACTACGTACGGCTTGATTCTCATCTTTATGGGATACGTAGGAACGCTCGGACGCCTCGTCTTGAGCCCAGCCCCAAGCTTCTCTCTTCCACTATTCCCCCCTGGGAATAGTCTCCTCGGAGGATCTTTTTGTAGCAGGGCGTCGGCCTTCTTGGCCCCGCTCATGCAACCCCACTCACGCAAAGATTGTAAAGGTCGCACCATGCGCCCGCTCCGTTCTTCTACCCTCCCACGTCCTTACCGCATGACGCTAAACTGCATGGCCTTCAAGAACTACGTATGGCTTGATTCTCATCCTTATGAGATACGTAGGAACGCCCAGACATTTCGTCTGTTGGCCCAGCCCAAAAGCCGAAATCTTCCCCTCGGGTTAAGACACGGCAGGGTGCACATTTTTGCCCCGGCCCACGCCGAGCAAGCCTCGACCCGGCTGTACATTCCCCCCTGGAGGTGTTTGCCCCTTTCGTGGATGGATTCACACCCGGAGGGGCCCCCCAAGAACGGCCTGGATACAAAGCCCAAGGGCTCTCCTACCGATACGGGCCAACGCCCCTGAGGGTTTCTCAAGCAACAAATTGAAACAAGTCCCGCGTTGCCAATTTGGTCAGCGGTCGACCCTCAATTGTTGCCCCCATGCGGGTCACCATAGGAACGCTGTGTTTCGACTATGGTCAACAGTGATTCATTCTGCCCCATCCTGAGGTGATAAACTTCCCCCAGGTGGTGCTAGTGATCGGGACCACAGCCCACGATTCCTCACCCGGAGCGTACGGTGTGGTGTGGGACTACGTCCTCATTCACGTCGGGATCATGTACCACGCCGTACAACTCCCCTTACGAGGCTCAGCCTCAGGCCTCTTGGCCTCCTTGGGCCCCTGGCCCCCCGTCCTCATGTAAGACGTTAAACTACAAACCAGTCAGGCCTTCCTAACTGATGCCTGATCTTGGGCCCCCTGGGCCTTCTCCACGATTCCTCACCCGGAGCGTACGGTGTGGTGTGGGACTACGTCCTCATTCACGTCGCGATCATGTACCACGCCGTACAACCCCCCTTACGAGGCTCAGCCTCAGGCCTCTTGGCCTCCTTGGGCCCCTAGCCCCCCGTCCTCATGTAAGACGTTAAACTGCAAACCGGTCAGGCCTTCCTGACCGAGGCTCAGCCTCAGGCCCCTCGGCCTTTCTAGGCCGCGGCCCAGGACCTATCTTATAGGATTGTACGGTATGGTGTAGGACTACGTCCTCATTCACGTCGGTTTTTCGCCATACTATACACCTTGCTCAGGAGTATATTACTCCCCACCCAAGTCCCGCATGACGTTAAACTGCACTTCAAGAACTACGTGTGGCTTGATTCCCATCATAATGGGATACGTAGGACCACCTGGATGTCCAAAATCCGGGTCCAGCCCCATCTCTCGGGAATCCTCATCCCATCTTGGCCCCTTGGCCCATCCTTCCTCCATGAAGAGATCATATGGTGCGGTGTGGGATTATGTCCTCATTTACGAGGGTCTTGTAGTGGCCACGCCATGTTTCCCGCACCACTGAGCTGTTTCGTCGATCCCTCTTTCGGCTGTTCACCAATGTGCTTAAGAGTACTCTGGTTCATTACCTGGAATGCCAAGCTTTACTCGGACACGTCCGCGCCCGCTTTCCAGGCTTTGCGTATCCCCGCATCAGGGCTTTCACCATTTTTCACACCCGGAGGGACCCCCAAGTACGGCCTGGATACAAAAGCCCAAGGGCTCTCCTACCGATACGGGCCAACGCCCCCCAGGGTTTCGGACGACAAATCGATAAAATCCCGCGTTGCGAATATGGTCAGCGGTCGATGCTCGTTTGTTGCTCCCACCTCAGGCTAACGCGATACAGACGCTGTGTTTCCGTCATGGATAACAGTTTTCCTCTGTCGCCACGCCAACCCATTAAGCCCAAATGTCGGGTACACAATTCACACCCTTCACCACTTACTCATGTCCAAGTAGAGTTTTGGGAATCTTGGTACTTTTCCCCCGTGCACGTTTGTGCGTTCGAGGAACAAGCTACGTCAAAGGTATCCTTTGAAATTCTCTGCTGACTCCCCTTTGATGGATGCCCCAAGTATTGTGATGAGGATACCCCCCTTGTTTCCCACACCGAGTTTATCTCACGTGGGCTTAGGGATTGGGTTGACCTCTGTGCTTACTTGGGAGTTGTCACCATCCACGGTCCGAGCTCTAAGACCATAAACTAAGACCCTCATCTGGAACTACGTTCAAGACCCCTTGTCTCCGAACCCAGCTTGAGTTCAGCAAATTTACCCCTCTAATCCTGCCTTCAGGACCCTGATCACAGGACTGCGTGGCGCAGTGTAGGACTACGTCCTCATTCACGTCGGGTACGCAATAGTTGCACCACGCACGCCCCATTCTGAGGTTCAGTCCTCCTATCCCCTGTCCTGCATGACATTAAAAGGCACCTTTCAGAACTACGTGTGGCTTGATTCCCATCCTAATGGGATACGTAGGACCACCTGAATGTCTAAGATTCGGGTCCAGCCCCACCTCGGGGAGATCTCCTGATTTCCCGGTCACCTAGGCCATTTGGTCCATCCCTCTCCAGCGGGGGGTGCGTAGGTATGATACAAGGTTGTGGGCATCATGCCCCCCTTCCCCTGGGAATCTGCCATCTCTCGATCACCCTCAAGGTTGAGTCCCTTGGCTCCCCGCAGCGGTTCACCCATGTATTGAGAGTACTCTGGTCTAGGACCAAGAGTGTCAGATTCAACTTGGTCAAGTTCCTTCCACTTGTCAAGCTTCGTGTTCCCCTCTATTCGGACTTCCATCATCTTTCACACCCGGAGGGACCCCCAAGAACGGCCTGGATACAATGCCCAAGGGCTCTCCTACCGATACGGGCCAACGCCCTCCAGGGTTACGGACAACAAATCGATAAAATCCCGCGTTGTGAATATGGTCAGCGGTCGATGCTCGTTTTGTTAGTCCTCATTTCAGGCTAATGCGACAGGATGCTGTGTTGCGAACATGGTCAGCAGTAATCCTCTGTCGTCACGCCAGCCCCTTCAGTCCTTGAATGTTGGTTGCATGATTCACATCATTTTCCACCCCATCATGTCCAGGTGGAATCTCGACACTTTTGGCACTATCCCTCAGTGCACCTTTGCATGCTAGGGGGACAAAGCTGCAACCTGGCGTCCTTTGGGACTCCCATGGTCCGAGCTCTAAGACCATAAACTAAGATCCATTCGGGACCACGTTCAACCCGATTCCCATCCTCATGGGACACGTAGGACCGCCCAGACGCCCTGTCTCCGGGTACAACCCATTCAGGAAGCCAGTCTCTCTCTCTGTTTCCCCTCTGTATAGGCCCCTCGGCCTGAGGTTTCACCCTCCGGATGGCGTACAATTTGATGTGGGATCATGTCTCCATCAATTGTGTTTTATAAACACTGCGCACATTTCCCGCCTAGCATCGTCTCTGCTACGTCTGCGCTGCATGACGATAAAATGCATGCTTGGTCCTATCATACGACCCTAAACTGTGACATTATCGTCCTGGCCGCACGACGAAAAACGGCACCGCATTGTGGTGACCTCGCTGTAGAGGACATCACGTTGGGTACTGGCCACGCGCCATGCCATTTGTCAACGCCCATCACGGCTTGATTCTTGTGGCGACATCACGACCTACAGTTCTAGGCCTGTCGCTTCACAAAAAAAAAACCATTCACCTCAAAGAACAAACAAGATACATCAAATTCCGCTTCTTTTAGTGCAAGGGCCACGTCCGCACTTCCCCTTTCCCCTGGCATTGGTACCTTACCCTGCCACCTTCCAGAACTACGTATGGCTTGATTCTCATCCTTATGAGATACGTAGGAGCGCCCGGGTACTTCCCCGCGGGTCCAGCCTAACCCTTGAGTTCGGTCCCTCGACTCGAGCTCATTCACGTCAGGTTGTGATGTCATGCGTCCCCTGATCCCCTTTTTTCCAATCCATGGTCCGAAGTCTATGACCATAAACTAAGATCTCCCCAAGGGAAAGGAATCTGCTCCCTCTCTAATACGTTTCGTTGACGTATTTAGATGTGTTTTGACAAAAAGCCCGAAGCATGGGATTTTCACAGGGACATTCCCCTCATCCCATGACCAAGCTTCGTGAGCTCACTATTTGGATCCTCATCCTCTTCCACATCCAAAAGGACCCTCGGACGACGTGGATACTAAGCTTAAGGGCTCTCCATGAATGCTGGACCTAAGGGCCCTACAATCGTTTCGGGCCAACGCCCCTGCGGATATTCGACAACATTTGTGACATGGTCCCGTGTTTCGAACATGGTCAACGGTCGACCCTCATTTGTTTGTCCTCATTTCAGGCTAACGCGATAGGATGCTGTGTTGCGAATATGGTCAGCAGTAGTCCTCTATCGCCACGCCGTCACCATCGTGATCCGAATCTCGAGCGTCATGATTCACACATTTCCACTCCTTCATGTCCAAGTGGAACTCCGTCATACTCGGCTCTTTCTCTTCGCGCATCTAGATGCGCTGAATGATCATGTTAGTGTCATTGGGCCGGTAGTCAGCGAGCATCCCTTTGCCCTCACCTGCCCCTCTCTGCGTCGGGAAATTCCCACCACTACTACTTGTTTCCCACACCGAGCACGACTCACGTGGGCTTAGTAGTTTTGGCTGGATGTGTACCAACACGGTCGGGCTGCTCCTCGTCCAGTATGACGTTAAACTGCGCTTTCAGAACTACGTACGGCTTGATTCCCATCATCATGGGATACGTAGAGACACCCAGGCATTTCACCTAGGGTCCAGCCCCAGGAATCGCAAAATCCTATTCCTCCTCATTTCCAGCCCTCGCCAAAGAGGCCCTATCTGGAAGAAAGAATGATCCATGATCAGACCGAGGCACCCATCTGGCGTACACCTACCACGGTGGTGTAACTACTGAAGTGTTGGATTCTGTTTGAACAAACCATCACTCCATATTCCACGCTTTGCGTGCCCCTTATTCGGACCCTCGTCTTCTTTCATGTCTGAAGGAACCCCCTAACGGCCTGGTCCCATGCCGCATCGGCTCACCTACCGTCCTGGGCCAATGTTCCGGAAGACGGGTCATGTCTGGAAGGACCCCCCTAACAGTAAGGATGCCTGACCTATGGTCCACCAACTGTCCTGGGCCAACGTCCCGAAAGATTGATCGACAACAAATTGATAAAATCCCGCGTTGCGAATACGGTCAGCGGTCGATGCTCATTTGTTGTCCCCGTTTCAGGCTAACGCAGTAAGGATACCGTTTCTCCGCCACAGCTAACGGTTGTCCTTTATTGTCACGCCTCCTCCATAGTGTTCCGAATTTGGGCATCGTGATTCACACTCCCCATTTTCATCTGTTTGAACTGATTTCAGCGCCTCTGGCGTTGCCCTGTCCGTGCATAAGAGCATGTTGAAGAAACAGTGGTTCGGCTATCCTAGAAGTTCCTCCTCCGATCAAGCCTTCCCCATTTTTTCGGGAATCTGGACTGGTTTGAGGGAATTGTCGTCAAACGTCCCGCAAACATTGCAGGGATGCAACAAGGCAATTCAACAGTGGATATCGTGCGTACTACGGAACTCAAAACAAAGGAGAAAGGAAGAATTGAAGCACAAAAGTGTTAATAAAAGTTTCTTCGGGTTCGCTACAATACTCGGGGGTTGACTTCCCCCATGGACGGGTTGACTCCGTCAAAAGAGCGTTGCAGCTCCGCCACCCGTTGACTTGCGGCGTCCAAAGCCTGTTGCCGCTGATTCAGCTCCCGCTCCTCTTCAGCAGCGGCGGGGCGTAATTCGTCAACCCTGGCTCTGGCCCTTTCCACCTCGGCCTGGACGACAGCCATCCTTCCAGAGGTTTGCCCCATATGTTCCTCAGCCTCCGCCAGCTGAGCCTTCAAGTGTGAGACCAGCTCAGACTGCGCATTGAGAGTGGCTGAAAGCTCGTTGGCCCGGATCTGCATCTGTTGGGCCTCGCCTTCAGCCTCCTGGAGCTTCCTAATGTTGGTCTCCTTCCTCCGCTGCCATCCCACGCTCAGCCCACGATCATGCTCCCGGATCTTCTCAGCCATGAGGTCTCGGACGAGCGCGTGAGGGCGTTGGGCATCCACTCCCCCGGCACACAACTCGCGCAACCGCGAGCGGAGCCTATCCATTTCGGCCAGCCATTGCACCTGGGGGTGTCCCTGATAAAGCGCGTGATCAGCTTCCACGACCGGCGGCGGACTATGCTGCTGTCTTCCTCATCAGAGGCCGTTTCGTCCCAATCCGCGCGGTCAGCAGGCTCGTACGCGGGATATGCCTGCAGGAATTCCTCAGCGGGATCCGCATCTGGTGTTGAGTCTGGTACGACGCCTGACGCCGGCGCAGGCACGACAGGACTGGGACTGACCGGTTGATCCTCTTCCTCGGAGTCCACCTCGATGACTTCAGGTATGGCCCTACTGGTGGTCCCACCAGTGATGGTGTGCACCGCAGCTGGAGGAGGTGAAGGGATTATCGTCACCATCACCGGCATACCCCTGGGAGGGACGCCGCCAGACATCCCAACCAGCCTCGCTGCAGCAGCCCACGCCAGTCGGAGAACTGTATGACAGAAAGAGAGAAAGAGACATAAACGTTAGTTGGCATGGCCCACGTGTGGCAACGAAGAGACTGGTGAAGGAGACTTACGAAGATCAACCTCCGAGCGCTGCTCCCGGACCGGTACCAATGGGACTCCAAGACGAGGCCCCCCGTATACTGTTGGAAGGCCCGGAGAGTCCGGAGGAGCCACCTCAAACCCCCCGGTTCCACCAGGTGCAGAACTGGACGCAGCCATAGGCGCGGGTTCTGAAGGCCCCGCATCGTCACCCGCCGAGGAGCGAGAACGAGGCCTACGAACAAGTTCCTCCTGCATGACCCAAACATTGGTGAGAAGTCCGTATGGATTCAATAACAGATCGTAAGAAGAGAGGTTCGGAATGCTACCTCGAGAGCCTCCGCGGAGTCATCGGATTCTGAGCTTCGGTCTCCGACCTCGCCCTCCTCCAACGGGCTCCCTCCTCCCGCCTCATCCTCCCGAGAAGAGCCCCCTGATTCCTCCGGCAAGGGGAAGCGCTCCCTCAGGTCGGCAGCCGATAGCTGTGGAGGGACCGTCTGATTCAACAGTACCCTCACCCGGTCTGTCATCGGGCGAGGGGCACCACTGGAGTGGATGTAATCCTCCAGTTCGTTCAAGTATTGCTCCGCCTCCGCCGGAGACACCATGAATCCGGCCCGGACTGGGCCTATGCCCGGCAGTCTCATCCCGAGGCGATTCAGGTGGGCCCACACCTCAGATGGGCTGAGGAATTGCCGGTTGACGTCCCAGACGTCCCAAGCCTCCGGAAAGACAACATCTTCTGCCATGTCAATGTGACGCAGCCGCTTCCCCGGAGCCTGAGCAGATATCCGACGGAATCCCCTCAGTGGCCGCCCCTCTGGATGACCTTGCTCTCCCGGAACCACCGGATCCGCCGCTGCTGCCATGCCCTCGGCCGGTGCGGGTCCCTCTGCCACGGCAGCCCCGCTGCCGCGGGCGGCCCTAGCTGCCCTCCGACCCCGACCTCGAGATAAAGGAGGCCCACCGTCACCGACCCGGATCGTTGGCTGCTTCAGCATCTCCCCGGGATAAGCAGCCTCCCAGCTGATGGCGTACTCCTTCACTAAGCCGAAGGCGGCGGTGGGTGGAGGCAACGTGATCTGCATCCTTCCATCCTCACGTGTGAACATGATCCACAGCTGCCTCATCACACACGGGTGCTCCTCGTGACGCACCTCCCAGTATACCTGCGGGGTCAGCCGCTGGAGGCACCGGAACTGCCTCGCAAAACGGTGCGGGGTGTATGGTTCACAGATTGGCTCACGATCTATCCGAGCCACCAAAACGCCACCTCGGAAGGCCAGGAGGTAAGCCCGATGCTCTTCCGTTCCCCGTCCATCATCGGTAAGCCTTCCCGTCGGCAGTGGAAAGGGATGAAAGTTGAACTCGTCCGCCCTCCACACCCTATTCAGCACCATCGGAACGGCCAGTTTGAATGGGAAGCTCCCAACTGCGTTCAGGATGGAAGGGCGAAAGTCTGATCCCGGCAGCGAAATGGGGTTTGGATACTCGTAAATCCCCCTGATGTGCGCCGCGATCCACCCATACAGGAGGTGGAAGGGCCCGCATATTCTTGGCGGCTTCTTGCCCTCGCTGATACGTCGCAGCAATCTGTATAGCTTGGCGAGCATCGGGATCCCCAGATTGATCCGCTGCCCCATGGCCAGCATCGATGCCATGATGAACGAGCTGGGCCGTACCCCCATGCTTGTATCTCTCACTGGTAGGATCCACCCACATATGAGGGCCGCGATGAACGCCGCCAGCCTAACTATTGGCTGTTGTTCGGTGCTGACGCTGAAGCCCCAAGTCTTCCATTGGCTGTCCTCCAAAACCCGCCAATACGAATGCCCCTTACCCCGCTGGGCTGCCCTCGGACAAGTCCGAGGCCTTGGAGGGAACTCTCGATTCTCTGGAAAGTTCAGGAAGCATTTGAACCATCTTCTGAAGTGGACGTCCCTCACTGCTTCCTTGTCATCCGCGGGGACAAACGCCATCAGCGCTGACGCCAGTCGCGGCATTTGCTCCGCATCTTCCCACACGCCGACGACGGGGAGGAACTCGTCGTACATGGCCCCCAAGATCGGGACCCCAGAAACCTGGTGGACATCCCACAGGCTGATGCCCACCTCCCCGTGATGCAGATGAAAAGTGTTGGTCCTGGACGACCATCTACTCAGCAGTTCCGGCATCAGCTGCTTTGGCTGGTAAATGTGGAACTGGGAGGCCCATGCCGCCTCGTACAATCCCACTCTCCTCAGCTCAGCCTCGAACTCCTCGCATGAGGCGCCTACCCAGTAGGCCCAGGCCCAGTCGTCGGTAAAATTGCCGCCCTGGCGCAGGTCCCACTCATCGGACCATCCCTTCTTCGGATCCTGCAGAGCCGCCTTCAGCATGGTGCGGTAGAGAGGAGGGGACGTCTCCGGTTGCAGTGGCCTCCCGTCAATGTCGTTCACATGATTGTAGAGACAATCGGCGGTGACGGGTGTGAAATCCTCCCCCGCGTGACCATCGGCCGCCCTGAACCATTGGTGTTGGCACGGTGTGCTCCTGAACCAACAAACTGGTTCATCTCTTCCCGCCTCAGGGATGAAGACGTCATCCCTCAGCCCAAAGCCGTACAACGGCAGCTTTTTGCACTGTGGATAGTCCTTCTGACCTTCCGACAGCAGATCTGTCAGAGAAGTGTGGTCTGAATGGCTGCGAACCATTTCCCCCAAGCCCGGGCGGTTGGCCATCTCATCCCGGCGAGCAGCATCTGCAAGCACTTCCCGCACAGCTTCTTGATGAGCCATGTTAACTCTGGCCCTCGGAAAAGGATTCTTCCGGATGAATCTCGAAGCTCGGTCGCGAAGCTCGGTCGCGAAGATGGATTGCGAAGATCGGTCGCGAGATCAAACCGCGAAGTCCGGCCAAGGCAGGTACGCAAAGATTCGCTTGGCGCGGACGCAGAGTCAGAGACTCGCGGTTCGCCGCGAAGCTCGATTCGCGGAGAGCTGTCGCGGAGTACGCGGAGCTTCGCGAAACCGAGAGCGCAAGAAGACAAGGAAGGCGCGTAAAGACAAAAGAGGGCGGACCCCCTTTTATAGACGCCGACCCCGGAGCATCGCGGCGCGCCTCACCCGCGCGGAGCATCGCGGCGCGTCCGGATCTGCGGCCCCGACGAGCATCGCGGGCCTCCTTCGCGATGCCGCATCGCGAACCACCGACAGTTTTGGCGATCTTCCCTCAGACTTCGACCCTTCACCCTCCGCGGCTCCAAGTCTGAGGGGGGGCATTTGTTGGCGCCAAAAATATGGCCCGAAAGGAAGGAACGAAAAAGACAGCCGGCGTGCTGCATCGCGAAGCACAGCCGCGAAGCACAGCCGCGAAGCCCCTCCGCGAAGCGCCCCAGCCCTGGCGGCGCCGCGAAGCACCAGAGGCGGTGATCCTCCGCGAGCGCGTTTGACGTTCGCGAGCCGCCGCGAAGCACCAGAGGCGGTGATCCTCCGCGAGCGCGTTTGACATTCGCGAGCGCGCCGCGAAGCTCCAGAGGCGGCGCGCGAGCCCTGCTTCGCGGCGCCCCTTCCCTATAAATACTCGACTCCCCCTGAGTCCCCCGGACGGACAATCCGACCTTTCGGCTTCTCCTCTCCCGAATCGCGAAGCAAGCTTTGCCCCGGGAATCATGAGCTCCGCGAGGTATTTCTACTTCGCGAGACGACTCTGATTTGTTTCGTTCTGAGCCCCTCTTCCGAGAGGGATGCCCTTCGCGAAGCCCAAGGGCGTTCGCAAAGGAAGGGGATTCCCAAGGGAACCCGGGCAGCCGCGGAGCACTCGTGCTTCGCGAAACACCCAACCCATGCTAGTAATCCCTATGCCAAGGCAGGATAACTATGCATCGCGAAGCACTTTGCTTGGCAGGACCCTGCTTCGCGAACCACTCCTTCGCGAGGCAGTGCTCCGCGAACACTGTTCCACTTCGCGAAGCACCTCCCACTTCCACCTATGCCCCAGGCTAAGGCCAAGGCACCCCACTTCGCAAAGCACACTCCTCTGCTTAGCGATTCCTCCTTCCGTGCGACCCTCCAGGTTTGCACGATGTGATTTCAAAGTCCCATGGACAACACCTCCCGTAGCGTTGCTTCGCCCAATGCTCCTTCGCATAGGCACGCTAACGGCTATTGCTTCTTCGCATAGCCATGCTAACGTGGACCCCTCGATGGTTCCTCCCGCGACCCCCCTTTACCATGGCCTTACCGACACCTTCCCTTCCCCAAGGACCAGAGGGTACCGGTTATGTAAGCCCTAGGGGTGTGGAGTGAACCCACCTCGTCCGAGCTGCAGGACGTTAAACTGCCAAGCACCGCGTCCCCAACACATGACGTTAAACTGTGACCCAACCTCGTCTCCCTCACGAAGGGTCCCCCCAGCTCGAGCATTCATTACACCGCTCGTCTCCACGGGAATGGAACTCTTCCGCACATGGAATGAGATCCTCCTTGTCGGAGTGGTATATGTTCGCAGGGGAAGGGTCGCCTCAGAGCGTAAATCCCTAACCTTTGGTACGGATGATTGCACCCGTGCATCTCGGTACTTCCCCACTACCAAGGTCAGTGGAGGACGTGATAGGGAACGAGGCACCTCCCATTGTCGGACCAAGGTCCATCTTCCCCGCGCTTTGTCGCGCCATGGGCCTCCATCCTGGAGTAAGTCCCAACACCATGGGCCGCTCAACGCGTAAGCCCCATTTCGCTTCTCACGGACGCACCCTTCGCGACGTGATCGTCAGGTCCTTGCAACCTCTTGTTTCTCACACCGAGCATGACTCACGTGGGCTTAGAGTGAGCACCGACCCTGACAAAACCATCCGAACTACGAGGACTTTGATCCGTGTCAAGGCATGGTACGTAGGAAGCCTCCACGAGGTTCAAGCCCACCATCAGTGGACCAAGGTCTACTCCCAATCCGAACTACGAGGACTTTGATCCGTGTCAAGGCATGGTACGTAGGAAGCCTCCACGAGGTTCAAGCCCACCATCAGTGGACCAAGGTCTACTCCCCATCCGAACTACGAGGACTTTGATCCGTGTCAAGGCATGGTACGTAGGAAGCCTCCATGAGGTTCAAGCCCACCAATAGTGGACCAAGGTCTGCTTTCACGTCGGTTTACCGACAAACCCCCGTCCAGTATGACGTTAAACTACATCCCGGTCCAGTGGTAAGCCGTTGCGACCAAACCATTTGAACTACGGAGTCTTTGATCCGTGTCAAGGCATGGTACGTAGGAAGCCTCCATGAGGTTCAAGCCCACTCATCACCCAATTCACGTCGTGTTCTACCTACGTCCAGCACGACGTTAAACTACATTCCAGTCCAGCGGTAAGCCGTTGTGACCCATTCCCACCTGAACTACGTGGTCTTTGATCCATGTCAAGGCATGGTACGTAGGAAGCCTCCAAGAGGTTCAAGCCCAACAATAGTGGATCAAGGTCCCTCACTTATGTCGGCTCACCGACACCCACCACCCGTCGTTTATTCACGTCAGGGTTCATTACCGTCCCGCATGACGCTAAACTGTATCATTTGAACTACGAGGACTTTGATCCATGTCAAGGCATGGTACGTAGGAATCCTCCCAGAGGTTCAAGCCCAACCCCCACCGGACCAAGGTCCACCCTCATGTAGGTACGCTGACGATGCCCATCGGACCAAGGTCCACCATCACGTCGGTTTACCGGCACCATCCCGAACTACGCGGACTTTGATTCCCTGCCACGGGGATACGTAGGAAGCCCCTTTAAGGCTCAAGCCCAACTTCGTCGTCACCACCCCTGCGATGGTCCCATTCCATTCTCAACCGTCTCCGCGAGACGTTAAACTCGCGACCTACCTCGTGGTAAACATGAGATGCCTGAGGAAAACCTCGGATGGAACGCCTTTGGCGTAACCGTCTTTGCTAGACGTTAATCTTGCAAACATACCCTGTGTTGAACACGGGAAGCTGAGGAAAACCTCAGGTACGTGTCTATGACATGTACCCCCCCGCACTCGATGTGGGATGCCTCGGGTTTCCACGCCCTCGAGAAGCCTTGTGATCAAGGACAACAGACAGACATGCCAGGCACCCCAGCATCCAGACACGCTACTGATGCCTCAAACGTGATTACTCCCCTGACCGAAGGTTGCTGCCCTGACTGGACCCTTTGGAATGTCCCGACAGAAGCAGCGTAATTAACCGGCGTCCATGGAAACATGGCACTGGGAAGAGTTTCACGAACTACGTATTAAATCTATAAGGGAGACCCGGACTAGGTAACGAGTTCTGAGGAGGAATCCACAGGAGGAAGAACCGACATCCCATCATCCCGTTTCGATCAAGGAGCAGACGTACCTGAACAAGGAACGAATGCCGCCCGCCTTTGGAAAGCGGGAATGCGGGGCAACAAAGCCGCGCGTCCCCCTCCTCCGCGGACGGATGCGCGCGCGCCCCGGCGAAAGCGTCGGAAACAAAGTAATAAAGAAATAAACACACAAAAAAATAAAATATAATAAAATATGGAGAAAAGAGATGGGGAAGAAATAAAATTAACAAAATTAATGTGGATATAATGTGGGTAGAAGGGGGAGAAGTAGAATAAAAATAATAATGGGATGTAACACATAAATTAAAATAAAAAATACATGAAATATTTTAATAAAATAAAATCAAAAAATTACATGAAGAATAAAATCAAGCAAAGGGAAAATAAATTAAAAATAAAACAAGGTATAATATTATGTTCCACTACTCTAGCATGGTGGCTCCCCTAATTAGGTTTTAACTCTATTTTGGTAGTGTTCAAGGCATTATTTAATAGGAATGGAGAGTGTATCCCTCAAAATCCAAATCTATTCCCATATATCCATTTAATATTTCAAATTTGAATATTTTCAATATCCTTTTACATATACAGGGGGATCATCAGCGGTGGTTGAACTGGTTCATTGGTGTGGCACCGAAGTGGAGTATGTGATGAATGAGAATTTGTAAATACATGTGTGGATGGTTAAAGAGGTAGTGTATGAGGTGTTCGAGTGTGTAGTGTTGTCATTAGAGCTCTTCCATCATTCAGCATTTAAAGTGGCTGGATGATGATTTGAATAGTTTTTGGTTGATCAGAGGAGGGTGAAAGCGATGATCCCTAGTGGGCATGATCGATGGAAGTTATTGAGAGTTTGATATGGTGCTTTTCCTAGTAGTACAATGGATGTTCTAGGGTAGAGCAGTGGGTGGGAAACGACATCGAATGACAAAGCCGTAGTGGAGATAGTCATGCCTTATGTCAGAGTACGGGGACAAAAATCCAGAGAAGAATGATCGTTTTTCAGCAAGTGATGAATAATACCTATATTTACCATGTCTCACATATAAATGGTGAATGTAGGGGTGATTGTTTATAAAAAATCTCCTCTGATCACTAGATCAGAATCTCTCAATAGGGATGTTATCCCATATCACCTCACACACTTACAATGGCCAGGCCTCACATGCACAACCTGCACAAGCCTTTTGGCCTATTATGATCCCATTAGATTGAACACCAATAGAACACCACTTGTGATTGATTCCCCCATGTGCATGTATCCTAGCAATAGATGGCTCTCCCAAGTGACTTGGATTGTGAGCCCTCATGAGATTGGCTATATGGCATGATACTAGGTTGATGGGTTGGATTGAGTTTTGAATATAGCCAAACCCAATAACACTAGTCTGTTAAGCCGCCATGGAGATCCCACTCAAGCCATCCCGCATGACCATGGGGGCATCAAGATCATTTTTTGGCCCACGTGTGGTCAATCCCATATAAGAATAGTTGGCCTAAAGTCCTGTGTGGGATGTGCATGTGAGGTGTAGCCCATGTATATGTGTAAGGTGACATAAGTGCCTATCCCTATTGTGAGTTTCTTAGCTCGGGATGAGAGGAGATTAATTATAAAAACTCACCCCTACACTTCACTGTTTAGATGAAGGACCTGGTAAATATGTGTAAAATTCACCACTTTCTGAAACACTATCATCCCTCTCCACCATTTCATGTCCATATTCAGGTACAAGGAATCATCATCTGTGTCGCAGCTACACTACTCAACATCATCGAACACCCACATATTCACCCAATAACCTCCACAATAGTGCTAGAAGAAGATTGATCTCAAACACCAAATCTCTTCCACTAACTAGGATCACCCATGATCATCTCCTACACCCTTGACCAGTCACACTGATTCCATTCAGAGATTCATCAATCCAATTTTAAGGATAGATGATGGAAGATATATACTACCCATGATGTTCCCTCAAGCACATCATCCACTTCCACTTCCACCACTTCCACATGGAGTGACACGTCCCCACACCTATGATGAACCACATAGGCATGACCCTAATGAACCATTTGATCCACCATTGAAGATCTCCTTGGATTATCATAAGGATATTGAAGATATTAAAATTTGAAATACTAAATGAAGAACTAGGGGATATATTTGAAGGAGGATAAGGTATCCAATCTCCCTACTATAAAAGAAAGGATCAGAAACTTCCAAAAGGGAGTCGACACCGAAGGAGGAGAGCCACCATGATAATAGAGAAGATTATGCTACTACACATTGTTTTTTATATTTATTATCTATTTTTTTAATTTAATTATTTAAATAATTCTTTAATTTTCTATTATAATTTTTTTAATTCATATTTAATTTTATTTTAAGTGTTCCATACCCTACTTTTTTCTCATTATCCTCTATCTAGCCATGTTTTGTGTAAGTTAATTTAATTAATTTTATTTCTTCTCTATCACCATTTTCATTATTTTATTATATTTTATTATTTTATGTGATTATTTTCTTATTATATACTTATTTTCTTTTATAATTTATTTTATTATTATTTCATAAAACCGACTCTCTAAATCTCTCTATTTCTATCTTTCCTTTTTATAATATTTTATATTATTCTTATCTTCTCACTTTATCACCATGAAATATCACTCTCAAACATGAGGGGATATAGCTAGGATTGTCCCGGGGGAGGTAAGTTGTGTTTTCCATTCATTTTTTCACTTCTTTTCATAAGTTTGATTAATATTGTAGTGAGAAATACTGAAGATCATGGGTGTGGAAGTTTTCAACTATAGAACCAAACTCAAATTCAATTCTATTATCTATTTATATAATTTATCTCTGTTACACTAAACATAATCTTTTCATGTAATGAGGTTGATACATATTGTGGATGAAACAACATACAATGGAGTCAGGTCTAAGGATATGTCACTCTCAAATGAGGTGTGCCATCACCATTGATTATAGGAGGGGGTTGAATTGATATTTATAAAGGAATTCAATATTTTTCACTAATAAATAAATGAATAGTATTTTAAGAGTTATATTTAATTATTAAACTATAAAAATAAGTTTAAACAAAAAAGAAGAATTATTCAATCCATAAAACAAACCAGAAAGTCCAAGTCTTTCTTATCTAATCACATTCTATTAAGAATTTCATGTTAGTTTCGTAATTTATGTCATTGTTTTTTCTAAAAATTCAAAACTATTATATCATTTCTTTCAAAAAATAATAATAAAAAAAAGATTTAATTTATGTGAATTTGACTATGTAAGAGAACAAACTAAGAAAGGTCATCAAGTGAGATGACCTTGTCCAGCCTCCATGTTTCATGATGAAAATAAATTTTCTCTTTTCCATGCCTTATGATAGGCTTGTGTCAAAACTTAGTTCAGTTTCTAGGGAGCTAATCAGTCTTTTATTTTATTTATCTATTTTATCATTTTAAATATTTTTTATTTTAAAAAATTAAAAAATTATTTTTCCAGGATGTTTTAAAATTATTATTTTTCAATTTAAGGAACAATTACCCATAGGTTCAAGAATAATTGATTGAATATACTGAGGAGGCCCTCCAATGAAGGACTGATGCTCTTATAATAATTTTCAATTATTTTCAAGGAGGCATTGAGATATTCCTCTCAACTAAATATTTTATGATCATGGATGATGAAATATGAAATGACTTGAAAATATTCGACGCCAAGAGGGAAGTGCAACTAGTTTGAACCAATTTTACTAAAACATCCAAGAGGTTGAGGCCACCCCAATACCTCAGGCCTCACCAGGGACGTACGATGTGTAGGTGGGGAGGCCAACCCAATACCTCCTTAGTAAACAACAAGTTTTCCCATGGGGCATGAGTGAGTTGGCTAAAGGTGGTGGTGTCCTGACCCTGAGGTTCCGGGTTCGAGTCCTCATAAGGAAATGCACAAAATATGCTAACTAACATCTTGTAGGCCCCTCTACCCCATTAGGAACTAGCCTAAGCCCAATGGTTGGCCACCATGGGCCTCGCTGGGGACATTCAACACGTAGGTGGGGAGGCCACCCCAATACCTTGTTACCCAAGAACATGTTTGTTCATGGAAACTCAAAACCTTCGACTCACATCTAACTGATGAAATTTCAACACAGGGGCCTTTATTTAATATCATTCTCAAAAGAAGATGTTAGGATCTTGGCTTCCAATTAATGCTTTATTCATGTTGAAAAGATTATCAAGTGTGGGCCTTCTTTATTCTTCCTTATAAAAACATCAGAATATCTTGGTATTGCGAACTTTCATATCGGTCTTTTAAATATTCCGAATGTGATTTTTCACTTCTTGTCTGAAAAATACTATTATCAGTTATTGATGAGAGGTTCATGGTCTTTCGGTGTCTATTCCATGAATGTCTTAAAATGGTCCCCTGAAATCCTTCCTAACTTCAAGACTCAAATTTCCCCTATTTGGTTAGGATTCCCTAGTCTTTCGCTTCACTTATTTAAGAAATAATCACTTTGCTTGATTTCTAGTCTGATTGGGAAACCACTCAAGTTAGATACCGCTACTAGATGCTTTTCTCAACCCTCTATTGCAAATATTTGTGCAAAAATTGATATTTATCAGTCCCTTCCATCGCACATTTAGAAACAAAATGGTGATAACAGATTCCTACAAGAGGTTTTCTTTGAAAACATTCCAAACTACTGCACTGATTGCCTTATATTGGTACATTCGATAAAGCTTTGAAGAAGAAAATATTATGATGCACGTCCCCTTACAAGACCCAACTCAACCTGGGTTAAAAAAGGTAATAATAGGGGGATTTCCGATGATTTTTCTAAACTTTCTGGAAATAATAATGTTGACCTCGACCCACTGCTAATGAATCATCTGGTGTTATGGCTACTCTCCCAAATACTAACCCTCTTGATGAGGATATAGCGTTCAACATGCCAGGGAAACTCACTATCATAGATTTATCACAATGCTTTCCTGAGGAGGATAAGAATGCCCACTCTGTTTCTTGTGAATCCATGCATGATGATTATGAGCAAGCTTTGATGATCTATGAAGCCTATTTAAAATTGAGTGCAACAAAATGTAAAAATACAATGGTTGATTCATATGGCTATATTACTCCATGTTCCAAAAACACTTGGAGATGTAAATATAACTCTAACCTTGAGAGAAAAATTGTCACTAGATTCATAGAGGTCTATCGTAAAGAACAAACCATGATTCCCCCAAAATTGGTGGTTACAGAACTTCCCCAAACCTCCCCTGATGATAGATGCATAAATGATACTACAAATATATAAGACGATGAACCTACAGTGAGGGATGGTTATCAGTATAATGAGGATGTGAGTGATGAATTGAAACCTTGGATGGAAGATCAAGATGAAATAGTTTTTAAAAGATACAAGAATGGCGATATCTCTGCAGATACGTACCTATAAATCAGAAAGTGAATGTACATGAAGATGGTGGAATAATTTAACCAACAACTTGATTTTATTTTCAATGAAACTCCATGAAAATGATTTGTCTTAAACACCATTTGATCCTTGAGGATGGTTCCTTGCACTGTTCTTCTTTGGATGGGAGCTGTTTGTCCTTATATTTCCTTTTTCCTTTTTGGTCTAAGAATTACATTATTGATCATGGTTCTACAAGTGCGAAGGATTTTTTAATCTCATAAGATTGTGTGGTCGGGTTATTTTTTCTTCCAAGTGTGATAATGGAAGCTCTTTCACCTCATGAGTGCCTATCTTCCTATTCTTGTAGCCCTCTGAATTATTTCCTCTTAATCTGCTCACCTCATCTTTGATCATTCACTAATGTTTTCCACTCAGAATAATCCTAATGTGTTCTTCTTTTTTCCTTACGATTCCCTACTCTTGATGCTATAATACATGAAGGACCCTTTTTATAAACCTATTTGTTGTCCTGCTTCTTCCCTGCTGAAACTTGCAGTTTTTTGAGTTTTTAGGTGCAAATGTAAAGGGGAAGTTTTAATGATGGGTTGTTTTATCCTTGGGGTAATGATGAGGTAATGGTGATCACCACTGTTTGGCATCATACTACATTTTCTTTGGGTGATTTTGGATAATGCTGTCACTACCCTTCAAAGAAAATGTCTTTGACAATTCAATAACATGGCTTCCGAGACATGTCTCATGCAATCAGAACTTTTGTTTGTTTTTCTTGGAAACCTCAAATTGTATTCCATTCAACCCCATATTGGTGTAATCAATTTACACCTCATGTTTATACTTTAATCCTTCTTTTTAATATTTTCTCTTGAGGCATGAATTGGGCAACCGATTCATGTCACCAGTTTTATATAAAAAAATCCAAGAGGTTGAGGCCCAACTCATGGACTATCAAAAATCCAAAAAAAGAAAAGATATAATCAAGGAGTACTATAAATATCTAGATTTTGGAAAATTAAGAGTCACATGCTTATAGGAATATGGGAAAAGATTCTGATTAGTGTTGGAGTGACTGGGAAGAAGATGAAATGCAACAGGATCTTCCCATCTATAAGACTAAAGAACAAAAAACTGATTACATATTGTTATCCTTATAAGAATAAGACAATAACATTGTGGTGAAATTTAATGAAAGGATTGAGGATCCCGACTACTTGATTCTATCCAATGGCACACACTTTCAAGCGAAACTTATCACTAATGAAGTGATTGAACTAGATGTAACTGTATGATATGATCCTTTCTTGAACCTAGTATTTTTGATTTCATTCAATATGATTTGAGTATTACTCTATAAATTTTAATTATCATATTAAGTCAATACTTTCATTACCATAGATGAATGTAAAGAAACTGATCCTTATCTTTATGAGGAACACATGGAGCTCCCTAATTTTGATTTACATGAATTTGAGGAAGCCCACGAAGAGATCAAAGTAGCTGAGATTGAGGAAATAAAGATAGAAGATTCTCATATTAGATCAAAGAAATTTCAAGTTAATAATTAAAATTTGAATTTTATTCAAGTAAAAATACATCTTTACTTTACTCTTTATCATTCAATTCATGCATCCCAACTTGACCTAGCACTGGTAAAGAAGGATGTTCTTGCACAAGTAGCAACCAAGAAGGATAATGATCCATACTTCATCCTACCCCCTCCATGAAAGATATAATTAATTGTGAAGGGGGAGGATCTGGTATAAACTATCCATGGATCATTCCTAACCACCAACAATGATTTGAAATTTAGGGAAATACACATGTGGTGGTTTATATCTTAGAAGATACATCCACTATTAGACTTTGTATAACAACTAGTAATTCCCTCTTGAGGTAGTAAAACAATAGTTCCCACTTGGGGGATCATACCTAGAATTATCCTTTAACATTTTTTCTAGGAATTATGATTTATGTTCAGTATTAGGAATTATTCCAACATATATCGCACTCCCTTTTACCATATTGAGTTTAAATAACATGATCCTTGTGCATAATTGAGTAATTTTCTATTATAGGTTCATGATGAAAGAAGGAAACCAAAAATAGTGTAAAAAAGGACTAAGGTTTATGGGAAATGGATTTCACATTTATTATTATCTTTTAAACTCTCTAAATTTTTGTATGAACACTTTTTTTGAGCTCTAAAATAGAAAATTGAAAGGCCATTATTGAATTTAGGCTTTAATTAACTTATCTATGAGATATGTCTCTCTTAGGAATTATTTGATGACATGTTTTATATTTCAATGCTAGTAAGATTGAATGAATAAAATAGAAATATGTATGATTAATTTGAATCATGGATATTAAAATGAGGACTCATGATTTGTTGGAATTAGTTTAATTGAGGTAAGTAAAATATCCCAATCAATATCCACGATTTTGAATTGCTGAAATACATGTGAATTAATTTTTTATTATTAGAAATTCCTTGTGTGATTGTAAAGAATCATATGTTCCATTTTAAAGAGTATTTATATTCTGATTACTTTCTATTTTATTCTTGAGCATATTTCTTTAGTGATCTTGTGATATACAACCTGCTTGAACTTTTATTTGAAATGTTCAAAAATATTTCCATGCAAAAACACAATTAAAATTATGGAGAAATATTTCGAAAATACTATATCCTTGAAAAACACCTTTACATAAAT
Source organism: Viscum album (assembly GCA_963277665.1). NCBI lineage: Eukaryota > Viridiplantae > Streptophyta > Magnoliopsida > Santalales > Viscaceae > Viscum > Viscum album. Next base: position 1,345,231,372 of record OY728123.1, read on the forward strand.
CCTTGTTTAAAACATAGATACCATGAATGAACTTAATTGGGAAGAGACATATTTTAGGGCACTTTAATCCATTATTACCTTCATATTAGTATTTTTTTGATATATTAATGTTAATGTATGGGGGTTGGGGAAGTCGTGGTAAAATTACTGGAATAAATTATAAGGGAGAATTATGGGGGTTATATATATAAATATTGAGAAATTTTTATTTTCAATGTACTATTTATGTTTTTTACCCTCTTGAATAAAAAATAGAAAATGAAAAAAGATCCAAAAAATTAAAAAATGGGTTGTGATTTAGGAAAATAAAACATAACCATTACTAGAACAATGATTATTATTATATGGAGATATGTTATATATATGAGGTTTATTTGAAGGATAACTTTATAAAAAAATAAAAAATAGGGTAATACAAAAATATTCAATAGGTTTCACAAATTATTAATAGTTATTTATTTTGATTATACATTGAGTTTTGAAAAAGCGAGAGTTTTTATTTTTAAAGGGTAGAATTTCATTAATCTTTAAAATTTTTATATCATTCTATATGAATTAAGATATAAACCTCTTATTTGAGCCTTAATTTTTCAAAAATAAATTCCTACAAACATTATGACTTAGATTCATTTAAACTAGTATTGAAAGTCCACATGATTTTATGTTTCTTTTGTGTTTACAAATTGGAGAAAATAGTTCATTTACAATAATATTGATAAGGATCATGTTCTCATGATATGATCATAACTCTATATTAAAAAATATCATGAGTGATGAGTGAAAATATTCAAAAGATAGTTATATCAATATTTGAAATGTTTAATAATGATATTACTGGTGCTCTATGATTTTCAATGTTGAGATTTTTTGGTTCTGGAAAAGTATGGTGTTGGTCTGGGGGTATTTGAGACACTAATATTTTCATGAAATGTTTTTATCAAATTAAATTATTTTTAATGAATTTAAATGAATAATGGATATAAATTCTTCTGTTTTAATTAAATGTTGGAAAATATAAACATTGAATAAAAGTCAATGAAAATAGATGATTTTATCAAGTGATTCCCGTTTAGAGTTTATTTTATTATCGTTTTATAATTTTTTTCTGAATGATTTTTAGGTGTTTAATTTATAAGAAATATGTTCCAGGCTCCAAGGAGGCCTCAATCTAGTGACACACACCACTTGACCAGACCAAGAGTGTTGGCCTAACTTGCAGCCCACCGCGACGGCCTACTAGAGTCAAGAGAGCATGGGGCCTCAAGCCCATGCATAGGTGGCCCATAGGTTGTCAATTCCATATGTATCATATTGTGGGCCTAATCACACATGGTTCACATGTAGTTGATCCCAATTTTGTGTGTGTAAGTGTGTTTTGGGATCCCATCCTCGTAGTAGGCTGTTTGGCCGATGATACCATGATTTTCATTATAGAAAAAAGGACCATAGAATCCATTATTATGATGGATGCATGATATATGTTACATTTCTCATTTAAAATTTCTAATCACCCATTATTGTACACCCTCACACCCCTAGTCTCTGATCGATGTCACCACCCTCTGCCACACTACTCTCATCCGCCATTATCTATGAGGATTAAGATCCATCATTAACACATCGGGAGAGCTCAAATCAACCTGAATAACCACCTATGACTCTAAAAAACTTCACTGGATCATCTATAGTCCTCAGATGACACACATGAACACCATTTCAATCTCACTCCAGCCACTTTGATGGCCAGATGGGTTGGGAAGAGGATATGGCCATTGCCATGCCACTAAGCTCCTGCTACCAGTTCAAGCCATTCCACGTTGTTGCTGCCAAATCTACACCTCATGGAACCATTAAACAATGCCATACACATTGAGAAAAAGGTTCTTCCCCTATGGAAACCATTCTACACTTTAAAAAATTAAACACCGAAAATATTTTTTTTTCAAATTTAAAAAAAGAAATAATAGAGAATATTAATGTATTTTTAATAAGAGATCCCTGATGATTTGGAGACCCCTTAACCTCTAAAGGGAAGATTATGCACTCCTCCTTTATAAATAGAGGATGACTAGACCACTATTGAGGATTCCACACCCATTTGAGGAGAGGTATAGAATGATGATTGTGTAGAATTCATTTTATTAATATTTTAGTTTTTATTTGATATAATTTCAAATTAATTTATTTTATAAAAGTAATTCATAATTTTTTGTTTAAAAAAATTTCACCAAACATTCTCATTATTCTTATTCCATTATTATTTAAATTCTTATCTTCATTTTTATTATTGTGTTATTTTATTTTATTTTCTTATTTTTTCTCTTTTATTTTATTTTTACTCCCTCTTTTTTCTTATTTTATTCTTTGTTCATTGATTTCATTTTTTTACTTTTTTATATTTCTCTATCTCTCTCACTTATTCTTATCTTTTTATTTTTTGTGATTTCATGTGTCTTGTTTCTTCTTCCTTTCCCGTTAGATTTTATTTTATTTTCTTATTCTCTCTATCTCTCTATTTTATTAAATTTATTATTTTTATAATATTTTAATCTTATCAACGTGACCTCTTACCTAAAAAGGAGGGGATAACCCAAAACATGATTTAGGGGGGGGGGGGGTAAGTATCAATTTACATTGATTATACAACTAAATTAATATGTTTAATTAAATTATAGTGAGTAATGGTGATGTGAATTAGTGTGGATGTTTTCCATGATGTAACTAAAATAAAATAATTTCTTTTAAATATTTAAATATACTTTCTCACTTCCACTAAACATAAGATCTTTATGTAATGATGTTGATATATTTAGTGGATGAAACCACATAATAATAGAGTTGTGTTGTGAGATATGTCACACTCTAAATTGAGGTGTTCCATAATGGTTGATGTAGAAACTCAATTGAGAGTTTGAAGTATCCCAAGACTCGAATCCATTGTATGTCGTTTCATTGAATACAATGATCAAATTCATCGCATGAATATATTATGTTTAGTTAATGGGAGGGAAAAGTTTTAAATAAATTATAGAAATGAGTTTGAGTTTAGTGTCATGGTGGAAAATCACCACACCCACACCCTTTACTATTTCTCATCAAAAAACTAATAAAACATAATAATTTACATACAGAATGAAAGGAAACACCACATACCTCCCCCAAACCAATCCCCTAGTTAGCCCCTCATTTTGAGGGGAATAGTCCACTATAATATGAAATAAGATAATAAAAAAATAAGGAAATATAGAGAGAAAGAATAAGAAAATAAAACAAAAGTGAATGAGAATGGAAGAAGAAATAAGACACATAGAAACCCATAAATAAAAAGAGGGGATGAATTGAAATAGAGAAATAAAATATACTAAAATAGAAAATAATAAAAATAAATGAAATTTAATAACCAAATAAAATTTTTATAATAAGAAACAAGGAGATGAAATAAAATAAAACAGATGGAAACAGGAAAATAAAATCAAATAACCCATGAATGATGAGGAATAATAGTAATTAAAATAATAGTGGAAGAAAAGAACAAATATGGGTGGTGACTCTTGTTAAACTGAAAATGTATGAATTTTTTTTGTTAGAGAAATTAATTTTAAATTACATGAAATAAAAAATAAAATAAAAACATAAACTGAAAAGAAAGCCAATGGAGGAAAATATGGTAGCATTAGCCTTGGATGCCTCTCCTCCAGCAGCTATGGACTCCTCAGTATTGGGATAGTTCTCCTATGTTTATAAAGTAGGAGTGCCTCACCTTCTCTTTAGTGGTAATGGTATCCCCATATCTTTGTGCATATATTATTAAAAATACCATGATGTATGTATAAGGAAGAATAAAGGTGGAATGTATTGAAGTGGTATCATGGGTTGGTAAAACAACAATAGACCAATAATCTTCTCAAACCTCTCTAACCTTTATCGTGGATGGAGGGAGACCATAATGGTGTTAATGGGAGTTTACTATGGTCTAATTGAGTTTTTGGGTGTTGAAATTGGTTCTCTAACTCGTAATGAGCTCTCCCAGCATGAAAATAGTCGATATCAAGCATCTCAACTGGTGACTGGTGAGTTTAGTACAGTAGAGGGTGGAAATATCATGCGAAGTAAGGCATCATGTGGGTGTTTGAGTAGGGGAGAGAGGAGTTTTTTAATGATGAAAAAGTAACATATATTATGTTTCTCACTTAAAAATAGAGTCTTAATTCTCTATATATTTATAATGAAAAGCGTGGAATCACCGGAAAAATTACTTGATATTGGGATGGGATCTAGAAAATAACATGTACACACATGATGAGGCCATACCACATGTAACCTGCATAGGCTTAAACCCATGCTATTATCTCTATATGATTTACCACCCATGGGCCAAATATTCAAGGGCTTGATTCCCCCATTCTATGCTAACTTTATTGGGCCCTTCTCGTGGGTTATGGGATCATTAGAACCTCTTAGGTTGTCTAAGTATTGTGTGCCCCTAGTTGAATGCCTTCTTAGGGTTTGGTTCATATTTTTGTTAAATTAAACACTTGAAAATCATTCACATGACAATTTAATATTAAAATAATAAAAAATGACATACCAAATATCAATAACATAACAAAATCATTTATATTCATTCATTTTTATTCCATATTCATATTTTTAAACATTTATGAAAAAAATTAGAATTTAGGGAATTATTCATTTAAATTCATTTAAAATCATTAAAAATTGATTAAAATTTGCATGAAAACATTAGTGTTCAATAAACACACTATATTTTAATGATTTGAAATAGTTGGCCTCTCAGCCATTCATATATTATCATATGATTTTATTTTTTAAATTTTATTTTCAGTAATTTTAATATAGCTAACCATGGATTAAAATTATTATCATTTTCATCATGTTTATCCCCTAATATGCTTCAAAAACTACTCAATATTAGAGTATTAACCAAGGGTTTTTATTTTTGGGAATATTTGGATCCATATATTCCCTATCGTCATTTCATATTTTTTATCCATCTTTTTGTTGGGAACTGAACTCATGAAGTTTAAGGTTAGTGATTGTATCCACTATATTTTTATGGTATTTAAATTCAATTATATCATTCCACTACCATTTCTCCCTTCCCTATAATAATATAGTTTTCATATGATTAATTTTTATTGTCCAAGGGTTGAATGGAAATAGATTTAACAACATTATTTGAAGGTGTCACACTCTCTATTATGTTGTACACTAACACTACATTTTGAATTTCATGGGGATTGATATGCATGATAGATATTACATAAGTGTTTAGTCCTACAAATTTAATGGAACAGGTGTAATAAATTAATTACATTGAGTTGAATATTGAAATGAATTTAAATAATTAATTAATATTATTATGAAATTTATAGTGACCATATAATCATTCCACATTCCAGCTGTTATTTTTTGTTTTCATTACTTCATTTAATTTACATAATCAGTTTACACAATGAACATCCTCCATTTACCTTGATGAAATTAAAAAATAAAAAGGAAGAAGGTAAAAATAAGTAAATCATGTTGAGTGATTATATAGATCTTTAGAATATGACTCAGGTACAAACTAGTACTATATTCTAAGAGTTCTAAGAAATATAATTTATTGGTAATATATGATCTCGTGTTTAAAACTGGGTGATAATTCTAATGTATTTTTTGGTCTTTTTATTTGTTGGATGTTGCATGTTTAAACATAATATCTAGAATGGATTCTTGAGAGATGGTACTATAAGTTCCAATCCTTCAAATAATTCATAATCTTTAATTAAGTCAGTAATTTTACATTTAATCACATTTATGACCTTTTTAGGATTAGAGTTTTAGATAATTTTGTTATAATTCATACATAACAACTCCAAAATTTCAATTTATAAAATTACAATAACTATCCTTTTTTCCACAAAACAAAAACTTTTAAAATGAAAAATTGTTTTTATTCATGTGAAATCGTCACAATTTCTACCTTGTTACCATAATTTTCTCTATAATCTCTTAATTTCTATGATTTTTTTAAATTTATATGATCCAAAAAATATTATTAATGGATACACAAATAAGGAAACCTGTTAGTCTTCATAAGTCGTGTAAACCATGAATACTTTATCATAAAGAAATATTTTTTGCTTTTATGAAGTATTAAATACTCTCCACAAAAAAATAATTTCATACCATTTTTATAATAATAAGAATAAAATAAAACCCATATAAATTATATATAACAAATAAAGGTAACTTGGGACATAATTATACTAAAATGGAATCACCATGCAGCCGACTTCCATACATGTCACTCTTACAAAATTGAATAACCATACGGTTAACTTCCCTACCCAATTTATTGGTTGTTATAACACAAACAACCACTTTTGGTTTATTATAAAACCACCCATCCTTAGTCCATCATGTAACCACCTATAAAATGTCCAAGTATTGTTATATAATTATTGCACATAAAAGAATTCAATTTTCATCATTTCAGACATAAAATATCATTTGAAATAACAAGAAATCAATTCAAGGTATTGAAATCATCCATCCATTTTCAAAAAAAAAGTACTTAAATACTCAAGAATGCAATAACGGCTGTCTTTTCCTTTTAAAAAAATATGAAGGCTTGTATAGGAATCCAAATATCAAATAATGGTCACGACCATAGAAGAGTAATTTTTATCATATATGTTAGAAAATATTCTTTAGGTCATTTGTAATGAATGTAAAATTCTCCAAATAGAAAGGATATAAAGATTATTTTTTTTGAGAACATTCAATGGAAATAAAATTAAAAGGTATTATTTATACACGTTTTAAATACTGTGGGTGTATGGAATTAAAATTTGTCTCAATAGAAGGGGATTGAGATGAAATCTCTTTCCTCAAGTCTAATTTGTCACGTATGTTATTTATCTTCATGAATAATAAACATAGGTTAATTATTTACATTATTTATAACCTTTTTGAATTTTATTATTCCATTTATATGACTTATTATCATGTTATAATAGTTACTTAATTATTTAATTTCACATCTGATGTTTTGATGATATTCATTATAGGACTCCAAAATGGATTGGGTATGATGTGTATAGTCAAAGTGGTCATATGTCTGTCATATCCCGAATAATATTCATGAAATAATAATCACTTTTATAAAGAAATTATAATTTTAAATGAAACCATTTATTTGTGGTTTTGAAAAATGAACAACGTTATAATCATGGAGATGGTAGGTCGTACGTACGGATGAGTAACCTTTCCATTTTTCATTAATAATTATGAAAAAAATTAATAATTATTTTACCTTTACGGAATGATACTCATATTATCAATATCATATTAAGCATTTAAATATTCTTATATATATCATCCATGTGATGTGGTGATAAAAATGAATCATATATATTTGTGGAGGAGATAGTTTACACGTACACAAGAACGACAATATCATTTTTATGTGGATGAATGGTAAGAAAATAAATGATATATTATTACCTTATAATGATATATATTTCATGAATATAATATATTAAGAAATAATTCCATCATTATAACTAGTATTGAGAGACGGTAATGGAAAATGAATTATTTCGGTTCATGGAGTTGATAGTTCACATGTACGCACAAATGATTAATTCATTTCCAATTTAATGGAAATGGAGATGGATTTAGGTGATGATATAAAAATAATAACATCTAAGTATATTGATTATATTACTGTTATTATATCATCATGAATGAATAATATTTCAATGAATTGTCATAATAAATTAAATTTAAATACATAAATAAAAATGATAACTCTTCTTCAGGTGATTTTTATTGATTGTTGCCTTAACACCTCTAAGAGGGTGTTATGACTAAATTAAGAACTATAGAATTTGGGGATGAATTATAGGAATGGATTTTAGAACATGTTGGGAGAACCAAAAAGGTTTTTTAGTGTATTGAAATGAGAATAATGAGTGCCCTTTTATAGGAGAAAAGAGATACACTCTTTGAATTATTGAATATATTAAATTAATATAAATTTATTTTCTATTCCAAATAGTTCCAAATTGAGTTTTGTAAAAGATACAATGAATATGGTTCCAAATAAATTAATCTAATGAAAATTAAAAATATTTTAATTTCCTTAATCTTTTTTCATTTTGTTTTATCTCTTCTTAAATCTTACGGTCATATCATGTAATTTTCACTTTGTGGGTTAATATAATTACTATAAAATAAAAAAAACCAATAATTGTGCAATTTATGAAAATTTGAGACTTGTCCCAATATTTTGGAAAAAACTGGGACATTTAAATTTTTTTTGTCATTTAATAAAATATCATTTATTTTAAAATATCAATAATGTCAATTTTGACACTATTCATTATTTGACTTTTAAAAAATAAAAAAATGTGATATCTTAAAAAAATATTAAATATTCCAAAAAATATAAACGTTATCTATAAACACTGTGGATGAAATAGATTATATCAATTACAGATGGTCTTTTACTGATTCTATATCTGCGTTTCTTAAAAACTGTACTAGATCTGAACTTTCTTTGTAGATCAACAACATCTGGCTGGCGGCAGTGGTAGAGCTCATTTACAAGATCTGGTACGTTAGAAATGACATTATTAATAATAATCATTCTTTGAATCTTAATGTAGGAAAATCTTGGATACATGTTGCGATCTAGGAAGCTGCATTTATTCATAATGATTGCTGCAACAACTCAGTTGGGGACTTTGAGACCCTTCACCGTCTCCGAGTTCCTGGAAATTATCCAAAGCCAAAATTCACCTTAGAGGTTTTCAAGAAGGCGCCAATGCCGGGATGGATCAAAGTTAATGTTGATGGTGATTCCTAAGGAAATCTAGGTCCTGCCAGTTTCGGTGCTATTTTCAGAGATTCTGCTGGTCAGTGTCAGGGCTGTTTCTTCGTTGGATGTGGACACTCGTCATCGCTGGAGGTGGAATTGTTGGGTGTCATCCATGATGTTGATTTTGTTCTGCAAATAGGTTGGAGGAAGCTATGTATTGAGAGTGATTCATCCACCATCATTCATGCCATCTGGAATGGAAGCATTGTTCTAGCCGGGAAGCATACTTCTCATTGGATGAACTACCTTAACTCACTCCACGGGATTGATTTCATCACCACCCATACCTACTATGAAGCGAACTCCATCGCTGATGCTCTTGCCAACAAAGGAGTTCACCGGCGCATGACTAGGATGAACTCCTTGCCTGCTGATTTATTTGAGCTTTTTGATAGAGATTGTAAAAAAATCCCATATTTCAGACTCTTGTAACTTTCTTGCTTTTTTAATAATAATTTTTGCTTTGGTCTTTGACCAAAGCATTACCTTTTAAATAAAAATTTATTTGTTTTTTCATTATTTAAGCTATTACTATGTCATCATTGTGTTACCATTTAATTTAATTATTTATTTTCCAAATATTTTAAATAAATTACCATGATGTAGTTAAATTTCCTAACGCATCTCAGAGGGGCCTCCTCCATGACTACCCGAAACCTGCCTTCAATAGGCCAGGGGTTGGCAACTTGCTATGAGTAGTCATATACCACAAATGAGATGAATTTTTCAAACTATTTGTACATACTCACACAAATCCGAGCCAAAACATGATGAGATGTAAAAACACTAAGTAGAAAATTCACATATACACTAAGATATCAAACACATAGTATAATAGTCGGAAAATGGAATGTATATAATGCCAGAATAAAATCCAAAAAAAGAAGGAGTCTACAAAATTAAACACAAATGTTCCTAAAGCTCATGTATAGAAAACCTTACCTGAAGGGTAGGTGTAGTAGAGATATCTTAAGCCATAAAAGCACACCACATCCATCTAATATCTTTAATCCCTAGATGGTTATGGTCTACTAAGGACTTCATCAAACCATCGATCATCTACACAAGACCCGGCATGTGCGGGTAAATCTCGTGCATGGGTGAGTAAAACAATGCTCAATATGAAACCCTTAAAACACAAAGGAATACCACAGAGGAAACACTATAAAGAAGATATTACATAGAAATACAACAAAAGATAAAATATCACTAAGAATATATATTAATCTCAACACAGGTATATGTATATATGACATTTAACAAGAGAATATTGGTATACTCATAAAGGATTTCCAGCCTCATAGTCTCATCTATTACTAGATACACTGTTCTTCTCGTTGCATGCACATCCCGAGAGATCTTAATCCTCGAGCTATATAATATAATCATGTAGAACTGTTCTACCAAAAGTACACAAGAGAACTCTAGGGTCTTGAAAAGTTATGTAGTTTCTCTAAGACATCTAGTCTCACTAAGACACAAAGTTTCTATAACACATAGAGTGTTGGTAACACATAGTGTTTCTATAACACACAGAGTGTTGGTAACACATGGAGTTTTTGCAACACATAGAGTGTGAATAACACATGAAGTGATTTTAGTAAATGGAGTGTCAGTAACACACATAATATTAGTTACACCTGGAGTATTGGTAACACAATATGTGTTGATAAGTCATGTTTCCCTCAAGTCACATAGTTACCATGTCACATCCAGCTGCATGATTCAGTTCGTAGGGCGCTTGTACTGGGAGAACCCACACATCATGCCATTAATCAATATTACAACTTCTAAAAAAAACTCACTTAAAGTATCTCCAAATGACCATCTCATCGCAAGGGTCCCAACTCCATAAATAACTCAAAAAACAGACACATATTTTGAATGCTACAACTGTGTTTATAAAAACCATCGACTATGGTCCATTCTAGGTCCGACTCGATTCGCCAGACCCAAACCAACACAGTCCATTGCTATCTGGCCAAACCTAGCCTGACCATCTGAGCATGGCTTGCTGGATTTGGACCTCTATTCATGGAAAACTGGGTCCAACCTGTGGATCTACTAGAGCTTCCCAACCACCATAGTCCGACCCCCTACATGCAGACTAGTTTTCTTCACCAGACGCTTCCCCATGGTCCACATAGTGTTTCAAGACCATATGTATTCTCCCTATGTCACTTGGTCAATGTGGCACGACCACATTCAATGTTGTCGACCGTTGCCTTCCTGGTCCAAACTGCAGCCCCTACTCCCACGGCTCCACGCAGTATGTCCGCATCGCCGACAGGGTCCGGTTGTCTCCGCCTCCTCCCATAGACCCACCACCACAGGCTCATCGAACTGCGACCGATTTTCAGTTCACATGCCTTCCTCCACCGTAGTGTGATGCTGCCAGTGCCAGTCACTAGCGCTAATGCACATGTGGTCCCTTTTACAGGCCACCAGTTCTCTCTTGTGCTCTATTTTTTGAAATGGAGGTACTTCAGCGATCCACGGTTCGCATTCTACCCTGTTATGGGCCAGTATTGACGTCAAGATCCATTCTGAAAAAAGTCATTCAAACTATGATTTCTATGAAATCTCTTCGATCTGTCCATCACTGTCATCATCGCACCTTCTTCAGGCTATACCGATCCCAGATATATGATATTGGATTATTTCACCAAGGATCAAGTCTGCAATGATCGATCGATCACAACATGTTGAGTCGATGGACAAATGAAGAGTGTCCATGAAGAATGAATAATGGTGTGAGAAAATCTTAAATACACCAATAGGAGCATACCTTGATTGATGTTTTTGTTTATTGTAGTTCGTTTCTATTTGAATGACAATCGAAATCTAAAAAATAATCAAATGATCATTCTCCGATCAAAACCTCATAATCATAAATACCATCCCACAAAAATGATCGATACATGTTCCAATATTTTTATTGATTAATATTCTTTCATAATTATATTCATGAATGGGTAAAATAAATAAAATCACCAATTCCCTACATTGATTTGGTTCGATCGTTGATTAAGAACAGTCCCTAGATCATTGCTATGGTCAAGATCCGTCGAATCTGAGTTTCATTTTTCCTAATTGACGAATTCATTAGTGTTCATTGGAGAGAGCTTTAACACCTTACCTCATAGGATTTATAGGGTTATGTCGAAACAAAATATTATAGACAATAGGAAATATTAAATGAAACCCAACGCTACATAAAAAAAATTTATATGAAATTATTATAATGACGTCTACGTTAAAAACTATCTTTCACAACTGGCCCACACCATTCGATGTTAGGCCTCACCTAAGGAAAACACACAATAATGAACTCAAGGGTAGTCTTTGATTCCAAATATGTGTCATAGTTTATGAGTTATTAATATTTAAAAAAAAATAATTTTATTTATTAATTTTATTTACAGTTACATTCTTGGTGCCTTTTTCTAAAGATACTCGCACTAACAAAAGTTAGGTCGTGCCTATGGTAAAGGCACCATTTTAAGCTCAACATTTCCCTGAAATTTATGATCCATGAATATTATTATATGTTAATTCAATTTTTACCAAAATTCACGTGTGTGCAGTGAAGAACATAAAATTTTTCAACAAAGAGATTTCGGGCAAACAAGGCCTTGGAAATGCACACTGTCTCATGGCCTGGTCTCAGAATTTTCCAAAATATTTTATAAAAAAAAATCAACAAAATCAAAGTCATTATATTAAATATCTTATAATTATATATAATATTATTTTTTGAATAGATATATAAACCCCTAATTAAAATATTTTACTTGTTTAAAACAAGGGAGCGATAAAATTCTTCTTCTCTTTGAATATAATATTATAAATATTTTACTCACTCACAAGTGACTTTCATAGGGTTTAACTTAGTACCAATGACTATTTCAGTTAAAACACACTCATCCAATGGAATTAGGACATGTTTTAGGGTGATTATATATATGTTATAATATTATTTTTACCTTTAATTACCAATTTACCCATAACCGTAGTAATAAAATTATTAATAAATATACTATTAATAATATCCAAAAATAAAAGGGACCTATTTATATATTTTGGACATTATGATTCCAAATATGGAATCTATTTTTTTTTAAAAAAAATATATATAATTGTTATAAAATGATTAAAAATTAATCCCTTGACAAATCAATAAAATGGGTTTTTAGAGTAAAAACATTCAAAAGTTCCCAATGTTTTTTATCCAATTTCAATTCCAAATTGATTCCAATGACCTAAATTAGATTAAATGAAAAAAATTATTTAATTATATTTTCAAAACAATTAAAAAAATAATTTATCTATATAAATAAATTTTACCAAAATGTTTCTTTGAACTAATAGTTTGTATTATTCACTATTCATAAAAATATGAAAGTTTTCAAAGAAATAAAAAACACTCCCAAAATAATTTAAGATATTTTTATTTAAAAATGAAGTTAAATATATTATATTAATATTATAAAAGAGTCCAATTGTTTTTATATGAATCCCTATTAAAAGGCAGAAAAACCTTGTTTTTAAAAATATTACATCTTTTTAGGATTAAAATAGGATTTATTATTAATTACGAATATAAAAATTATTAGATGAATGAAAAAATATCTAATAAACATGTGTAAACATTATATATTTAGTTATATTAATTCCCACTGATACAACATCTAGGTGATCATTACAACTTAAAATAATAACATTAACAAAATAGTAATTTTCGGTATAACTTAATCTTGCGTGTTATGTAATATTTATGAGAGGACCATTATTGTGTGTGAGGTATACTATTGGAAAAAACATCCCCTTTAAGGTAAAATTACTATCTAATTCATAAATATTAATAATTATAAAAACTAATATTCTATAATTACATGAGAAATTACAGTTAAACATTAGTGTGTTGTTTTATGGGGTTTAAGGCTTAAATGATATTTTGAAACTATAGATGAGTTTTAGAATAATTTTGCTATGAAAAATAAGTTTTTTAGAGGTCGTAGACCATGATTCATGATTTGAACATGGGTAGTTCTAACTTTGCGGCCCAAACAATGCATCATGTTAGTATAACAGAACAATTTCATGAAACTATGAAACACCCTAGGGGAAACCGCATAACTTGGTGTAGGTGTGCTGAGGTGCCATACATAGTTGGTGAATATTTGGTCTAATTATGCATTAAAATCGTGTGATTTGAAGTGTGTGAGAAGTGATACCCACATGGTTGGCGCATGGTTTTCCAAAATATGAATCTCAATAAATGCCCTATAAATTTCTATTTTCCGCTTCAATCTTTATATTTTCCTCCTCCCTTCTTCCACCTTTATACCCATGTGAAATTGATTCCCAATTGTTCCTTCTTCCTCCCAATAAGGTATTGAAAAATATTATTCATCCAAACTCAAAATCAAACGTTTAGTGACGTGTTTTATTTCCCTTAGTTTGTCTATAATCCCTCTTCCATCTTTTATTAGTTTATCTTATTACATTTGATACAATTTTTGTCTGAGTTAATATACCTTATATTTAGGGTAGTTGTATTTTCTTCCCCTTTATCTCTTTCCAGCTTGAATCAAATCCAGATAATAGAGGAGTGAAGAAACATTAACATTAAGTAGTTGGTCTATGGATTATCCCTCAATTTTTTTTTTCATTTTATAAAATGTTGTCATTGTTCCACATAATAAATTAACTATGTGTCAATCCCATATTGTGTAACTACTAATTTTATTTCCAAAACCATTATCTGGAGACCTTATCAGGACCATTTAAAATGTTAGAGGTTTATACCTAAAAGTCTACCACCCCTATGGGTTTGTCACATATATTCCCTTGATGATGAATATGAGTAATTATACGAAAGGCCACTATGTGTGTTTTTACTAATATATAAAATAGGAATCATTAAATTATTTTATTGAATTTCTCCCAGGAATGTGTTCTTACATTACTCATGTTAAATTATAATGTATTCCATGAAAAAATTGGTGATTAAGTGGGATTTAAAACATATTTAATTAAGTATTTATTTTTTCCATTTATCCCATTTATCATAATTCCCCTATAATGTATGGTGGATTATTTATTGAGAAAGAATGATAGGATGAACTTAGTAAATAGTAGGTTTTATGAAAATACACACTTGACCCTTATTAATAATTATTAAACTGATTAATAGTGTAAGATAAATTACTTTTAATGAATTGATAAATTGAATGTCTATTCACATTCCCTTCTTACATCATGTTGTGAATTGATAAAATAACCGATTCATGATGAATGATTCTATAGAATGTATACATTCATGACATTTTTTGTCAATTGGAAGCAATTTGTTTAAATGAATGTTTTATTAGTGGATTTTAATTTTGAATTGGATTTCCCATAGACAATGTTTAATTACTTAATGCAGTAAACCTTTTTATTATCTTACACCTTGATTGATAATTAGGTTCCGTATATATGGATACTTAGAAGGATCATAATTTAAATGAAATTATATTAATCCTTGGGATAAACTTGGATTACTAATACAAAATTCCTTTTGTAGTCTCTAGGTTTATTGGATTATTATGTTTTTCGAGATATACCTCGATTACTTATATAGAAGTTCTCAGATGGAAATATTAGTTGTATAATGTGACATACACCTATAGCGATACCTAGATTCCTTATACGGAATACCATTGATGGGATCAGAGGATGAATGATGTGTTATATTCTTTGAGAGATACCTGGATTATTTGTATATAATTCCTCATATGGGATCATAGGTTACATGATATTATAATATTCTTTAATGATTTTTTGTTACACCTGATGTAAAGTTATATGACATGTAACATGTAGAACCATATATGGTAATCTTCATATACATGGACACCTAGGATTATATCTGTGGTTCCTATGTCTACATTATCACCATCCCCATTATAATTTATTACTATCTTATAAATTATTAATGTCATTACATAATCTCCATGATCATTTTTGGTATAGATTACGTCGAAGAAGTTATTATAAATCTTGTGTGCTTTGATAAACACTAACCCATTGTTTCCATTTTTTATTCTATACATTAGAATATATGCACACTGATTAATTTTATATTCACAGTCTAGATATCATTAGGCATCATTGGTGGTGGCCTACTGAGTTTTACCCACACCCTATTTGATCCAAAAATCGGTACATGGACATATCTCTTGGTTGAAAGACACTGTCTTGGATTCTTCTTTCTTTTCATTTCTCTTTTGGATTAAGACTGATCATAGAGGTGGAAGCTAAGAATATTCTTATGCAACCTAATATAGTTGGGTCTTGTTTTAGTTATTATTTTTTCAGTCTAGTCATGTTATATGTGTTATGTTTTGTGTGATAAATGCTTTATATTTATGGTTTATCATGTTCAATCATGGTTTTATTATTTAAAACTAGATTGGTTATTACTTCATTACTACTGATACAATTTCATTATATATCATGAGAATTATTTATTTATTTTTTATTTTAATGTATTCATTATTGATCTATACTATAAAGTCTCCCGACTATACCACCTTCAATCCCTCATAACTAGTCGTTAGTCTCTAGAACATGGGGAGGCGTGCTTGAGGCCATGTGGAAAACTGACTCAGGGAACATTTTTTAGTTGATATTGGGTCAAGATGATAAAAATGGTATTTGATGATACTATTACATTTCTTACTATTTTGGGATAGAAGATTGGAGACATGGACTGTGTTCACACTTGTTAAATAGCTCATATATGGGTCAATATAACCCACACATACGGTGAGGACAAAGTTGACAGGGTTGGGATTATTCATTTTATCATTATTATTGTTGATTTTTATTCCTCCTTGGGTGATTGATGCACTTTCAGATATTTACTGAATTATGAGATTTATATTATTTTATCGTTGGCATTGTATGGAAGTGAATTATTGTTCATGTGTCATTATAGGACCCCGATGATTTAAATGTCATGCATATGGAATTCCATATTTATTTTAGTGCCAAAATTTTTTGTAGCATTAGATATTTCTATTTAATTATATACATGAATTGTGTTAACATTTCTTATAGGGATAAAATGATAAAACAAATTGGTAATTAATTTGTTTGTATCAACTTAAATATTTTTTTCTTATATAGCTTGGTGGGGGAACCATAACTAACTAATTATCATATGTCTAAGCTATTGAACTGTAGTTACCTAAGATGAAACGAAAACGTATTTTGATTACATGGTTTCCAATTATAATTTATGAATAAAGTACAATTATAAATTAGGAATATTGATTAATTTAATCAAATCACCCTATATGACCTATTACATTATACTAACTGGATGTAAAGTTCTTATTGAAATTAGATAAAGTTTCAATTATAACATATCAAGGTGTATACCTCTATAATTTAATAATATGGACTCATCTAACTTGACCATTGTATAAATATATAGGTTTTCAATTCTCACTCAAAAATGATTTGATTACTTATGTTTTAATCTTGAATTTTCCAAATTTGGTTAGTTATGGTATGAAATTCTTATGATCGAAAAACTCTAAGGGTGTGATTAAAAACACAAAAAAATTGTTATTGAGTTGCATTTTTATGGACCCATGTTGGATTTATGGTACCCTTGTAGGTCACTTTTATATTTATACACCTTAGTGCTTAACCAGGTGGGGGTATACTCATGTTATATGGAATGATTATTTAAAATGTCAATATCCACTTATAGGATGCTGCATATTAATTTATTGGGGAACCTTACTAAAAAAATATCTTTTAAATGATTTAATACATTATATCCAGTTTCCATTTGTCTTATGATAATCTGGGTTTTGTTAATTAAAATACTAGTTACAATCCAAATGGTGTTTTAATCTATATCTTGGAGTTCAAAATTTCATTAACTAAGCCAGTAAATGAGAACTTATGGCCATATAAAGTGGATAAATAATTCTTGAATATAAGTTTGATATAAATTTCTTACGTGCCTTGTGGTATTGGAAAAAGTAATGTACCTAAAATTTCACCTTTATGACTAGTACACAATGTTCTTTAAACTATCGTTTGAAAATTTCAGAAATAAAATGTGAATTTATGTGATGGATTAAATGAAACCTTTTAGTGGGGTTCATTAATTTGAACCTCATGTAAGGGTAGTTTAAATTATTCCATGAGTTTTTTCTTAGATAGGAACATGTATGTTTCCGATAGGTATTTATTGACCTTTTCTTGTATAATGAGAATGACATAAGGGAATGCTAGGGCTAGTGAAATTTATAGGCATGAAATTATGTTAGGGTTTATTCCTTGTGTATGTAAGTGGATATTCTGATAAATATAACACCCACTAGGAAATAAATCATTGTTTAATTATTATGAAGAGTTTCTGATGTGAGGTGTGGTTAAGGTGATTTTTTATCTCGAGTATGATTTTTCTGGATGAAACGACACCACTATGTGGAGGGGTGGTCATTCTACATATTGAGACTTATTAAGGTCAGTAGAATCATGAAATGTTATGGTTTAGTGGGTCAGACATGGACATGGCTTGGTCGACCTCCTTGGTGATTGTGAGATCTCTTCTCCTTTCTGAAGGATGACTCGATAAGTCACAATATGATTCATATTTTTGTTTGATAATACGACTCAAGAATATATAGTGTTTTTGGACCTATAACATAATTGACAATGTAGAACCTATTACACTATTTTTCTATCACTGAAGAACATGTTGTTACGTGTGGTTCCTCTCAAGTTAAGAAGTGTTGAATTAATTCTTGTGCGGTTATATCAATATGTTATCATAACATATTGATCTATGTGATGTAATAATTTTATGAAAAGATTAAAGATTACATATAAATTATTTCCATAGGTTATCTATGCATTATAGTGACTAGGTAATTGAGATCTCTTTGTGAGAATTATAACATTGTTTAAATAAATAGAAGTTGATTTACTATAATGATTCAGAGAAAATTGTGGGAAGGATCAGGTGTGAAAACAATCTAGATATGGAATAGTTTTTTATTTCATATAGGATACGAGCGATGCACATGAACATGACTAAGAATAAGCTTCATAGATGTGTCTATGTTTGAATAAGTTATAGAATACTGATATGTTGTTGGCTTCCTCTCTTCTCATGATAACAGTATGGATAATATGTTGGCCACTTACAAGAACCTCATTCTATGGTGATGGAGAAGGTTTCATAGAATGATTTTCAATTTTATAAAGAAAAATGACCATGAAACCACTAAGGTGGGGAGCGTAGCATAAAACATGAGAAGAATGTATCTCCATGTAGAGGGAAGGGGACCATAAATGAAAAGTTTGAAATGATCATAATAGATTTTAGTTGCCCGTGAGGCTTTTGAGTTCAGGTTTTCTAGTCCGAGATAAGATAATCAATATAAAAACTAGTTATTGTTTAGGATGGTGTCTAAATTATTAATTTAGACTTAGGATTAATAGGTGATATATGAGTTCATGGGCCAGTAATACAAATATTTTTGAAAGGAAGAATGTTGACTAGATAATCG
Organism: Viscum album; assembly: GCA_963277665.1. NCBI lineage: Eukaryota > Viridiplantae > Streptophyta > Magnoliopsida > Santalales > Viscaceae > Viscum > Viscum album. The sequence continues at coordinate 1,345,250,851 of OY728123.1, forward strand.
GTAGAGTACCAGACCATTAAAGAATGGTGAGATGCGGGATGAGAATTTATTGATTATTTAAGACAATCAAGGGTAAAATTAGATTTACGGTGAAGTTATTGAACCTCCAAATACTATTTCAAAAATTAAGTTAGATGTTTTTCCCTATGTTAGTCTAAAGTGTATTGACTGATTCCATGATAATTAAATTTTGATAGAAGGATGAGGTAGTCAAATGTGAATCATGTTATGTACGACACACACATTAAGGGTATTCCACTTACAATTGTACTTGAATATGTGTGATTTTTGTTTTATGGTTTCATAAAAAAGTTAAACCATAGATTCACATGGTCAAACATCATTGGGAGACATGGTTCCAGGGGTTCTTTCATAGAATGTACAACATGTTTTAATGGAGTGCTGATCTATAGTGAAATACACTCTTGTCGATCGAAATTCAATTTAACATCTTAGTGGACTTCTAATTTTAGGATAATAATTTATTTTATCCTAACATCATCTTGAGTATTCTAGGACAAAGTCAACCTTATACCGAACTATTCAAGTGTCTATTCTGATTTATTGGGAATATTATTGTCTGTCATCCATGAGTGGAATTTTTTGAAAATAGGTATGGTAGAGGATATCACTATAGGGTGTGAGAAGATATACCTCTCATGAGAAGGGTCCTAAGATATTGAGGCTGTTGTTTTGGAACATTGATGTACTTGATTATTGAGCCTTGTATTGTTTAAATATGATGCATTTATGGAAATTGGATATGGAATTTGGAGAGCATGCTTGAAATTTTCTTGATGTACACTACACTAAAGGTGAAAGAATCTTGTTTCTTCAACACTTCAGATGTTAACGTTTATTTTTTTAAAATTGTAATAAAAATGTGGTTCAAATTATGTTTTTTGGTTATTTTAGTTTAGTTGGTGAAAAATCATATGGAATACATAATCATAGGAGACAAATTCAATGTAAGACCCAATTGAATATTTTCAAGGATAATATTCCACATCCAGTTTAAGATTGTTCGATTGGGACATGACCATTTACATCTAATAAAAGACTATGATTATATTCAATTTGTTTGATTAAGATTCTTTAGTGAATAATCATGATTGGATTGTTGTTAATATTCTAGGGCTATGATTCAATAGGCAATTCTGTTGGTGGGAAGATTGTTGATTATATTTTCCATAGAAGGCTTGAGTATATGGTAGGGAGTTCCATATACTGGTTTATTAAAGTGAAAATGAAATGATCAGGTCTCAATTTAGGAAGGATCAGATAAGAACCATATTGATATCTCATTATAAGTTTCAATAGTTGGATAAAGTTTTAGTTTATTAATTAATTTATGTTTATTTCGACACTTGTTGGTGTATTATGTGTGAGAAATAGAACATGGCCATTTGAAATGAAATTCATGACAAAAATTGGTTAGGAGATGTTTTCATTATTTAACATGGATTCTAAGGGGTGATAATTTACAAGGTGGGGAGATCGTAGGATCATCTATTTTAACCCATTTTAAAATTGTAAATAATATTTTGTATACCCTCCATTTGGAGTATGGTCCAAGTTTTAGAATGACCTTTAAAATTGAATTTATAGAGTTGGGACACTATAAATTGTTGTTTTTTGAGGGGGTTTAAGGAAAAAAAATATTTATTGGAAGTCCAAATGAGTTTTAGAAGCATCAAGATTCAAAAAATCAATTTTGGAGGTGTTCGACCTATGTGAATGATTGGAACATGGTTAGTGATAGCAATGCTACCTGTTTCTAGAAGATAACTACTTGTTGAAACCATTCGTCAACCTTAGTGAAACCGTATGAATTTTTATAGGTTTACATAGGAACCATGAATAGATTTCTTACATTTTTTCTAACCATGTACTATAATCATGTTAGTTATAATGTGTGGATTTTGAGACCCACACTATTGTCCCATGGCTTTCCAAACCATGTAGCTCTTTTAATGGGATGGAAATTAATTTTTTCCCTATGAATCCTTTTTCTATTCACCCTCCCTTATTCTTGCTTAATTTTAATGAAAATCACCCATATAGGTACTCCCCCTTCCTACATCCTAGTATTTAGGTGATCTTCTTCATAGAGACTTGGAATTAAACACAGTATGCCCCATTTTATCACCCTCAATTAGTCTATAACTCATATTTCATCCTTTATTAGTTTCTATTACATTTTTATATACTATTTCTATGTGAGATAATGTTCCCTACTTTCATGGTGTTTTTATTTGTTCCAATTTCTTTAATTCTAGATCAAATCAAAGAATGATGGTATAGAAGTAAAGCATATTAAGTACAAGGTATGTTTTATATGGAGTTTCCATCATTGTTTCATCACTTTAAAATGTTCGCTACTTTCCTGGTGTTTTTCTTTGTTCCAATTTCTCAAATTATAGCTCAAATCAAAGAATGATGGTAGAGAAGTAAATAATCTTAAGAGTTTGAGACCTAAATGAAAACCACCCCATGGGTGTGCCACTTGTATTACCTTAATGAAGAATGAGAGTAATAATCCAAAACACTGGAAATTATACATGACAAAACTTTTAAAATAGGATTCATTAAATTAATTTATTTTATTTATCTTAGACATATATTACTACTTGGAACATGTAAAATTATGATATATACCTTGAAATAAAAAGAAGTTTTAGTGCGATAGAAGACTCACATAATTATGTTTTTATTGTGGCCATGTTTTCAATGTATCATAATACCTCTAATTACTTAATTATCTTAATAAATTGTAATTTTTAAGGACATAGACACATGGACCTTATTAATTATGCCTAAAGTCATTAATATAGTATGTTAAATATTTTATAATGAATTGATAAATGGAAAGTTTATTCACATGAATCTTATTAAATATTTAAGTGAATTGATATATTAAATAAATCATGATGAATGGTTAGATTTAATGTATACTTTCATGGCCTCCTTTTATCATATAGAAGCGATTTGATTAAAAGATTGTTTTTGGATAGATTGTTATTCGGAATAGACATTCCCATTACATTTTTATATTACTAAATGTAATGAAAATCTTTATTTATATACACCTAGTGTGATACTTTGGTTCCTTATATGAGATGAATTGTAAGGGATCATAAGTTAAATGAAATTATATTAGCCCATTGGGTGAAACATGGATTTCTGATTTGGAAAGCCTTGGATGTGATTTTTGTAGAATGAATTACAATGTTCCGTGGGTGATACCCAGATTCCTTATACATAATACCTTATAAATTCTCATACTATGTATAATTTGATAAAAGAATTGAGAGATACCTGAATTCCTTATATGGGATTATATTGATTTTGGTCATCAGATGCATGCAGTGATATGCCCCTTGAGCTATACCTAGATTCCTTATGTGAATTTCCATTGATGGGATCAATGGTCAAATGTGGTTATATTTCTACTTGGGTGAAACATGGTATTCAATGAGGAATGCCAGGGAATGGATCATAGGATAGATTATATTATATTATTATTTATTGTTTTTTGGTTACCCCTAGATGTTAAATTGTATGATGTGTAACATGTTGAACCTTATATGGTCATCTTGATACTCATAAAATCTCGAAATTATATCCAGGAGACATAGTACTATGTTATCACCATCACTATTATATTTAATTACGAACCTATACTTTATTACTATCATTTCATCTTCATTGTGGTCAGAGATAGTGAAAATTAGTTTGAAGAATGTATCCTCATGCCTGTGTCCTTTGAGGATCCTGAACTAATTTCTCATCATTTATTTATTCAATATAGTTTTATATATACACAATTATTTATTTTTTATTCATGGCATGAATATAATTAAACACTATTAGTGGTAGCCTATTGAGTTTTACTCACACCATATTCAGGATTCCGATTGGTACCTTGAAAAATCTCATGGTTTGCAAGATAAAATCATGGATTAGGTTTGCGTGTCATTTACCTTTTAGAATAAGAGGTGGCATGGAGCTTGACACTGACCATGTACATGGAATACCTACTGTATTTGGGTTTAGTTTTAGTTATTATTTTTTCATCCTTGTTTTTATGTATGTATTACTTATTATATGATAACAACTTTGTATTTATGGAATAGAATGTTTAGGTATGGTTTTATTATTAGGAAATGTTTTATTTATCTATTTATGATTACTTCTATGGTTTCATAATATATTTTTATCTACCTTTATTTATTATCGATTTCAAAGTATTCATTACTGATCTAGAGGGTATAAGCTCCCCACGACACCACCTTCATACCGTCACTTCTAGTTGGAATCCTCTAGCATATGAGGAGGCGTGGTTAAGGCCATGTGGAAAACTACATCAGGGTACCACAATTTGCGGTTCTTGGTGCAGGGTGTTGCAGGTAATATAAAAAAATACTTCAATCACTAATAATAATCAATTAGATACAGTATTGTGGGAAATTAACATAGTTCAACTCAATTTTAATAAGATAGTATAAATATTCATTCTAGTTAATCCATCAAATACAATTTATTCTATGATAGAAATAATCTAAAAATAGAGATTTTGTTCATACACCAAAGTTGCATAATATGTATGAATATTTTTTTTCAATTTGTTTTCTTATTTATCACAACATAATAAAATCCATCATATAGATTATCTTTTACCGATCAACATAACTATTTAACCATTAAAAAGTGAATTTTTTTACCCCTCTCTTATTTTATGAAAAACATGTGACATACATAATGCCTAGTAATATTTTAATCAAATATAGAAGGATAAAACTGATTTTCATATATTTTGTGATAATATATGACTCTACATATTCATTAATTATGAGATTTATCGTAATTAAGTTGGTATTGATATTAAATTTCAATCATCAGACTAAATCACTTTAACACATACTAGTTATACATATTTTTGAAATAAATGTTTCAAAATTCATTTTCATAATCTTAATAAAAAACTTTATTCTCATTGATCAACTCCATTTCAAATTCATATTTCATCAGAATAGTAAAATCCATAAAATTTTTAATTTTATACTCATAAATATGACATTGTCATTATAAACTAACACCATAAATTTATCCTAAAAAATATTTTTACATAATTGGTATGGTAAAACACTATATAGATGAATCAAACAAACATTAAAAACAAATCCAACAAAAATTTCTAAGATTTTTTTATCTGTTAAACTCATATAATTGTTTCTTTATCTTGTAAACAATGTTTCTATCCTTATTAGCCTAAAATTCTTATAGTAACTTTATGTTCTTCTCGTCTTGAAATAACCCCTTTAGGAAGGATTATTTCACAAATATTTGGATGATATTAAGTCTCCTTTGGCCATTAAGAACTAATAATTTATTTGTTACGTCTATTATTAGTTCACATAGAAAATTGTCATCATTATTATTTCAATTATATCTTTTATTATACCCTATTCATAATAACTATGATTTTTTTATAAATATCAGCATCTCTATTTAAATTATTTTAGGCAATCCTTCCTTTTTAATAATATTTTTATCTATTAGCCTTGAATAGATTAACATGTTAAATTATTATTGATTTGGAAAATCTATTTATTAATTGACTTGGCGAAATTATTCTCTTTCACTACCACTTCAATGGAATGAGGTTTTAAAATGAAAAATAATGTTTTTTGAGTAGTCTATATAAATAATGTGAGAATAAATTTTTTATCATCGATTGTGATTTCATTATTTATTTCTACTTATGTATTTTCTTATAATGTTTTATGTATTGGAGCCACATCTTATTTGGACTTCAATTCTGGATAAAAATCTGTGAAATCAATTTTATTTTATGAATTTAATGGATAAAATATTTCTTTATCTCATTTATATAGAGTATCATTACTATTTAAACATGCATCATTAATATTTTTGATAATAGAGAAATGTCATATTTTGAAAATATTTTAATGGAATTTATTGAACACTGATATGATTTTATAGATGATAAAGACCATAGAAACATACCATCACATCCTTTCTGACTAAATTTTTCTCATTTTCCAAATTTATTCCAGAAGTGTTAATTTTTATAATTAAATTTAATTTTTTTGAGATTCTATTTTATTTATGACACTTCTTTTACAAACTATTTTTTTTAAAGTGAATCAATAGTGATTGGTTTTTAGTATTAATCTCTATAACTATGTTATATTTTGGAGACCATAATCTTAAAATATAAGTTACAAGGAACTAAAAAATCTGAGTGAATAAGGGTGACGAAAGATTTATGAATTATCTCTAAACCCTAACCTATTAACAAATATTTTCCCACGCTAGTAGGGACTCATTTAAATCTCCCCCTCCTTGAAAAAAGTTTATACTAAAAACAAAAATCAAATGCGTAATCTAAATTAAACAAGAATATAAATATTTTACTTGGTTCACCTGAATTGAGCTATATTAGAGCGTATACATTTAAAAATGGTTCAATGTAACAAATTCCACTATAACAAACCAATGTTGGTGTATATAATAATTTTGGAAAATGGTCAATCCATGTCAAGATATACTACCCCTGCAATAATGAACTGATATCACTAACTACTCATTCATGGATTAGATCCTTTTATTCTTTTTTTTACACAACATCAAAGAAATAATTAGTTTATATACTTCCAGGTATTTTTCAATCATTATAAGAAATTGATATGATTTCATCATTGAATTATTGATGTGATATGTTGTCTATTTCAACATTTACTTCCTCCAATTAATTTAATACGTATAATATCAACTTCTTGATAGAGAACTAGAATAAGTATCTTCTAAACCACTCCTAAATGACAAAGACTACCTCCAAATAAGTATAATTCAAGAAAAGTTATTGTATTATTATTCTAAATATTCTTATCTAATTATAAAAATTTAATCCATACAAGTACATCAATGATGATCCTTATATTAAATAAGAAGTCTCATTAATGAGTTTACATTCAGTGGAATCTATTCTCTTAGAAAAATAATATTCACTAATATCATTCCTATATATTTTTTATTTTTTGTTCAATAATAAATTTTATATAATCATTAAATATATTAAATTTTCAATATTTTATTTTTAAAAATTATAGTATTATTGACCCTCTATAATCATTCCATGCACTCTAAAAATTTTAATTTGGTAAAATTCATTTATGAACTTCTATATAATATCCAAAAATTTAAAAAATACATTGCCCTATTTAATTTAAAATAAATCTCTTATATATATATATATTTCAAAAAACAAGACATGAATCCATTTATGACATGAAAATATCCATTTTCTACATTGTCATATTGAAAAATTTATTAAAATTATTTTTATAGATAATAATAAATAAATAAGGCACATTCAAGGATTACTATAACTGTGACACTAAAAAAATATAATTACATATAGAATAAATACATGATGATGAAGTCAAAAAAGTTTCAAATAAAATCTTAAATGAATTTATTATAAATACCAACAGTAAAAAACTTTTAAAGGGATATTTTATTCAAATTAACTCTCGAAGAAAACACCACTATTTAAGAGTAAAATATAGTTCCATTTTCATTACATAATTCATCAGTTGAACTACCACACAAATGGACCTAAGGCCTTCTTTTTATTTATTTTAGATAAACCCCCTTTCAAGGGATGAGGGGGAACCCTTACAAAGCCGATAGGATTAGATATTACTTGATCCATATGGCTTATAGGAAATATCTTGATGATAAGTACATGGAACTACTCCTCCCTAGAATCTACATCGTCATATCAGATCTCCACCTTCACATGGTTGTTCAGCTAGGATTCCTATGCAAGCACAGGCTGGTCCCGATGAAAATGTCATACCCTCTCTTTCTTCCACATCTTTTATCTTCTATGTTGGGGAATACGCCTGCACTGAATCGTTATATAGATTATGCTCCTTGTTGAGTGTGCCTAGTTCATTAAGCACAATTTTCAGGTGGCTTGAAATCCTTGAGGTGGCCCAAATGCCTTGAGATTTCCTGAAGGCCTTTGAGAAATAAGGGTAAGACATCTGATTTTAACATAATACATATAACATGACTACACTAAAATATAATAACTAAAAATAGTTCTTGTGATACATGTATTTCTTTTGTGGAATCAGGGTAAGACTATTTGATTTTAACAATCATTTTTCTCTTTATGTGAATTTAAATGATTTTTTCAAATTTATCTAGGTTAAATAATTTGACAATCCATTCCATAAAATTTATTCAACCTAAGTGAATCACATTATTGTGTGTAGATATAATAAAAATTCCTTATTTTTTATTTATCCTTATTCACCTAAAAAGATGAAAATACCTTCAACCCCACATAATGTCGGGTGAAATAGTGGACTCTGAATGTGGAAATTCTATTAAGGGACATAGAGGCCATAAAATTTAGTGCATGTTATACATAAATGAGGATATCCCGTTACATAGGAGTTGGGATAACATCATCCATCATGGAAAAATTATCATTGATTCTTCCTCCTTTATTAACGCCATCATTAAACATCCTCGATCCGCAGAGTTTCAAGTAGTGAAACAATTCCTCAATACTTCATAAATTCCATATTGATAAAAAAAAATTCTCAGCTAAGAGGGTAAATATTTTTTATCTAAGAGTTTATCTAGATTATTTTTATTTCTAGGTAATCAATCAAGAGGGATTGTTAGGGCCGTCATTTCAAGTTAAATATATAAAAATGTGAAGGGTAGTCTAGATGTAATCCCTCGATAAACCAAGAACAAAAAATACCAGATAAAATATTGTTTTTTATTTTTGAAATAACAATATGATACTCAAATTTTTTATTTATTTCAATATCATTATGTACTAACATATTCAATTATGGTGTCACATAATATTTTCAAAAAAAATCAAAAATATGTGTCCTACTATTTTGATATAATTTGGACTTAACAAAAATATTGTAGACTAGTCATGGAATAAAATTTTTATTAATGGCATGAAGCATATTTAAAGATACAAATCCATAATTCTAAAACTATGTTTTTATATAATTGTTCTATATATAGTTGTGAAAAACAAAATATTTTTCATGATTTCTTCATATTAATTCATTATCCAAGAAAAAAATGTATTTTATAAGAATAATTTAGTCTTATAGAAATATCACTACAACATGACCATTTATAATTATTACACTAATAATTATCTATTCTAGACATAACCACATCACTTATGTCACAGTGTAATATAGTGTATTTATTATTGTGATTTTTTCTACTTTCTAGAAATTTATCTCTATTCTTCTCCAAAATTATCCAATAATTCTTATAATACACTGAATGAAAAAAAATTACCTAATGAACATCTCAAACCATTTAATACATCCATGTCAGTTAAATGGTTTAACAATATTCTTCAGGATACTGAAAACTATACTTTAATCCTCTATATCTTCCTCATTCATTCCATGTTACCCAATAAATATTCATTCATTTCCACTTTCCTATAGACTCCATATATTTATTAGGATAACTTAAACACTCATACAACCTGTATTTATTATATTAATATTTCACAATCAAATACCATGTATTTCCTTGGTCATCTATTCCCAAACTTATATTCACATTTGTTTTATATATTTATCATTTCTCCAAATATGTTTTTTGGAATAATTGCATTCAATATGGAATTTCATGTATATATCAATGGTTATATTTTCAATATAATTTTAAAAATACATCTCTATTTACATATCACCATATTTTCTATAACCTTATATCATATAACCACTTTTTTATAATATGTCCCCCCTTAGTATTTTTTCTTTGGATGGCAACAAATCCAAATCATTGAATTTTTTATTCAACATTTTTTTTCACATCCAAAATTGTCAAAAAAAAATCCAACATAGACCTACATGGATAAAACATTTTACACATTTGGAATTTATAAGAAAACACTTCTATGAATCTACTTATGATAACATATTCCACAAACCCATTTAATTCTTGAATCCTTGCACTTATAAGAATTAGTGATATCTATCCCAAAATTTCACTTTCAACACAAGAATAATCATATATATATTCAATAACATTTACCTAATGGATTTATTGTATTATATTTCTCCCCCTTTTCTATAAAATAAAATGTATACCATCACCTGATCACTAGAAAAAATTCCCCTTTGATATATAATAACTCCCCTTTTGTTAAAACCTATTACTTCCCTAATCTCTTCCATAATTATACTCTAATAATAAATTATAGGTATAAATTATTAGTTAATTTTACCACTTAGTAATTATTGAAAACATGTTTTGAAACAACTCATATAATATCTTTAGGCTCTGATTCCACATGTTATATTATCAATTTATCTACTATCACAACCATAAATTATTATAGTTTTTTATGATGCTTAAAGATGTTCAAAAAAGTATATGAATTTCTTAGTATTTTTTTGTTACTAAACTTATTATTTTTCAGTGATTCGTATACAAAATCTCTAAGTCTACATGATATAGAGATACAAGTAGGAATCAAGGTTACAATAATAAAACATCAAAAATATCTATTTTAATTAGTCACTTTACATGTATCATTAAAATCTCAATAAAAATGTTAAATTATTTAAAAAATAAATTCATTAATGTGAGAAAAAGCTAACCCATACCACTTATCAAAACAAATATTACTCCTTTAATTCATAAAACACCTCCCAATCATGTAATTTGGCTATAAAAACATTATGAGTTTGACCATAACCCCTTTTGAATTAATTTAACTCGTGTATAAATTATATGATCTACATTCAGCTTGGGAGCCTCTATTTCACAAAATTATGTATCTCGAAAAAAATGATGATACACATTTTTATAATAAAAACAAATAAATCATTAATTCATTATTACATATTGTTATTTCACCATTAAGTTAGGGCTTACTCCAATTATATGTTTTTAGACCAATTGATATTTATTTGAAACTAGTTATTCATTCTAGTATTTTATTGATACCAATTTTTATTTTTATGAAAAAAATAATGATTTCATCTCAATTTATATAACTCTAAATATATCTAAAGATAATTACTTGATAAGACATTATATTTTTTTTTGAATTTTCATCATTCTATGGTTTTATAAGATCTTTTAATTTATCATGTCTTCTAAAATAGTCAGCTTCTTGATCTTAAATCAATGTTAAACTAACACTACTATAATAATATTTATTATATTTAAATTTATTATGATAAGGGTTATAATTGAATTTACCTAAGAATTGATTTTTTTGGTCTTTTTAAAATAAACAATTAATTATAACTTCTTTACAAACCATTATTTTCTTATTTGATAAATAAAACTTTTAAAAAATTCCTCTTGAATATTTTAATTGAAATCCCACATCATCTTAATCTTGGAATCCATATCCATTGTGAGACAAATCCAACTTGTCCACATTTCTTCCTTTTGTTCACCAATGTTTTATTCGTATCCTTATTTCTTCCTCCATATATGAAAATATTTTACAATCTCTCTTTATTTACTTTTAGTGGAATTGGTGATTCTAATAAGATTTGTTTTTATTATTATCCACCATTTAATAAATTTATACTAATTCATATTTCATTTCCATTAGTGAGAAATTCATAAAGACTTCATCCTCATTTTTATATTTTGGATAGTTTCAACCATTTTTCTCCATGAATAATTTAACTCTTTCTATCATGACCTTTTTGAGTAAGAAACTATTGGTTCATTGTGTAGACTCTATTTACTTACGTAATATCCTTCCTTTAAGAGTACAATTTTTTTTCATTATAAAAAATTTATCTTACTTTCATACATGTCACCCATTGATATAAAAATATGTATTCTATTGATGAAACATTAATCACATTTCATGTCATAATATCATGACATATGGCCTTGGTTATCCCAAATAAAACATATCCTAGTGAGATAATACCTTATTTAATACTACATTGGATGAGTTTTAGTATCATATATTCTTCATTTTTCATCCCACTGACCTCCAAAAACGTCCATGGTGTACTCAATTCTTCTATAATAGTATCTCCCCTTTCTAAAAAATTTTAGAATTAGTTTTTCTAGACATAAAAAGTTTATTATTATTTTCAAATGATTCTATATTCAGTACTTTTAAATATCTTCTTATTAATGATTGAATATGTGGATTCTATAAATTACCTTTCTCAGTAGACAACCTTAGTTCCATCTCAATATCCTTTATCATTAAATTATTTTACTGTAATTTGGTATTAATATCATCCATTTTATAAAAAGATTATTTTGTAAATTTTATCCTCTATTTTTTTAATATTTTGATAGGTGTAAATATTTATTTAAGTTAATTATATTTGGAAATTTTCTCATCCACTTTTCACACCTTTTATCAATGTAACTCTTTTTACATATTCATATTTTCCCTAATTCTAGAAGCATATTAATTCAAGGAAAAACCATCTTACATAAACCCACTATTTTTTAAATATAATATTAATGAGAATTAAAAATACAATACATGAAGGAATTATAAATAATCCACCTCTTCTTGTATGAATTTAATTTCTTATTTATTAGTGCAATAATTTTCTCTCAATTGATGTGTTTCTATTGACATTTATTCAAAAGAAAAATCATTATTATTTATCACTAATGTTGAATCTATATTTTTATATTTTCATAAAATACAATTAATAGTTTTTTAGTTAAATAAATTAGTATAATTTATTTCAATAACATTAATGGGAGAATACATCTTCATTGAAATTGTCTTCTTACTCTTTTTATGCTTTTTACCATTCGGAAAAATCCATTTTTTATCCTATGTTCCAAATAAATAACTATCATGATTTATAATATTTCAAATATTAGTTAAAAATGATGTGTTTTCCAAAATACCTCATCTGTTTCTGAATAAACTAAAATCGTTTGTTTCTTTCTATCAAAAACCATTTCACTATGAATCTTAATTAAAATATAACAATATATATATACTTCCAAAATTGATCACAACAATATTATAGAAAATAATTAATCCCCATATTCTAGATGCCAATGTTTATTCCAAAAATAATAGGATATATATAATATTAATCATTACATGGAATCTAATACAATAACAGGTTTTATGTATTTATTTACAAATCATAATCATTAAGAAATGATTAAAATTCTTTGGACTTGGATTTCAAGATATATGTCCCAAAGAACCATAAGAGTGGGGTGAATCAAGGTGAAAACTAGTTTAATATTTTTATCCATACCCTTACCTATGATAATATATTATTATGAATATTCCATGAACTCATTTAAATATATCTATCCATGAAAAAACATCCCAATAAAATCACAAATAATATACAAAATATATATCACACAATAATACAAGTATTTTACTTAGTTCACATGAACTATGATTCATTCAATGAGTATATACAAGAAAACATGTTAGTTTACCAAAATAATCTAACATATTGATTTTAGAAGATATAAAAGTTTATATATGGTCAATTTATGTCAATGAGAACATTCCTTACAAGAATTTTTAGAAATCACTCCCCTTTCACAAAATATTATTTTCTCTACTTTTAATTATTTATATTTTCTAAAATAACGAATCAGATTATAGGTTTGTATGTTTTATTAAAATAACTATAAAAAATTGTTTTATTCATCATTAAACTCTATATGTAATGAAATATTATTTACCTCCTTTACTACATTCCTTTACACCAAACAAGATGAGATCAACTACTTGATAAAAACATTAATTTTGTGTCCCAAAACACACTCCATAATAGGAAAAATCACTATCAGATAAGATTAAATCTAGATAAGTAATTAGTGAATGAATTTAATCCCACTTAAATATCAACTGTATAAATTAATACTAAATTAATTTACTAACTTTACTATCTAATAATAAATCTATAATGATATTAAAATCATTATGGAATGAAATATTTCACTTTAACAGAACAAAATATTCTTGAAATAATTTAAAATAATCTATGACCACCCATTATGATGTGATTAAGGTTTCCTTAAAGTTATATTCTCTGGTTATGGAATAAAATAATCATTTACAACCTGATACACAATTCTATTAATAACTCCAAAATTTAATGGCCTTATCACTAATGAATACTTTAATAGATTATTATACAACAATTGATATTCTATTGTGATTTATCCATTATAATTATTTTTTTATGTACCATAAATTTATTTTTAGAGAATAATTTTTTCTTATTTGATGATCCTTATAGAGATTATTTTTATAATTAAGGCACAGTCCGCTTATATAGTTTGCTAGAAGCACATCACATATTTTATAGAATAAATCAATGTACGTCTTGACATGTTTAACTATTTCTATCTAAAAATTAAATTCCATTATTATATAAAATTATCTAATAATTATTATTCTAATCTAAAAATTTAAAATAGCATCTATTGTACATTTATAAATTTTTAAACCATCCATGTCAACTAGATGGGGAAACATTATTCATAAATCTACTTCATGAAATCCCTGCTTCATTTATATAATTAATTAATTTTTCCTATTATCCCAATAAAGTTATTTAATTTTCATTTTATCACTATCTAAATATAGTAAATGTGATTAATTCAATGAATTTACTCCTTGTATTATAATTATAACCATTCCCATATCTAATACCATGTATTAATGGTTTCATGTATTCTGAAAGTATTCTTCACATTTCATTCCAAATGTGATGTGTTCTTCATATAATTGTCTATAATAATTCATTTCCATGGTAAATTTCAAGAATCTATCTTTATATTTGGTTTCAATGTATGATAAAAAATTCCATCATTATTAAAACATTACCAGATTTCCCATTAACTCCCATAATATGAACACTTTTCTATAATATTCCCCCTATATGATTTTATTTCATTATTACCAAATAATACAATTCAAAAACAATGGGCTAAAAAAATAATTTCTTCTCAACACATCCAAAATTATAAATAAATCCAATATTTTATCTATTTCTCCCAAAAAAATCATTATGAAATTTCACCAAAATCCCCTTTGTGAATGTTATAACACAATATTTACATGGTTTTGATTCTGAATTTCAATAATTGTTTATGATATTTAGATGGATGACTATATTTTAAATGAAAACAATTTCACATTACAGAAAGAGTATAGTGTATATTTACATTTTAGATATAGTGATCCAAATAAAACTTAATTTACGTAGTATAATTTTGGAGATATTGGATTTATATATTAATAAAAGATATTGTGATTTTTAAATAATTTTAGCTATATATAAAACACATATAGTGATATCAAAATAATATTTTTTATGAAGGTTGTTCAAAAAATTTCCTAGAGACATAACTTATTCACATTCCATGTAAATATACATGATATGACTCATTTTTTGTTAGATTTATGAGAAATTGATCACCAACCATATAGTTAAGGATAAAAAATAACATAGATATTGATATAATGTATAATAATACTTATTATGTTTCCAATACATGTGATATGTTTTCTTTCTAGTGATATAAAAAAATAATAAATAGGATAATAGATTACTACATAAAGGAATTTTTCATTGGATGTGATAAAATTCCAATTTTATTTCAAGATAAAACATTATATTTGTTTTTAAAAAATGAAAATTTGTTTTGTATAATTCACATAGAGAATTATGTTATTTAACATGTCACAATTCTATAATAGATAGTGATAGGGTAAAATGTGACTAAATTAAAGAATATGTGAAATATCAATAAGAAATATCAGGTTTTATTGTAGATATTTTAGAATAATTCAAGAGGAAACATGTGTTATCATTGTGAAATAACAGTAACCCTATAATACTATAAGAATTATTTGAGGCATTCCAATACATGTATTAAATATATTTTACCTATTTTTTTCTATGATAACCCACATCATTGATGGTGATAAGGATATAATCTAAAATATATAAAATTTGACATTTTAGGGATTAAATATTCAAAGGAATATTAAGGATGATCTTTATACCCATAACGTACTCATTAATCCCTCTATGAGGGTTTTTTAGGTGATGAATAGTAATATTAAGGAGGAATCAATTCATTGTACAAAAAATAAAAAATAGAAAACAATAAACAAAAAACATTATGAGTGGATATTTAGAGAATTTTTTCTAAATGGAAACTAGAGGTTAGTAATAAGGTAAATCTCTATGGTAAATCCATTTTATAAAATAGAAGGAAATAATCCAAAAGAAATAGTAGGTTCACTGGTTTGATTGTCTCTATACAATAAGTTTATTGAATATCTTTTGTAATATGATAAATAAAATGAAATATGACATTTAAAAGGTTTAACGATGATAAAAAAAGATGATTATCAACCCATATTAAATAGATATAATGAATATACTAAGATATGCAAGGATAAAATTCGAGTGGAAATAAAAATAAATAAGGAAAAAATAGTGTGAACTTATTTTACATTTGAAACAAAAGGGATACTGTGTATATTTTTAATTTATATCTATGTACACATTTAGTGTAAAAAATTCATGTATATAGATATATAAAATTATAAATAAGAATTAGGAGAAACTGAAACGCATGCTATATAATTTATATTCATTAAAAGAATGAAGCTGAAGAAGCTCTATTGAGTACCATAGGTTTTTATATGAGTATATATGTTTCTAAAAATATATACACATTTGAGAAGGGTGAAATATATCCATATTATATTTTTATGAAAATTTTATGTTTGGGGAAATGAGGTTTTTTTGTATATTGGAGTTCCCCATAGTAGTGGCAAAAATACTATGTTGGTGAGAAGTGTAACATCCTTCATTTTTTGTGTGTGTTTGTATGTGGGAATCTATATATTTCTATTAATTTTATCTTTTAAATCATATATTGTATATTTTTTAAATTATTTACTTATTTATTATTAAATAAAACAATTGAGAAGATATATATATCTTTAAAAAATTTATACTTTCATGCAGAGTTTAAATACTTTTTTTTCTTATAAAATATGAATATTTAGTATAGAGGTATACTAAAAATAGATAACATTAAATGAAAAATGAAATTTGTATTATTTTATTGATTTTTAATTTAACATTTAAAAAAATTCCATATAATAAAAAAACGGGATAATAAATATATACAAGAAAATAAAATCACAAAAACATATTGAAAAACAATGGATAATGGTTCATGATTTCATAGAAATAAAATAGTTGTGATAATCACTATACAAAGAAATAAAAATATTAGAAAGAAAATATATTTTATAAATGATGTATAGAAAATATTGATAGAAAACTAAATGAATAAATGATATAGGATTTAAGTGGTTTTGAAAATATAGTAAGTGTAAATATGACAATTTTAATGGATAATGTAGTTTTTGTAAATAAGATAATTAGAATAGTATTTCATTAATTATAATACGAATATATCCAATATATTAGAAATTGAACTAATATAATAAACAATTAAAATAGTGAATTATTATTTTTAATAATATTCTAATTCATACAATTTTTCATGTGGATCATTTTATAATATGAAATATTCTTTTTAATGGTTATATGATATATTAAACATTCATAACATTAAATAATAATTTAATTTATTAAAAAATTATAGGATATATTTTTATGTAATTAAGATATTTTATTAACATGTTATGATATAATATAAATTTCAAAAAAATATATATTTTATTTATTTTACACTAAAAATATATTTAATGGAATACTCATTTGTTTAAATTAATTATTTAATTTTTCATAGTTAGAGACTTTTTTAGAAAAATATAACAAGTTTGGAATTTTCATGTGAAATCTAGGAGAAGTAAAATAAATTTCATTTTAAAAAGATGATTTTTTGTTTGAATTTTAAAATTTAGAAATTTTCATTTTGATTAAAAATGATGAAATTATTATAATAATATTTTCAATTAATCAATTTATTTTGTTCATTAATTAATTTTTAAATGAAAAATTACATTTATAAAAAATATAAATTAATTTGAAATGTTTAAAATAACTATTTTAAGTATTTATAAGTATCTCTCCCCAAGAAAACAAGGTTTTGTTACTGTATTAATTTTTTTAAAAAATAATTTCCAATATATTGAATATTATTTTCCTAAAATAAGTTTTATATTTGGAA
The DNA here is from genome assembly GCA_963277665.1 of Viscum album. Classification (NCBI taxonomy): domain Eukaryota; kingdom Viridiplantae; phylum Streptophyta; class Magnoliopsida; order Santalales; family Viscaceae; genus Viscum; species Viscum album. The sequence goes on from OY728123.1 coordinate 1,345,269,106, forward strand.
TCATAATTTTTATATTTGGTTAGTTAAAAATTTTAGTATTTATTTTAATATAATAAATAAGTTGATAAAATATTATATATAAATGAAGCAATAATAGAATAATTTTAAAAAACACCTTTCATGATGTATAAAACAAAATGACTTAGCAAAATTTTGAGGAATACGATTCAGTTTCATCATCTAAATCACTATTTAAAGTCTTTTTCAAAAAATTAAATAATATTCATTATTTTATATCTAAATACCCCTCCTTTTTCAATAAATGCACCATTTCACTCTTATTTGAAATCTATACCTAAAGAATGACACCTTACATGAAATATATCCATATTAACCTATTAATCCTTTTACTCTTCAGGGTTTGATTGGGTTTCCCAACACCATTAGTATTCAATGTGTTAGCCACTTTGAAAAGGAGGTTTATTTAGAGAAGTGATAATATTCGTTGTCTATAATATTTCAATTTTATTTTTATTATTAAAAATTCTTCATATAGTTAATAATTTAATCAAAAAAATATATAGAAGATTTTTTTAAATAAAATAAATATTATTTTAAAATATTAAATGTTCTATATATTTAGTCTCTTTTGGAATGTCGTTTGTATTATTAGTTTTTACCCTAATGTGGATGCTGTCTATATATTTTAACCATTGCATTCATTCATGGTTGCTGTAATAAATATAATCAATAAATAAGATATTTTATTTATACATAATATTTTTGAATGTTACAATGAAGATATACATATATATATATTTTTAAAATATATATTTTTCGTTTATTTTTTCATGTAAAATTGTAATGCCTTAAAACATGGATTTTTAATTCCTTATATAATCCTAAATAATGGATGACTATGATACATACTAACAATTAGATAAAAAATTATGGTTTGTTCCAAGACATAAAAGTGATTATTGAGTTTTCCAGATGAATCTCTCTTCACGAATCCTTTCAATTACTAAAAGAAAATATATAATTAATAGTTGACATAAATAATCAATACCATTATATAATTTTCATCAACAATTTTTTAGTAAGTAAATTTTTCTTATATAGGAATATTAAATACATTTATGAAGCTCGTAATCAAGGTAAGTGTAACACCATAAAATTTTGAAACACATTTTTCCCTTTAATAAGAATTGTGTCATGAACTAGCCAAGAACCCTAGAATACTAGTACTCGAACTGGATCTGACTTATCCTGAAGTACATTACTAATCCCCATGGTTTGGAAACTACCACTTAGCATCAATAAGAATTAGTAGGGAACGACTATGACAAATGATCAACAAAATAATATAAAACAGTGGTACAGAAGATAATAAAATTTTGGTATTCCAAGCACTCCTCAAGGAGAATATAATACCACAAGTGGAAAAATAAACATACAAAATCTTAACTTTGTCCAAAATATGACACATCATCTACCAAGACCATATCTCAGAATACTTGGGTAATAAGTAGACTATAGCACCATTGGTCACAACCATCACACTCGGTCCTGTGAATCTAGCTCACCTGCCATAACCAAGTGGCGTTTTCCCTTTGCCTATAATTGTAAAAATATTGTCTACAAAGGCTAAATGGAAAACCTAGGTTGTGAGAAAGAATATCCAAGTAGGATTCCACCAACTGTTCTATAATTAATTCAGAAAAAAAATAAACTATTTAATTTTAAATTTAAATAGGGAAATTGATGGTAAATAATTTAATCATTTTCAACCCAATCATGATTTAAAATCTAGTAGTTAGTAGATAGATCAAAAATAGTTTGAAATGATAATTTTTATAAAAATCAAAATGACATGAATAAATTAGTTGTATAATCACTGTAATTAAACAATAAAGTAAATACCAACAAACCTATTCATAATCCTAGAGATATTTTAGTTTCAAGATATAGTATCATTAAACTACTCAGTTAATCAAAATGGATCAAGGTTTGCGCACATGTCCCTGATTCTGAAGTAATCAAGATAATCAGTAAACACCCCATCAGGTAAATAATTATGAATTTGGTTTATTGATAATTATCATCATTAATAATTTTCTAGGCAGTCACGGTCCTATAATACTTTTCTTGATAACCCAATAAATCTTATGTCACACATGTCCATCAATAAATCTATTAACAAAAGGAAAAATCGTATATTTTAAACACATAATCAATCATAGTTTCAATGCCTAATTTAAGGTTCAACATGATATTTCATATTCAAAACCAAAATAAATATTTTTATCAAATTAAAGAAATTAAAATTCATTATCCATTTAAATATATTTCTTTGAAGAGTCAACATGAAATCATTTTAATCTTTTTTTCTCAATTCAGAACATATTTTCAAAGCCCTTAGAATGTGTTTTTTTCCAAAACCACATTACTATGAAATAAATATTGAATTATCATGATTAATGGTTTATAAAAAAATTTAAAATATATTTCAATTTAATCATGAAGTTTTGGTTTCAATTATAGGAAAAGGTTGTACAGAACAACATTACTTTTAGTCACATGATCAAATGATCAATCACCTAAAACAAGAATCATTGATGGAGAATAAAGGCAATGAATATCAGATAAGAATACATTGGATCACAATACATCAAATCATTAATCTAATCCATCATCAACATTAGGATTCATCACCCTCAAATTAAGATAGAAGAGAAGAAATAATAATTTTAAATTAAGATAGATTTCACTTACTATAGAGGGATCAATCACATCCACCAACACATAGATTCATAAGAGAGGAGGTTTAAAGGGATAAAAATTCCTCTAGAGATCCTCTAAAATAAAAACTATTTGATTATAATTAAAATTGTGGTGTTTAGTATTAATAAAAGGAGGATAAAGATTTAAATTTTAATTTTTGGGGAATTGAAATCCATTTGCACAGTTTTTTAGGTTGGGCTGCATGGGTTGCACTATTTATGAGCATAACTGCATACCATCACTAGGATTCTTGAAATGGTGAATTGCTTAGCTCCATGGTTAGTGTAATTACGCTTCTACCTTGAAAACCCTCACTTACCAAGGCTTCTTGGTTAGGAGGGTTGTATGCATTGTTAGAAAAAATATTCACTTATTGTGCACAACCCACTATACCATAAAATAGGTCACATGGGATTATGGGTCAAGACCACTTGATTTTCATTAACCATTTTCTAACATTGAACAACCAGAAAATTTTCCAAAATTATGTTGAAATATATAGAAATGACTCAAACAAATCCACAACCAAAATATGACCAAAATAATTTTGAAGAAGTAATTGAATGTGGGTAACATGATGTCACAACTTCCACACCATTAAAACTTATGGCCCTAGAAAACCTATCAAGAAGGCTCCATGACAAAGAGTTGATTCCATTTCTACCTCACAATTGCTTAACGATTCCAAGTCTTAGATAAAATAAAACAATTTTACCAAATCACCTGAACTAAAGGTATAAAATTCCCAGAAAGTACCTTTTTCTAATTATTAAAAATCTAGATTGGTTACCTAGTCATGAAGAAATCAGGTTACACATCATGGTTCTCTATATAAAAATATTATATTGTTCAGATAGATACTTTTTGTGCCATAAAAATTGAACACATTGTGAGTCCATGTCACTTAAGGTGGAAAAATTAAATTGTAATCCACCTTTAAAATTTTACCAAGAACTAAAAACGGACCCAAATACCTCGATGCAAGATATCCAAATTTTTAAGGAAATATGTGACCCAAATGAGGAGACCCTGTGGAAAAAAAACATATTAACTAACAAAAAAATATAACTGGAATCGATGATGATCAACATATAATTTATACCATATCTATTACATCATCAACATCTGTTGAATAAACTAAATCTTAGCCAGCATCTCTTAGACCACACTAGTACCAACCAAGGATGTTTCAGTAATCTTACACCAACAAAACAAATATTTTCATGGGTGGCATAAAAAAGCCTAAAATGGTTCCATATTTATTGATGTATGGTGAATTGTTTTATTAACAAACTCAACCAGTCACAAGTGGAAATCCCCAGCTCCACAAAAAACTTGGGCTGAAGTACAAATCAAGTATTCATGAATCTTTATAGACTATTATTTCAATCCATCTATCTAGAGATGACATGTCTTACTAAAAATCACAAAATATCCTATCACCTCCTAGAGTCATCTACAAAATCAAGAAGTAAAATTATTATCTCTATCAGACACTATAACATATATAACTCCTTGAAATATAATATTCTGTTTCATTTACGCTCTTCACCAGTCATGAACTTTAGTAATATCATGAATGATGATAAACTGAGTTGATTTGGCCTATTGATCAACCAATACACATATTACCTTCTTCCCTCAATGTTTATGAGTGAACCCAACCAGGAAATCCATCAAAATATCATCCCACTTCTAAGTCAACATTATATGGGGCTGAAGAAAACCCAAAAGTTTTGGGTGCTCAACCCTAACTTGTTGGAAAGTATAACAATGAGAAACAAAACTAGAAATCTATCATGTTCTTTCTAGACACCAGAATCATCACCAAATGTCAAGAAACATATTGATATTTCTATGGTTCACTTCCCCCTAGGAATTATGTAAATACCTCATTTCCATTTTTCTCATAGGGAAATGTTTGGCGTAACAGTTCTAGAAACATAGGATACCCTCATAAGATAATGACCACTTGATGATGGTCTCCCCACCATAAAGAGTGTACCAAAAGCTATAAAACTATTCCATAAAATTCAGATCACGATGAATCATCTCAATTAGCGAGGAGGTTAACTAGACAGTTATCAACTAATTTTTGTCTCATCCTCCAAAAACTCCAAATTCATATGAAAAAATAGAACCATTAAATTTATTCATTCTAATTAATTTTTCACATCCTAGGTCTGATGTTTCCATCATAAGGAATCATCAATAAAATTCACCATTCTAGTGGTGTAGACAATTTCTAAATAAAAATACTAAATAAAATCCACTCAACCCTTATTTTAGATATTTAGATCATTTTGAGGAGATATAACTCAAACCCTTATGACCATGATAAATAGTAAACCAATCTATAAAAATGTAATACCCCAATTGTCACCCATAAATGTTCACTAGTCACTTTTTATTTGGATATTCGATAAATGTGAATACTATGAAAAATGAGGATATATTCCATATAGAGACTTGGCCTTGCATTCATTTTTTAAAGGCACATATTTTTACATTATTTTAAGTATAATTTTATTCAAATTCATTATGAAATTAGTTACCCAAAACAATTGACAATCCATAGAAAGATAGAAATCTATCTCACCCAAGGAGCTTGAGAGAGTCACCTCAACCATGAGTGGAAGCTAGTATCCAGCTATCATAGAAGCATGGGAACACCTAGATGAGACATGTATTGGGAACATGAGTCATTGGGTGCATAAGGACCACCATGTGTGTACGGTGAACACCAGTTCTTGGATAGCCAACATTAGGCTGTCGAATATCATGTGAATGGATTATATTCATATTTTCTAGGTGCTAAACCCTAGTGTTATATTGACCGATGTATGACATAATGAGACTTATTAAGAAGCACTAAACCACACGAAAGAATGATGTGGTACATGTGTTATGCACCCACTGTATCACCTGATGATTTTAAGAATATATTTATATTCCAATAATTTTATTTCTATGATATATTTCATTACATGAAACATAGAGTTTAAAAAGTCCATTATAATAATAAAATATTGTATAATAATTTTATTATCAAGATATTAGATTCGAGAGTATGAATAGGAATAAGAAAATTGTATATAATTTATGATGACATCAATATAAATGATTTATTTGGGTATCAATTAATTAGAAATAAAAATAAAAATCATTTTAGTAAATTTAATGAAATTTATATATTATATATTTAATATAAATATAATTATTCATTTAATATTTTTATGAGAATTATATAATAATAAACCCAGTTTAATTCTTAAAAAAATATTTTTCGATAAATAATTTTTTGGTGTGTATTGCTTGCTTCTATTAAAATTAATTAATTTTCTATGTTGAATTTAAATTTGATAAAATTAGTACCATATTTGGAATTATGAGGTATGAATTTTCTTAATCGGCCCCTTTTATTATTTTATCCATATGAATAGTAACTTTGGGAATAATTATGACCTCAGAAAATGGTAAATCAAGTTAAAATCGATTAAAACTAAGTTATAAAGCCATAAATTTTTACCCTAAGTCTTATTGGATGAAATAAATTCAAAACCTATCACCATAGGCTTGAAATTTATTTTTTAATGTACACTTTTCCATGAAAAGTTCTTATATAATATATAAATCAATTAGTGTTACAACATTTGACACCCTAAAATAATAGGATTCATGCAAGACTGAGTTATATAGGAAAATATTTTATTGTTAATATTTTATTGTTAATATTATTTTTTCACAAGTTTATTAATTTTTTTAAAATCAATCCAATAAATTTGATTGGATTAAAATAATAATAAATGCAATTTTAAGGATAAAAAGATCTATATTTTTTAAAGGTAGTTTTACCACATTTTAATGGAGAATGAATTTTAAATATAAAATATAAAATTTTTATAATTTTATATGACAAAATAAAATTGTTTTTTGAAATATTAATATAAAAAATTACTCTGGGTGAATTTTCGGTATTTTTCTGGGAACTTTCACATTTTGATTGATAGTGAATAATTCTAAAATTTACTTTAAAACTTTTTTTTCTTATAATTTAATTATATAGTTAAATAATTTTTTATATGTTTTAAAATATAATTGGAGAAAATTATATCATATAAAATAATTTTATTCTATATATACAACTTCAATTTGAATTTAGATATAAAAATTTTGCAAAATTTTAATTATTTTTACTTTAAATACATGTTTTGTCATCTTATCTACGTGATTAAATTTAAATCGATTTCCAACACTTAGGTTATTTTGATTTAAAAAATGGTTTCTATATTTTTAATCAGAATAATTAATAATATCTAATAAGGTCAACTTATTTTAATACAAAAAATATTAGTGAAAGTAATTAAAATTAAATACTGCGATTAAGAGGAAAATTAGCATAACAAAATGACAAAACCTAAAACGTAAGAGCCAAAATTACCTTGAAACTTATCCAAAATACATTGGATATAAATAATTGAACCATATAATACAATTTATAAATTTTTTAACATTATTGGAATCACTTGACATGGTTAAAACGTGGGTGGAATTCCCTTTTCCAAAATTTACATGAATTCGAATCCTCAACATTAAAATAGCACTCATCCTTCCCATTTCTTCACACTTCTCAAGAAATTTGGGTCACCACATATCTACTCAAATAATCTCTAATTATCCCTAACTTCATCCTATAATCCTCCCTTTGGGAATAAGTTAGTCCAAGGAATCCATTTGGTGCAAACCAAAAGGAGTTACCAAAAGAAGAGGTAACATCCTTCCTCAAGCTCCTTATTTTATTTTCTTTCTCCACCACCAAAATGATATTGATTACATGATTATATAAAAACATCCAAATCCAAAATATACTATTATTAAATTATAATAAGGTTTATACCTACACTTACACACACATCCAACTAATGGGAATCCAAGTTACCATTCTTGTGTACGGTGAACTATCGTCTCAAGAAACTATGTTTTTCATTTTTTTTCATTTACCACATCTCGTGATTGGAAATTATGATGGATTATATATTATTATATTATATATATGATATTTTTTATTTCTTTATGATTTTTAATTATTATATAAAACATACCTTCATTCAATTCAATTTGTGTTAATATGATAACTTTGTTTGTGGATGTGTGGACTGCCGCCTCCTCAAAGCGACATGATACCTTCACACACTACATAGATTGTATAATGGACAATTTTAAATAAAAATATGATATATAAATTGAATAAATATTATATTAATAACATAATTAACTTTTTTTTGTAAATATAATATATCATTTTCTTTTACACCTTTTCACCCACGAAAAAAGTGATAATGTCGTTCGTGGACGAATGGACTACCACCTCCTCTATAATGACAGAAAATTTTATCAATGTTTATTAAATTCTTATAATTATATCATATAGTATAAGACACATAATATATTTTTGATAATAGAATAAAAACATTATATATAAAGAATTAATAAAATAAGAGGTATTTCTGGAAGATAAGAAACCTTAACCAATGGAATAACCAAATGACCTTTGGAATAGTAATATGAAAATTAGGAATAGTAATTTGTACAATAGGATAGTAACCTCACATATTAAAGTATAAATAAAATTTTGGCATCTTATAAGTGAAAATATTATAAAAATATATCCTAATATAAGTAGTTCAAAATTTTAAAATATATTAATTCAGTGTTGGTATTTTTATAAAACGTAAATATTTATTTATTATTTTGTAACTAATTAAATTATTTAGAAGTGAAATTATTAACATAAAATAGAATCATAAACTAATATTTTTTTCTTATGACTATAAGATAATTTTACGAGAGATGAATTAATTTTATAACATGTTATGAAATTAATTATAATATTAAAATATATAGTTTTTTTCGAGTAAATACATATTTTAATTAAAAGTTAAATTTATTATATAAATATTATTATTTTCATAAAATGGAATTTATATTTTAATTATAAATGACTAAAAATGGTAAGGGGGACTTTTTTGGATTTTTTCTAAAATACTTGAATTTTTTGAGAATAATGAAATATGAAAATTATGGTATATCTACACTATAAGTTAAATAAACTATTACTTGATTAATTTAAGATCTATGAACCATAATCTTGAAATAAGATTAATTATTTTAACATATATTTTGATAATTATTAAACTATTCATAGTCATGAGCCAAAATAATACACCAATTAACAATATAATGAGAAAACACCCCTATCCTCCCCTATAAATACCACCCTCCCCACCTCTTCTCCTCACACATTCCAAGAACTGATAATTGTCCAAATTCTAACCAATAATCTTCCCAATACCATCCTACACATCAAATATTCTTTTTATAATCAAAATACCAAACTTGTTTCCCTAAGGTGGTTCTCAATGAGGATAAATTAAAGAGGTAAAATCCGAATTCTTTTTATTTTATTTTCTTTTTAATTACATTTATTTCTTTATCCTATACTCACATAAAATTATATTAGTTGAATAATAACTCAAATATATTTTATATACTGAAATTTATTTAGTTTAATTGAATAATTCATCATCAAACCTCTTCCCATTTCTTTTTATTTTAAAAATGAAATTATAATCCGTGGTGTGTTGATTTACTACCACCATGGATGATGTGTTTTCATTTTTAACTACCAACTTAAAGGATGGTAATAAATCCATATGTCTGGTTAAATAAGATATTATTATACATATTATAATTTATATAATGTTTTCGATGTAATATGTAAACAAAATTTTAAATAAAATTATATAAGAATATAATGACAGTAAAGCCACCAAAATAAATTAAGTCATTTTCATTAACATTCAATCTAATAAATCATCCCCATACCATATAAAGAAATATATATTACCAATAATAATTATTTAGGTTAATTAACAATAATTATAGAGAATAATTCTCAAATTAGATGATCCTTCATACTCATATACAAGTGAACTGATCATGAAAACCAAGAAAACAAACACTCTCGACCAATGAAAGTAAACACTATAACTCATAAAAAACGTATAAATAGACTTACAAAAATATAATGAATAAAATGCATGTATAAAAGTTTTTTGAGTGTTTAATTACTTAATTTAAATTTATTACCCAAGATATTAATGTGAATAAACAATTCAGACATAAGGTAAGGGGATTATTATACACAACTCTCTTCCTTTTGGGTTTTACCTCTTTCACTAAATTTTCGGTATGGATTTTACATTAATGTTTCCTAAATATAATTTAGTTATCCTTCAATTTTATTTTCAAGATACAAATATTTCCAATATGATTATATTATAAATTAAAATATTTCTCCAAAATAATTATTCATTCTAAAAAGACAAATTTTACATCTCATGAGATTGTTTCTTCTTAACTAATGATTGATGATTCTTATACCAATTATGGTATTAAATATTTATTTTGGGGAACCCAAATTTTTTAACTGAATATATGATTTATAAAATGAAACACATTCCTTTCCATGTGTTATTTTTTTTCAAGATTTATATATATTTAATGTAGAATACGTGATAATGTAAATGTTATTATATGAAGGGTGCCCCAAAATAATATAGCAGATTTAAATGTTATAATATAAAGGGTGTTCCAAAAATTATATATTGATCCAATTAATTGGGTAATGAGATGTATATTATGATAAAAAATTAGATATTAATGAACATGATGTGGGATTTTTTCATAACTATTTGAGGAAATTGACCTCAAAGACATGATGGTTTTGTTTTATGCATTGCCAAATTCCATGAACTTATCTAATTATTATTATCATGATTATGATTATGATATTTTACTTATGATATGATGATGATTATTATTCTCAACCATCTTTTATGTCTCTTATTCATACTCTTATTTGCCTTTTATCTGACCCCTTATTTTGATGTATATCATCATGTGAATACTTGTACCCAAGAGAACACAAGGGCCAATAAGAGGATAGATAAAAAGGAAATAAATAAATGTTTATATTTTATTATGTAAAACTTATTTATGACCCTCATTTTTTCATGACATTAAACCTTTGGATATGGTTTTGTAGCACTATTATGTTCTTAATATTTAATATGATATAACAGTCATGTTAGAAAAACTAGGGTTGCTATTGTTGGTCTCAGAGCACAGTTTAGTTAATTTGGGAATTAGGATTAGAGAATATTATTGGAAACCCTTTATATGACACTAAGTATATGTAAGCACCCAATATTACTTGTTTTAGAAAAATTATAAACATAGGGGTCCTAAAAGATATGGATTTAGAGTTAATTTTGAAAAGGAATTAATTATTAATTCATGAATTTTTGACTTATGTTTTATTATAACCTTTTATGTTTTACAAAATGGTGGGAACCAAGAGGAACCAAGGTAACATCATGTGTGAAAAAAAAAGAAATGATTGGACGAATGACATCCCCAATGCTTTAGGAGGTGGAGTTCAAAATTTCATGGTCATACTTACCCAACCGTCTTAGGATATAAAAAATAACCTGAATAATGTGGAACACCCTCCTTCACATAATAGGTAGAAATTGAACATAAGATTTTTTATTTAGAAATGACCACTAACATTTAGTGGATCTTTCGATCCACCCATTAGGAAATAGTGGGTTAACTAGATGGTGAAGAACTTTTCTGTTAACTGATGTTTTAAGAATGAGAAGGGGAATTTGTAATTTTATCATTTATATATAGAGGACTATTAATGGTGGGAACTCATTAATAACACCCTGATGAAGGATGAATTTAAAGATATGGAGTGGTAAGACTTTAACATAATGTTTCTTAATTTGTATTTTTCTCAAAATCATTATTCAAATATGGAGTGAGAATTCATAGAGATGAAGAAAAGGGAAGTTGAATCTGTCACAAACAACAATGAAAATTTCACAAGTCTTACAAGTTATGCGTCAGGTTTTGTTGCCAAAAATGATAGAAAAATTTGATAAATTTATTAGTGGTTTAATGATGTAATTTCAAGCTAGGGGACAAAATTAGAAAGGTGGAAATAAATATCAACTACTAACATGTCAAACATATAGAATGAATCATCTAGGGAATTACCACAAAGTGATAAAGAAATGATATTAGTGTGAAATAAAAGGCCACCAAGCTCATGATTGCAGAAAATACATGTGGAATCTGGAAAATGTGGTGGAGGAAAGGAGAGAACCACCCACAGTTCAATGCTTCAAATGTAGGGAACTAGGGAACTATGAAATCCAGTGCACTAAACCTAGAGTCCTAAAAGATAATAAACATCATTAACCACGAATGGAAATGGAGAAATTAAAGGCTTATACCATCACTACTATTGAGGTAGAACCAAAAAACGATGTGGTGATAGGTACACCAATTATTCATTTAGGAATAGTGAACGTACTACTTGATTCTGGTTCTACACATTCTTTTATATCTTCAATATTTATTAGAACTATTCAAACACCACCTCAAAGTATGAATTTTGAGTTATCTGTAAGGAAATAAAATGGGTAAATTATTTCATTTAATGTATAAATCTTCCTCAGCTAATGTTTGTGAAATAAAAAACCCATAAAAATGTTGTCTTACTTCCTTTGGTGGAGTTTATACTATTTTTGGCATGGATTGGCTATCCTTATACAAATCCAACATCAATTCTTGGGAATCTGTGATCACACTTCAGATCCCAAAGAATTCTTCCAATCCATGTAAGTGTAAGGATGAGGATGAATTTTCTTCTAAGCCATCATCTCAAGCGTGGATATTATTTCTATATGAGGATACATATCTTGCTCAAATTACTGAGACAAAGGAGGAAATCATGCTCAAAGACATTCTGATTTTGAAATACTACACTGATGTCTTTCCCAAAGAATTTAATCGTCTTCCTCCTAAATGTGATATTGAGTTCTCAATTTAAATTATTCTTGGATCTCTGCCTATATCAAAGACACCTTATAGAATTACCACCATTAAGTTGGAGGAATTGAATAAATAGTTACAAGAGAATCTAGACAAAGGTTCTATATACCCGAGTGCTTTAAAATGGGTTGCACCAGTCATATTCATCAAGAAGAAGGATGGATCAATATGCCTTTGTATTTTTTATAATGGTCTAAAAAAATCATAAGAAAGAACAAGTATCCCTTTACATGGTTAGATGACTTGTTTAATCAACTATGTGGGGACAAGAATTTCTCTAAGGTTGACCTTCGGTTTGGATATCACCAATTAAAGTTGAGGTGGGAGGATATTCCTAAGACTTCCTTTGAAATGAGGTATAGAAACTATGAGTTTATAATGATGCCTTTCTAACTCACAAGTTCTCTAGAAATACATGTGTACTTAATGAATTGAATATTTAGAGATTACCTCAAAACATTAGCTATAGTATTTATTGATGATATTATAATATACTCAAAGAGTAAGGAGGAACATGAGGAGCCTTTAAAAACTATGATAAATAATCTATAAATGGAGGAAATTTATTAAAAGTAAAGTACATTTGAGTTCTTGATGGAAGAAGTTTCATTATTGTGGAATGTAATCACTAAAAAAGGAATATTTGTGGACCCTTTTAAGAAAATGAAAATAAAGGAGTGTCCTAAGAAAAAATCCCTAATATATATCCATTGTTTCATTATTATAGATTGGTATTACAAGATATTTTGGAATATATTTTGATGATTTTCAAAAACCAATAACCATGATATCTTAGATGGTAGAAAATATCTTCTCAACCTGTGAATGTGAAGGCTATTCCAAAGTGTAAAAAACGAGTATTATCACCATGATAGTAGTTACACCTCTAATAATTAGGGATCACTTTATGTTATAAAAAAATGCATCAAAGAAGGTATTGAGATATGTGTTTTTGAAAAATTATAACGGTATAGAATATGACCCATGTTTGTTGGAAATTCATGAGAAAAACTAACCCACACATGATCTAGAGTTGGTGGTTGTGATCGTTATGATGAAAATTTTGCGGCATTATATCATGGGGTGAAGTGTGAAATTTAGAATAATCGTAAGAGACTAAAATATGTATTCACATATAAGAATATTAATTTGCACAAATAAATATGGTAAGATATCATCAAAGATTATCACTGCTTTATCCACTACCATATTTGTAAGTCAATTAAAGTGGAAAATACTATAAGTAGAAAAGATCCTACAACATTATCAATGATGAGAATTGAGAAGGATCCATTCTCCTTATATTTTAAAAGGATGGACATGAGAATCATTAAGGAAGAGACATCATCAATCATTTCTCAAATGATTGCTCAACTGCCCATTATGGAGAAAAAAAGGATTCTAAAAGAAATGACTTGGAAATTCAAAAAATGTGGAATTTATGGGAAAGGAAAAATATTTAGAGTCTAAAATTGATGAGGAAGGATTTATAATATTTAGGTCACGACTATGTGTGACATCCAATCTAGAGATAAAGAAGGAAATTATGAATGATGCACATAGGTCAACCTTATGTATTCACACAAGGATCACAAAGATTTATCAAAATATTTTGGTGAACTATCTGTGGGACAATATGAAAAAGGATATCATTGAACATATATAAAATTTATGAGTATTTTATAATGTTAAAGATGAAAGAAAAAAATTCTTATTGGATGATGACACCTGTACCCATACGAGTATGGAAATGGGACAAAATCACCATGTAATTTGTTATCGAATTTCTAACGAAATCCTAAGGAAACTATGGTAATGGGTTCCTATGGATCATCTTAAAAATATAGATCACTTTATCACAATTCAAGAGGATTTATCACTATATCACATTTCACGGACATAAATTAGTGAAGTGGTATGTATTAATGGAGTACCACTATCGATTGTATCTGACTGAGATATGAGATTCACCTCAACGTTCTGTAAAAGTATCCAACCAGATAAAAACACTAAACTAAACTTCAATATAGATTATCATCCATAAAATGATGTCAAATATAAATGGACTATTCAGAAACTGAAAGTCATGTTGAGAGTATGTTCTATGGACTTCAATAGAGGATGAGTCCAACACTGACCTCTAGTTGAGTTCTCTTACAAAAAATCTATTCACTTTATTATCCAAATGGATCCATATAAAGTCTTTTATGGGAAAATATGTAGAGAACTATCATTATCTGATGAAGTTAGTGAACATAAGCTAATAGAACAAAAAATAGTTGAAGAAATGGTTGAAATTGTGAAACCATTTAGTATCACATCAAGGAATCCCAAATGCGATATAAGAAAAATGGTTAAAATCATTACCATAACCTAGATTTTGAGTTTAGAGATATAGTATTCATATACATATCTCCATGGAAGTGGATCAAAAGATTTTGGAAGAGGGTAATGATATGTTCTAGGTATATAGGCACCTTAGAGATTCTTGATTCTGTCCAGATTATGGCCTATCAGCTAGCATTTCCACCTACCATATCTCATGCGAATGATGTGTTTAATATGTCCCCCTTAATGAAGTACATACCAGATCCCTCACAGGTACTAAATCAAGAGGCGGTATAGTTGGAAAATGATCTATATTATGAGGAGAAACCAGCGAAGATCTTGGATTGTAGAGAAAAAGTTCTATGCAACAAGACTACTCACTTGGTCAAAGTACTATAGAGGGACCAAAAGTACGAAGGGGAAACATGGGAACAAGAGGAAGTGATAGAGGAGAAGTACACTTAATATTTTCACCATTGTATGTAAAAAGAAATTTTGAGGGTGAAATTTCATAAGGGGGGAAGAATGTAATGATCCAAAATTTTATCTATCAAAATTTCCTTCTTATAATTATTCAAAATAGAATAAACCAAATAAAATCACATTGAGAACATAATAGAAATATTATAAATAAAGAATAAATAAAATCATAGGTAATTCAAGAAGTTAAGGAACATATACAAATAGAATTGTAACTCAAAATTTTTAATTGTAATGTGACTATTAAGAATTGTAATTTCAAAAATAGAAGTGTAACCTCACCTACAAAATTAAAAATAAATTTTTTTAATCTTTTAATTTGTAATATCATATAAATATATCATATTATATGTAATAAAAATTGTAAAAATTATAATTTAAATATTGGTATTTTTAGAAAACATAAATATTTATTTATTATTTTATAATTAATATAAATATATAGACGAGAATTTATTTTCATAAAATAGATTCATAAGCATATATTTATTTTGACTAATTTATATAAGATAATTTTATGTGACCTTAATAAATTTTTTAATGTGTTATAAAATCAATTACATTTTTAACATCCTTATTTTTGGAGTAAATGATGATTTTAATTAAAAATTAAAATTTTCATATTTATAAAATTATTTTCATAAAAAGGAGTTCATTTCATAATTATAATAATTCAAAAATGGTTAGGTTTTATTTTGGGGTTTTTTCTAAAATACATTATATTTTTGGAAAATAGTGAAATATGATAATTTATATGTATATACATTATAAGTTAAATACACTATTCCCGATGTCATCACTGATGAAAGCACCATAAACATGAACTCGACTTCATTATTATAATATATTTTGTGATAATTTTCAATCTATTACAAGTTTTTTTCCAAAATAAGTAAATAATGAAATAAATAACGAGAAAACACCCCTCTCATACACTATAAATACTACCCCTCACCACCGCTTATCATCAAAAAATTACAAGCCTTGATCCTTGACCATATTTTAAAAAACACTATTTCCAAGCCACTCTCAAACATCTATTATCCCTTGATATAAACAAAATACCAAACCCTTTTCCCTAAGGATGATCTCAATGATGATATATTCAAGAGGCAAAACCAACTTTCTTTTTATTTTATTTTATTTTCAATCACATTTCTTTTAATATCCAATCCTCACCAAAAATTATCTAATTGGAGTGATAACTCTAGTATAATTTATATACTATAATTATAATAAGTTAATGGAATAATTCATCTTCAATCCTCTTTAGTTTTCCGTTTATTTGAAAAATGAAATCATTGTCCGTGGGGTGTAGATTTACAATCACTGTGGATGATGTGTTTTAATTTTTCACTAATGACATCATGGATTGTCAAAAAACCATCAGTATGGTTAAATAATATTTTATTATTTATCTTTTATCTTATATAATGTTCTGGAAGTAATATATAATCATTATGTTAAATAAAATGACATATGTTTTTAATATTAGTAAAAAAACCAAAATTAATTAAATCATCTTAAATAATGATGAATCCAATAAATAAACTTCATACTATAAAACAATACTAATTAAAAGTATTTATATACATTAATAAAAATTCTATAAGATCATTATCATTTTCTTGAACTTCCATACTAATATACAAGCGAACCGATCAAGAAAACCAAGAAAATGGACACTTCCTAATGATGAAATTAAACGCTATAACAAATCAACAAGACCATTAATGAACTTAATAAAAATATAATGAATAAAGTAAATGTATAAAAAGTAATATATGTTTTAATTAATGAATTTTATTTTATTATCCAGTACATCCAAGTGAATAAGTTATTTGGACGTATGTAAAGAGATTCTAAAACCTAACTATTTTTTTGGTTTTACCTATTTCACTCCATTTTCTGTATGAATATTCCTTTAATGATCCATAATTATCATATATTTATCCTTAAACTTTATTTTTTAGTTATACACATATTCAATATGAATTTATGACAAATAAAAAAAATCCAAAAGAACTCTTGTTTCTAAAAATACACTTTTTTACTTCCCAATATATTATTTTTTTCCTCACTAAAGATTAATGATTATTATAAAAATTGTGTTATTACCAATTTATATTTGGAACACTAATATTTTCCAATGTAATTATTAATAATGAAATTAAACCCATTTCATTCCTTGGGTTAATTTATGTCCATGATTGATATTCATTCAATGTGGAATTTATGATAATGTAAATCTTATTACGTGACTGGTGCACACAAAATTATATAGAACATGTAAATTTTATGATGTGATAGGTGCTCCTAGAATTTTATATCACTCCAACTTATTGGGTAATGTTATTTTTACCATTAGAAAAAGTGAAATATTCATGAACATTATGCTATCATTTTTCAAAACAATGTGTGGTATTTGAACAATAATACATGATGTTTCCTTATTATTCATTTCCACATTTCATAACGTTATCTAATTATTCATATCATGATTAAGATTATTATACTTTTATTTTGATATGATGATTATTATTATGCTCAACCATTTTTTATTTCTCATATTCATCCTGTTAACGGGATTTTAGCTCACCCCTTATTTTGAGGAATACCTTCAGGTGAATACTTCTACTAAGAAGAACATGGGGGCTAATAAGAAGATAGAGAAGAAGTATTTAAATAATTTTTTTATGTATTTCATAGAAAAATTATCTAAGACCTAATTTTCCAAAAACATTAAACCGTTTGATCTTAGTTTTATAACACTGTTATGTTGTTATCTTTAAAATGATGTAATAGTAATGTTAGAAAACATGATGTCTCAATATCCTCGATGCGATGTGATTAATTTTATATCATAATAATTACATATATGTGTACATATGACTAAATATTAAGGTATATATGATATAATTATCATATTAAAATGTTAAATGTTACCTACCTTCTTTCCATAACAATCATTGAAAAATTATAACTTTACTCATGTGTACTTACGACCTACTGTCTCCATGATTGTAATGTTAGTTCAGTTTTCATAGAAATATTTCATGATTGATTTAAATGTATAATTTACGTATACATATAATATTTAATTAATGATTATTATACTGGATATGTTTATATAGTGCCTGGTTTGACTATATTTGACCTACCAAAGACATTTTTGACACCTAAACCAAATATGGCCCTAACACTTTATGTGAACATAATTGTTTAAGTATTTAAATAAAATATAATAAGTGAAATAAAATTAATTATAAACATGAGAAGGTTTTTAATCAAGTAAATAATTAAAATATTACAATTATTCAGGAATATAAAGAGCCACGTGACATGTCGGACTAATGGTATGGAATTTTGTCTCAATCTACTTTAATTGAGGAATTTATTAATGGTACACACCATTATTCTTTTATAAAGTGTATATACATCCCATTTGACATTACATATCCATATTATGTTATTTGGGGTTTTTTAAATATTTTTCTTACTTGTGGACTATTAATTAAATTCTCAAAGTGGACTGAGATTCTTCAAATATTTAAAGATTTAATCCTACCCTCCATTTCAATATTCATGATATTATCTTACCTATTTATTTATATGGATATATGGTTATAAAGGTAACTTTATTTATATTTTTAATTCCATTAAATGTTTTTCAAATACAAACATTCTTTATATTATATTTATGGAACATTTTGACAAATAACAAAATGAATGTCATATTCTTAATATACACAGAGAAAATGAATTTTATGATTGCATGCCCATTGTTTTAATTTGGATAAATTTTAAATATTTCATTTTTTATTTAATTGAAAATATTCTTTCCTTTTAATGGGAATTTTTATATTTAAAATGGGTTTTCAAAAGAAATGTTTATTTTGTTTTGAATATGGTTTTTTTTTGAAAAAAATAGTATTTTAATATCTGAATGTGATTTTAAAAATATTTTAAATGATTTTTTAAAATGATGAACCATTTTATATCATTTTGTGGTTATTAGATATTATAAATTATTGGTGCACCTTGACAGTATCAGGTGGTGATGTTATATGTTAAATGATGAAAGTTCCTAGATAGAACTCCATTACACCAGGTAATGATTATGTTTTCTTGAGAATTATATTGGAAGTTAGTTGTATGGTTATTCTAACATATATGGGGTCTGTATGGGTTTTTAAGGGTTCAAAGTGATTATTTTCCAAAGTATCTACATGGATTTTCTATATTTTCTAATGATTTTCATGAAACAAGTTCTTAAAAATGGTAAAATAAATAAAGAATGATATTTCCCATTTTGGGTAAAATGTTATGTTTTCAAGAATGGTATTTTCATGAGTTTTAATCTATATTAATGGAAGAATGGTTTCATTCATTTTATATCCCTTACTATGATTTTTTGGCCATCCCATATTTTTTAATGTTTTCCATAGGACATATGGGTAATTAGGGGTTTGGAATAATTTATGTTGATAGTCTTGAAGAGTTTTTTCTAAAAGATATCAATATTTAATTTAAAAATTTATGATTCTGGAAAAACTCCATACAGTTCATCAGTGTCAACTTTTTTATTTTTAGAGTTTTGTTATGTATGAGTTCTAGACTAATTCTCTCAAACTCTAAGCCTAAAAGGATCCTCAATTGGAAAGAAAGTAAACTTATTCACCTAAATCAAGATTATGTAATGTTTATGGATTGGACATTACAGTTGGTATAAATGTTCGGTTTATAATACTTTATAGATTATGGTAGGGTTAATGTCATTTACATAGTAGATTTTACTTTATGGTAAAGTTAAAATGATATAGAAATTAGAGATTAACATTTTTATTCAACTAAAATATATCTATTTAGAATTTGTTTTCTATAGAGGAAAAAAGGAAGCAGAAGTGGTAAGGAAATGAGCAGAAGATACCCTTCCAAATCATTATTCTAAGATGGTCGGAATCGGAACAGAACAATTTGTTCTAGTGATTGTTTTGTTGACCTAGCTAATAGATAGTGGTGGTATGTATGATATAGGGGAACCTGATATACCCCAAAGGAATATGTATTATGTGGATAATTTAAAATTAAATCTTCCTCATCTTTTATTTCATTGTTTGGCATAGTGGGGGCTAAAGGATGAATCAATTCTATAAAAAATATATTTTATGTCATGGGATGTTATGAAGGTCAACAGGTAACACATTCTATTTTTTATTTTGATAGTAAATCTAATCTATGGTGGTATTTGGTTAAGAATAACAAAGATAATGATGATCTTGATTCCACTTAATGACAAACATTCAAGGAACTTTTACTTAAGAAATATTTCCCTAAGTTGGTCAACTTGGAATGGAAAACATTCCAAGAAATTAAGATAAAAGATAATGATTATGTAGCTATATATGAAGGAAACATCACAAGATATGGTAGGTATATTCCATATTTTATTCATAAAACTAATAAAAAAATTACATTGTTTCACTCAAGATTGAAACAAATCCTATGAAGAGCTTTATCCGTATGAGAATTTAAAATCTATAAAAAAGTGCTTGATGTGCTGAAAAGGCTGAGATAGTGTTTTTGAACTCTTATTTCCCTCATGATGATTATGTTAAGAATAATTCAAGATGACATGTGATGGGAAAACATTCAAAAAATAAATCTAGAGGTATGAAAATGAAGTTCCAATATTTTAGTAAGTGTGGTAAAAATAATATTAGAGAATGTCTAATAGTGACTGGGTAGTATTGCCCATAAGGAATGTTTTTCCACATGGCCCACGAATGCGAGGAAAGGAATCCCAAGGAATCAAATAATGTGGTCACTTATAGGGATTTGATGGTAATGTTTTTTAGATATAATGCAACGGGACATTATGGTAATTCATGTCAATATTCACTTACACAGGATAGAAATATTCATGATCAGAAATAGAAATATGTAGCGACGTAATTTTATACTAATATAGTTGATGTTGGGCTATAAAATGAAGTAATGATAGGTATGTTACTTGTTTTTTTCAAATTATTCCAATACACTATTTGACTTTGGATCTTAAAATTCTTTCATTTTTGAGAAAATTTCTAGAAAATTAGAAATATTGCCTCATGAAGGTAAGATAAAAAATTTGGTAAAAACTTCGTGTTGAACTATTAAAGAAACCAGATTTATTTGAATCTCTCTATTTTCATTATTGGGAAAGTATTTCCTATAAATCTTATTGAACTGTATATATTAGAGTTTGACATCATTAATGATATAGACTAGCTTTTAGTTTTTCATGCTAAGATATATTGTAGTGCTATGAACCCTATTTAAAATTATTTCATTCCTTTAATAACATAACAAAAATATGAGAAATTGATTATAGATGTAAATTAAAGTTACATAGTATAAATTTTGAAAATAAAAAAAAGTCAAATTTCTGATGATCCTATAGTAAATGAATACATGAATGTTTTTCTGGATTATTTTCTTGGGGGTTTTTTTAAATGAGAGGCTCAGTTTGTTGTTGAAATAGTAGCTGATGATAAGCTTATTTCTATACCCCCTTACTAAATGGATCAAGTGGAACATTTATAGTTGGAAAATAAATTTATAGATTTATTAGATAAAGGTTTCATCTGACCTAGTACTTCACCATGAGGGGATCTTGTCTTTTTTTTAAATTAAATTTGGATCAATGATAATTTTCATTGATTATAGAGCCTTGAATACCATCACTATTAAGAACAAGAGTCCTTTTAATTACATCGATGATTTCTTTGATCAGCACCATGGAGCACAAAATTAACTAATATCGGTCTAAGGTTGGTGTAGCATCAATTGGAAGTGAAGGAAGATGAAATTTCGAAGAATGTGTTTCAAACTAGATACAGAAACTATGAATTTTAAGTTATGCCTTCAAAGTTATTTAATGAACATTATTTTATCACAAATCTTTTGAATATAATTTTTCATGAGTTGTTAGATAATTTTATGGTTGTGTTTATTGGTGACATTTTAGTAGATTATAAAAGTCAAGGGGGACATGAAATGTATCTAAGGGTTGTTTAAAAAAAAATAAACTATCTGGGAAATTTTTAAAGAGTGAATATTGTTTGTAAAAAATTTCATTACTTGATCACATTTTTTTCTAAATATGGAATAATTAGTCATCCTACTAAAATGTTTGTTTTTGAAGAATGGGAATGGCCTAGAAATATCACTAAGATTTATAGTTTTCTTGGATTAGAGGGTTACTATGAGAAATTTATTGAAAAATATTTTCAATTTACTAGTCCAAAAACAATGTTAACTCAAAAAGGTTTTATGTTCATCTAGAAAAAAGATTGTAATGAATCCTTTCAGGAATTGAAAATAATATTGGGAAATGCTCATGTTTTGTTGTTACCTTCTAAAAATAGTGAAATTTTCACCTATAGGGAAGATTCATTGAAAAATATTTGTTGTGTCTTAAGGCAGAATGATCATGTAATTTCTTATTATTTACATCGGTTGAAACCTCTTCATTTGAATTACCCTACACCTTATTTTGAATTAGTTTCTATTTTTTTTAATTAAAAATTAGGATTCATAATTTGTATGGAGTAATGTGTGAAATTTATACTGATCGCAATATTTTGAATTATATATTCAATAAAAAATAATTGAACAAGATATAGCGAATATTGATGGAAATAAACAAGGATTATGATATCTTTAGTCATTATCATCCTGGAAAGGCCAACAAGGTGTTTAGTGCTTTGAGTCGAAAAAGTAATGGTATATTAACCATGTTATGTTTGTAACATGACCCTTTGGTTAATGAATTGATAAATTTTGTCTTTTAATTTATTGGTAAAGAGATATCCCTTATTTTGATTCAGGTTTTAGGGTTTTCAAATTTGTAGGAAATAAATTAGTGGTCTCATAAGGTGGATTAGACATTATAATAAAATGTATAATCTATTAAGAATATTATGTTTCCTGATTTTAATATTGATGAAGATAGTGTTTTATGATTTGGTAGAATATTATGTATGCCTTGTGATTCATAGTTGAGGAAAGCTTTGTTGAGTGAATCTCATAGTTTTCTATTTTTTATTCATCTCGGTAGCACTAATATGTATAGAGAACTTTGGGAGTATTACATGAGGGATGGGATGGAATAATATATTTCTAAATATACCGTTATGTATTTCACTTTTAATCATTTTTATGAATAAAAAAATTATTGAAGGGGGTTATTCCACAATTTTTAGTACCTGAGTTTAAATGAGAGAATATATCAATGGATTTCATGGTAGGATTTCCAATGACTTCTCAAAGTAATAATTCAATTTGGGTTATTTTTTATTGATTATCTAAATATTCCCATTTTCTTACCATTTTAGATATAATTTATTTAGTGTATCTTTATAGACGATATCTAAAAGATATTATCAGGTTACATGGAGTTCCACTATCCGTTGTCTTATATCGTGTGCCTAGATTTACATCCAATTTCTAAAAAAGGATTCAGAAGTCATTGGATGATAAATTAGATTTTAGTACAACTTTTCATCACAAATTTGATGGAAAATATGAGTGTATGATTTAGATGATGGAAGATATTCTTCATTATTGATAAATGTATTATGAATTAATTTGGATCAACATATTATTTGGTTGAGTTTTCATATAATAATAGTTTTCAATCTAGTATACAGATGAAACCATTTGAAGCGTTATATAGAATGAGGTATCAGACACCCAATTTTTGGGATGACTTAGGAGAAAGGAAGTTAATGGGACCAAAATTGGTAGAGGAGACTAAAGATAATGTTTATTTTATTCAACAACACATGAGGTTATCATATATAAAGTAGAAGAGTTATGTGGATTATTATACAAAAGATCATTCTTTTGAGGTAGGTGACCATGTATTTCTAAATGTTTCTTCATGTAATAGTGTTTTGCATTTTGGTTAGAAAGGGAATATGAGTTCATTGGTCACTAGAACATATGAAATCCCAAAAAAATTTGGATTAATTTCCTAATCACTATCCATTACCCGGAGTTTATCCTATTTACACAATGTATTAAACGTTTCAATGTCAAGTAAGTATATACTGGATTCATCTCATGTTTTAATACCTAAAATAGTTTAGTTGGAAAAGAGTATTTCTTATAAAGAGTTTATTATTAAGGTTATTTACCATAGAGAGAATTTTTTGTGGAATATGGTGATTCATCAAGTTATGATTTTATGGAAAAACCATTTGGTTGAAGACACAATATGGTAATATGAAAATTATTGTGGAAAAAATACCCCCATATATTTGAAAAGTGAATAACATTTTGAGGATGAAATTTCCCAAGGAGAAATGAAGTAACATATTAAGTAATTATAGATCACTTTATTAATTAATATTTATTAATAATATAGTAATTTTACCATAAAAATGGATTCTAGGTACAATAATGTAACTGACATGCCACAACGAGTATCTCCAAAATCTTACGTTGCATGCAAGACTGAGTTATATTGAAGAATAATATATTTTAAATATTATTATAATAATTTGTAGTTATCACGTGCCCATTATATATATCCTATCCTTTTATATATACAATTACATGATTTTATGAATAATAAAACACTATATTACAATTCAAGGATCGTAAAGTCTTGTGTCTTGGAAGACTAGGTACATAATGCAGAAAACATGGGACTAAATAAAACATTTAATTATTTAATATTCATAATTATATCCTTACTTAAATTGTGATAATATACCTTTATAGGATAACATAGGTATAACATGAACAAAGGGATGATCTGAAATCCCAGTAAGGTAACAAACATAATAATAAAGCTTTAGCACATGGGTTAAAAGGCATGGCATTATGATATAAAAAGGCATGGAACATATGAAATCATTAAATATAATATGAGATCATATAAAAATTGATTAATAGTAATTTTTCAGAAAAAAAACATGACTTTAGTATGATTCAAAACTCGTCGTACATAAAAGAGGGAATGTCAAGGCTAACGATCAAGACCGTTGCACATGGTAGCATGAGTCATGGATAACCGCCAAGACTGTTGCACATAATGTCTCATGAGACTAAAATTTACTATATGAATTATATATCTATCTAGGTAAAACCATATTGAAATGTTCATTAATATTCATTCAATATAAAGAATCATACACAATCAATCATAAAAAACATTTGGGTACCCATAGAAAGAAATCGGTATCATAATCTTGTCATTAAGCATAATGAATCTGTGTATCATACAAGTGTCCATGAAAGAAATGAATTAAAATATACATGTAGATTCATAAGGTAAAATAATAATATATCTTTATAATTGATTTCAAACAAATATGACAACATGAAAGAAGTGTATTTAAGAAATTTTTTCATTTAAACATTTTTGAACGAATTTATAGAAAATACTAAAGAGAATTTAAAATAGAAAAGGGAGTAATATTTTATAGAAAAATATAAGTGAACCAAGAATTTTTTCATAATAAAATTATTTGTTTTATCAGAAAAATGAAATCTTAAAAAAAATTATAGAGTGATCATGGTATTGAGTAAGAATTCGGGAAGTTCCCTTCAACTGGATTTCTTACTTGAAAGTATTGAGAAGGGAACCACTTAAATATTTGTATATACCCAAAAGATAAATATGAATGGATCTTGATACATGATTTTGTAACATATTCCCAAAATTTATAATATGTTCCTGAAAATAATATATAAATTTATTTGGGTAAAAATAAAGATAGAACACACCGAATTAATAATGGATGTTTGGGTAGAATCCATTACCTTAAGTCTGACGGTGTCCTTTACTTGATTTTAATGTATAGGATAACCAAATTACATTCATTTATTAATATTTCTTGAAAATATTCTTCAATAAATGGATTTATTATAACCCTACTAAATTCATTCATAATCTTTTTGACGGGTTAAGAGGTTCCATTCCATCATTTAGGAGCATTTGATTCTTTGGTTTTCCTGATTAGTTTACATATATATGTAAGGATAAACATGTTAGAATGTATTGGTTTTATAAAAATGAATTTTTATGTAATTTTTGAAAATACAAAAGATTAAATGGTTATAAAATTATTTATTTATTTTGAGTGAAGATGAATCATTATATAAATCATTAATGATAACTCTTTTAGTTAATTTGATGTTTTTGATCACATCGAACATATTTTTCTTTATAAATTAATATCATGTGTAAAAATTATTCTCGAACCTTGCATTATAAATAATACATATATTATAGTATGTTTCAACCATAAAAAAAGTTTCATGACCAATATTAGAGACGATATTAGAAATTGAAAACCCATCGTCCTGGAATGTGATAAATTAACACATCTCAAATGGTGTTTTCATTTCTAGTATAAAAGTATGGGAAAAGAAAAATGAATAATATTTAAGGTACATTATTTACTATGAAATTTATATGATGATAGGTAATGATAGAAAAATAAATAAATAAATTTGATAGAAATTAAAATAAATGAAAAGAGGAATTTACCTCTTGAATGTATCTTACTTGAGAGCCTCTTTTGGGGAGAGATTTTGGTATTTTAAAGATAATGAGGGATACTGGATATAAGGAGGATTTTGGTAGAATATTTTTCTAGAGTTTAAATAATTCAAAAGTGTTGATAGGAGTGAAGAGAAGAGGTAAAGAGGGGTGGTATTTATAGTGTAGGTGAGGAGGGGTTTCCAATTATTTTAATAATTAGTTTAATATTTTTTTCTCAAGACTATGAATAGTTTTGATTCTTATGACCATAAATAGTAA
The DNA here is from genome assembly GCA_963277665.1 of Viscum album. Lineage (NCBI taxonomy): Eukaryota > Viridiplantae > Streptophyta > Magnoliopsida > Santalales > Viscaceae > Viscum > Viscum album. The sequence continues at coordinate 1,345,296,422 of OY728123.1, forward strand.
ATAGTGAATGTGCGATTGAAAAAAATGGACATTTAGGTCATCAATTACTCAATCATTATGCATAAATTCATTTATTTAGCATTTATCGTAAGTTATTGTATTTTACCATTCACAAAAAATTCTTGTATTTTAGAATAACCCCAAAAATTCACCCAATCTATTTTTAGACATGTAAACAAGAAAAATGAACTAAATATTTTGAAAAATATTTCTAAATATGTGAAATTTACTTTTTAATTAAAATCATAATTATCGTGAGAAATACATATTTAGAAATTAAAACTTCTTTTCTAACAAATTGAAAAATTAATTCAGGTCTCAAGAAATTATCTTATGATCATAAGACCTAGAAATAATAGCTCATGAATTAATTTTTTTAAACTAAATTTTATTTTAATTTATTAAATTATTCATAAAATATTAATTAAATATACAAAACCTAAAAAAATGGCAACACATTTTTAATAATTTAAAAATATTATTTACTTATTATAGTGTCACATATAATATGGATATATTTTATTTATACTTTCAGTGGCAGGGTTACTATTACATTGGCCGATTTGCTATTCATAAGGGTCACATTACTTTTCCAAAGGTCAAGTTACTATTTCATCGTTATGTGTTCCTTAAATTCTAGATATACCTTTATTTCTCTAATTCTTCATTTATAAGGTTTGTATTGTGTCATGTATATAATGTTATATGATTATATAGTAAGACACAATTATATGAAGGGAAATACATTGATAAAACTTTAGACCATCACATTCTTCCCCCCTTATGAAAGGTTACCCTCAAAATTTCATTTTACATTCTATGACATAAAGAGGTGTGGGTACTTTCACTTCATTGCCTCCTCCAATTCGCATGTTTTCTCTATGTACATATGGTTCCACCATATTACATTGACTAGGAGAGTAGTTTTTTTGCATGGAAATTTATCTCTATGATCCAAGATCATCAATGGCTGCTTCTCGTAAGAAAGATACTTATACATATGTTCCACTTCTAAAAACTTATCATGTGAAAGATCTAGTATGTACTTTTTTAAGAGGGATATGTGGAAGACATCATGTAATTTATACATGGTAGGTGGAATTTCTAGTCGATATCCCATATCTCCAACACTGTCAAGAATATTGAAGGGGCCGATGTACCTAGGAATTAGCTTTCCTTTCATCCCAAACCTCAGGACCCTCTTTCATAGAGATATGTGGAGGAATACCATGTATCCAACTTTGAACTCAAGTTCCTGTTGATTATTGTCTACATAACTCTTTTTTCAATATTGGGATGCCTTGATGTGCTGCTAATTTATTTTTACCATCTTCACCATTTCATCAACAAATTTATGTCCTATAAGATTATTCTCACCGACTTTATCCCAACATGCATATGTCCAAACCCTTTTCCCATAAAGTGATTTATATGGTGCCATTTAGATGTTTGGTTGGAGACTATTATAGTAATAGAATTAGACCAGGGGAAGATGTTGGTCCCACCCTCCTTTAAAGACTATATAAAATGCTCTCAACATATCTTTCTATTCCTAAATAGTTCACTCAGATTGGACATCATTTTGAGGATGATAGGACATACTAAAGATCAGTTCAGTGCTTAAATAATATTTAAGACTTTTCTAGAAAATGATGGTGAATATCAAATCTTGATCATATATAATAGATAGTGGTACTCTATATAGCCTTACCACCTCTTTTATATATATTTGTGCAATTTATTCAAGGATTAGTCCCATTGAATTTTGATAAAGTGAGTTTTCTTTGTAAGAAGATCCAAAATGACCCATATTGCATGGTTTACTCTATATGTACTTATATGTATAGTTAGAAATTCCATGGTGGCATTCTCCCACTTCCATGTTGGTATGGATAACAGTTTCATCATTCCATTACACTTTTACCTTTTAGCCATTAGTTTCTAACATATTAAGAACTTTTATGTATATTGATCAATCTCCTTCTTAATATTGTCCAAAAAAAAGTTTTCTAGGATATCATGATACATCATTGTACTCCATGGGTGAGTAGAGAAGGTTGATCTATGTGAGTCAATCAATATATCCTTATTTATATATGCATCAAATAGTGCACATAATCGTGACCCAAATCTAATAACTCCTTCATTCTCAATCATTAACTCAAAGGATTTACCATTTTTAATAGATTCCATGCCTTTCAAAATTTCCACATATTTTTATTGAGAATTATTTATTTTCTACGTGAGGGATGGTTGAGAAATCATTTATGTAAGTATTGATGATATTACTATCTTAATTATTCTCATATCTATTCTCCACGAATCTTTAAGGATTGGATCCTTTTCAATTCTCATCATTGAAAAAGATTAAGGATCCTTTCTAAATATAGAATCCTTCAATATATAAATATAATGTTTTCCCAATAGATATATACCAAGAGTTTGAAGAATCCATTTCTATACTGTAAAAAAGGCCACATTTTCCAATGGTTTTCTCAAATTATTGGCAATGTGTAAATATAATTAATATTTCCCAACAATTTGACAAAACCATTGGGAAATATTTATTTTCCCTCAGATATACCAATTGTTTATAAAAACTATTGGTAAATAGAGGCTTTCCTAACAATTTTGAAAAACTTTTGGGAATGTTTTCCCCCAAATACCCAGAACCCCAGCTCATACTCCCTCGATTTCAGAACCTAATCGAGAGCTACTTTAGAAGGTTTATCAGTCGTGAAACAATATTCAATCAAAACATTTGTTTTCTACACTTCAAATTCGTATGTTTTACATTAGTTTTTATGTTCTCCCTCTATTTTTCACTTTTTGGTGTTTTGATATCAGCTAAATTAGAGTTCGTGGTGTCTGTGAAGTACAAAACCCATTTGTTTAATTTTTGTTTTTTGTTTTACACTTCAAACATGGTAAATCGTTTTTTTAGTGGGGTGATATGTTATTTTATGTGTAATTATTTTAGATTAAAATTGCATTTGTATTTTTTATTTATATTAATTGATATTGTGGATGAATTTACATTCGATTGGTGATGGATCATAATTATGAACACCCCCACCCCCTGGACACCTCTCACCCGCCTGGACAGCCCCCCTGGACAACCCCCCATTGTACATCCCCCGCCCCTCTAAATCTCCCACTCCCCATGGACAACCCCACCCCTTGTATAACTCCCTCCCCCCACCCCTTGGACACCCCACACCCACCCTCCCTGGACACCCCTCACCTCCCATGGAAAGCCCACCCCCTGTGGACACCCCCACCCCCTTGGACACCCCCACCCCTTCGAATCCCCCGTCCCCCACCCCCCGGGACACCCCCACCCCCTTGGACACCCCACCCCTGGACACCCCCACCCCCTGGATACCCCCACCCCCTAGACACCTCCACCCCTACCCTCCCTGGACATCCCTCACCCCCATGTACACAACCCAACCCCCAACACCTTGGACAACCCCCCCCCCCCCCCACCACAACTAGACACCCCCACCCCCTGTAAACCCTCCACCCCTTGGACATCCCCACCCCACCTCCTTAGATAGCCCCCCCGGGCACCAACACACCTCTGAGACACCACCGCACCTCTTAAGTACTTCACCCAATTTTTAAATTGTAATTAACAATATAGTTGATTTCCCCTGTACCTAATGAAATTTTCTAAGTGACTCATTGAGCCTTATAAATTAAATTTCTCATGATTTGATAAATTTAATTTTTCATGTCTTGATAAATTGAGTATGTCATATTTTGATAAATTTAATGGGTTGTTTGGAATGAAATGTCTAATGCATGATAGTTTTCCTTTCTTAATGAATAAAATGTTTTAAAATAAAATTACCCTAAGGGGGGCTGCAGGATGGGTAGGGGATGTCCAGGTGTGGGGGGTGTCTTGGTGGGGGTGGGTTGTCCTGGGGGTAGAGGGCTGTAGGGGGGTAGAGGGGCTATAAGGGTGTGGGGGGGGGTATGGGCTGCCCATGGAGGGGTGTGGGCTATCCAGGGGGTTAGGATGGACTGTCTAGGTGGGGGAGGGGGTGTGGTATGTCTAGGGAGGGAGTGGGCTATCCTGGGGGGGTGGGGGGTGGGAGGGGTTTTCCAGGGTGGCTATCGGGGGGGGGGGGTGGTAGGGGCTATAGGGGAGGGGGTGTGGGCTGTCCCGAGAGGGGGTGGGCTGTCCAGGGGTGGTGGTGGGTGGGCTATCTAGGTGGGAGAGGGGGTTGTGGGATATCAAGGGGGTGGGATGTCCAAGGGGGTGGGGGTAGGCTGTCCAGGTGGGGGAGGGTGGGGGTGGGGTGGTTGACCTAGGAGGAGGGGGGTGGGCTGTCCAGGTGTGGTGGGCGGGTGTCCAGGTGGGGTGATGGGTCTATTCGGATTGGGGGTGTGCAGGGGGGTAGTGGCTGCATGGGTGGGGTTGTGGACTGTCTAGGGAGGGGGTGGGTTGTCCACTCTAATACTCTACCAAAAATAAGAATCAAATATAACCAATGTATAGTTGCTTTCACACGTTAAGACTTTTCTTGAGTTCCATACCAGCACTCACGCTTACCCTTCCAAGATGAAGTTATCTCTACAATGAAATCTCACTCAGGTTCTTATCCACTATTCATATTGATGTCATACAAATTTAACATTCGTACAACTCCATATCACCTAATGATATAACAAGTCTCAAACTCCTCTGAGTAGTGTCCCATCGAATCATGGATCATAAAATCCGATCCACATATGATATTTGGTGGGGTGTTTAAAATTTGGTATGTTGTGATTTATATGTTTGATATTCATGGTTTACTCCAACACTCTTCTCATTCATTTATAATAGGCTTGAAATCATGCTATATTTGGATAAAGATTGGATTTTATGACCCTAGTTTGGTGGTGGACACCCCCACCCCGTTGGACACTACCCACCCCTAGAAAACCCGCCTGGACACCCCCACCCCCTCGGACAGCCCTTCCACCCCCGTGGACAGCCCTACCACCCCCGTGGACAACCCTGACACCCCTGTGGACAACCCGCCCACCCCTCGTGGATAGCCCCACCCCCCTTGATGAACACCTCGTACCCCCTGGACAGACCCACCACCCTCGTGGATAGCCCTCCAACCCACCCTGTACCCCTAGACATCCTCGCCACCCCCCCTGTACAACTCGCCCAACCCCTAGACACCCCAACCCCCATGGATAGCCCTACCAACACCAAAGACTCCCACTAACCCCTAGACCCCACAAAATCACTGGACTGCCCCACCACCACCATGTATAGCCCACCCACCCCCTTGGACACCCCTACCCATCCTGGATAGCCTTCCCCCTTCCCCACCCCCATGAACATCCCGCCCACACCCTAGACACCCCATACCCCACTTGACAGCCCTGCCACCCCCATAGACAGCCCGCTCACCAACCCCATACCCCCTAGACAGCCCTGCCTCCCCTTGGATATCCCACCCACCCCCTGGACACCTCTTACCCTCTAGACAACCCCCACCCCCATGAATTCCCCCACCCCCTGGACACCCCCGACCCTCCTAGACACCCCCGCCGCCCTTGTGGATAGCCCAACCACCCCTTGGACACTTTGTACCCCCTGGACATACCCTACCCTCATTGACATCCCACCCACCCCCTAGACACCCACCCACCACCCCCTAGACACCCCTATCCTCCCAAACACACCCATGGATATCCCACCCACCCCCCGGACACCCGTACCCCCTGGATAATTCTACTCCACAAGTATACATGATCCTTTACACTCATGTATAGTTCTTCAAAGTTATTTTGTTATAAATATAGTATCTTCTTGTATTTTATATTATGATTCTCATATAGAGTTGTGTGTCAGTTATGGTTTCATATAAAGTTAACAATTCTCATTTACATAAATATATTTTGGATGAAACTTCAATATTATTGAATTGATTTTGATGAAATGACTTATAAATTTTTCTTTACATAATGGATAAAAGTTGGATGTATGAAATTGATCATATCTCAAGAGATTTTCAAAAAAATAGGGAGATATTTTTCGATTTTTCATTTCATAATGCTTCAGATCGTGGTCACATATACTGACCCTATTACAATTGTGTTGGACAACCTTGATGGAGCCATGAAGAAGTCAGCTACCACATAACCAAATATGGTTTTCCAGCAAACTAATCTGTTTGGTATCACAATGAAGAGAAAATGACATCTCAAATTACCGATGATCCAAATTAAAGGACTGGATTAGAGAATTTGTTATGTGACGAGTTTCTGTTTATTCATCATCATGAAAAATAAAGGATTCCAACCCAAGGAGATTTTGATATGATCACACATGATGTGTCTAATGAATATGATGATGTTTTCAGGGTGAAAAAATGGAATGATGCTGCCATGACTCCAGTATATCCCCAATGCGATAAAATGAAAAAGATGTATTTTTTAATCCACTTTTTTCTTGGGAAAAATATGTATGGGATTTCTAATACTACGATCAATTAAATTCTTACCTTCTTGAAGGACTTACATCCAGATGATGTAAATATTATCTCAATCCACTATATAGAATGGAAGTTAGTTGAGAAACTTGGATTTTCAAGAAACAAAATTCATGCTTTCCCAAAAGATTGTAGTTTATTCTAGGAGGAAAATACTGAATGAAATGATTGTATAAAATTTTGCACATTTCCTTGGAAGCCAAAAGATGATGGAACACCATATTGTGTGCCACAAAATGTAATTTGGAACTTTCCATTGATCCCCAGACTCCAGAATATTTTTATGTTTGATGAAATATCAATATAAATGTGATGGCTTGATACTGAGAGAAGGAAGAAAAATGATGAGTTGGTTCACCCTACAGATGAATTTTCATGGTAGAGATTTGATGCTCGATATCTTGATTTTGCAGTTGACATGCATAATGTGAGTTTGGGTCTTTCATGCATCTGTTTTAATCCATTTGGGTAGATTCTTACGTCGCACAACCCATGGCCAATTTTTATACACATTTATAATCTTCCCCCATGGTTGTGTATGAAAATACCTTTCAATTTAATGAGTATACTCATATCGGTCCCGTTTGATCCTGGAAATGATATAGATGTATACATGAAACCTTTAATAAATGAGTTGAAACTTATTTAGGATTTTGGTGTGTGCACATACGATGCATGTTCAAAATACATATTTTAGATGCGTGCTGCGCTTATGTCTATGATCAATGATTTTCCGACTTATGAAATAATGTCTAGATAGAGAACGAAGTGGAAACTATCATTTCCTGTTTTTAGGAAGAATAAACGATCTAGAAGACTGAAACATCATTTTAGATTCAGTTTTATAGGACATCTATGATTCTTTCTAATGGGCCGTCTATATAGAAATAATCATTGATGATTTGACAATACCATGGAGACTGATGATCCACCTCAGTGTATGTCTGGAAATTATGTGCTTAATGAATTGAAAGATTTCAGTTTTTTATTTGGGAAGGGTCAAATGAAATCTGGGAAGAGAAAGAATGTTTCCACTGAAACCTATTATAATTGGAAGAAGAGAAGTATCTTCTTTGATTTTCCTTACTGGTCAACCAATTTGTTACATCATTTCTTAGAAGTAATGAACATTGAAATAAATAAATGTAAAATATTACTTTTGATTCTTCTAAATGTTAAGGGAATGAAAAAAGATGATTTACGGTCTTTGCATGACTTGATGGATTGGGGCGTCAGACAAGAATATCATCCTGTGTGTATCAGTGAAAATAAATGGGACGTTCCACATGCTTCTTATATGATGACACCTATAGAAAAAAATATATTTCTGGAAGTACTAGAGACTATTAATATTTCTGATGGATATTCAAGAAACATATCCAAATGGGTCAACAGAAGAGATCTGATTCTAAAATCTTTGAAGACTCATGATTATCACATCATTCTGCATTAGTTGATTCCAATAGCAATTCATCAACTTTTTTCTAAAAATGTATGGGTGGTTGTTATTCAGTTGTGCCATTTGTTTAGAGATATTTTTTCTATGAAATTGTCCGAGTAATTATTTCAAAGAATGTTTGAAGATGCCCCATTAATTTTGTGTGAGTTAGTGAAAACATTTCCTCCATCATTTCTCACATGCATGTTGCATCTGACAGTCCATATTCCAATAGAAATACCTCTCGGTGGACCTATTTATTTTTGATGGATGTATCCTACTAAAATATATATGTACACATTAATGTCTTATGTTCCTAACATGAATCATCCAAAAGGTTCTATCATGAGTGGTTACTTGTCACAAGAATGTATGGATTTATGCTCTATGTATTTATCTGATCATACTAAAAGAGTGAACAAACCAATGAGAAACGAAGAATAATAGTTTGAGAAAATTGAACCCAGTTTTCCATCACTTCCTCAAATATGAGGACTTCCTAGATAATATACATTAACGATATTAAGCCTTGAAGAGATGGAGATGGAACATCCCACAGTTTTGTTCAACTGTGATTTATTCAATGACTACATCTTGTATGAAAATTAAACATGTACATCTTATATATGTATATGTGTGTGTGTTAATATATTCTTATTTTTATCTACAGGGAACATAAAGCGATGATAAATAGAAAGCATCGTTCTTTATCATTGAGAAAGAGGGAGACTTTGCATAGAAAAGAGTTTTCTACTTGGTTAAAATTGAAGGTAATAATATTACTATTTATAATAATTAAAACAATATTTAATTAAGTTTGATATTGATTTATATTTCCGGTATTGAGTTTTCCTGCTAACTTTGTCTTTGAGGAAATAAGAGATTCGACTTTTGGTCCTAATACTGTGGTTCATGACTGTAAATCAATTATTATCCATGGGTACAGATTTAGGCCTCCCCGGTTTCACCACCCTTTATATTTGAGCCTCCAAACCCATCAATACCATATCTGATGATGATTTCCACTCCCCAACCAGCATTCGGCCTGCCGTCCCTGTCATCTTCTTTTACTTCTACTTTCTTATCTTTGGTATTTTATATTCCATCTTCTTCGACTCTTGTTCCACCAGAGTCTATCCCTACGGAGCATAGATTGGGACCCACTCCATTTGTACAGGGTGTTCCTTTAGTTTCTGCAAATCCAGTGACACCCATAGATCATACTATCGTAGGTATACTTATACAACCCGGAAAATTTTTTACACCATTATTTATTTTAATTAAAACATGTATTGATAAAAATATTTGTTTTTATTTCATAACAGATACATCTACTGATACAAGGTGGGGGTTGGGGCGTACACCCATGTGTGCACTGTGAAACCTCCACACACAATTGATGGTGGACTACAATGAAGATAGTCAATTGATTGAAAAATCAGGGTAGCACTGTTGAAGTTTTTTGGTGACACTTGCCAAATACTCCAACATCATTCCTATCAGCCCGCTCTCATGGACACACCTAACAAAGGAAGTCAAGGATAATGATTTTGCAGAGATATGGGTAAAAAAATCTGTTTTACATAATGCAACATATTATTTTTTTTATTTATATGAATTAATATTTTGGTGTCAGCTACAGTTTAATTTCCCTGATGGTGAAGGTGCACAACCAACACGTCTAAAGGATTTAGGCGAGCTTATAAGAACGATTTGTACATTGGATGGCGTGCTATAGTGCGCAAAGAGTTAGAGGCGGTCCCCATCAAGGATGATTATCTATTAGAACATAACGGATAGATGATTAGTCATTGGATGACTAGCCAATTTAAGGTATTAATCACATTTGAGGTATTTAAATGAAAATTTTCATGTTTTTCGTTAATACTAATTATTGAATTTCATTTAGGATTCATCTGGAAGAAATAAAAAAACATTGATGCTAAAAAACATGTCCATAAATTTTGACATACTACGATGCCAGATCATGAGAGGTAGTAGGTTTGACAGTTTATAAATTTTCTTTAAAAATTTCACTTTCTATTTCTACCACTATAATTTATTCGATTTATAAAATTTTTACATACTTTTTGTTATGAAATTTATTATTAGTATATTATTTGTAATTATGTTTTCTTACTTTAAATGTCATTTTAGAGGCATAAATTGAATATAGAAGGAAGCGTTCCTTGAGAAAAACTATTTTACTCATGTATAAGGACAAAAGATGGAGTTGCAGTTAATGAACCGACTCAGCAGTAGATTTTATGTTTTACTTTGTAGATTTAAAATTTCAATATCTATTTATAATCTTAATAATCTATTTATACTTTTGTATCTGTCTGCATTAGAGGCCCTTTATTCCCAAGAATCTGACAATTATGGTCCAAACGATCACTTACATCAGGTGTTGGGAGATAATCACCCTGTTGGAGTATGCTACCAACCAGGGAAGCGTATAGTTACGATGAGGTATTTGACATCCTTAGGTACGAGCTGTAGTCCCATTGAGTTATAGTAGGTTAGGGAACATGTATAACAGGCTTAAAAAAGGTCCACAAAGATGGAAGAAGTGTCTTATAGGGAAAACATTACATTTATAAAACCGATGGAAGTTTTACATCCGACACTTTCACCAGAGGCCAACATAGCTTGTGATGAATATATGTCATCAATGAATTCTATATATGGTGCACCAATTGGAATTTCTAGTGGAGGTCGAGATGATTATGAGGAGGAGGCTAAGGTGGAGGAGGTGGAGGGTGAGGAGGAGACTGAGGTGGAGGAGGAGGGTGAGGAGGAGGGCGAGGTGGAGGAGGAGGGAGATGAGGAGGTAGAGGATGAGTATGAGGGAGAGGAGGAGGGAGTTGAGGACGGCAGTGGAGATGATGATGATGGTGATGAGGATGAGGGTGAGGCTAATGATGATGGTGATTATAGTGATGGCGATGAGGTACCGATTGATCAGTTACATTTTTGACTGATATTACTGATCTATGATGCTTATTGATTTGTTTTGCATGAATATATGTGTGATTAGGTAAGTCAAATTATATCTATTATTTTATCTATAAATAATAAAACTTGACTTGATGATTTTTTTGTGACTAATTCACCAATCCTTTAGACAACCCCCCCTCACCCCCATGGACAATCCGCCCACCCACCTGGACACCCCGTACCCCCTGGATAGCCCCGCCACCCCCGTGGACAGCCCACCCACCCCCTGGACACCCTGTACCACTGGACTGCCCCGCCACCCCTGGGGACAGCCCTCTCACCCCCTGGACACCCCGTACCCCCCATGGATAGCCCCACCCAACCCTGGACTTCCCCACCCACCCCTGGATATCCCGCCCACCCCCTGGACATCCCCTCCCTCTGTAGACACCCCGTACCCCATAGACAGCCCCTCCCACCCCCTGGATAGCCCCGAAACCCCGGGATATCCCCCACCCCTGTGGAAAGCCCACCCACCCCCGTGGACAGTGCACCCACAACCTTGGACAGCCTTCCCACCCCCATGGACATCCCGCCCACCCCCTGGACACCCCTTAGCCCCTAGGAAACCCTGCCACCCCCGTGGACTACCCTCCCACCCCCCTGAACACCCCGTACCCCCTGGACAGCCCCTCCCACCCCCTAGACACCCCTAACCCTCTGGACAGCCCCCTCCCCCCTGGACAACCCCGCCCACCCCCTGGACATCCCTGACCAAAACCCTGGATAGCCCCGCCATCCCCTTGGACAGCCCACACCCCCTTGGATAGCCCCCACCCTAGTGGATTATAGGGTTTCTAACAACTCGAAGATCCCATTAATAATATATACCCACTTCCTTTCCTCCTGGGATCCTTGATCACCAATAAAAAATAGTGGATGGAATTTTAGAAACACCCATGCATAATAAATGATCCGAGAAGAACATCGCTATTCCACATTCACATGAGTTTGAGTAGAGACCAGGACAAGGAAGAAAATAGCTGGATCACAAGAATGAGTACCTAGGATATCCCCTTATGGAAATTTTGATTCATTTATTGTGGTATCATTCAAAAGAATTATAAAAAACAAAAACTTTAGTACAGTAATCAGATGTTCTAAAAAAAGGGACACAAAATTAAAAATCTTATAAAGATACATCATTAATAATTCTTCATAAACCATTTCAAAATCATATAATAGAGACTAATTTCTATTTAAAACTCCCAAATGGTTTAAAAAATATATATTTCAATGTTACATTTTAGAAATCATATAGTATTTTTGTCCCACAAAAAAAATGTAATCCATTTCCTTATAAACAAATCCCCCACCACCTGGACACCCCCACCCCCTAGACACCCCACCCCCATGGACAACCACCCCCACCCCTGAACATCACTCCACCCCCTTAGATATCCCCCAAATACCCTGGACCACCCCCGCCACCCTAGACACCACCCCAACCCCCTGGACAGCACCCCACCCCTTGGACACCCCCACCCCCTGGACACCCCCACCCCCTAGAAAGCCCCCCCAACCCCCTCGACACCACCCCACCCCCTGGACAGCCCCATGGACAGCCCCCATCCCCCACCACCCTAGAACACCCCCAACCCCCTAGATGGCCCCCACCCCCTGGACACCACAGCACCCCAACACCTGGACACACCCACCCCTAGGCACCCCACCCCCATGGACTGCCACCCACACCCAGGGACATCAACCCACCCCCTTGGACAGCCCCCATCCCCCTGGACTGCCCCCACCCCCTGGACACCACCCCACCCCCTGGACACACCCCCTCCCCCTTGGACACCACACCACCCCCATGGACTCCCTTATAGACAGCCCCCACCCCCACCCATGGACACCCCGAACCCCCTGGACGGACCCCAACCCTCCTAGACACTACCCACCACCTAGACACCCCCACCGCCTACACACCCCCACCCATATAGATTGACACCCCACCCTTGGAAATCACCCCACCACCCTTGGATTACTCCCAACCCCCAGTACATCCCCCACCCCCTGAACCCCAACCCACCCCCCTAGACACCACCCCACCTCTTGGACACCCCATACCCTAAACAACCCACCCCTGGAAAGCCCCCCAACCCCTTAGACCCCACCCCACCCCCTAGAGACCCCCATGGACAGCCCCTACCCCCTGGACACCCCCAACACCCTGGACAACCCCACCTCTTGGACACCCCCACCCCCTGGACAACCCCACCCCCATGGATAGACAACGCCACCCCTGGACATCACCTCGCCCCACTTTAGACAGGCCCCAACCCGTGGACCACCCCCACCCCTGGACACCACACCACCCCCTGGACACCCCACCCCCTGGACACCCCCACCCCTGGGAAAACCCCCTCAACCCCCTAGACACCACCCTACCCCCTGGACACCACACCACCCCCCCTAGACACCACACCCCCTGGACACCCCCACCCCCCTGGAAAACCCCCCTCAACCCCTAGACACCACCCCACCACCTAGAAACCCCCATGGACAGCCCCCCCCCCCCCCCCCCCACCACCCTGGACATCCCCCATCCACCATGGACACCCCCAACCCCTGGAGGACCCCCACCCCCTGGACACCACCCCACCCTCTTGACACCACCCACCACCTGGACAACCCACCCCCTGGACACTGCCACCCTCATGGACAACCACACCCTCCCCCCTAGACACCACCCCACCACCCATGGATAACCCTCCACCCCCTGGACCACCCCCACCCCCCTGGACACCACCACACCCCCTAGACACCCGCACCCCCTGGACACCCCCACCCCTGGAAATCCCCCCAACCCCTGGACACCACCCCACCCCCTAGACACCTCCCACCCCTAGACAAAAACACACCCCCTGGACACTACCCCACCCCTCCTGGACACCCCCATCCCCCCCGGACACCCCACCCCCCGGACGCCCCCTACCCCCCTTGGACAGCCACCCCAAACCCATGAAAATCCCCCAAACCCCAAAATTATAACTTGGATTATTTATGTATTTAATTAACTTTTGAATTTCGTGTTAATGGTGTATGGGTATAATTTTTGTATGTGTATACTTGCTATAATTACATTATTAATTTTGTGTTAATTCTGTATGTGTGTAGTGGGTAATAAAATACAGAATTAGAGGTATTTAGATTTATTTTTGAATTATGCATTGGATGAATTCTGTATGAATTCATACAGAATTCTGTATGTATTATGAAGTCATACTTGTTAATGGTGTATTGTGTTACTTGTTGTGTGTGTATATATTATGCAGGTCAGTTGTGTATAAATTTTTGTGGAATTGCTATAGCTGTACAGGGGGAATTGTTGTAGCTGCACAAGGGTTGCTGCACCTACACAGTTGGAGGCCAACAATTCGTCTTGCTTCAAGTACAAAAGATATGCCAATGGTTTACAACCGTTTCCATATCTGTAAAAGCAAAGATTATAACAATAGTTTTATGTAATCTATTGGTATAATTATATTCCAACGGTTTGTAAACCGTTGGAATATATAATTTGACTTCATATTTACCAATAGTTTTGGGAAACCATTGGTAAAAGTCCATCCAAATGGTTTCTTAAACCGTTGGTATATAGATAATTCATCCTATTACCTACAGTTTAAAACTATAGGGAAAAATTTATACCAACGGTTCACTGAAACCATTGGTATATACTGAATTTTTCAGACATTTGCCAACAGTTCTATGAGAACCATTGTGATATGTCTCTCTCTAAATCTCAAGACCAAATGGTTTGGAAAACTATTGGTATAGTTTATACCAATGGTTTTCCATCCTTTACCAACGGTTTTAAACTATTGGTAACGCTAAAATTTCTGGTAGTGCACCACCTTATTTTCCTTACCGGGATGGTACTGTATCGAGGAATGATAATCCTTGTTGAGATCTTACCATATTCACTGGAACATATCGAAGTCTTTCTGTGTGAATATTAAGATGATAATCCTGTGATCAGTATATTTCTCACACTTCTCCCCATAAATATAATTCTGCCAAATTTTCAATGCAATGATCACAGCTGATAACTCTAGATCATGCATTGGATGGGTTTGATCATTGATTTTCAACATCCCCGAGGTATCAGCTACCACTTTATCATTTTTCATTACAACGTAAACTAATAATTTCTTTGAATCATCGGTGTACAACACAAATATTTCTCCACTTATCTGGAGTACGAGTATTGTTTCAGGGATAAGCCACTTTTTGAGCTCCATAAAGAAATCCTCACATTCTTGAGTGTAGAAAAACTTCACCCCCTTCCAAGGAAGCTTGGTCATTGGGATTAAAAATAGTTAAGGTTTCTTAAAAAATAATTGGTAATTCCCTGGTAGACCAAGGATTCTATAGATCTCCATTAAAGATTTTTTCCTAGGACACTCTTCAATTGCCTTTGTCTTGGAAGGGTATAAAAAATTCTCTTTTTTGGTGATAGCATTCCCCCAGGAATGGTACTCGCACCATCTAGAACTCACATGTAATTTACATTTCATATAGTTTCTCCTTTCACAATGTATTTATCATAGTATTTAAATGATCCTCATGTTCCTCCTTTCTCTTGGAGTATATCATAATATCATTGATAAAGAATACAACAAAATTTTCTAGGTAATATCTAAAGACTCTATTCATTAAATCCACGAAAATTTCAAGAGAATTAGTGATTCAAAGGGAATATCTATGAACTCATAGTGTCCATGGTTTATTCAGATGGCAGTTTTCAGAATATCATCCTTCGTCACATATAATTCTTGATATCATGACTGAAGGTCCACCTTAGAGAAATAACTGGCTTCATGAAGATGATCGAACAAGTATTCTATCCAAGGTAGAGGATAATTAATGTTTATCTTGATTTTATTGAGCTCACGATAATCAATGAAGAGGCACATTGAACCATCCTTCTCCTTAACAAAGAGGATTGGTGATCCCCTAGGTGAAGCACTCGAGCGTATAATACCCCTGTCTAGATTCTACTGTAATTGATTCTTCTACTCTAACAACTCTATAGTTTCCATTCTATAAGGGTTATTTGATATAGGTATATATACAAGAACAAGTTCAATTGATATATCACCCTCTCGATCAAGAGGAAGACTAGGAAATTCTTAGAGAAATAAATCAGTTTAGTCCCTTATAACAGGCATCTCTTCGAGCATGATTCTATGATTTGTCTCAATCATCTGAGCTGGATATTCATTATCACAAGGCATTAACATCCCAAATAGAGAAAAATGATTCAAAAGGATATTCATCTTCCTCCTTACAATTATAAATAATTGGGGGATGCTTGGGGATGTGAAGAGTTATTTTTCTTTCATGATTGTTGAGGTTGGATTGGTATAAATATTTCCAATACATGCCTAAGATAACATATAAATCCACTAAAGGAAGTATAAAGGGATTTTTTGGTAGGTTGAGTCCAAAAATGATAACCAGGGAGGAGTTATATACTTTGGAAGAAATAATTTCCACATGTGATGTTCTCACAGATAACTGAATTTCCAAATTTTGATATAGTGTTGGAATTGTTCATCTAAACATGCAAGATATGAATGAATTCATAGAAATAGAATCAAATAGAACATTATTTATTCTTGAATGAATAACTAGAATACCTATTACTGCATCATTATCTGGATCCACCTCAGCAGTAGTGATAACATAATCCCTTCCTTGTTGAATTGGAGGTTGTTGTTTATTTCTTCTAATAACTTTGGATTTGGGAAACTGTTCACACAATGCTCATGTTTCTTGTAGTTGTAACACTCCACTACATGATGAGTGTTGATCTGAACCATCATTTCTTCTTCCACGTTAGTGGGATTCTTCATATCCCTTCAATAGTTTTTATCCAGATGTCCCATTATTCAACATTTGAGGAAATTCATGGTTCTCTTTTAGACAGTTCCTTGGATGCCACTTCCCTCAATTTTGACACCTGGGATACTCGATCTTCTTTTCATCAAAGGATTTATTTTCCAAAATTCCCATATTAGACTCCATTTTACAATTTTTTCACTTGTCCCATGATACCACTGAGAGTCTCCGATATAAATTTCAACCTTAAGGACACAAAAAATATCTTCATAACTATCGAAGTCATGAATCACCAAAACATTGCATAAACTCGACCTTTTTAATCTAAAAAATATATCCACCTTTATTTCAGTGTTCCTGACAAAATCGATGGTGTATATCGCAATCATTGTAATGTTTTCTTCATATGCATGGATGAAATCATCTCCCTTCTGCTTTAGTCTGAGGAACTCTCTTTCCATCTCGAGATGGTGGGTTCAGGGAAAATATTTGTTGAGAAACATTTTATTTAATTACTCTAAATAAAAAGAATCAATTTACTCCTAGGAAATTGTATTCTTGATTAGTTTCCACAACGGATCAGGTTCCCCATCAATACAATAGAACACCAACATGAAATTATCTTCTTTCGAGCACTAGAGGATAGAGAATACCTTTTCAATGGAGTGAATCCATTTTTCCACAAGGAGGGTATAAAAAATGCACTAACATGGGAGGCCTTTTCCAAATAAAGGATTTGATGGAAACATTATTTTTTTCATTAGAGGAGGATGAAATTATATATGATTCAACTTATTATTTTGAACCTAAGCCAGGTGAGAAAGTATTGTCGTAAGGTTTTGAGAACCCATTACCATCATATCAGACATATCGTTAGGTAAATCCTCACATTGCCTATCACGTGGATTTTTAGAATGTGTTCTTATATTTCCTGCCATTAACTATGAAAAGAACGTACAATTAGGGGGCTAGAATACATATCATCACAAAAAAAATTAAACATAAATGGATTAACTCTTAAAGGAAATTTATATTCTAACTTGTGATTCCCTAAGATTTAATCTAGGTTTTCCATGATCAGTTTCCTAACATATATTCTTTTTGGATTACTTTTAATGTTCCCTTAATAATGGTTCCTATTAAGATTATGAATTTAACAAATAATATCCCTCAGGAGTGTAAAACCAAGAGTGCATCAAGGCCCATTTTCGTGCACCCGTTACCATTAAAGAGTAGATCAATGTGGCATTTTCAGGTTTTAACTATAGATACATATGTTCTAGAGCCATAACCACTTATTTGTATCCATATTGTATGTATTTTATTTATAAACTACTTACTCTATACCTACCATAATTTAGGGATGATTTCATATAATTAGTCTCATCCCAAAGGTTTCTAATAATGTGATATATTCCTAATCTTTAAAAATAACTAGACTATGGATCAGATACTAACTATAGAGACCCTATCCTTTTACACATATAATTACATTATTTTAATAATATTAACACAACATATTAAAATCCATGGATTATAAAAACTGTTGTATTGAATGACTAGGTACATAAAACTAAAAAAATGGGACTAAATAAAACATTTATTTATTTAATATTCATATATAGATCCTAACATCCATTGTGCTCATATGCCTTCATAGTATTACCTGGGTATAACATGAAAAAATGGATGAGCTAAAATCATTGTATGGGAACAAACATAAGTATAAATCTTTAGCACATGGGTCAGAAGACATGACATAATGATATAATAGGGAAAGGGATATATGGAATCATCACATATAAACTTGGGATCATATAATCATGTATTCATTTTAATGTTGAAAAAACATAAAATATGACTTTAGTATGGGTCAAGGATCATTGCACATAAACGAGTACAAGTCAAGGTTAACAACCAAGACTATTGCACATAGTATCACAAGTCAAGTCTAACCACAAAGGTCGTTGCACATAATAGATCATGAGGCTAAAATTACCCAATTAATTTGATTTATATCTAGGAACACCCATCTTAAAATGTTCAAGAATATGATTTCCACATAAATAATCATACACAATCAATCATACCTAAACATTAGGGTACCCATGGAATGAAATGGGAATCAAAATAATGTCATAAAGCATAATGAATGTGCGTATCATACAATTTTCCATGAAAGAAAAGAATTAATGAATAAATGGATATTCATAAAGGAAAATAAGCATATATCATGGTAAGTGTTGTAAAATATATGTGTCAACATTCAATAAGTGTATTTAATTAATTTTAACATTAAAACATTTTAGTATGATTTTAAGGAAAATACTAAAGATCACATAAAATTGAAAATGGAGTGATATTTTTTAAAAAACGTGATTTTAACCTTGAATTATTTCATAATATAGATAGAGGTGTTTTTAAAAATAATGGTAGCTTAAAATAGATTATAGAGTGATCAGGAAATTGAGTAAAAATTGGGGAAGTTCTCTTAAATGTGTTTTCTTATCCTTAAGTATTGGGAGGGGAACAACTTAAAAATATGTATATCCCAAAAAGAGAAAGATGAATAGATCATTATACATGAGTTTGGACCATTTGAGTAGAATTTATAATATGCTCATAAAAATAATAGATAACTTCATTTGGGTAAAAATAAATATAGAATAACCCGAAAAAATAATTGTGGTTTTGGTAGAATCCTTTCAATAAGTCTAATGGTGTCCTTCACTTGATCTTAATGTCATGGATAACAAAATTAAATTCATTAATTAATATGTTCAAAACCTCTTCATCATTAAATTGATTTATTATAACCTTTTTAAGTTCATTCGTGACCTTTTTTATGGGTTAATAGGTTCAATTCCATTGTTTGGGAATGTTGGTTTCCTTGGTTTTCATGATTTATTTTCCTATATATAAGTAAGGATAAACATGTAAGATAAGAATGGCCATCCGGAATTTTATTTTTATGTTAGCTGTGAAAATACATAATATTACATGGTTATAAAATTCATTTGGTTATTTTGAGTAAAGATGAATCATTATGTAAAACATTAATGATAACTGTTTTGATTAATTGGTGGTTTTTGATCACATCGAACACTTTTTTCTTTATAAATTAATATCACATGTAAAAAATATTATATAACCTTAAATTATATGTAATACATAAATTATAGTATGTTTTAACTATCAAATGTTTTTCATGACTAGAATTGAAGTCCATAATAGAAATTGAAAACCTGTCATCCTTGAATGTGATAAATTAACATATCTTAGATGGTGTTTTCATTTGTAGTATAAAAGAAGGGAAAAGAGAGATGATGATGAATTATTCTAATACAAAAAAAAAATTATTTTTCCTATAATTCACTAGAGTTATTAATACATTTGGATGATGAGAGGTAATGATTGAAAAAGAAAGAAAGGAACTTGATATAAAATAAAAGAAATGAAAAGAGGAATTTACATCTAGAATAATTCTTTATTGAGAGCCTCTTTAGGGGAGAGTTTTTGGTATTTTGAAGATAACAAGGCTACTGGACAAGGGGAGGAGCTGTGGAGGATATAGTTTTAGAATTTAGACAAGGAACATGGCTTGAGAAGAGTGAAGAGAAGAGGTAAATAGGGGTAATATTTATAGTGGAGGAGAGGAGGGGTTTCCCATTATTTTAATCATTAGTTTAATATTTTTTCTCAAAACTTTGAATATTCTTGACTCATGGGACAAAAAATATTATGTTGAGAATATGTGTTCAAACCAATGGCCATTTACATCATCCATGAATCACGAATTTTGAATAAATTCATTTATTTATCATTTATCTTAAATTATCGTATTTTATTATTCACCAAAAATTCATATATTTTAAAAATACCAAATATTGACCCTATCCATTTTTCAAAATGTATAATTAAAAAATTAACTACATTTTAAGAAAATAATTTCCAATATATGTGAAATTTAATTTTTTATTAACATCATAATTTACTTGAAAAATATAAATTTTAAAATTAAAACTTCTTTTCTAAAATTTTGAAAAATTAATTAAGGTCTCATAAAATTATCTTATGATTATAATAAATAAAAATAATAATTTATTAACTCACTTATTAAAATAAAGGATATTTTAATTTATTAAATTAATCATACAATTGTAATTAGATATACAATACTTACAAAACAACCAATACTTTAATAATATTTTAAATAATTTATTTATTTATCATAATGTCACATATAATATGGATAAATTTTATTAATACTTTCATTAGTGGGGTTACTATTACATTGGTCAATTTACTATTCATATGGGTTACAATACTATTTCAAAGGTCATGTAACTATTTCATTGGTATGTGTTCCATAACTTCTAAAGATTCCTTTTATTTCACTCATTATTCATTTATACGGTTTTATTGTGTCATATATGTAATAATATACAATTAATATATAAAAATGATATTCTTAGAATAAAAATAAATCCAATTTTAGTCATATAAAGGTGTATATTTTAAAAAGGCAGTTTTTCCTTATTTTAAGGGTAGACCCATTTTAAATCGAATATTTTATAGTTTTATAATTTTTATATGAAATTATAGACTTCATTTCATATATATAAATATCATCATATACTTCGGTTGATTTTTTAATATTTTTCTGAGAACTTTCACATTTTGATGAATAGTAAATAATACTAAATTTTAGTTGAAAACTGGTTTTTCATTATATTTATTTATATAGATAAATTATGTTTTTAAATTGGTTTAAAGTAAAATTAGATCAATTTTATATCATTTAAACTAATTTAGTTTAATTGAAACAATATCACAATGAATTTATATTTAGAAACATAACCATCTTTTAAATATTTTTTATTTTAAAAACCCATGTTGTCATCCTGTCTATGGGATTAAATTTATATTAATTTCTTTCAATTATGTGATTGGAATTTATAAAAATGGATTTTAAATTTTTAATCAAAAAAATTATAATTTATAATAAGTTAATTTTAGTTTTTGATCAAATTAATTACTGAAACAAAATAATATTAATTACAATGATTTAGAGGACCATTAATTTATTAAGAGACTAAACCTTACACTTAATATACAAAATGACAAATAAACTTTTGAAAAATTCACATTATGGTCATATTTTGATAATTTTATCCCTTATATGTTACTGGTATCATTATTGTATCCACATGACAGTGGGAAGGTGGGAGGAATTCACTTTTAAAAAATTTAAAATAATGCCACTCCTCCTAGACTATAAAATGTAACCCACCAATCCCATTTAATCACACATATAAACCCCTTTTTATCATCTAAAATATACTAAAATATGATCCCAAAATATCCCCCCTCATCCTAGAAGACAAAATTTTAGAATAAATCCATCCAAGGAACCCCATTGGTGAAAACCAAAAGAAGTATCCAAAAGAAGAGGTAGTGTCCTTCCTCAAGATTATTTGTTTTATTTTCATTCTCCACCACCTCATATATTCATATTAAATTATTATATAACAACTAAAGTATCCTAATTATACATAAATTTTGTTATTATATGATTTATACATAAAATTACACATAATTCCATGAAATGGGTAACATACTTATCGTTATTGTGTATGACGAACCTTTTGTTCATGAAACAATGTTTTTTGATTTTCCTTTACCACATCTCATGGTTGGTAATTATGATGTAAATAATTTTTTTTATGATTTATATTATAATTATTATATATTCATGATTATTTTGTTGTAATATAAATCATTTCTTCATTCTTTCTATTTTGTGTAAATATGAAAGCTTCGTTTGTGGACGTGTGGACTTCTACCTCCTCAAAGTGATATAATACATTCATACACTAAATGGAATGTATTAAGGGTTGTTTTAACTAAACTTATGTGACATAAATATAATTCATATTTTATTAATGACATAATTACTTTTATGGAAATATAATATATCATTTTATTTAACACCTTTTCACACACAGAAAAAATGATAATGTCGTTCGTGGACGTGTGGACTACCACCTCCTCGACGTGATATGATTTATTTAACTTCAAAATAATTATATATATAATTATATATTAATACCTAATATGGTATATATTATGTAATTATAATTATGGAAATATAATTTTTAGTTACCTTATTTCCATAATGATCATTGAAAAATGGGAATGTTAGTCAAGCGTACATATGACCTATCATCTCTATGATTGTAATGTTGGTTACTTCTTAATTAAAATATTTTATGATTAGTTTTATAAGTATAATTAAGGTATAAATATAATAATAATTTCATGATTATTATTCTTGAGATGTTTATATAATGACTACTTCAACAACAGTTGACCTAGAAATGTCATTTATAACACATAAACCAAATATGGTCAAAACACTTGACATAAACATAATTGTTTATGTAGCTATTTAAGAAATTATAATAATAAAAATAAATGTAATTATACACTTGAAAAATTTTACTATTGATATAAATAATTAATATAAGTTAATTATTCAGGAATAAAAAGACCCACACGACAAGTCAGACTAAAGATATGGGATTTTGTCTCACTCTCCTTTCATTGAGGAATTTCATGGTGACATGAAACTTTATTCCTTTATAAAGTATATATACAACCCCTTGGAAATTCCATATCCATATTATATCTATTCTACTGATATTTATTGTTTTTATGATGTTCCTCTTTCATGTGACTTATGGATTAAATGCTCAAATGGTATGGGATGCTTTAAATGTTTAAATACTCAATCCTTTCCTCTACTTAAATATTCTTGATATTATATCACTTATTTATTTATATGGATAAAAGGGTTTCAAAGGAAATTTTATGAAAATTTTTGATTTACATTAATTTTTCTTCAAAAAGTAACATTTTTACTTATTTTATATGGAACATTTTTACAAACGGAAAAAGGAATGTTCTATTCTCAATGTATATAGAGACAATGAATTTTCTTCCACTATGTAAATTATTTTATTTTGGATTTCATTTAAATATTTCATGTTATCTTAAATGAAATACAATATTTCCTTTGTTTTTTGGGTATTTTGGTATTGAAAATTGGATTTCAAAAGTAATGTGTATTCTACATTTAAAATAGAATTTTTGAAAGAAAATTGTATTTTAATATATGAGAGTGATTTTAATGAGAGTTTAAATGAGTTTTGAAATCGGTGAAATGTTTTATTTCTTGTTGTGTTTCTTCGACATTTAAAATAATGAGTGGGGCCAGATATCTCTGGGTAAGCTCGTTATATTTTGAACTATGGTGACCATATAGAGCTCTAATGCATTGGGTAATGATTATATTCTTCTAATAATTATATTATAATTTGGTAGCATGGTTATTAAAATCTATAATGGTTTCTGTAATTTTTCAAATTGATGATGTCCTAAGGTACCTGCACTAATTTTCTATGTCTTAGGATGTGTTTTCATTGAAAATTTTGGGGTAAAATGTAATGCTTTCATGAAATGGATTTTCATGGGTTTCTATGTTTATAAATGGACTAATGACTTCCTTATTTTTATATCCCTTACTGATTTTTATGCTCATCCCATGTTTTTTAATTTTTTCACAGGTCATAACGACAATGGATTTAAAGAATTGATATTGAAATTCGTGAAGAGGATTTATAAAATAGATCATGGTTTATTTTAAAATTTTAGATTATTTAAAAAAATGTATATTGTTCAAAAGGGCCCACTTTTTATTTTTTTTGGTTTTTTTATGTTTGAGTTATAACACAAATATCTTAAACTATAAACATGAAAATAACCTCAATGTAAAAGAATGTAAAATTCCAAACTTAACGAAAGATTATGTATTTTTTACAGATGTGGAATTATATTTTGTGTCGACATAAGAAAAAAGAATGATATAAATGAATATAAGTGACTATTTTTAAATTTATTATTTTTTTCATGATATAAATTTATTTATAAATTTTATTAATTATATTATTATTATAAATTCTTATGAAACACTGAAGCAACATTTCCCCAATTAATAAAAAATTACAGTAAATGATTTCAAAAACATTAAAATTAATATAATTTGATTGAGTAAATAAGTGAAATGAATTTTAGATTAATATGAAATATTAATGTTGTTTAAAATTATTATATCCCTATTCAATTTTTTTGTCATGTGTTTTATGTCAAATTAAATAAATCGTGTATAGTTTTCAATAATGATATTTTGTGAAAATAATATTTCATTAAATTATATAAAAAACCTTAAAATATTAATATATGATAGGGGATATGATATAGTAGAAAATTTAATCTCTAGATCATTTATAGTCCAATTAGAACCATTTTGGATTGAGAATGGCTTTAATATATTTTATTCTTTTAAGAAATTCCAAGATATCCCCTCTACTCAATTATAAATGGGAACCCATCCCTTATATTATTCTCACCACCTTGAACATTCTATATTGACCAAAATATATCATGTTATCCTCTCCTATCCCTTAGAAACATTCTATATTTTCTAATAATTTGGAACAACCAACCCTAGGATCCATTAGAAGAGATCTAAAAGAGTTAATTCAAAAGAGAGGCAATCACCCTAACTAATATCCTTCTTTTTAATTCTCATTTTACATTATATAATTATGTTATTTTAATCATAAAATAGTAAATCTAATATCATATATATATTATAATGTTATTATTATTTTTAAACCTCCTTTATTAACCATTTTTTCATCAAATGAGAAGTGAAAGTACCGCTTGTGCATACGTACATCGTACTGTCTCCATGTTGCAATACAATTCATTTACCATCACCATATCTTATGGAAGATAATTTTTATGGTGGTTAATGTTTATAAATTATATGTATGGAATAATTATAATTCATTAATTATTATAAAATATCAATCTTCTTACCTTCAAATCTGTTGGGAAATGATAACGTTTCCCAAGCATACTTGTGGACTACAACCACCCTAAAGTTATGTGATTAATTTTTAAATTTAATTTTACATGTATATTAATAAGGATGAATTTAATGATTTTTTTTGATATATATAATTTAATAATTATTATTTAAATTGGAAAAAAATATTTCATTCTATCCATCGCAAAATGAAAACTATGCCCATGCGTACGTACGACCTGCCATCTCTATGAACGGTGAAATTCATTTTTATATCTCTATACATTTTGAGTGACTATAAACATTTATATAATGAATATATATGATATCAATATCAAGATTTAAATTATGTAGATTATGGTATCATGGTCAAAATACAATTACCAAAACTACCGAACTAAAACATACTTGAAAACAAAGCATATATCATCAGGATTAATAATTTTAAAAGAGAATTGTTATCAAATGGGTGATAAAATGATATAAGTAAATTATAAATTGTTTAATATATATTATTAGAGTTATATATTATATTTATAATAAATATATATATATTATACAGTGTCTTGAACACATACAAAGATAGTAAGACCTCAGGTAAGGGATTTTCATCTCACTCTTATATTTGTGAGAAACCTTCCATATTTACCACTTGTTTTTTTTATGTGGTGTATATACCACCTATGAATTAATTTTTAGATTATATTTCTGAAATTAATTGGGATTTAATTATCCATATATATTTATTTCTTCCATGGGTATAACGATTCAAATGTTACCAAAGAGGTAACAGTTTTACCTTACAATCTAATTTTGTATTTGGATTGTTTTACCTTTGTTTATGAGGATGAAATAGTATAGTATACCTCTCCATAAACACCTGATATTTATTATACACTTGTTATTTATTGAAAATAAATTTTTTATTTCATTTTACTCCCTTTAATTTTATAAGAGACCAAAAATATGTTTTAAGGAAAATAGAAATTATTTCTAACTTCGATCAGAAAACATTTTTTTCCATATCTCCGATTTTAGAAAATGTTTTATATAAAGTTTTTAAAATTATTTGATGATTTTTTAAAGTCATATTTAATCAATTTTCACAAATTTTTAAAAGTTTATATTCATAATATTCTTTTTTTCAAAGGAGGTATTTTAATACTTTTTAGAAAATATAAAATGAATGTTTTTGAACTTATACAGAATGAAGGGAATTTACGACCATATTAACTACTCAATACATTGAATCTTTATTTAAACAATTAAATGTTTATTTTCAATAATTTTCCCATAATAGTAATGAAATTATTATATTTTAATGATGTAATTTTAAAATAGATTTGATATTTCCTAAAAAATGTTTTATGAACATTTAATAATCATTATACTAATTATCAAAAAAAAATTGATTTCACTAATGATTTACTAGAGATATGAGCCATGGATACAATCTTTATTATTTCTCTATATGTTTTTTGAGGAAACTATGTGTATAAAATTGATTCAATTTCTACATGTTCTGCTATGAGGAAATAAATAAATGTTTTTTAAACCCATTTCTTTTCCTTAGGTTATACTATAATGAAATGTCTATGAAACACATTTATTTTCAAGGGTTTAAATGTTATGACTGGTTTATGATCTTGCAGTTGACATTTGTATTATTTTTATAATGTTACATGTGTGACATATATCTCCTTTCAATGAATTGGAAAAAAATTGATATCTCCCTGGATAAACAAGACTGAAATAGGGAGTGAAACAAGTTTAGTGAGGAACTATGTTTACTATAATAGTATTGGGAGTAATCCTTGAACACTATAACTATTTTTAGAGTGATCCCAATTCACTATGTTAGTCATTTCAGTGAATCCTTGAATATGAAGGAAATGATTTTCTATACTTATGTGTATTCCATAATTCCATTTCTCACACCAATGTTGTATTATCATGGAACATGTTCTTTAATTACTATATTGTTTATCTATTATGAACTGCAAGGATTTATTATATGTCTGAATTTATGTTCTATGATATACATGGTATGTGTTTTAAATGTTAAGCGTCGGTTATCATACCCATATTGTCGTGTTATGCATATGAAATCTATGATATATACCTTTTTAACCACTACTAGGAACATAACCTCACACTTTATTATGTTTCATTTCCTTAGGAGATGACGAATGGTTTCAAGAATGATATACCTTAGAAGGATACTTGTTTTGAATGACATAACGGGAGACTCTTATGCACCCATTATTTAATTTTCCATGTTTCTGATGATACTTGGCATATATGATTTTGGTATGGATAGATATTATATATAATGAATATTCACCTAATAATATGCAATATCTATGTATAAAAATTATGTTTCACAATATTTATCATTAGAGTAATGTTAATTTAACCTTTAGACATTAGGATGAGATAAATTTAATGAGAACCCTAGAGATAAGTACAATTATAAGATAAAATCATAATTATTTTAATTATCATGAATAACCTATGTAAAATCTAAGGTTTAATAGAATAATGTGTCAAGATTTAAAAATATTAAATAAGATATTTCATTATTATTTTGTTTCTATCTTTTATTACTGTTGTTAACACTATGCCTTTTTGGTTTTAGTCAATGGTTGGAACCTGAATGAATCAAGTTAATGTTGAATTCGATGGAAAATGAAATGATTTTACTCCTAAGAAGTCAATTGTTTTGGTAAATGGAATGAAACATATCATTGTTATTCTCAAAAAATTTATCATTATCTGAATCAGGTTAAAATTCAAAATGAGAAAATGAGGGAACAACATTATTTTGAGTTCTTCATAATGCAACACCATATTTTCTTAGTGGTTCTATTGATCTACTAGATTCTGTGTAGTGAATCAGTACCATTGAAAAGATATTTTCCATTCTACAATGTTTAGAGCATGAAATATTCTGTTTTTTTGTAAATAATTTAGAAGTAAAAGACGATCAATTGTGTACTCTTATCAAGAATATGATAAAAACTAAAGATATTGACTATATGAAGTGGGTTGAGTTTGAGAGATTATTTTTCAAAAATTAATTTAACCATATTCTTTATATAAAAAAGGATAATGAATTAATTTATCTTAAGTATATGGGTGATTAATATATTGGTACATATGAATAAAATTTTAGGTTACTTTGGAGGTATGCTTCTGGTACTACCATTCAACCAGTATGTTCGACATATTGATTCTTCAATTGTTTTTAACCAAGTGTCTGAATGGTATAATACATAAGGGGATCCCATAGCTATGAATGAATAATTTTTTGTTCTATAAAGTGTATATATAGTTTAGAGTTACCCATCAATCTAATGGTTTTTATATGTAAGTAAATATTAAATTCAATGTAAACTCTAAAACCCATGTAGAGAGGAATATGAGTGTTCCTTTATGATCAAATTGTGGAAGTAAATTTAGAGGAAATTATATTAATGAGACTAGTATATGTATCTTTTGTTAAAAGTAAGGACTCTTGGAAATAAAATATGGAAGTGATTAGAAAAAGTTAGGTGATGATATTAATAGAGAGAAATAACCAGAGAATGAACTACCCACACTCTAGTGATTTGTATACAAGGAGAATTATCATTATTTTAACCAATGAAAAAAATTTATGTTATTGATTATGATTTATTTTAATAACCTCCTAATCTAAGCGGAAAAGGTAAAACTCTTATGATCACTATTTATGATGATGGGTAAAATAAAAACATATTGATAGGTACACATAACATCCATTCTAGAACTGTTAATATCTTATTTGATTCTGGATCTACCCAGTCTTTTATATCTAAAGAATTTTCTAAAGGTAATATATTTTTATCTATATGATTACATTTTTAGTTAGTAGTAAAAATCTATAATTCTATAATCATTTCATCCCAAGTATATGATTATTCTCATGTTAAAGTCTGTGGGAATATTTTTCCAGTAAATTTTATTATTCTCCATCTAGTTGATTTTGATGTTATCCTAAGATATTTTTATTCATAAATCCCAAAATAAACTTTTTTAGGAGGGTATTCCATGTTTAACATTCTATATTGACCTAGGATCTTCTATCTATGTGATAATAAGTATGAAAATTTGATTGAAATTAAAATTATTATAAGGGTATTTATTCATACTCAAAAGTTCTTTTTTATCTATAATGGTTGGGGAGAACATAAACATAAACCATATATGTTCTTTGTGGTAGTGTGTTTATGCCTTTCCAGAACAATTTCCTAAACTTGCACTGAGTTTTGAAGTTGATATATCGATAGAAATCATAAATGGTTCTATATATTTTTCAAGGAATCCATATATAATGGCCCTGTTTGAGTTGCCTGAACTAAAGAGGATAATCTAAAAGAATATTGACAAGGGATTTATTTGGTAAGGTGAATCACCATTGGGTTCACTAGTTATTTTTATTAGATGAAATATTTATTAATTCTACCCAGCATTGATTATCAAGAAATTAACAAGATCACTATCAAGAACAATTATCATCTTACACATGTTGATGACTTGTTTAATAAACTATATAGATCTTAGTACTTTTCCAACATTGATCTTTATTCTGGATGTCATCAATTGAGGTTCCAGAAAGAGGATATTTCCAAGGTGAAATTTTGTGCAAGGTTTGGAAACTATTAAGTTCATAATGCATGATTATTCCTAGACGCAACATAAAATTATTCATCATGGGCCATTTGTATAAAAGTCATCACATGCGCAAAAATGAATAAAATAATTGAATAAAAATATTTTATTCTATTTTTCATAACCAATAATTTTTAGTCTTTAAATATAAAATTATGTCCTGATTCTAGGGTTATCCACATACCCCTGAATCCTATAGAGGATCGTTGGAGAGAACCTTGATGAATCTTTTCAGACGAACAATGATAGATCAATGATCAACATTCGTCATAATAAAAAATTCGTCCCAATTTTGACTATGATAGATCGTCCCCCATTAGTGATAGAACTAAATCGAGGAAGGGTATGTGATTTAATTTTTTTATTCACCATTCTTGAATTATACAAAGAATTATAATCAATTAATGAATATATTGATCCTTAGTTCAATCATCTTGTTGAATGGTTGGTTAGAGATTTTAGATGGGAGAATTATCTTTTTGATTCGAATTATTCTTTCTTTTTATAATGGAAACAAATCGATGCCAAAATGAACATTGATTGAGGTTCACCCCTCTTGATTGATCTGTTCTTTTCTCCCGCATTCATCATTCATCACGATCGTTTTTTTTTCATATAGCTTGAAAAATCATGATCAATCCATAATTTTTCACCATTTCTTCGTGCAATGGTCTGAGATTATAGATATGGGATTAGCATGTTTCAATAGAGGTGTGATAGTGGTAGTAAAAAATGGATCAGACTAGTCTGAAAACCCCCAATATTAAAGAGAGATGCGTGGAAGATGGTTTTGATGAAAAATTTCATTTTTATGATCTTATTCGATGGCAAGAGAATTTTGATTATCAACTGTGATGTCTGGATGAGGTAGATCCATGAATACTAGTGATATTGGTGCTAGATTCTATGGCACTAACAACGTGGGCTTGAGTGGGAGGAATACATAGGGTTTTTAAAAAAATCCAAATATACGCGGAATGTAATATATAATTTCATGATGTTTGGGCCCCCTAGAAGGTGGATATACTTTTAGGAGGGATTTAAATATTCCATAGTGTGTGGTCCCTGTTTCATGTCATGTAGTCCTTATCTGGGTACATGGTGTGTTCCTTAGAGGGTACACATTCATAGGGTGGAGTACATAGAGTGCCTATAAGGTGAGTACTCACACACACGATAAAACATGGACCATGTACATGGTCGAAGCAATGTATTGGAACAAGAGAAGATGTACACATGATGATTCATGTATTAGAACATGGGTAGACTACATGGGACATCTACATGCCATGTAGTACTACACTGACATAGTTTGAATGAAATGGGCCTTTTACATGGGTATAACCCGAGGTCAAGGGACACAACATGTAACCCCTCTACACATTATGTACATTTCATACGAGGATTAACAGTCATATCCTATATAACTTGGACATGTTTCATCAGGATTTGTTCCCCTTATCCTTTTACTGAATGTCGGTATAAATCATTTCCTTCTACTAGGACAATAATACCTTTAGTAAGACTTTCTAAATTGAGTTGTTGGACCCACATTAGTGGCCCAAAGTGGGATCCTCTATTAATTTTCATTCCCTAGGTAGAGTTCTTAGTATTGACATTACCAATCTTACCGGGTGTTAATACTCTACTTTGTAGGTTAAACTATATGGAGTTGTTGGTATCACCCAATAGACTTGGATTTGATCCACATTTCGTATTTCTCTTCGAATCTATCAGTGTTTGTCTCTATCATGATGAGACCCAAAAAAAAGTACCTCTTGTACAGATATCTTCAGTGATATTATACTCAGGAGTGTGTTCTCCAAGGATGAGTGCTTTGTAGGAAATTCAAACTAGAATCCTAGGCTGGTATACTATGGTTCAGACATACCTCTAGACTATGTATATTGGATTAAGCATATATGGATATTCTTATAATATTTTTTAGACATATACCTATATATGGATGACTATATTTCATTTGTTTTATGATTTGTGGTTTCGGTGTGTCCTATCACCCGTGAACAAGCTTTACCTGCACGTGTTGAAGTAAAATATAGTCATCCCTATGTCTACAAAAACATTTGTGCTTTAGACTTATGTGTTGTAGAAATATTATTATCATATGTGCTATAGACATATTCTTATCATATGTAATGTAGACATATTCTTATCCCCATGTAGGGATGACTATATTTCATATGTGTTATAGACATATGTGTTGTAGACATATGTGCAATAGACATATGTGCTGTAGACATGTGATGTAGACCTATTCAAATCATATGTGTTGTAGACAAATTCTTATCAATTTCTACATACCATATTTTCAGTGTGTCTTAGGGGATCGTTTGACAGAACCTTGGAGAATACTCTCAGGTGAATAAATGATGGATCAAAGATTGACATACCTTAGTTTTGAAGGCTATTTCCAATGATGAAAATGATAGATAATTTTTCATTAGATATTGAACCAAATTGAGGTAGGGTGTGTGATTTATTTGGTTTATTCCACATTCTTTATTTGTATGTTGAACATTAATCAATCTATAAATGGATTTATTCATAGATCGTGCGTATTACAGGGTGGTATTATATTTATGGGGATATTGAGAGAAATATATTTATTTTATTTTATTTCTTTGATTTTTGTTCTATTGTTAATGAACCAATTTGGGCACAAAAATCGATCAACGTACATTCCTCTTGAGTTATTTATTCTTTTATCCCCCATTAATTTTTCATCATTGGAATTTTTCATTTGGCCCATGACATAATAAATCTCGATCAATCGATCATTGTGCACCCGTTTATTGGTGAAACGATATGAAATCATAGATTCAAGATCAACATGACATGGTCGATGTGGAATGATGAAGACCGAGATATTCATATGATGAATGATCCCCAATATTTTGTTCTTCGACGTTCTTTAGTATGGAACAAATAATGATATTTAGATTTAATTTCCAATGTATTTAAAACCAAAATCAATTGTTAGTGCGATGGTGAGGCTTGACTAAGAATAACCTAGGATACTGGCCCAATTGGAGCTATATTGAGAGATAATTATGGTTCAAACACAAGTGGTATGAAGAAAAAGGTTTTCTAGAGAAACCTGATACACACTGTGTGTAGTCCATTGCTACATGACATGTAGCCCCTTTGAATGACTCATTGTATAGCTGAAAGAGTACACAAACATTGGGTTGTGTATAAGGGTTTCCAACACAATGTTTAATCTCCTAAATGAAAATTCCTAGACCATGTACAGAGGTTATCCCTTGTACTGGTACATGAGAACAAATACATGGTTTGAAATTTTATACTAGCACATGGATGAAGCACACCGATGGGACCCGGTGTATTGATACACGATGTGTAAACCATCTTCATGTTGTGTACTCTACTATACTACATGATAATGGTTTGAATGAAATCGAAAATTTCCATGTGTAGAACTAGGGGTCAAGGGACTTACATGTAACCCTTTTACATGTCATGTAATCTCTCTTACATGGATTAGATTTCTTGTCATATATATCATGGAATGGTTTTATTATGGTTCATTCACCTTATCTTTTTCCATGAATGTATGTATGAATCATTTTCTACTCCGAGGAAAATGATCCCTTCAGTGAGACTTTTTGGATAGAGTTGGTGCCCCTCCAAGAGGCCCTAAGTGGGATACTCTATTCATCTTCATGGACTAGATAGAGTTATGCATATCGACATGAAAAATATCACCTAATTAAAATACTATACTAAGAAGGGTATTATAGAAGGAGTTGTTGGCATCAATCCATTTCCCTAGAAGTGATTCTCATATGTGTATCATATTTTTATTCAGATCTATCTGCATGTTTCTCTATCAAGATAAAACACGATGAGAATTAACTGTCGGAAGGACATCGTTAGTGTTATTGGAATCAGGAGTGTGTTTTCTGATGATGAGTGCTTTATGGAAACTTTGAGATTGAATCCCAGGCTGGTATATTATGGTCGGGAATTACCTCAAGACCATGTGTCTTGAATTGAGAATATTTGGATATTTTTTATATTTGTTTTATAAATATAAATGTGTAGATTTAAATATATTTCATTTGATACCACTATCTTATGACCCATCCCAATCGGGCCCATGCCGAAACTCCACAATCCCACTACAAATATTCCATGGTCTGGTGACTTCCATTGAGTAGGAATATCACTAACATGGGAGTTGTTTCATAAGTACACGTACAAATGCACACATCTCCATTCCCACAAAATGATGAAATATAAAAACAACTACATAAAAAAATGCATGCATACATATATATCCCACAACAAGAATACAA
Organism: Viscum album; assembly: GCA_963277665.1. Classification (NCBI taxonomy): domain Eukaryota; kingdom Viridiplantae; phylum Streptophyta; class Magnoliopsida; order Santalales; family Viscaceae; genus Viscum; species Viscum album. The sequence continues at coordinate 1,345,331,180 of OY728123.1, forward strand.
AAGGGGAAGGGAATGCCGCAGTTGGTCAAAGCTTACAGCCCAAGGGATCCAAGGATGATTCGAGGTATGATCTGTGTATTTTTTACCTTATCTCTCGTATTAATAGACACATGTTCTAGTGATTACTTTCTCAACACATATCTTATTCAAGACATAGATATTCTTGTTGATATATTGACTCAAACCTTATTCTTGGAGAATCATAATGTACAAGACTCAATGATCACACTCTTATGCTGATAATGTAACCTGACTCTTCGTTGTGAGAGTTTAGGTTGGGATATCATGGTCATAACATCAGGTCCTTATGATGTCATTCTTGGTATAGATTTGTTATCTAAAATGCATGCCCAGATTGGCTATTTTAGTTGAATGGTGTGGTGTGTCCACATTTATAGAACTTGGTTATCTATTACTGTTGAATATAAATCATTTTCTGTGCATGATGAACTTATTCATAGAATGGTGAAACCAATCACTCATTAGTTGGATAGCCTAACCCTTTATGTAGTGGATTTTATGAGTTTGTAGCTTCATGTAGTGGCAGTGGAGTATGAGAATGTATTCCTCAATGATGTTTTGGTTTTAACTCCCCATCGAGTTATATAGTTGAACATTTATCTACACCTTGGGATGACACCAATATCTTTTCCAACATATTGGATGGATCTTGCAATGCTTCCCGAGGAAAGGGTACTATTGGAGGACTTATAAAGGAAGGGATGCACGAGACCCAGTGTTTTACCACGATCATCCCTAGTTTTGTTTTCCAAGAAGGAAGACGATAGGTTGAGGTTCTATGTGGACTACCGATTCATGAACCAGGTGACCATGAAGAACAGGTATCCACTACCAAGGGATGATGAAATCTTTGATCAGTTGAGAGGGGCATGATTGTTCTCATAGATTGGTCTCAGATTAGTCTATAATCAGTTGTGAGTACTATATGAGGATATATAGAATACAACATTCATATGTCTCTATGGTTACTATGAGTACTTGGTGATTCCCATTGGTTTGAAAAATTCCTCAGCAGTGTTCATGGGACTCATGAACTAGATCTTTCATCCTTTCTTAGACCAGTTAGTGGTTGTCCTTATCGAATATGTACCTATGTACGTAGCATACGAGTATGAGAATACAAGACACTGAAGGTTAGTTATAGGAAAACTCTGAGGGCACCAGATATATAGAAATCTCTCAAAGTTCTACTTCTATATTTAGATGGTCCACTTTCTGTGATATGTTATCCCAGTAGATGGAGTGGTAGACGACCCATCCAAGGTCAAGGAAAAGTTAGTTTGGGAGCCACCTAATAATTTGATGGAGGTTCAAAGCTTCATTGGGTTGTCAGGATATTATCAGAGATTAATACACGATTTTTCCATGATATCAGCACCCATGACAACTTTAACTCAAAAGGGGAAGAATTTGGGGTTGATAGAAATGTTTTTTCTCAGGATTTTCAATAGTAGAGGCATAGTTTGATGAGAACTTCAATCTTGATATTTCTGAAGGAAGGTGTCATGTATGAAGTATACTTCAATGCATCAGGGTTTGGTTTTGGTTGTGTCCTGATGTAGAGGTAAACAGTTATTTCCTATGGTTCATCCCAGTTGACACCAGATGAGTAGAAAAAGATGACCCCTAATATTGAGTATGTAGTGTAAGTCTTCACTTTGGAGATGCGGTGGCACTACCAGATGGATGAATGTTTAATCATCTACTCTAATCAAAAGAGTCTCAAGTATATATTCTCATAGAAAGAAATTAACTTGAGACAAAGGCAATGGTTATAGTTCCCCCAAGCTTATGGCTTCATAATTTTCTATACTTTTCGGTGGTGTAATGTGGTAGAATATGCTACTAGAATAATATATTTTCACAGTTTCTATGTGAGGCATCATATCAGTTTGTTTCATTTTCATTATCCTTTGTGGATAGAGGTAGAGTGTCTTACCTCCAGTCGATGGTTTTCTTCCCTCAACACTCACATTGATTTAGGGAGGCACAACAGGGGAATATTGACTACGAAACCCTACATGCACAGATATCTACATGGAATAATATTGATGGATATTCCAAATGTGTGGAGAACGTTGTTATTATCAAAGGAAACATTGTGGTACCAATGACATTATGGGAGGAGGTTCTAATAGAGTTTCACACCTCTCCTTTGGTGGTATATATAGGTGGAGAAAAGATGTACCAGGACCTCTGATATTAGTTCTGGATGCCATGTATGAAAAATATGTTTCAAAATTTATCCCTCGATGCTTTAATTATTAGAAAGTGAAGGATGAGCACCAAGCTCTAATGGAGTTGACTCATCCCATTGAGAGGACTAAATTGTAAAGTGATGAGATATATATAGAATTCATGAAGGGATTACAACATACCTCTAGGGGACACAATTCCATTTGGGTTATCATATACTTACTCACCATGCTGGACCACTTCCTAGCTATCCTAGAGAAGGGATCAGTGAAGAGCTTGAGATGCCTCTACATTTAAGAGATAGTATGAATCCATGGAGTTCCATCCAAGATTTCTTCTGATCATGACTCTCATTTTATAACCTAGTTGTGGAAGGGATTATAGATGGTGTTCGTGACTCCATTACGCTTGAGAATGGAATTTATCCCCAAAACAGATAGTGAGACTGAGCGAACAATTAATGTTCTCAAGGATATTTGACGAGATTACATGTTGGACTTTGGCCATATTTGGGAGGATCCCATACCACTGGTAGAGTTTTCATACATCAATATCTACCATTCCACCATTGGTATGGAACCATTCAAGGATTTTTATAAGAGACCTTGCAGGTCACCACTTTGCTAGAGTGACCCAGGTGAGTTAGCACTCCAGAGCCAAGAGTTGGTGCGAGAAACAACATGGAAGGTGCAGATCATCTAAGAGTGGATGAAGAATACACAGATCTATCTGAAATCTTATGCTAATAGAAAATAGATGCATTTAGATTTTGAGGAAGGAGACCATGTGTTCCTAAGAGTTTCACCTCAATGTGGATTATGGATATTTTGATGTGGCGGGAAGCTACCTACAAGATTAATTGGACCATTCTAGATACTATGTACAGTTGAATAGGTGTCGTTTCACTTATCTATACCACCATATCTAGACTAGTTACACGAAATCTTCCACTTGTCACTATTGAGGAGGTACGTTCCTGTCCTATCACACATTATTGACTGGGGAAAGCTGGACATCGAGGATGGAAGAAACATTGATGTGTACCCTATGTAGATCAAGGATTGGAAGGAGAGGATCCTTTATGGGTGATCAATTCATTTGGTTCATTTTTGGTGGTATCATGGGAATATCCATAAGAGCACATGGGAGTGAGAGGCTCAGATTCCTGCTCAATTCCCGAATCTATTTGAGTAGCCCTTGTTTTATATTTTTGAGACACAGAGCCCAAATGATGGGAGAATGTAAAGAATTATATTTTCCAAGTATTATTTTTAAATATTATAGGTATTATTTTTTATACCATGCATTATAGTGATGTGTGATTTTGAGGCCCAGTGATTCCAAAATAAATTTTTGAAATATATTAAATATATTAAATAGAAATCAAGCATGGTTTTCTGAAAATAAAATAATATCTTCTAAATAGGTTCCTGGATCAGATATATGTAGGAACTCTGGATCTCAGAATGCATATTTTAAACATGGTTTGTCTTAATAATACTAAGTGTGGGCCATATATGGAATATTTAGCACACTCATAGAAATGAATAAAATTATTAAAAAAATGATTTTATTACATTTGTCGATGAAACTACTATTTAGTCATTAAATAGACTATTATGTCAGAATTATAGGGTTATCCACATAACCATAGACCCTCTAGAGGATAATTTGAGAGAACCTTAAATAAATATCTTTGAGAAATATTGAAAGATCAAAGATCGATGTACCTCATATTTGATATATCTTGCCAATGATGATGATGACATATCGTTCATTTTGAGCGATCAAAATGAATCGAGGTAGGGAGTGTGATTTAAATATTTCCCTCATTCCTGAATTATATGATGAACATGAATCAATCATGAAATAGATTGATCTGTGGCTCGATCATCTTTTGGGATGGGATTACATGCAACATTTTGATTCGAACATTATCTTTCTGAGCCTATTTCTTCATTATTTTTCTAACGATAGAGGATCGAGATGGACATGAAAACTGATTGCGGTCTATATCTCTTGATTGATTTGTACCTGTACATCCTTGTTTATCATTCATTGTGGTGTTCTTCATTTTGTCCATGACTCGACAATTCTCGATCAATTGACCATTGTGCACCAATTTCATAGTGTAAGGATCTGAGATTATAGATCTGGGATCAGTATGAAAAAACATAAGTGTGATGGTGGTACCGATTAAGAGATTAAAATAGTTTGGAAAACCCCAATTTTTGGGTGAGGTTCATGACATATGATTTAGATAAACAATTTCATTTTTTTAGTCAGATTCTGTTTCTAGAGCATGTATTATGTTGATGATTATGATTAGATGAGGATGATCCACGAATCCCAATGATATTAGAGCCGAATCCCATGGTGACAACATTATTGGCGTGATTAATAGGAAGAACTAGGTTTTATGGAATATAATGACATAGATGGCATGTAATTCATAATTTCACGGTTTTTTGGGGCTCTATGGTGGAAAATATGGTTCTAGAGAGACAAAAACATTACAAAACATGTCACAACTATCACACGTTGGGTGGTCCCTCTCCAGATTCTTAGTGTTTACATCAGTGAGTAAAAAACACATGTTAGAGTACATGATTTTCCAATATGCTATGTACTCCCCCACACGATACGGCCTAAAAAGGCTACATGGGAGAATCTGTGAACTGTTATATAGGTAGACATATATAGAATGGATTTTTTTGTATTCGTACATGGGTAGACTACACAGGAAGTCCACATGCTATGTAGTACAACAAAGACATGGTTTTCATGACACAAATTATTTACATGGGTAGAATGTGGGGTCAAGGGACATGATGTGTAACCATTATATATTCCAAGTACTTTTTCAAACATGGATTAGATCTCTTTTCCTCTATATATTGGACAAGTTTAGTTATGATTTTTTCCCCTTATCCTTTCCCTAATGTTCAGTAAGAATCATTTCCTACTCATAGGAAAATGATGCCTTCAATGAGACTTCCTATATATGGTTTATTGAATCCCCTGAGGAGGCCTATAGTGGGATACTCTATACATCTTCATGCCCTAGGTAGAGTTATTGGTATCCAGGTCACTAATCCTACCAGGAACCGATCTTCCACTAAGTGGGTTAATCAATACTATGTTATCCGTATCACCCCATGGACTTAACAATGATCTTCATTTGTGTATCGTATTTCTCTTTGGATATATTAGCATGTATATATCTAATGACGAGACCTGATAAGAAGTATCTCTTGGAAGAATGCAGACAATGCTATTAGACTCTGGAGCATGTTCTCCCAGGATGAGTTCATTGTGGAAACATTGAGATGGAATCCTAGAATGGAAAACTATAGTTGTGACATACCACTAGACAATGTGTATTGGATTGAGCATTTATAGATATTATTATATGTCATTTAGACATATAACTATATAGAGATGAATGTATTTCATCTCTTATACGCTTTGTGGTTTCAGGGTGTCCTACTACGTATTATTATACTCACCCTACACAGACTTTCCCACCTGTGTCATGTCTTGTGAATATGATTAACCTTTTGACGGAGTTCTCAATGGACCAGGACCAAATGGTGCTTTGTGTGACCGGACAGACCGAGTTTTGTTATCCTATATTTTAATTTACAGTCCAATAAACATTAATTTCAAGTTTTAATTTTTTTAAAACTTAATTTTGGTGTGATTTTATTTGGCCCTTTTTACATTCTTTACTTCCTCACGTACTTTGAATTGGGATATAGATTCATGCATGCATTGGTTGTTTAGTTGTTTTTACATTTTGTAATTTTTGGGCTTGGATATCTGTGCATGTGTACTTGTACATTGAAAATAACTCCCATGTTAGTTAAATTCCTACTTGGTGCTAGTCACTAGCCCCTGGAATATTGAAGGTGGGCTCGGGGAGTCATGGCAGGGTATCCACTGGGATGATTCATGACAATTTTCACACAAAAAGAGTTAAATATGTCCTAAAGAAGTAGTTTGGAGCTGATTAAACATTATAAATACTTAATACATTACCACCTAAGTAATGTGAACAAGGTGAAATATTCTCTATGTTGAAATAATCATTTTATCTTAACTATTATAAATATGACAAAAGATCCAATATTTATATACTTATAATGAATGGATCTAGAAATATTCTTAGAAGGGGTGAAATATAAAATTTCAAAAATGAATATTTAACTATATAACCGGTTGATTATGAATGATAAACTGAAGGAAGATATATATCAATAGAAGGTGATAAATTTTATTGAATTTATCAATGATTATCATGGAATGATAAAGTTAAATAATTGAACATTTCTTCCATGAATATCAGATTTGAAGAATGAGCTATTATACGAGGCTCATATTTCATCATTCTCTATTCATTCTAGAATTATAAAGATGTATAGATATCTGATAGTGTATTTTTGGTGGTATAATATTAAGAGTGATATTTCGGAGTATATGTCTCGATGATTGGTATGTTATCATGTTTTTTATAAGAGAAATACGTCTTAGGTGATGTTACAACTATTACCCAAACACAAATGATAATGTGAAAAAAAATTAACAAGTATTTTTTATTCATACTTCTAAAAACATATAAAGGGAATAATGATATATGGGTTTCAATCGATCTATATAAAAATTCATAATACATTATTTCTATTAGTGAATATTTCTACTCATATCGTCTTTCAAGAATTTATTGCTTATAAGTTATAAGGTTTCATGGAGTACCACATTTTTTATATCTAGTCGGGATCCAAGGATTACGATGATTTTCTAGTGAATTATGTTGTAGGATCTGGATACAGAGTTGGGTTTCATTATTTTTTATCTTCCTTCGAAAGATGTTTTGTTTGAGATAACAAATCATACACAAGATGATATGATTAGATATTTTTCAATTGATGTTAAATGTGGTTGTGGTTAAAACCTTTCTAAAGTTTAGTTTTCATATAACAATCACTTTCATTCAAGGATTGAGATGGCTCCATATGAATTCATCTATGAAACAATGTGTAGAACTCCCACATTTTTGGATGATGTTAGAGAAATAATGCAATTAGAAGAGGATCTAGATGTGGAAAGACAATATAATGGTAGATCCATTAAATAACACTCCAAGGAAGGAAAATATTGGTAAAAAAGTTATGCTGATAATCATTGATGAGATTGTATGTTTGAAGATAGAAAAAAGTTGTTTCTAGAATTTATCCTTGGAAGAAGGTTATTTTATTTTGGAATAAGGGACCACTAGGTCTTAGTTATATTTTCCCTTTCAATATTCTTGATCGAGTAGCGATGATAGATTATCACATGGAATGTCCACCAAACTTCTTTCATGTTACCAACATGTTTTATATATCTATCATAAGAAAGTATATATCTAATCCATCACATGTACTAAAATCAATGGTCATACCATTAGAGAATGATATTAATTATGAAGGGAAACATGTATGAATCTAGGATCACATAGAAAGGCTCTATGAAACAAGACTACTCACATGGTGAATGTTCTCTAGAGAAATGATAAATTCAAAGAAGTTAAATGATAACCCAATGTTGTAAGGAAACAAAGTAATCATCATTTTTTATATCAGAATGAGAAATTTCAATGGTGAATTTTATTTTAAGGGGGGTATAATGTAACAACCATAGAGTTTAAGATAATATTTCAATATAAATAATTTTATTTCATTGGAAGCTTGTCTTACACACAACATAGAGTTTAAATAAACTTCTATATAATAATAAAATATTATTATTTAATTTCATCACCTAGTTGTTGGATTGATGGGAATGAATAGTAATAACAAAATTTTGAAAAACATTATGTTAACATGAGTATAAATAAATTCATCAGGTATTGATTAATTAGAATTAAAAATTAAAATAAATTTAAAGTAAAAGTAATATTTTTATAAAAACATGTGTTTATGATCCCAAAGTATTTATATATTCATAAATTAAAATTTTCACTATTAGTGACTGATTGAAATTAAATGTATATATTATTTAATTAAAATATGTTATTAAACCTCATTTAATATTTTTCTACATGTGATAAAATAATAATCTGTGTTTAATGCTTAAAAGTGATTTTCTCTAAAAATCCGTTTTCATCACATGTTTGAAATTATTTTTATAATTAATTTTTTCCACACTTAGAAATTAAATTTGATAAAATTTAATACATATTATAATTATGGGGATTCAAATTAGTTAAATAGGCCCATTTTTTCATCATGAATTGTAACTGTGGTAGAACTTATCTACACATTAAAGGGTTTATTCAATTAATCTCAGTTTAAAATACATGATATCGCCATAACATTCATCATAATTCTTATTTGATGAATTTAATCCTATATTTATAACCCTAAGCTCAAATATTTTTTGTTTAATGGCCACTTTTTCCTAAAAATGACCTTTATAAAATTTAAATCAAAGAATGTTACAAAATACCACTCTGTTATTTTTAAATATATCTTATGTGTCCAAATAGAGAAAGAAGAAAGTCATGAAATAATATATGTTTCTATTTTTATCTTTATGTAATTATTTTCATTATATAAAATTATTATTATCTTTTAGTATTATATAATGAACTCAAATTCTTATGCATAATTCATTTAGTGTTTTTCAAATTAATTAGAAATATAACAAATGATTTAAAAAATATTATATGTAATTTAATTTCAGTGATTTAATGTTTTAAATATTTTTTTAGATTCATATGACATATTTTTATTATGTTAATTTATTATAGTCTAGTCACAGCTTTGTATCTATTACTTTTAAGAAAAAATAATTAAATAATGCCTAAACAGGAAATAATGATATTTTTTTCAAAATAATATTTTCTTAAATTAATTTAAAATCCCAAAAATGTCAAAATCAGTCAAGAGAGATAATATATGGTTGATAACATCACCCATTTACCATTTATAAGATTTTTTTATATTAATCTTTAAAATGACTCGAATAAGTTTTAATATTTTATGAAATTTCATGAGTGCCTATACTCTCAATTATAAAATGAAACCCATAAATTCACTTTATCAAACAACATTGATCCATATAGATTAACCAAAAACATATAAATTCCATAATATAATTCATTATCAACATTCTATTGGTTCGTTTCATCCCAAAATACCAATCTGAGGATCCTCAATAGGAGACCTCAAGGAGTTCATTCAAAGGAGAGACAATCTCCTTAACCAATCACATTATTTTTAATTATTATTTTACCTTCACTAATTTTTTATGCTCTTCGTAAAAACATTGTAGTGTCCTAAACATACTGAAATGTTATGAGGATTATTAAACAACTTTAAATCACACTCTTTCAAACAAAATGGAAGTGAAGGTACTGCTTGTGCATACATACGACTTACCATCTCTATGTAACGATACAAGTTATTTATCATCACCATCCTATATGGATGATTATTTTTATGGGTTTAGTGTTTATATATTATAAATATGAAAAAATTATAATTCTGTAACTATAATATAATATCAACATTCCTACCTTCAGATTTTCTGTGAATCGATAACGTCGATCAGATGTACGTGTAGTGTAACGCCCCGACCCTAGTTGCCTAGAGTCGGTGCATTATTACATAACATTGGTATGATCACAAGAAAGATCAAATCTCGAAAGACCGATTGGTTTAGTAGCCTTGGAAACACTAGATATATTCATAAGTTTTACATTACATCATAAAATGAAAAACTACTACAACAACATAATGTCTCCATAATCCACACTACTATCCCCTCATAATATCCCTGCAGGTCATTCATAATTTACTTCTTCACATCCTGGGGAAAAATAAAACATAGAAAAGGGGTGAGCTCAAATGCCCAGTAAGGATAACAATATAGCGGAAACTTTCATAAATAAGAATAAACATTTAAGGCAATGCATTACTAAAACAAAAGCCTTTTAAAATTGAACTTCAACATGGTATGGCAAAAGTAAAATGAAATAATGCCATTTACTTATTCACATGGATATTCTACTAATCGAATAATCACATGCAAAAATCAATAACCACTTTCATAATGTTGGAATGCATAATGCCAGACTAACATAACCACATAGCCAAGGCCTCGTGCCAAGGCTACAAATAAGATTTTGTCAAGGCCTTGTGCCAAGACACTAGTTTGTCTCATGAGACCTACCGATGCATCGAGGAGCTATAGCGGGCTCCACCCGTCACTTATTAAGTCCAATGCATTCCCATATGAAAAGGTTTAAACATAACATAAACATTCGTATTAAAACTAGCATACGAAATGTCAATACTTTCACAATAAACTATGAATGGTATAAAAATAGCACATCCACAGTCAAACATATCACAAAACCTTCAATACAATATAGAAGTTTTGTATCATAATAAATCAACTTCAAATAATCTTAAAATCCATCAAAGGATGTTGACATAGATGAAATCAAAATTCTTTTAAAAGAAATATCTCCTTTTATTTTGAAATCATTTAAGATCCATATAAAATAAAACATTTTCTTTGAAAATATTCTTATAAGCTTGTATGGGAAGCTTCGACGATTTTATAACGGCGGAAAATAACCGCACCCGCCGTATAAGTTAAAAAAAACATTCTTACCTCAATTCTGTCGAAAAGGTTAAAAAGGACCTTGTTTTGAAAACGACGGAAAGATTCCTTTATAAACCTCTTATAAAAAGTCAAACAAGGGTATAAATGACTTTAACCCATATTCTTGTAAATAGTAAAATGTTTTGAAATACATTTCGAAGAAACATGGATGTGGATGATAAAGAGATCCCAGTAGATTATTACGTATAATACAACCTCGGATAATGAAGAGATTGTGAAATAACCCTTACCTTGTACTTTTCCTTGGTTGTGGTAGGTTAACCTCCTGTATAATGGTGAAATAATTGTTATTAAATTATACAAGAATCATATACATTAATATGATATCATATATGATCTTTTAATATTGATTTGATAATAATATCTTAGTATTATCGTTGTTTCGGGTGTTAACTTACTTGTTTTCTTTCATATGTTTTGTTACGTAAGACATGTTTGTAAAGGATAGGTTGTATATTATTCATATCCAGAATGATATCAAGTCCTTAAACATCATTTTTAAATCATAAAATGATAATTACGCTTTAATGGTTACGATGGAGAATGAATCTCATCGCGTTCGTGGAGACGGTAGTCCGTACGTACGCACGAGCGACAATATCATTCTTTTGATATTAAAATAATATATAAATGGATGGTATATCATATATACAGAATCATTAACATGTTATATTTATTATTTACATGAGTTTCACATCATTATTATACCCATCCAAATAATATTATATTGAATAACAATTACACCACGACGTGGAGACGGTAAGCCGTACGTACGCACGTATGGTGACATGTTATTCAAAGGGTGGATAGAATACTGAATATGATTGTACCATATTTATAATAACATCATAGTATATGTGAGATATTGGAGTTATTATTTCAGAATGGTAAGAACAAAGGAAGAAGAAGTGGAAGAAGAAATGAACTTAGAAAAGGGTTGTGAGATCATTACCTCTTCTTCGGGTTCTTCCTTTTTATTTGATCAAAAGGGCTCCTTAGGTTGGCTTTCTGATCAAAATAAGGCCTCTAGGTTATATTGAGGGATGTTGGGAGAGTATTTGGGCAGAGTTTGGCCGAACCAAAAGGCTTTAGAGGTGTGAAGAAATGAGAAGGAGGAGTGCCCTTTTATAAGAGGGGTGAGGGGCACCTTTGGAAAAGCTAGAAATATTAATTTATAATAAATTCATATTCGGTTTCTAAAGGCTCCAAAGTTGACTATTCAAAGGATGAGGTGGGGATAGGTCGAAAAAAACTCATCCAATAGAATTTAGACAGGTTTGGGTACTTATATTAACCTTATCTTTAAGTATTAACTCTAAGTTAATTAGTTTCACTTTTACAATGTCTCTTTGTATTTTTATATAATATGGTTAATAAACTTACTATATACATCCAAGCGACCCCCAAGTGGTCCATTAATGATTAACCTATCATAATATAAGTCTCTTGGCCGAACCTTAGATTTTTAGGAATTTAATATCAATTAATAATATAATATTTGTTTTAAGAACTCTTTTATGTCAATTTTGACACTATTCAATAGTTGATTTTTGTGAAACTCATAACAGATTGATTACTTCGAACAAAGTCAATTAAATCAATCCTAATATATCATATTATCCTAGAAAATTAGTGTAATTCATTAAAAGTTTCATATTATATTTATTTGGGTATTTATAATATCAATTATGTTAATTTTCTACTATTTTAGTAATTACTGCATCATCATTGTGTCATAAATAAAATAAATTATTAAATGTCTAAAAATTATAAATAAAACATCATTATTTAGGAAATATTTTTAGCTTTCTAATGAATATTTATAATCGAAAATCCAACATATATAGCCCTATGTAACAATTGTTTTTCTAAAAGATATATGCTTGTGTCATTTTTGTATTCATTTTGACTTAATTAAAATAAAGTGTCATTTTCACTTAAAAGTGGATCCATGGGGTCCCAAAATAGACCCAAAGATTCCCATGGTCGACCATGTATCAACCAATAGGGTTGAGACACGTTTTAGGGTAATTTAGTATTATTATAATATTATTTTTTTTAACCCTTATTTACCGGATTTACCCTTAACCATGGTAAATAAAATATTTACCGCAGTAATTATTCAAAATGTCTAAAAATAAAAGTTATCTATTTACACAATTTGAACATCCTGATTCCAAATATGGAATCCATTTTTCTAAATTCAAAACACAGAAGTGGCAGAAATTAATTTAAAATTAATTCCCGCTGTCAAAACAAAAAGCGTGTTTTTAAGAGATAATAACTATCAAAAGATTGACACTTGTTTATGTTCGGTTTAATTGTAAAATTATGTCCAATGACCAAAATTATATTAAATGGTAAAAATATATTCTAAATATACTTTAAAACCACTCAAATTCATAATTTATCACTAGTAATTAATTTGATTAAAAAAGTTGTTTTTAATTAAAATTTAGTAATTTTCACTATTCATCAAAATATGAAAGTTATCCGAAATGTACCAAAATTTCACCCTAGGCTAAATTCGATATTCCGAATCCAAAAATGAAGTCCATTTTCAAATATAAAATATATATAATTTCAAAAAGTAGGTATTACTATTCATAACGGCTAGTTTGATTAGTTATGGTGTGTTAGAACTCGGTGTTGCGTACAACACACGCTATCACATTATTCAAAGAGAAGCGTACCATAGAAGCTTGGGGTGTTACATTCTCCCCTCCTTCAAATAATTGCGTCCTCGCAATTTCTAGGGTATTACTGCATAAAAGGACTCGGGTGGTTCTTCATCATAAGTTCCTCGGGTTCCCACGTTGCCTCTTCCATCTTATGATTTCCCCACAAAACTTTTACCAGACGCGTCGTCCGGTTTCTCAGTACTTGTTCTCTCGTATCAAGAATCTTGATGGGCTCTTCGCAATAGGAAAGATCGGGTTCCAGTTCTAATTCCTCATAGGTGATTACATGCGTTGGGTCAGGCATGTATTTTCTCAACAGAGATACGTGGAACACATCGTGGACTTTGGAGAGACTTGGCGGCATTGCCAATCGGTAAGCTACAGCCCCAATTCGTTCTAGAATTTCGAAAGGTCCGATGTACCTGGGACTCAATTTACCTTTCTTACCAAAACGTATGACTCCCTTCCATGGAGATACCTTCAGGAAAACATGATCACCGACTTGAAATTCCAAATCCTTCCTTCGATTATCGGCATAGCTCTTCTGCCTACTTTGAGCTGCTTTAATGTGATTTTGGATTACCTTCACCTTTTCCACCGTTTCCTCCACCAGTTCTGGGCCTACAAGTTTTCTTTCACCAACGTCATCCCAACAGGTTGGTGTACGACATCTCTTTCCGTATAACGCTTCATATGGTGCCATCTGAATACTCGAATGGAAGCTATTGTTATAGGAAAATTCTACTAGTGGTAAATATTGATCCCACATACCCTGAAAGTCAAGTGAGCAAGATCTCAACATGTCTTCTAAGGTCTGAATAGTCCGTTCTGATTGTCCGTCTGTCTGAAGGTGGTAAGCAGTGCTCAAATGAAGTTCAGTATCTAGGGATTTCTGAAGACTTTTCCAAAATCTTGAAGTAAAACGGGGATCACGATCAGAAACAATCGATAGGGGTACTCCATGAAGTCTCACAACTTCATTAATATATAGTCTTGCTAGACGTTCCAGGGGTAGATCTTCTCTTATAGCAAGAAAATGTGCTGACTTGGTAAGACGATCAACAATAACCCATATTGCATCGTTCCTTCTAGGAGTCTTTGGTAGCCCCATGACAAAGTCCATCGTAATATTGTCCCATTTCCACTCCGGTATGGGAAGAGGTTGCATGACTCCTCCAGGCTGTTGCCTTCCAGCTTTCACTTGTTGACAAACCATACATCTTGATACAAAATCAGCAATCTCCCTCTTCATGTTGTCCCACCAAAAATGTTCCTTCAAATCTCTATACATTTTGGTGCTCCCAGGGTGTATAGAGAAATTGGAACTATGAGCATCATCCAGCAATTCCCTTTTTAGATCAGGTATATTGGGAACACAAAGTCTCTTCCCGAATTTCAAAATTCCACCTTCATACGCAAAGTCTCTCAATCTCCCATCATTCACAGCTTTAATCTTCTTTTGGAATTCTTCATCATCAGTCTGAGAACTCTTAATCCTTTCTAGTAAAGATGGTTTGGCAACCATTTGAAAAAGCATTGATGTTTCACCTTCCCTGGTTATTCCCATGTCCATCTTCACTAGATCCATGAAAATTGGGTCCCTTTCAATTCTCATCATGTTCAGAACTCCATGGTCTTTTCTGCTCAAAGCATCTGCTACTTTGTTTGCCTTCCCCGGGTGGTAGTGTATCGTGCAATCATAATCCTTGAGTAATTCAAGCCATCTCCTTTGCCTCATGTTGAGTTCTTTTTGTGAGAAAATATACTTCAAACTCTTGTGATCAGTATAAATCTCACATTTTTCACCATAGAGGTAGTGCCTCCATATCTTCAAAGCAAAGATCACAGCTGCTAACTCAAGATCATGAGTAGGATAGTTTTGTTCATGAATTTTCAACTGTCGTGATGCATAGGCAATAACTCTATCATTCTGCATAAGGACACAGCCAAGTCCTTTCTTCGATGCATCACTATAAATAACGAACCCATCATTCCCCGATGGTAGAGTCAATATAGGAGAATTGACTAATCTTCTCTTCAGTTCTTCGAAACATTCTTCACACTCTTTTGTCCAAACAAATTTAACCCCTTTACGTGTGAGCTTCGTTAATGGGTTAGCCAATCGGGCAAAATTCTGGACGAAACGTCGATAATAACCTGCCAAACCAATAAAACTACGTACCTCAGTTATACTCGTAGGTGCTGGCCATTCTTGGATTTCCTTGGTCTTAGAAGGATCAACAGAGATTCCATCTTTAGAGACAATATGGCCAAGAAAAGAAATCTCCTGAAGCCAGAATTCACACTTGTTAAACTTCCCATATAATTCATGCCTCCTCAGAGTCTTCAAGATAACGCGCAAGTGATTTTCATGATCTTCGTAGGTTTTGGAGTATACCAAGATATCATCAATAAATACCACCACAAATTCATCGAGATACTCCTTGAAAACTCTATTCATCAGATCCATGAATACATAGGGTGCATTAGTCAATCCAAACGGCATTACAGTAAACTCGTAATGTCCGTACCTGGTTCGAAATGCAGTTTTCGGAATGTCTTCCTTCTTCACACACAACTGATGGTATCCAGATCGAAGGTCAATCTTTGAAAAGTATTGAGCTCCATGCAGTTGGTCAAATAAATCATCAATACGAGGTAGGGGATACTTGTTCTTTATCGTTATAGCATTGATCTCCCTGTAGTCGATACATAACCTCATAGATCCATCTTTCTTTTTAACAAAAAGAACAGGGGCTCCCTATGGAGAAACACTAGGGCGAATAAATCCCTTATTACTCAATTCCTCTAGTTGTTTCTTTAGTTCGACTAGCTCTACAGTGGCCATTCTATAAGGGGTCTTCGATATAGGCCTTGATCCAGGAATCAAATCAATAGAAAACTCAACTTCTCGTTCTGGAGGATGTCCAGGTAAATCTTCCGGAAATACATCTACAAATTCTTTCACAATAGGTACATCTTCTATTTGAACATTCCTTTCCTCACCGACAGTTATTTCAGTCTCTTCCTCCCCGATAATTGAATTAAGTTGAGCTACAGGGGGTGGATCTAAATAAGAATTAGGTGGTGACGATTCTGCTCTAAAAATAAGGTGTTCTTTATCATTATCATCAAGAATCGTAACCTCTTTCTTCTTACAATAAATCTTCGCATCATAGTCCGAAAGCCAGTCCATACCGAGGATTATATCAAACTCAATCATAGGTATGACGATGAGATCAGCAGATAAAGAAAATTTATGTGCTCTAATGGGGACTGATTCACAAAACTTTGTTGCAACGATACTTCCCTTAGGAGTT
The DNA here is from genome assembly GCA_963277665.1 of Viscum album. Lineage (NCBI taxonomy): Eukaryota > Viridiplantae > Streptophyta > Magnoliopsida > Santalales > Viscaceae > Viscum > Viscum album. Next base: position 1,345,348,074 of record OY728123.1, read on the forward strand.
TTAACTGACAACTCCCTTATTAAATCAAATTGGAAATATCTAATTTTCTTAGCAAACTGGGAAGATATGAAACAATGCGATGATCCAGAATCAAATAATGCATTTGCTAAACTTGAGGAAACCATTAAATTACCTGCCACCACGTCTTTCGGAGTTTCTACCTCAGCAGTAGTGATAGCATAAGCCTGGCCTTGATCCCTTGGCCTTTTCTGAGGTAAGTTCTCCTGACGCTTAGGACATGCATTTGCATAATGCCCCATCTCCCTGCAATTGTAGCACTGAACGTTGGTAGCTTCCTTCTTCCCCTTGCAATCATGAGCTTGGTGGCCTTTTTCACCACACTTGTAACAGACTCCCATTCCCTTCAAGCAAGTACCAGGATGTTTCTTCCCGCATTTACCACAAGATGGATATTCAACCTTTCCCTTCTTCCCCTTATTTCCATTCCCAGATTGATCAGCAGGTCTCTTCTTCTCTTGCTTTGCTTTAAAGTCATAAGACTTAGAGAATTCCTTTTCGGTCTTGATAGCACATGAGACAATGTCTTCGTACGATGAAAAGGATTGTGAGACTAATGCTCGACTGAGAAATGGTTTTAACCCATCAAAGAAACGATCAATCTTACTTCTTGGGTTGCGAATATAATCACCAGCGTACCTCGCTAATCTTGTAAAGTTAGCCTCATACTTTGTGACATTCTCATCCTCCTTTTGTCTCAGACTTAGAAATTGTCTTTCCATATCTGCTCGATGGTCGCGAGGAAAGTATTTTTCTAAAAACAGATCTTTGAACTCCCTCCATTCCATATTTGATACTTCATCATCTTCCTTCGTATTTTGAATCAATGACCACCATTGATCAGCATCTCCAGTGAGGCGGTAAACTGCCATGATAACTTTTTCCCTTTCACTGCTCCCCAAAGCCTGAAATATTTTCTCTAGGGAAAATATCCATTGCTCAGCTACTAAGGGATTTGTATTCCCATTGAACATTGGTGGTTGTTGCCTCATGAATCGATCTAACATTGATCCTCCACGCTGCGGATCAGGGTGCTCCATACGGGTAAGGTTATTATTCATAACCTGAGTAAGTTGTCCCAGTACGGTGATTAGCTGATCAGCACCAGTTGCATCACCAGCCCCACTATAATTATCTTGAGCAGGAGGGCAATCCCTACATGGAGTGCGTGCATTGATACGGTTTCCATTTCTTCCACTAGGCGCCATTTCTAAACAATGGCATAAACTAGATCAGTTTATGAATCAAAATACAAAATCCCATACTTATAAAACACTTAACATAAATTGAACTATTTATGGATATAATCCATAATCATAAAAATGTTTTCTTTGAGGAAGTATATACTCATAAACCCTTCATAATGATTTGTAAAGATAATGAGAGTTATCCTAAGCATATCCCCCGGGAGTGTCGTAACCAAGAGTGCAGCAAGGCCCGTTGTCGTGCACCAGTTCCCGTTCGAGTCTAGCTCAAAGCGGTGTTTTCGGGTTTTACCCCTAGGTACATCTGTGCCAGAGCCGCCTCTACCTGCTCGTATCCAGACAGGGATGTATTGCTCGGAAAACTCACAAAATCTCTACAATACCAAAATTCTAGGAAGTTCTTCTATACTAATCCTCAAAGTTCATCTTAGGTCTACGTGCTCTAATCAGAGTTTATCTAAATCTAGTTTCCAAGGTTTGTACTAAACTTCCTCTGATACCAACTGTAACGCCCCGACCCTAGTTGCCTAGAGTCGGTGCATTATTACATAACATTGGCATGATCACAAGAAAGATCAAATCTCGAAAGACCGATTGGTTTAGTAGCCTTGGAAACACTAGATATATTCATAAGTTTTACATTACATCATAAAATGAAAAACTACTACAACAACATAATGTCTCCATAATCCACACTACTATCCCCTCATAATATCCCTGCAGGTCATTCATAATTTACTTCTTCACATCCTGGGGAAAAATAAAACATAGAAAAGGGGTGAGCTCAAATGCCCAGTAAGGATAACAATATAGCGGAAACTTTCATAAATAAGAATAAACATTTAAGGCAATGCATTACTAAAACAAAAGCCTTTTAAAATTGAACTTCAACATGGTATGGCAAAAGTAAAATGAAACAATGCCATTTACTTATTCACATGGATATTCTACTAATCGAATAATCACATGCAAAAATCAATAACCACTTTCATAATGTTGGAATGCATAATGCCAGACTAACATAACCACATAGCCAAGGCCTCGTGCCAAGGCTACAAATAAGATTTTGTCAAGGCCTTGTGCCAAGACACTAGTTTGTCTCATGAGACCTACCGATGCATCGAGGAGCTATAGCGGGCTCCACCCGTCACTTATTAAGTCCAATGCATTCCCATATGAAAAGGTTTAAACATAACATAAACATTCGTATTAAAACTAGCATACGAAATGTCAATACTTTCACAATAAACTATGAATGGTATAAAAATAGCACATCCACAGTCAAACATATCACAAAACCTTCAATACAATATAGAAGTTTTGTATCATAATAAATCAACTTCAAATAATCTTAAAATCCATCAAAGGATGTTGACATAGATGAAATCAAAATTCTTTTAAAAGAAATATCTCCTTTTATTTTGAAATCATTTAAGATCCATATAAAATAAAACATTTTCTTTGAAAATATTCTTATAAGCTTGTATGGGAAGCTTCGACGATTTTATAACGGCGGAAAATAACCGCACCCGCCGTATAAGTTAAAAAAAAACATTCTTACCTCAATTCTGTCGAAAAGGTTAAAAAGGACCTTGTTTTGAAAACGACGGAAAGATTCCTTTATAAACCTCTTATAAAAAGTCAAACAAGGGTATAAATGACTTTAACCCATATTCTTGTAAATAGTAAAATGTTTTGAAATACATTTCGAAGAAACATGGATGTGGATGATAAAGAGATCCCAGTAGATTATTACGTATAATACAACCTCGGATAATGAAGAGATTGTGAAATAACCCTTACCTTGTACTTTTCCTTGGTTGTGGTAGGTTAACCTCCTGTATAATGGTGAAATAATTGTTATTAAATTATACAAGAATCATATACATTAATATGATATCATATATGATCTTTTAATATTGATTTGATAATAATATCTTAGTATTATCGTTGTTTCGGGTGTTAACTTACTTGTTTTCTTTCATATGTTTTGTTACGTAAGACATGTTTGTAAAGGATATGTTGTATATTATTCATATCCAGAATGATATCAAGTCCTTAAACATCATTTTTAAATCATAAAATGATAATTACGCTTTAATGGTTACGATGGAGAATGAATCTCATCGCGTTCGTGGAGACGGTAGTCCGTACGTACGCACGAGCGACAATATCATTCTTTTGATATTAAAATAATATATAAATGGATGGTATATCATATATACAGAATCATTAACATGTTATATTTATTATTTACATGAGTTTCACATCATTATTATACCCATCCAAATAATATTATATTGAATAACAATTACACCACGACGTGGAGACGGTAAGCCGTACGTACGCACGTATGGTGACATGTTATTCAAAGGGTGGATAGAATACTGAATATGATTGTACCATATTTATAATAACATCATAGTATATGTGAGATACTGGAGTTATTATTTCAGAATGGTAAGAACAAAGGAAGAAGAAGTGGAAGAAGAAATGAACTTAGAAAAGGGTGGTGAGATCATTACCTCTTCTTCGGGTTCTTCCTTTTGATTTGATCAAAAGGGCTCCTTAGGTTGGCTTTCTGATCAAACTAAGGCCTCTAGGTTATATTGAGGGATGTTGGGAGAGTATTTGGGCAGAGTTTGGCCGAACCAAAAGGCTTTAGAGGTGTGAAGAAATGAGAAGGAGGAGTGCCCTTTTATAAGAGGGGTGAGGGGCACCTTTGGAAAAGCTAGAAATATTAATTTATAATAAATTTATATTCGGTTTCTAAAGGCTCCAAAGTTGACTATTCAAAGGATGAGGTGGGGATAGGTCGAAAACAACTCATACAATAGAATTTAGACAGGTTTGGGTACTTATATTAACCTTATCTTTAAGTATTAACTCTAAGTTAATTAGTTTCACTTTTACAATGTCTCTTTGTATTTTTATATAATATGGTTAATAAACTTACTATATACATCCAAGCGACCCCCAAGTGGTCCATTAATGATTAACCTATCATAATATAAGTCTCTTGGCCGAACCTTAGATTTTTAGGAATTTAATATCAATTAATAATATAATATTTGTTTTAAGAACTCTTTTATGTCAATTTTGACACTATTCAATAGTTGATTTTTGTGAAACTCATAACAGATTGATTACTTCGAAAAAAGTCAATTAAATCAATCCTAATATATCATATTATCCTAGAAAATTAGTGTAATTCATTAAAAGTTTCATATTATATTTATTTGGGTATTTATAATATCAATTATGTTAATTTTCTACTATTTTAGTAATTACTGCATCATCATTGTGTCATAAATAAAATAAATTATTAAATGTCTAAAAATTATAAATAAAACATCATTATGTAGGAAATATTTTTAGCTTTCTAATGAATATTTATAATCGAAAATCCAACATATATAGCCCTATGTAACAATTGTTTTTCTAAAAGATATATGCTTGTGTCATTTTTGTATTCATTTTGACTTAATTAAAATAAAGTGTCATTTTCACTTACAAGTGGATCCATGGGGTCCCAAAATAGACCCAAAGATTCCCATGGTCGACCATGTATCAACCAATAGGGTTGAGACACGTTTTAGGGTAATTTAGTATTATTATAATATTATTTTTTTTAACCCTTATTTACCGGATTTACCCTTAACCATGGTAAATAAAATATTTACCGCAGTAATTATTCAAAATGTCTAAAAATAAAAGTTACCTATTTACACAATTTGAACATCCTGATTCCAAATATGGAATCCATTTTTCTAAATTCAAAACACAGAAGTGGCAGAAATTAATTTAAAATTAATTCCCGCTGTCAAAACAAAAAGCGTGTTTTTAAGAGATAATAACTATCAAAAGATTGACACTTGTTTATGTTCGGTTTAATTGTAAAATTATGTCCAATGACCCAAATTATATTAAATGGTAAAAATATATTCTAAATATACTTTAAAACCACTCAAATTCATAATTTATCACTAGTAATTAATTTGATTAAAAAAGTTGTTTTTAATTAAAATTTAGTAATTTTCACTATTCATCAAAATATGAAAGTTATCCGAAATGTACCAAAATTTCACCCTAGGCTAAATTCGATATTCCGAATCCAAAAATGAAGTCCATTTTCAAATATAAAATATATATAATTTCAAAAAGTAGGTATTACTATTCATAACGGCTAGTTTGATTAGTTATGGTGTGTTAGAACTCGGTGTTGCGTACAACACACGCTATCACATTATTCAAAGAGAAGCGTACCATAGAAGCTTGGGGTGTTACATGTAGACTAACATCTCTATGAAATAATGAGATTCATTTTCAAATTTCTATTATACATGGATGGTAATAAGTATGTACTTAATGTGTATATATGATATATATGATATAATAATTATTATACAATTTTGAGTTATTTTTTAGCTTTCTATCATCCCATTCATCAAAAAATAAAAACACCATTCATGTGTATATACATCCTAACATATCTATTAATTAGGTAATTCAATTTTCTATATCTTCATATTATGAATGAATATAAAAATGTATATAATGATTACATGTAATATTTATATCATTACTAAAAATTTTGGGATGATGGGACCATGATAAAAATACAAAGAGAAAAACTACCGAACCAAAACAAAAATGAAAAATGAAGTAGATATAATCCAGAACAATAATTTCAATAAAGAGTTGTTAAAAAATGAGTGATTAATGGCTATAAGTAAATCATATATGGTATAATATGTATGATTATGGTTCTATAATATATTTATAGTAAATTCAAATTTATTATATAGGTGTTTTGAACATGTACTATGGGAGTTAGACCTAAGGTAATGGATTTTCATCTCACATTAGTTTCGGTGAGACACAATACATATTCATCACATTATTCTTTAAAATAGTGTATATAATACCAAAGAATTGATTTTATGAAGATTAATATGGAATAAATGGATTTTTACCCACTTATCCAATGTTATTTATTTTATAGTGCTAATGATTCAAAAGGTACCAAAGCTGTATCATTTTTTATGTTAAAATCTCCTTAATTATCAGAATTAGTGAGGATTAAGTTTCCTATGATGAAATAAAATGAAATTATTTTCAAGAAACTCATGAATTTTGTTAAAATATATTAATTTATTTAAAATAAACTTTTCCCATGCATTTTTCTAACCGTTAGTAATCAATAGAGAGAAAATATTATTTATGTAAAATCAACTTTATTTATCTCTTTAGTCAAAATTCCATTTTCTCCTACATCCATGTTTTCTAAGACAGTATTAATGAAGATTTTTAATATTATCCTATGAATCGATAAAATAAAATTTACCCATGTTTTACCTTCTAATAAATGATTTTAAGGTGAACCTTTTATCCCTTTTTAAAGGATTTGTTTTCTGAATTTTTACAAAAGTATTAAAATAATTTTTTTAACATACACAACATGAATGTAGTTTACTACGATCATAACAAGTCAATTATTTAAAAACATTCTTTATAATATCCCATGTTTATTTTCAAAGGAAATGGTTCCCATTCTTTTTTTTAATTATAAAATTTTAATAAAGTGATTTCCAAATAGAAATTATATTTTCCTTGTGATTATTTAATGATATTTTAATGGTTTTTATATACATCTACGCAAAAAACCATGATATAACTTATGATTTAATAGGAATATGATGAAAATATACCAACATTATTTTTATTTATACAGATTATCTTTATTATTAAATTTTTCATTGAAATCCTTTAATTTTCCATGGGTGATCATACGATGAATTGATGGGATGTTTGTGAAAACCATTTATTTTTTATGCATCATTATATGATGAAATATTTACGATACCCATATCTTTTCATGGGTTTTGATATGATGAATGTTTTATAATCCTTTACAACACATATATATGATTTTCATTATGTGATGGATGAGACTTATATATCTCTCTAATTCATTGGGTAATGATTGATATCTCATGAGATAAATGGCACTAAAATGGGGAGTAAACACTATTTAGTAAGGGACTTTGTCCACTGCGATACTCTTGGGAGTTAACCATGACTTATACTATGGTTTTGGGTGTGAACACAATCCACTATTATCATCTTGGAAGTGAATTCTTGAATACTAAGGAAATTATTTTCTATTATTTTGTATATTCCACAATTTCATATCCTACACCAGTATTATACTCTCACGGAACATGTCCCTTGATTATATTAGGAATAATGTTTTATTATCTACTTATATTACTTCCATTACTCATGTTTAGGATTTATGATATATAGGGCATGGATTTTAAATGACAAATTAATTTTCTAATAACCTTATTCTCATGTTAAGATTATTTAATAATTGATATATACATTTATTACCATTACTAAGCATCCAGACTCTTCCTTTCCTATTCTTCATTAACCCAGGTTATGAAGAATGTTTTTAGAATGATATGTCTAAGAAGGGTGAGGGTTATGAATGATATAATGGTATAGACTTTTGAATTTTTTCCATTATTCAATTATATAACACTTTTATGATTCTTGAATGGTTTTTATGATATGTAATGAATAAACATATAATAAGTTTTAATATATTCTTATGAAAAATATGCATCATTATAGAAATTTTTTTAAAAGTATAAAAATAAATCAATATATCATGGTCCACTAAATCAATGTGATATACCTTGTTTGGTCACTCTGCTATATAATCTCCAACATATTCTCATCCACTGCACACACGGATGCCACTAGTACATGTCCGTGAGACATTTGATGGCCACTAAACCATAAATCTTAATAAAACCAATGCCATAATCTTTTACCTCACATCTATTAACGATGTCTACATGATCACAAGACAACCAAGATTGAAAATCCCATAATAGACACCCTACATACATCTTTCATGCATTCCATTACATGAATTTCATCGATCGTGTGAATGCTCATGTTTTACAAGATCATGTTTCCACAAATCCACCACAAATATAATATACATCATGTCCGCATATAATATTTTGAAGAACAAAATTGTCATAAAGGACATCCTCAATCATGTGATGTTCCTTATATTGTGTGATCATGTGGTGTCACATGAAGACCGTTATCAGAAAAATCCATGCTAAAAATCACCAAATCCATTGTGTAATCTAGTGAAGTGGATCAAAATGACCTCATGAAGACGTCATGGAAAGTACAATGGATCACACAATCAAGTGATAAAAACCACATGAATCCTTGGTGATGTCACAATGAATACAACTGAAAAACAACATATCTCCCTACATGAGAACGTTGTTTCATTTATAGATTTCATCTCATGAAGATGTTGACAGATTCGTAGTGTGATATTCTATATTTTATCACTCAATATCATGAAGGATAGGTGATTTGAAGACATTAATAAATCATTGTACTGAATAAAAATGATGTTTAAAAGAATAGGTTTGTTTCATGAGACTGATCATGTGAGCTGCATGATTCAATCAAAAGGGGTTCTATAGATTACATGATCAATAAGTTACAATATTACAAATCCTTGTTTAAATCACATCATCATCGCAAGAGAGGTAGTGTATCACCCCTTCATAGGATAATAGTATCATTTATAGGATCTTTTGTGTGGTCACCTCATTGGTTGTCTACTAACATTATAAGTTATTATGTTAGTAGATCATTTGATTCCCTCAAAGCCTATCATGTGTATCATATGAATCCATTGTGTGAATGAACAATAATAAAACAGCATTCATGGATAGTTTTGGAGATTAAAAAACCATTGAATGAGGATGATAAAGTAAACCATGTGAAACCATCAGGATATGGGTTGTTGATCACGTGATCAAGTTATTATGATCATGCAAATACATGAAGACACAACTTTAGATTCACATTAAAAAACAACATATCATTACTTCTTGAGAACCTACTTTAATTTATAGCTTCATAACATGTGATCCCTTGGATATCTATCATGTGTTTGTATATTGACATCTCTCATGATCATGTGAAACCATTAAAGTGATCGCAAGAGTCCCATAATAATTTTCAAGGGATTGCCCATCAAAATATAGTAGATCAGTCACATTATTACCTCACATGATCTTATATCTACCTCATCATTACATGATCATGATTCACAATATGATAATGAGAGCCTCAAAGATAATTTTACCACGAACTCATTTTGGGTCACGAGGAGACTTTATCGTGAAAGTAGAAGAGCTGTTATGATGCCTTTGAATATAAAAACTCCTTCCCTAATCATTGAAATGAAATGGACATACATGGATTGAAGGATAATAGTACACAAATACAATGGGATGTGCATCGAAGAGAGAATGATCGGGGTAGAGGTGGTGAAAGGATGTCAGATTCAAATAAGTTCTCCAGGTAATCATGAGACTCTTTCATGAGATCTCATCATGAGACTCCAATGTGTTATCCCCTTAAGATCACATGATCTCATGATGATATGAACATCATATGAGATATTTTTTAAATGATACATCCATTCATCCAAGAATCCATTTGAGAATGAACCTTTTTTTATTTGAACATCCCTTGTTATGTAGCCTTGGAAAGTATGTTAACATGTGGCCACGAACTCCTCCTATCATGAAAACCATAATCCATGTACCCATGGACGTATAACCATATAAATGTCCATGAGACCCCATAACATTGACCGCATTAGTTCAAGAAATATATTGACTTGTTATAAGTCTCATGAATCCTTCAAGCATCCCTAATCAGGGTCAACTAGCCTAGTACATAGAAATATTATTCATTCAAAAGGATTAAAAAACTAATATATGTTAAAATCAAATATATTCCCATGGACAAGTACTCGTGGAATGTTTGTGAGATCCTGTCATGGAACTTCATTGCGTGAATCCATTATGATCAAACAATCATATGAACCATTTTAATGTGAAAACTCCATAACATGACGCCATAACATGAATGTGAACCAATGGATGTTCCTCCAACTATCATGAAAAACATTTTCCTTGAATAAGTTGTCATGAAATGGAATATATTTTTATCATGAGTCCTCACATGTCTCATTAAACCATTATGGAGCTATAGAAATGAAACTCAAACCCCTGGACATGCACCCTATTTGATACATGTGATCCTAGACATGATCACAAAACCATATCACATGAATCCCCTAAAATGACAAGATTACCTTACTCCTCACTCATCTCATGGTGTGGTTATGTCAATCACTCTAGACGTGTTGTCTTTTAGAGAAAGAACACCTTTGTCTTGTCACCCTCGATCACATGAAAAATATTGGGCATGTCATCCTCGATCACATGAATACCCCTAATCTTGTTATTCTTGTCATAAAACAACCATCAGACATGTTAACCTAGTCAGGTAGGTACACTTGGACATGTCCCATGTGAACCCCCGATCATGAAACTTCGGCCAACCACCTCTTTCAGGTGGAGAGTGTCCATAATAGACTATGGTTAAACACTTATGAAACACTGTTTATGTCATGACCTAGAAAGATCCTACATGAAATTAAAACATATTAAATAGAACATTCATGGTCGTCAACTATCTTCATACATCAATGCATAAAGAATGAATATATGTCTCCTTATCCACCATTGGATAAAAATGAATATGTGTCTTGGTTATCCACCTTAGTGTATTCCTCGCCATACACTAATTATTCTATCCCACAAGACCCAAATTCTCCTTTGTACTTTTCATTACACCTCCTCTATCATTGGATAGTGGGTGTGTTTCTACTGGGGCATCCCTTTATGTTTAATCCATGACCAAGACCCCCAGAACAGAAAACCCATCCACTAATTAAGAAAAAACTGAACAATGGGGACTCTGATTCCTATTAAAACAAGATATGTTTGATATCATTCAGAGGTAAAATCTCTATAACATTATTTCCATGATAATGTTTAGTATAATATCACTGGAACCTCAGCATGTAAGTCCCTTATAAGTTCAATCTTACAATCTAAGGAAAAATGTCATATATTCTACTATCTATTTTTTCTCACACCAAGTATGAATCATGCGGGATTATAGACATTCCATGATTATACCAATAACATGATGTGTATTCCCCCAAAATGGGAATCCCTTGAGATATAAGTCCAATTACATATCTTATTCAATCAAAGGGTCATACTCTTGACGAAAAATCTTCTTTAATCCTTAAAATCATATGTACCACTGAAACCCTATGTTTTTTAACATTTATGATATAGATTCCCATAACATGAACTACACGGACATTGATTCCTGTCTTAATTGGATATATAATATGCCTCTCAAAGTCCTATTAACTATAATCAATATTCAAAATCCTTCATGAATCCTTACCACATGAATCTAAATTACACTATGTAGTCCTATTATACAACCTAATAATATTTAAAAAAAACAATGGAGGTTTCGATTCTTATTCTCATAGGATACATATGATTATAGTTGATAGTTCTATCAAATCCCCAAGAAACCAAATTCCTCCATGGATGGAGATGAAATATAGAGTTCCTAAATATTGATATAATGTTGAGAATTATAAATATATTAGAGAATATTGGAGAACATGTGAAACAATATTTTTTCATCAACACAGGGATTTGATCAAGATAATGGCCTATGGGTAAACAATATTTTATCAAGGATTTGGAATAATTAGAAACCATATCTCACATCAATAATAATGTCTTGGGGAAAGAAATAATTCTCCAAAAACATCGAGTGATGATCCAAAAATACCATCTTACCAACCAATGTGAGTTCCCAATAATCATTGTAATGAAGCACTGATGACCATATAAATTTGGAAATAAGGCTCATGGATTGATATAGATGTGGGTTAAGTTGGGTTTTTAAAGACTAAAATGGATAACTCAAGGAGAATATGATCAGAATATAGGTCACCTATAATTTTTTCAGGAAAGAAAAATAGTCAACCTAATGTGAATCCTTTAACTGATTAAACCCCTTTTATGAGTATAAAAGGATAGTTTGTCAAATTCCAATTGGGTCATTTTTCTCCAAAGTTTTAAAGAAACAAATTGGTGAACCTAATGTGAATTCTTTAGCTGTGTCATCTATTTCATGAGTACAAAATGACGGATTTCCCAATTCCTATCAGGCTATTTATCCATAATTTTCTCAGCAAGCAAAATGGTAATTCCATTATGAATACATTAACAATATTAAAACTATCTCATGTAAAAATATAAGGATAACCCTTTTATACATTAACTGTAAAAGAAATTGATCAACCATGCACTCTTATATATAACACTCCATCGATAAGGTGTATTATTTTCTCTCCCTATTTTTTATATTCCCTAAAATCCAAATAGAATCTTAAAATGTGCTAATGGAGTCCAGGATTTTTATATAAATTAGTAATACCTATTGAAAAACTAAAGATACTACGATAAAACATCTAACAAAATTATTATATGAAAAACCCACCAAGGAAACCTTGGCCCTAAGAACGCAACATATCTTGTCGCAAACCCAACACCTCTAGTTTTGGATGGTGAATTTCCTGGTCCAAGAACACAATCTCAATGTATCTATCCCAACATTGGAGGTATCTTTTAAATTTACATAGTGGATAAATCCCAACAATATGCATTTCCCATAACATGTCGCTGAGAGGAATGTGACCCCTATTTCTACATTCAACCACTTTTTGTGCTTTTCTAAAGAGCGTATCAATATGTAACCTACCTATCTCAAGGAGTAGGATGATGAAAATAACTATATCAAATAAACTAATAAATATCTTAAAAGGAGGGATCTTATCCACTATGGTCATCATCATTGACATATGACCATAATTCCATAGGAAACTATAGAAGAGGTTGTGCCTACCCCAACCAACCAAACCTGGGAATCCAATTGGAGAGCCCACATATGGTATCCAAATTGAGAATCTAAAATGTAGGCCAATATATTGGATAATAATAGTGTATCTTTGGATGATATAGATATCCCAAGAGCAGCCCAAAATCAATCATAGATCATCACTAGATATAACACTCAAACTACATCATAATTTGACTCGGTGACTGTGGAATCTCAAGGAGAACCTCAACCCATAGAGATAAAGGAAGTTTTGTCATTTTTAACCTTGGGGTTACCTATAATATTGGTTCTTACCCACAAAATGATACAATGATCACCGTCCAACCAAATGGTAAATTGGACACTGACTCATGAAATGAGTTACTCCATTGAAAAGGAGCACAATCCCACAAAGTGTACATTATGGTCCTTCCATTTGGGGGTTCCTCTATGATTAAGAATAAGAGTACTTAATTCATGTGATTATTAGAATATAAACTTCTCAGGATCCCAAGGGCCATGAGATCCTAAGCGGAATCCATGAATAATGTAAGATACAATGATCTATAACTCTCTCATGTATCCAAAATGGGTGGGTTACTAGACCTCAATACTGCCTCCTCGTATGCAATAGGAGGTCAACTAGCAGTGGGGATATAAATAACTATGCGAGGGGACTATACCCCATAGTATGAAGTTGCAATAATAGTGATATAATGATCAGAGTAATAGAAATTCTAAAAATAGTGCAATAAAAGTCGATAAACCAAATATTAATTGAAATAGAAAAATATAACAATATAGAAAATAATGTAATTACAGACTAGAATGTATCAAAAGCATAGGCTAAATGTAATAAAAATGGATTAAGAAAACTTCCCATGGAAGAAAAAAATACATCGGTCTAGATACCCATGTGAGTATTGTCTCTAATGTCCAACCCATATAGAAAGAAACATTCAAAAACAAGTCCCCTTTCCCTTATCCAAACTTGCATCCATGTAACCTACTTGGGTGCCAAATGGTGGTCCGAAAGGAGTGTGTGTATAACTGAGTAGTTAAAAAAAACCCAGTCTATTATAAACCAATCTAAAATAATGTTCATGAAATAATGAGATAAACAAGAGTATTAATTAACGAATGAATATAATCTAAAAATCAACCTTCTTATGTTCTATGCTAATTTGTTTTTGAGAATTTAGCATTTCCATTCCAACTGTTAAGACAAATTCAGGGAATAATCACATAACTGAGAAAACCCCTACGTATAATAATTTTAGAAAAAAATAGACCAATACCTATGTATAATAATATCATCATAACTAGACCAACCACTCTATATATGTATTCTAGATTAACCGTTCCACGAACTATAAGAATTATATCAGAATTGGGCCATGAACTATAAGCATTATATCACAACCAGGACAATACCTATAAGAATTACATCATAACTGGGACAACCCTGATATGGATCACAATATAAGATACAACATAAATCAGAATGGAAATAATAACACAATAATACATAATAAACCAAAAAATTCAATTCATGCAATTACATTTTATCTTCAAAATCCCATTAATTCATCATGTTATGTCTTAAACCATTAACAAACTATTATATAAAGCCACATCATATCAATCCAGGACCAGTCATTTAAAAAAATTGAATCCATTTTACAATGTTTTCCTATCACAATAAACCACCTAATATCTCATGTCATGTGAATTCATGTTTTATGATAATATAAAAATTATTATTTTTGAAGGGTAGGCTCGCACTATGTGTGGCTACAATCTAGGCATCCACGCTATTATATCCAAAGGGATCCAAATATTGCTTTAAACACATGATTTATCGTCACTTCTTGAATGGACCGAAGGCCTTATTTTTATTAATTTGTTGACAATACCCATTTAAAGGTATGAGAGGGATGCATTACAAGGCCTATAGGCTTAGTGGATTACATGAACTGAAGGCCTTAGAGGAATTCTCCCAGACATGAATACTTATAAATGACCCTCCCCAGCATCAAGATCATGAACTCTTCTTCCCACCTTCGCATTACATGTTCGACTAGTAATACCTATACAGAGGTTTATAGGCGTGGTCTCTATGGAAAATTATATACCATTTCATTCATATAGATCTAGATAGCATTATTCTAGTGAAACTACCTATTTTGAGTCCTCATCTGGAACTAATTCTTTTAGTCGGTCTAGTTACATCTATATTGTATGATATGAATGGTGTCTCAAAGGCCTTGAGGTGGCCCGAAGGCCTTGAGGTGTCCCAAAATCCTTAACTAACCTGAAGGCCTGGGGTGCCCCAAAGGTCTTAAGGACTCCATGATCAAACCTATAACCCAAAGGTGAATAGTTACAGCTTTTAAAATACCGAATAGTACCTACTATAGTCCCTGCTATAGTACCTTCATAGTGCCTGCTACATTACTGCTATAGTAACTCGGAAATATTCCTCCACCCAAATATGAACCTAGGTCTTATGGATTCACTTAGAGATTCCTCCCCAAATGGGGTTAGGAACATGTAAATTATCTCCACTTATTATTTTGTTATTAAATATGTACATTTCTTTAGACTGATCACATAGTATTACACACGCTTAAATAAATACAAATAGACTAAAGGGACTGGTTCAAGACCACCAACCTTTATCCAACTACCCAGACAACACTCTAAAAAACTAACACCAACGAAGAACGAATTAAAAGGACATCACAAGGAAAACCTATATCACATAAACATAAATTTGAAAACCTGATTCAAGGACATTCAAAATATCAAGCCTCATAAACAGAAAATCGAATAATATAGAATAAAACAAAAACAATAGACTTCATCAAGGATCAAATGCTAGAACAAGACATCTTGGAGGGGGGGAATTTCCCAAAAATCACATGGAATCTCTCTATGGTTTGAAAGGTGGGGTTTCATAAGCTATAAAAATAAATCATAGGTAATTTGTGGTTTAACGCTGCTAGTCCTGAGATATTCATGAATTGAACCACTTTCACAATGGGAATTTCTCGATTAATAAGATACGCCAAAAAATGTGTCGTCTCAGGTAAAAATAAACATGATAAACCCAATTATAATTTGAACTTGTTTCATGATCTTAACCAGTTCATGTATTCTTTTTTGAAACATTTCCACGCCATATAACGTGTTCATGACCTGAAAGTGTCTGGAATAAAGATTATGTTTTGGATTATACAAAAAAATATGAAACCACCTCTCAAGATTTTTAAACACATGGATAACCCACGAATTCTGTTGGATCATTTATACCAAGACTCCATTAATTCATATAAACATGCATCCCTTCAATTTTGGTCATTTTTCTTAAAAAAAATCTCCATCCCCAAAAAACATTCTTGACCATCAAAGTTTAATGAACTATATAAAAATGAACTAAAATGCATTCAACCAATACTCTAGAGTGATGTACCGGGAAAATATTTGATCTTACTACCCCACCACCATATAATTGATCATCCTTGAGCTGCTCCAATCATAAATATGGGGAACTAAAAGATAAGTCTATCAATATTACTCAAATAAAAAATTCCATCTTCTAGGTCTCTTCATGAACACACCCATGCTACTACGAAACTCTAACTAATGGTATGGTATATCCCTAGAGATATATATAACTACATTTTATAATATATATAGGATGACCCTAAAAGGATTCATTTGTATCAAGTTCAACATCATCAATTTATTCCACATGATATGGTTGATGTTGATATTTACAATGTTGAGATTCATGAAACACATAAGACATGGAACTATTACATTGTAGAAGGGTTAATCTGTAGTCCATTCATTCAACCCTTTCCACTATCTCAAATGAAATGAAAATCCTATGAACTAGATATATATATTTTTTTATAAGTTGATTCACTAACCTAGGAAACACCCTAAGAAAACCAAAATGTCGCACTTCAAACTATAGAGATCATCTCCACTAATCATTGAATGATTTATGATTTCACCAAAAGGTTACCAACTACTTCCTGGTCAAATAGAACTTCTAAAAATGCATGATGATAGTTCTAACAAGAATTGAATCACCTACATTTAACCAACTGAATGGTTACCTACATGAACATCCGAAAAACTCTTTAATAGTGTCCATATAGAATGATTCATAGAAGTTGTTATTATATTAAAACTCTACCAGTTCTATATGTTGCACCCAAAAACCCCAAAAATCCAGCACACAAGATTATAACATATCCTCCAAAATCTGAATCATCCATTTATTTTTGTCATTATTCTATAGATGATAATCTATACATAAAAGAACCTGTGATCCCATTGAATTCTAAACACCCTTCCATAACTGATACATTAAACGAGGATCTCTATTAGAAACAATATTTATTAGAAAAAAAATTAGTTAAACTATATCGCTTATATAAATACTACCGAGATAATTAATGTTCAAGGTATCCTTCATGGGAATGTAGTGGGTTACCTTTTTCAATTGATCCAAGATCACCCATACTACATCATTCATATTAGGTGTCCTATGTAATACCCTTACTATGTCTATAGATACATAATCCAATTTTCATTCAGGAATGGATAGAGGTTGAAAAATCCCATCATGAATCTAATGGATTTCCATCACCTACTTCCGGGTGAATCATCTTAATATGAATACTTCTATCTCTTTCATCATTCTAGGAAAACATTACTATCATTGTAGATCATGATACATCTTTATCAGATAGGGATGTACCCCCTATCTAGAATCAAGAAACTCCCTCATCATCTCATCGTGCAAGCCCTTAGGAACCCATACTCGTCCATGGAAAATATTATATATTTTTTCTTCTAAGAGAAAATAATTATTGTGGATCCCAACATTATATGCCATCCCATAGTGATAATCGCTTTATATATGATATCTACCCACTCTTGATCTGGTACAAAATCATGGGTATAACAAACGTCTTAGTCAGAGCAAGTCATCAAAAGGGATTCAAAACTTCTATATTCATATCTAAACTGAGTGTGATAATATTCCACTAATCACAAGAATATCACAATTACTTCATAATCATCTTAATTTTCAAGGCATTGGTAATGAAACTACCATTTTCTGGTGTATATGATATCCTGAAGTTGAAAAACTACAGATACATTACCCACCTCATTTGATACTGGTTTGGGTAACACTAATAATAAATTTACCTAATGCTGTTGTTTTATGTGTACAAAAAAACCTATTTAAAAAAATATTTTCCTATAGCATCTTACTACATGTAACATTTATACTAACACTGTATCATTAGTAAGATAATTCCTCTCCTCCAGTATCATCTGTTTAGATCCATAAACAACCATTTTGTCCTCCTGCATTAGAACTAAATGATGTCTAACTCATAATGTGCCATAGTACATGTTGTATTCCATACATAGAAAAGTTAATATGAGGATAATTGTTGAGGTAAAATGACTCTTTAGCTCTAAAAAAATCTCTCTTAAGCCTCTAACTGAAAAAACTTCACCCCTTTCTTGGTCATCTATTACATTGGTGTTTTATATTAAAGAAGACCAGTATAAAACATTGATAATAACCTAAAACCTCTAGAATGTTCCTAATCATTAATATATTATATAGCCACCCCCAATAAACCAGATCTAGAACCTTCTATAGCTCCAAAACACTCCATACTCTGTGATGACATGACCTATGAAAAATTACATTTGCAATGCACAAAATTAATTTAGATAGAATGGTGTAAAGATAATTCTCTCTCAATGTTCTTTGGTAATTTCAATATGTTTTGAATAATCATTTATAGACTGGGATTACACTAACATGATGTAAACTAAGACCACCAGGAACTAATCCAAAAATGATCAAACTTTCTGATTCATTAAGGTCGTGAATAATGTCAAGATGTTTTTCTGACCAAAGAACATCACTAAAGACTCAAGGAATCCATACGTACGCCTAAAATAATTTCTTGGTATGTATAGTGTTTTGAATCTCAAATGATCATACCCTGATCTCAAGTCAATCTTAGAGAAATTATTGGAAACACTCTGTTGATTGAAGAGATCATCAATGTGCAGAATGGGATACCTGTTCTTAATCTTCACCTAGTTTAATATCATATATTCTACAAATAATTTAAACATCCTGTTTTCCTTCTTGTTGAAAATAACTAGGGAACCCCATGACGACATACTAGGTCATATGAAATCCTTATATTCAATATCTCCCAATTTAAATTTCAAATCTTGATGTTCTATAGGTACCATCATATAAGAGAGGATGAAAAATGGATCTGCTCCAAACACAAACTTGATCATGAACATGATCTCTTGCTCAGGTGGTAAGGTGCATAAATCATCAACAAATAAATAATAAAAACATTATACCACTAGAGAAAATTTATCATACTACATACCCCCATAATCTATAGAAATTCTTACTTTCTGGGTCATGCAAAATTTTAATTTTTACTAAATTGTTCATGAATGACCATCATGAATATCCCACTAAACCTTGTGAAAATATCTACCTCCTTTTGGAGATACAAAGGTAAATTGCCTCCAATAATTGTAAATATTATCATGGTATATAAAAAATCAATCGATGCACATAATGAAATTTAAACATGTAATTTTCAGTACAATTTTTTCTGAAAATAAATTTTAACCACCAATTTATAGAGAACATGCCTTAAAAGATTTGATATTCTATGATCACACTCCCAATGGTTTTTCATTTGTCAATACACCGTCCAAAATTTCAAAAACAATTCCCAAAAAAATACTAAAAAAGAGTATATATTAACGACTTTTATGCTTTTGTATCAAACAAAGAACAAATAAGTGTAGAAGATACAATAATTGTATATCTGATATTAGAAATAATTACATCCAAACTATAAAAAGTAGAATAAATTTCCTACAATTGAATTACCCCTATACCATGGGCTACTGTATGACTCCCCTATGATGATATCTCTAGATAGTATGGCTGCTCCTATACTAGGGTTCAATGTCCCCTACCGTGATGTGAATATTTAGTGTAACTCCAGCTACTAGTCTGATACGGGGTAACCGAGTCCTTTTGAGACTCTGATACATGTCCGGATCCACAATCACTGCTCTGATATAGCAGACCTCTATAAAACCTTTGAAGGTTCCCAACCTTCTGTAAACATAACACTCCAAATCAGGGTATGAACAATGACGCCTCTTGTGTTTTTTACACATTGGTGGAATAAAAACATAGAATGGTCCAGAGATAGATGCTCAATACATTATTGTTCTTCCCACTGTTTTCTTAGTGATAATTTTCATATTTATGTTTCTTTCAACTAGAAGAAGAGATCATAGTTCACCTTATTCAAGATCCTGGATACTACTCAAGACCTCTCTTACATTACCTTCTATAATGAGAGGTTGATTCATTACGTTTGATATTATACATAATCAATAAATTTTTACAAGTGACTAGTTATCATATTGAAGCCCAACTAAGAAATGCCTCACACTGGAAATCTCATTAGCTGCTAAATACAGATCAAAGAGTATCATGTCATTAAAATTTGTAATGTATATCATTACTGGATATCCCTCCTATTTTATGTTCATGAACTCATAATCAGTCTCATCCCCCAATGTATTAGGATGAATGTGGCTAAAAAACTTTACCACAATGTTCTTCCAAGATAACTCCTCTTGCTTCCTGGCTAGCTCTAGAATGTCCAACCACTTCTTGACTGACCATGAAGCATGTAATTAGTAGGATGAAACCTCCAATACATGGTCGTATCATGGTTGATGAGGATATTATAGATAGACATGATCCTAAACTCAATTTCCTGGAGGCCTCGCTCCATATTGAACGTAGGTGGATGGAGAATATGAAACTATCACATACACTCATACATCAATGATATAACTTGAATGATATCCCTTTCCTTGAATTGCATGGACCTCAAGAAGATTTCATGAAGCTAAACATCCACACGATCATAATGTAATACATGAATCTATTGTTCAGCTGTATTAAAAGTCTATTGATTTGCACTCTCCTAATTCTCAATTTGAAGACAATGAGGAGACATTTTCTCTACAAGATATATTCACTCCTTAAAATACTGGATAATATCCTGTCTAACCTCAACATTTGACATCAAAAAAGAACAAATAGCTCATAATATATATAAATATGGATTAATAAGTGAATTATAATGACATAACAATTATTTCATTTCATTTATCATATCTAATAGGGATTTTATTTCAAATTTCATACCAGAAGATAAATCACATGCAATAAATATTTCCATATCAGGAAAAATGAATTTCAATACATATCCCTATGTGCCTATAATGATTCATGAATACTAATCTCATGAAATACTCAGACATGAGTATGAATCACTTGAAACAATAACATCCCACAACATGTGAACCACCCAAGGTGAAATGATATCCACTATAAAAAGTGAACAACATGAACAATAATCCCATTTCAGGGTACACATCTTTTCCGGTGAACATGGGTTAGCCACTCCAATGAAAATTATCATCACCAAGCTCCAACACATAGAAGTATCCTTTCTATATTTATCAAATATTGAAAAAAATAGAATTAAAACCCTAATGATCTGATACCACTTTGTGACATCCCATGATTCGACACTCTCTCATGTGGCCAAAATGGGTGGGTTACTAGGACTCTAAAATGCATCCCCAAATGCCAAAGATACAAATAGAATCATGGATGAAATGAACATATTAGGGATACTATACACTATGATTTAGAGTTGAAGTAGCAATAGAATAAATATCCAATTAATAAAAAAGGTGAAATAGTTCAACAACAATAAATAAACCAAATTGTGAAGGCGACATACCAAACCAACAATATAGGAAATAATATAATGAAAAAATATAATGTATCTAAATTTCAAGATGAATATTATACAAATGAATTACAAAAACAACCCAGGGAAGACACCAATGACCCTAGTATGAATTCCCATGCTGGTCTTATCTTCAAGATCCAACCTATCATGTAATAAGAAATTAAAAACAAGGTCATTCTCTACTTTCCAAACCAATATTCATGTGAAATTCTTGTGCATCATAGGGAGGGTTGAACATG
This sequence comes from Viscum album, assembly GCA_963277665.1. Classification (NCBI taxonomy): domain Eukaryota; kingdom Viridiplantae; phylum Streptophyta; class Magnoliopsida; order Santalales; family Viscaceae; genus Viscum; species Viscum album. Next base: position 1,345,370,355 of record OY728123.1, read on the forward strand.
GTGTGAGTATAAATCAGTACTTCAATACCTCCATGTACAATCAGAACAATTTTAGAGTAAGCTCATGAAAGAAAGTGACAAATAAAGCTATTTATTAATACATTAATACAATAAACACAAACAATCTATTTCAAAACCATTCTAGAATATCTCTGAGCATGTGGTGTTACCATGTCAAAAATTACAAGAAGTCCATGGAATAGTAGTAAATCTAATAAAATCCATCAGTATAATAATTTTCAGATAACTAGCGAGAGACCTCTATATATGTATTTCAATATAACACGATCATGCCCTCTATATAATAATTTTAGCCTACTTATGCCGAGCCATGATAGAATTATAGAATAACCATCCCAAGGACCATGAGACCCTAAGAGGAAGCCATGAATAATGTAAGTGACACTAATCTAAAACTCTCTCATGTAGCCAAAATGCGTTGGTTACCAGACCTCATGATTGCCTCCCCGTATTCCATATGTGGTCAACTAGCAGTGAGGATATAAAGAACTTTGTGAGAGGACTATACCCCATAGTATAAAGTTTCAATAATAGTGATAATATGTTAGAGTAATAGAAATTATAAAAATAGTACAATAAAAGTCGATATGCAAAATATTTATTGAAATAGAAAAATCTAACAATATAGAATATAATGTAATGACAGACAGGAATGTATCAAAATTTTAGACTAAATGTAATAAAAATGAATTAAGAAAACATCCCATGGAAGAAAAAAAGACATTGGTGTAGATACCCAAGTGAGTCTTATCTCCAATGTCCAACCCATATAGAAAGAATCATTCAACAACAAGTCACTTTTCCCTTATCCAAACTTGCATCCATGTAACCAAATTGGGTGCCAAATGGTGGTCTGAAAAGAGTGTGTGTATAACTGAGTAGTTAAACAGAACCATGTCTATTATAAACCAATATAAAATAATGTTCAGGAAATAAAGTGATGAACAAGAGTATTAATTAATGAATGGATATAATCTAAAAATCAACCTTCTTTAGTTCTTTGTTAAAATATCTTTGATAATATAGAATTACCATTCAAACTGTTAAGACAAATTCATGGAATAATCACATAACCGAGAAAACCCCTACATATAATAATTTTAGAAAAAATAGAACAATACATATGTATAATAATTTCAGCATAACTAGACCAACCGCTCTATATATGTATTCTAGAATAACAATTCAAATAACTATAAGAATTATATCAGAATTGGGCCGTGACCTATAATCATTATATCATAACCAGAACAATACCTATAAAATTACATCATAACTAGGACAACCCCTATATGGATTACAATATAAGATACAATATAACTTAGAATGGAAATAATAACACAATAATACATAATAAACCAAAAAATACAATTCATGCAATTACATTTTATCTTTAAAATTCCATTCATTCATCATGTTATGTCTTAAAACATTAAGAAACTATTATATAAAGCCACATCATATCAATCCATCTCTAGTCATTTAAAAAATTAATCCATTTTCCAATTCTTTCCTATCACAATAAACCACCTAATGTCTCATGTCATGTGAATTCGTGTTTTATGATATTATAAAAATCATTATTTTTGAAGGGTTGGCTCACACTATGGGTGGATACAATCCAGGAATCAACACTATTATATCCAAAGGGATCCACAAAGTGTTTCAAACACATGATTATCATCACTACCTGAATGTCCTGAAGGCCTTCTTTTTATTAATTTTTTGATAATACCCTTTTAAAGGTATGAGAGGGAAGCCTTACAAGGCCTATAGGATTAGTGGATTACATAAACTGAAGGCCTTAGAGGAATTCATCCCAGACATGAATACTTGTAAATGACCCTCCCCAACGTCTAGATCATGAAGTCTACTTCCCACCTTTGCATCACTTGTACTGCTAGTAATACCTATACATAGGTTTATAGGCTTGGTCTCGATGGAAAATGCCATACCTTTTGTTTCATCTAGACCTAGATAGCATTATTCTGGTGAAACTTCCTATTTTGAGTCCTCATCTGGAACCAATTCTTTTAGTCGGTCTAGTTGCATCTATATTGTATGATATGAAAGATGTCTCAAAGTCCTTGATGTGGCCCGAAGGCCTTGAGGTGGCCTGAAGGCCTTGAGGTGTCCCAAAATCCTTAACTAACCCAAAGGTCTTAAGGACTCCAGGCTCAAACCTATGGCCCAAATGTGAATAGTTACATATTTTACTGTACCGAATAGTACCTACTATAGTCCCTTCTATAGTACCTTCCTAGTGCCTTCTACATTACTACTATAGTAACTCAGAAATATTCCTCCACCGAAATATGAACCTAGGTCTTGTGAATTCACTTAGAGAATCATCCCTAAATGGGCTAAGGCTAATGTACATTATCTCCACTTATTATGATTTTATTAAATATATACATTTTTTCAGAATGATCACATAGTATTACACACACTTAAATAAATACAAATATAATATAGGGACTAGTTCCAGACCACCAACCTTTATCCAAATACCCAAAAAACACTCTAAAAAACTAACACCAACAATGAAAGAAGTAAATGGAAATCATAAGGAAAACCTAGATAACAAAAACATAGATTTGAAAAACCAATTCATCGACATTAAAAATATCATTCCTCATAAATTGAAAATATCATAATAGAGAATAAAAAAATAGAATTCATAAAGGATCAAATGCTAGACTGAGACATCTTGGAGGGAAGGAATTTCCCAGAAATCAAATGGAATCTCTCTAAGGATTGAGAGGTGGGGCTTCATAATCTATGAAAATAAATCATAGGTAATTTTTGGTTTAATGCTGCTAGTCCTGAGATATTCCGGAATTGAACCACTTTCACAATGGGAATTTCTCGATTAATAAGATACGCCAAAAATTGTGTTGTCTCTCGTAAAAATAAACATGATAAACCAATTTTTAATTTGTAATTGTTTCATGAAATATAAATTTTTCTTGATATTAACCAGTTCATGGAATCTTCCTTGAAACGTGTCCACACCATATAACATGTTTAGGACCTGAATGTGTCTGGAAGAAAGATTAGGTTTTGGATTATACAAAAAACTATGAAACCACCTCTCAAGCTTTCTAAACACATGGATAACCCATTAAGTCCTTTGGAAAATTTATACTTAGACTCCATAAATTCATATAAACAAGAATCCTTACAATTTTGTTCATTTTTCTTGGAAAAAAATCTATATCCCCAAACAAATGCAAGACCAACAATGTTTAATGAATAATAGAAAAATGATCTAAAATGAATTAAACCAATACTCTAGAGGGATGTACCGGAAAAATATTTGATCTTACTACCTCACCACCATATAATAGAACATCCCTGAGCTGCTCCAATCATAAATATGGGGAACAAAAAGATAATTCTATCCATATTACTCACATAAAAAATTCCATCTTCTAGGTCTCTTCATGAACACACACATGCTACTACTACACTCTAACTAATGGCATGTTATTTCCCTTGAGATATATATAATTACATTTTATAATATATATATAGGATGACCCTCAAAGGATTCATTTTTATCAAGTTCAACATCATCAATTTCTACCACATGATATGGTTGATGATGATATTTCTAAAGTTGAGATTCAAGAAACACATCAGGCATGGAACTATTACATTGTAGAAGGGTTAATCTGTACCCCAGTCATTCAACCCTCTCCACTATCTCAAATGGAATGACAATCCTATGAACTAAACATCCCTATTTTTTTATAAAGTGATTCACTAACCTAGGAAACACCCTATGGAAACCACAATGTCACACTACAATCTCTATAGATCATTTCCTCTAATCAGTGAAATATTTATGATTTCACCACAAGTTCACTAACTACTTCCTGGTCAAATAGAACCACTAAAAATGCATGATGATAGTTCTAACAAGAATTGAATCACCAACCTTTAACCAACAGAAAGGTTACCTACATGAAAATTCATAAAATTTCTTAATAGTTTCCATATATAATGATTCATAGAAGCTATTATTATATTAAAACTCCACCAGTTATATATGATGCACCCTGAAACCCCAAAAATCTAGCACACAAGATTATAACATATCCTCCAAAATCTGAATCATCCATTTATTTTTGTCATCATTCTATGGATGATAAGATATACTTAGAAGAACCTATGATCCCCTAGCATTCTAAAGAACCTTTCAAAACATATACATTAAATGAGGATCTCTATCAGAAACAATATTTATTAGAAAAAATTTTAGTTAAACTATATAACTTATATAAATACTACTGAGATAAGTAATGATCAAAGTATCCTTGATGGGAATGTAATGGGTTACCTTTTTAAATTTATCCATGATCACCCATACTACATCATTACTGTTAGGGGTCCTATGTAATACCTTTAATATGTCTATAGATATATAATCCAATTTTCATTCTGGAAAGGATAGAGGTTGAAATATCCCATCATGAATCTAATGGATTTCCATCACCTAGTTCCAGGTGAATCATCTAGATATGAATACTGCTATCTCTTTCATTATTCCAGGAAACCATTACTATCTTTTTAGATCATGATACATCTTTATAATATGTGGATGTACCCCCTATCTAGAAGCAAGAAACTTCCTCATCATCTCCTCGTGCAAGCCCATAGGAACCCAAACTCATCCAAGGAAAATATTTGATATTTTTTATTCTAAGAGAACATAATTATAGTGGATCCCAACTTTATATGCCTTCCCATTGTGCTAAGAACTTAGGATATGATATCTACTCACTCTTGATCTAGTACAAAATAATGGGTATAAAAAACGTCTTAGTCAGAGCACGTCATCTATAGGGCTTTTGAACATTTATATGAATATCTAAATTGAGTGTGCTCATATTCCACTAATCACAAGAATATCACAATTACTTCTTCATCATCTTAATTTTCAATTCATTGGTAATGAAACTACTATTTTCTGGTGTATATGATAACTTGAAGTTGAAGGACTACAGATACTTGACCCACCTCATCTGCAATGGGTTTGGGTAACACTAATAATAAATTTACCTAATGCTCTTTTTGTTTGTGTACGACAAAAACATATTTAAAAAAATATTGTTATATAGAATCTTAGGGAATGTAACATTTCTATTAACACTTTATCATGAGTAAGATAATTCCTCTCCTCCAGTATCATATGTTTAAAGCCATAAACAACCATTCTGTCCTCCTGTATTAAAACTAAACGAAGTCTAACTCATAATGTGCCATTGTACATGTTATATGACTTAAATAGAAAAGTTAATATGAGGATAATTGTAGAGGTCAAATGACTCTTTAGCTCTAAAACACTATCTCTTAAGTCTCTAACCAATCAAACTTTACCCCATTCTTGGTCATCCATTACATTGGAGTTCTATATTGGAGAAGACTAGAATAAAAATGGATAATAATCTAAAAACCCTATAATGTTCCTAATATTGAATACATTATATAGCCACCCATAATAAACCAGATCTAGAACCTTCTATATGTCCAAAACACACCATACTCTCTGATGACATGACCCATGAAAAATTTCATTATTAATGAAAAAAATGGATTTAGATAGCATGGTGTAAAGATAATGCTCTCTAAATGTTCTCTGATAATTTAAATATGTTTTGAATAATCATTTATAGACTGGAATTACAGTAACATTATGTAAACTAATACCACCAAGAACTAATCCAAAAAATATCGAACTTTCTGATGCATCAAGGCCGTGAATAATGTCGAGATGTTTTTCTTACCAAACAACATCACTAAAGACTCAATCAAGCCATAACTACTCCTAAAATAAGTTCTTGGTATGTATAGTGTTCTCAATCTCAAATGATCATACCCTAATCTCAAGTTAATCTTAGAGAAATTCTTGGAAACTCCCTACTGATTTAAGAGATCGTCAATGTGCAGAATGGGATACCCATTCTTAATCGTCACCTAGTTTAATATCATAAATTCTATAAATAATTGAAACATCATGTTTTCCTTCTTGGTGAAAATAACTAGGGAACCTAATGATGACATACTAGGTCATATGAAATCCATATATTCAATATCTCCCAATTGAAATTTCAAATCCTGATATTCTATAGGTACCATCCTATAAGAGAGGATAAAAAATCGATCTTCTCCAAACACCAACATGAACATGAACATGATCTCTTGATCAGGTGGTATGTTGCATAACGCATCAAAAAATAAATAATAAAAACATTATACCACTAGATAAAATTTATCATACAACATTCCCCCATAATATATAGAAATTATTACTTTCTAGGTCATGCAAAAATTTAATTTGTACTAAATTGTTCATGAATGACCATCATGAATATCCCACTAAACCTGGTGAAAATATCTACCTCTTTTTGGAGATAGAGATGTAACTCTCCTCCAACAATTGTAAATATTATCATGGTATATAACTAATCAATCGATACCCATAATGAAATTGAAACATGTAATTTTCAGTACAAATTGTTCTAAAAATAGATTTTAACCACAAATTTATAGAGAACATTCATTTAAACATTTGATATTCTATGATCACAATCCCAATGGTTTTTCATTAGTCAATACACCATCCAATATTTCCAAAACTTTTCCCAAATGTTTTTGAAAAAATAGTATATATTAATGACTTTTATGATTTCGTATCAAACAATGCACAAATAAATGTAGATGATACAATAATTGTATCTCTACTATTAGAAATCATTACATCCAGACTAGAAAAATTAGAATACATTACATACAATTAAATTACCCCTATACCCTGGGCTCCAGTCTGACTCTCCTATGATGATCTCTCTAGATAGTACGACTGCTCCTATCCTAGGGTTCAATGTCCCCTACTGTGATATGAATGTTTAGTATAACTCTAGCTACTAGTCTGATACGGGGTAACAGAGTCCTTCTGAGACACTGATACATGTCCAGATCCCCATTAATTGCTCTGATGTGGCAGACCTCTATAAAACCTTTGAAGGTTTCCATCCTTCTGTAAATATAACACTCCAAATCAGGGTATTAACACTGAGGCCTATAGTGGGTTTTTACACATTGGTAGAATAAAAACATCGCATGGCCTTGAGATAGATGCTCAATACATTATTTTTCTTCCCACTATTTGTTTAGTGATAATTTTCATATTTACGCTTATTTCAACTAGAATAATAGATCATAGTTCACCTTATTCAAGAGACTGGATACAGCTCAATACCTCTCTTATATTACCTTCTATAATGAGAGGTTGATTCATTACATTTGATATTATACATAATCAATAAATTTTTACCAGTGACTAGATATCATATTGAATCCCAATTTAGAAATGACTCACACTATAAATCTCATTAGCTGCTAAATATAGATCAAATACTATCATGTCATTGAAAGGTGTAATTAAAACCATCACTTGATTTCCCTCCTATGTCATGTTCATGAACTCATAACCAGTCTCATCGCCCAATTTATTGAAATAAACGTGGCTAAAAAACTTTACCTCAATGTTCTTCCAAGATATCTCCTCTTGCTTCCTGGCTAGCTCTAGAATGTTCAACCACTGCTTGACTGACCACGAAGCATGAAATTAGTAGGTTGAAACCACCAATACATGGTTGTATCATGGTTAATGAGGATATTATAGATAGACCTGATCCTGAACTTATTTTCCTGGAGGCCTCACTCTATAGTGAATGTAGGTGGATGGAGAATAAAAAACTATAACATACACTCATACATCAATGTTATAACTTGAAAGATATCCCTTTCCTTGAATTGCATGGATATTAGGAAGATTTCATGAAGCTAAACATCTATGTGATCCTCATGTAATACATGAATATATGGTTTAGCTGTATTAAAAGTCTATTTATTTCCACTCTCCTAATTCTCAATTTGAAGACAATCAGGATACATTTTCTCTACAAGAAAAATTCACTCCTTAAAATACTGGATAACATCGTGTCTAACCTCAACATTTGATATCAACAAAGAAAAAATAGCTCATCATATCTATAAATATGGATTAATAAGTGAATTAGAATGACATAACACTTCTTTCATTTCATTTATCATATATAATAGGAATTTCATTTCAAATTTCATACAAGAATATAAATCACATCCAATAAATATTTCAATATCAGGAAAAATGAATTTCAATACATATCCCTATGTGCCTATCATGATTTATGAATACTAATCTAATGAAATACCCAGACATGAGTATGAATCACAAGAAACAATACTATCACACAACATGTGAATTACCCATGGTGAAATGATATCCACTATAAAAAGTGAACAACATGAACAATAAACCCATTTCAGGGTACACATCTTTTCTGGTGAACATGGGTTAGCTATTCCAATGAAAATTATCATTAACAAGTTCCAAAACATCTAATTATCCTTTCTATATTTCTCAAATATTAAAAAATATAATTAAAACCCTAATGCTCCGATACCACTTTGTGACATCCCATGATTCAACACTCTCTCATGTGGCCAAAATGGGTTGGTTACTAGGACTCTAAAGCACCTCCCTAAATGCCAAAGATACAAATAGAAGCATGGATGAAATGAACATATTAGGGATACTATATACTATGATATAGAGTTGAAGTAGCAATAGAATATATATCTATTTAATAAAAAAAGGGGGAATAGTTAAACAACAATAAATAAACCAAATTGTGAAGTCGACATACCAAACCAACAATATAGGAAATAATATAATGAAAGGATATAATGTATCTAAATTTCAAGATGAATATTATAAAAATTAATTAAAAAACAACCCAAGGAAGAAACCAATGACCCTAGTATGAATTCCCTTGTTGGTATTATCATCGAAATCCAACCTATCATGTAATAAGCAATCAACAACAAGGTCATTTTCCACTGTCCAAACCTATATTCATGTAAGATTCTTGTGCACCAAAGGGATGGTTGAACATGGTGTGAGTATAGATCAGTAATTCGATACCTCCATGTAAATATAAGAACAATTTTATTGTAAGTTCATGAAAGAAAGTGACAAATAGAGATATTTATTAATAAATTAATACAACACAAAAAACAACCTATTTCAAAACCATTTTGGAATATCTCTGAGCATGTGGCATTACCATGCCAAAAATTACAAGAAGTCTATGGAATAGTCATAAATCCAATAAAATACATCAGTATAATAATTTTAGGATAACTAGTGATAGACCTCTATATATTTATTTCAACATAACTCGATCATACATTCTACATATGAATTTTAGCCTACTTGAGCTGAGCCCTGATATAATTATAGCATAACCATCCCAACCCCTATAATGATTATAAGATTACTCGTCTAATCCCATTAAAAAATAAATCACATTTGGGATAATACCTATATGAATATAGGATAACTCAGCCCATCCATATGAATTACAACATTGGACACAAAAGAAGTCAAAATAGAAACAATAAAACCAAAATACATCATAAACCACATAGTTGAATTCATTCAATTACCTTTTATTTCCCAAATTCCATTCACCCATAATGTTATGTCTTAAACCATTAACATTATGATGTACACCTCCTTATAATCAAAGTACTTCTAGTCATTTATATAAAATATTAATCCATTTTCCAATGTGATCATATCACAAGCAATCATATATGTCCTCATGTCATGGAAATTCATTTTTTAAAAACAATATATAGTTCATTATTATTCAGGGTAGACTCACACTATGGGTGGAAACAATCTTGGTATTGACACTGTTGCATCCAAAGGGATCCGTATAGTAGTCCAAACACATGATTGTTATCACCGACTAATTAATTTTCTTACATGAACATTATGTATGTGTTACCACATAGTATTGTATGTAATTAAATAAATAGAAACAATGAATAAGGCATTTTTCTGAACAACCTACATTTATCTGGTGATCTAATAAACACTCTTAATAGGGAATTCCAGTGATGAAAAAAGGAGAATGATATCACAACAAAAACCAAGATACAAAAATATAATGATCAGAACCTTATTAAATGGAGGTCAAAAGATCACACCACATTAATGAAGCTTAATTTAATAAAGAATAAATCCAAAGAAAAATTACTAATCAGATATAAAATTATTGATCGAGATGTATAGGAGGGACAGAATCACCCCAAATCACTTGGACTCTACCTAGGGTTCTAAAGTAGTGGATTAACAAGGTATAAAAATTAATCATATGTATATTGTGGTTTAAAATGGTTGGTACTGATATTTTAATGACGTGAAAAACTTTCAAGATGAAAATTTTATTATTTATATGACAAACCAAGAAAAGTGGGTCCCCTCATGTAAAAATTACCCCAATATATTATTTCATGACATGAACCTATTTCATGGAATGAATAAAATTCAATCTCTGAACAAGTTTATAAGATATTACTAGAAACATGTTCAGGTCGTGTAACCCTTTCACTAAGTGAAAGTGTCATGCTGATAGATTACATCCATGATTCTACAGAAAAAACCACTTATGATGGTTTCCAAACCCTTGGATAACCCTCAATGTCCTTCGAAACATTTATAAATATACTATATGAATTAAAACAAACATACATCAACAAACATTATGTCATTTTTCATGGAAAAATCTTTCCACCCCAAAATAAAAGGCTAGACCACCAAGGCTTAAAGAAGAAAATAAATCCCAAATAAAAGTCATCCAAACAAAACTCAAGAGGGATGTTTTTAGAAATAATGATATCTTAAAATTTTCTACCTAAACTATTTTCCATACCATAAATTCTAGGTTATATTATTGAAGGATTAATTTTATTTAATAATTTTCTAGATAAGTAGGATATTGAGGGATTGATAGAGTAATATAATCCCAAAACTCAAGAAAAATCCATACGAGACATCCTATCTCCACATAATCAATCATTCTTCCTAAAAATATTTTTTTATAAGATTTCATAGTTTCATGAAGTTAAATAGAACAACATAATCTTTACCTCATGAAATTTAACTATATTGGGATTGTCCTGGCCACAACAAATTAAACTACAAAGCATCCCAGGTCATTGTCCTATGAACATGAAATTAATGGAACCTAATCACATTCCACATAATGTTAAACTACATGGAACACAAACTAGTGACATGATGGTAAACTACTCAACACATCAATCTATGGGTGATATCCTTTAAATTAGGTGGGAAATGTAATGGCCAGGAAGTAACACTAATACAATATAGTATCAACCCAAGAAATATAAAAAACTACAGACATGCCTCACATGTTAATGGAATTATATGACTGGTCACCTCTCAAGACACTTAGATTTGGGAATTAAGAAGATCTCTCTAGGTGTGGAAATATGTTGGGTAGAGGGAGAAGGTTTATATCAAACATGTAACACCCCATTTTTTATGTAATTTTTTGTAATGAATTAATTCTCATTAATGTATTTCATTTCAACACATCAAAGTTTTCATTCACATGGAACTTAATTCTCTTACACTACATTTAACACAGACTTGGCCTTTGTGACACACAACTATGAGTTTCTATGAAACATCATGTCATTGCAAAAATTATATAAAGGAGATAATTATAACCTAACCATTAAACATTTTAATATGCATAATAATAACTATTTTTCAAAAATAATTTATAATGGTTCAATATAAATAATTTTTTTATAATGAAATTTATTGTTTTTTGTAAAGTCATTATACATTTAAAAATACTGTATTCTTAAATAATATTATTTTTATATCATTTAGTGAATAAAAATAAAATTAATTTTAGACACTAATAGGAATTTAATTTGATAAAATAAAATTAATTTTTGAATTCATAATGTAAAAATTATATTAGGGTGATTTTTTTTTCAAAGAAACTTTATTTTTTGGTGAACTGTAAAAATTACTATAATTTATTTAAAAACCCATTTCAATTAAATAATGATAAGTGTTAAATGAGATTTTAAAGTCACAATAGATCAATTATAAATATATTAATACAATTTCTGTCATTGGAATCATTTTTATACTGCTATTAGATATAAAAACCTGTTGAACTTTTTAATGTCTTTACGTTACAACTTGTTTTCTCACCACGTCTGTGATATTAGCATTAAACATGATTTTTCAACTTATTTGATTTTAATTTTGAAAAATGGATACACAATGTAGTAATAAATAAAATATTTTTGGTCTAATAAAATCAATTTATTTTTATAACAAAAACATTAGTGAAAGTGATTTGAATTAATTACGGCGATGAAGGTAAAATTAAGGTTGACAAGGGACTAAAACATAATATTAAGGGGAAAAAGATGTTGAAACTTTTTCAAAAAAAAATTGTATCAAAAATATTAGACCATATTACCTATTGGGTTAATGTTAATGGTTTATTGTTATATTTTTAAAAGATAGTGCTCTATATTAAAGGTTAATTAAGGAAAAAGAAAAAAATATAACATTCCCCACATTTATCATTTATAATACTTTTATATATGAACCAAATAACAAATTTTCGTTTATACATTTAGCTATGAAATATAAATGGGTTATTGGTATCATAATAATTTATCATTAATTATTAGGTATGATTTCGATACTTAAAAATATTAATAAACACCAATGTAATGATTCTTTAGTTTATAAATTACTAAAATAAATGATAATATAAATATTAATAGAGAATAAAATTGATTTAATTATGTTCCCTAATAATTCTATTAGATGAATATATCATGTTACACATATATAAACTCAATATATATAAACTTAAATATTTGTTTCTATTTTAAAATTAAAATTAAATAAATAATGTCAAAATTGAAATTAGTGTTATTTTACAATAAATGATATTTTATTAAATAATTTAAATTTAGTTAAAATCCCATATTATTCCAAGTGAATTTTAAGTGTTAATTAATATTCTATATGTTCTATTAATGTACCAATTTATAATTATCATAATGACTAATATATTGTAAAAATATTTTTAACACAGTATGTGTTTAAACAATGTTTTTCTACATCACATACACTTGTTTTAAATTTAATTTTGAAAAACACATAAGATTTTATTTAAATTTTTTAAAGTATTTATAACTATTTGTATTTATAATTTTAGGAAAAAATTCACTTTACTTTATTCTTATTATTAAATTATATATGTTAGAAAACTAGTTTCCTTACTAAAACTCAAAATAATAAAATATGGGAAACATAGAAGTTAAGGAACCAAATTATTAAAATTTCCATATTTTTGTGTTTTGGGGTTTTTATAGACAATTATTACCCTTTAATAAATTATTTTTCCATTTTTAGTCACATTAGGTAAGGTATACCTCATATTAATTAATACCTTTTTGTATTTACAAGAGGGCCACTCCCCTTACCCTTTAAAAGGACAGAAATCTCCAACATTCTCACAACACTAAAACCTCATAGGATTAAAAAAAATCTGAGCAACAAACTTAAAAACAACCTGAAATTCCTCCTTAAATCCTATATTTGTGCATAAATACTTCTAAGTAATCTCTTTTGTGCAAACCAAAAGGATTTACCCGATTAAGAGGTAACACCCTCCCTCGATATCCTCTCTTTTATTTCAATTATCCACTCCCTCAACTATTATTATTCCATTATTTTATAACAACACTAATATCGTATATATAAAAGGATTTTTATGCTAATAGTTTTCCCTCCACTTACACAGACTTCCATCTAATGCTTAACGAACATATTGTTTATGTGTTTGGAAAACAACCGCCTCACAAAATGGTTATTATTCATTTATCCTTTAATATATCTCATAGTGAAAATTAATGTGGAAAATATATTTATATATGATATATATGATATTTATGATGTATGTATACTTATTTAATTTTTATTCATAATATACCCTTTCCATATTATATAAATATGAAAATTTCATTTGAGGATGTGTGAACAACCGCCCCCTCAAAGTGATGTGATTCGTTCACACACTACATGGAATGTATTAAAGATGTGTTTAGTAATACAATATGATATATATGACATTATAACACTAATTTAGTTATATTATATATATATATATATTTCATTTAAATTTTTTCTGTCAATACATTAATAAAATGGAACCATAATTGATGTGTGTGTACGACCTATCATGTCAATAAAAAATATATTCCATTTCCGACTTTAATTTTCTATAGATTGTTATAATATAGATATAATGAATATAAATGATATTTATATCATGTAATACATCTTTTCCATAATTATATATGTATATGGTCCCAAGATATAAAAAATATAGACACAAGTGAAAACAATGCTAATATTACCTGAAGCATAACCTTAAAATGAAATGTTTTACAAGAAGGTGGTATAAAGTCATAATCAAAACATATATGGTATTTGATATAAGAACAAGTTTCTTTAAAATATTTATAATAACAATAAATTTTTTATATATGATTTTTTAATGAGTACTATGAGTTTCAAGACAAAAGGTAAGGGAATTTCATCTCACTTTTTATTTCCCTGAGATACCTGCTTTACTCACCACCCATAGCTTTTGTGTGGTGTCTATAATTATCATCAATAAATTATATTATTATTATAATTAAATTTTTTTGTATTTACATAACTATATTATGAAATTTCATTCATGGGGTTTATGTTTCAAAAGGTACTAAGTCGGGTAAGAAATTTTATCTCAATTTTCCATCTTTGAGACACATTCCATATTATGCACCTATATTATTCCATGAGGTATATATATATATCCAATGAAATTTTGCATCCTTAATGTCATTATTTTCCTGATATTTTAGCTTCATTTAATTTCATTTTCTTAAATGGTGAGTATGATTAAATGTTATCAGTGGTAAGAGTTTATTGAAATAATCTCATCACTTTTCGATGTTGTTTATAATTATGCCTATTTTGATGAAATATTACAATTGATATCTTAAGAAAACACATGGATTTTATTATAATATGGTTATTCATGATATATTCATCTATTTTCATTATTTTTACACTATTTGTTACATACGATGATAGAGAGATATTTTTTATGAAAGTGTTACTTTTCCTCTCTCTTCAGTTGAAAATATATGTTCTTTGAAGACAATTATTTCTAAAAGAATTTTAAAATTTACTTCATGTTTGGAAAGTGTTTCAACAGATTTTCAAGACTTATATATAATGATTAAATTTATTTTAAAATAAATTGTTTTCAAAACGTTTTCAATATTTCATTATATTTTTTTAAAGGATTTTTGATGAAATAGTTTTCAAAACATTATTAATATTGCATTATAATTTTTCAACACGTTATCAATGAGAAAGATTTTTAAAAGAATTTTAATGATTCTTTCGAAAGATATCAAGGAAAATCGTTTTAGAAATGTTTTCAATATTATTCTATTTGTTTTCATGAAAACTTTTTTTCAAATTTAAATAAATATTTCTTTAATTGTTTTCAAAATTATTTTCTGGAAAATGGGTTTTAAAAGGTTTTCTATTTTTAAGATCCTTCTTTAAAGAATAATGGGAATAATCCTTGATAAGTGTTATAAAACTATCTTTCAATGTTATTTTCCATCTAGTATGAAATATTTTGATGTTAAACCTTCCCTTATTTGAAATTATCCAATAGTTCCATTCATATTTATTATTGAATGGTTTATGTTTTGATGGAATGATGCTTATAACACCCATTCCCTTCCACGGGTTATATTATTTTGAAACCTGCTTATTCTCATCATTTATTCATTGATGAAATAAAAATTAAACCTATATAGTTTCCATAGTTTATAATCTGATTAATTGTTAAGAATAACCATTTAATTTCATGGGTTATTATTTATTGTTTATAGAACACATCTCTTTTTTTGGGTCATGATATGATGAATTTTTTGCTATATTTTGGCACATGCATGACTTGTTTTATTATCATATGGTGGGACATATATCCCCACTAATGCATTGGGTAAATATTTATATCTAATGAGATAATTATGAGGAATCCGGTCAACTGGCTTGATTCACTATGGGATGATATGGAAATTCAATCCACTATGGTAAGATGTGTAAACCCAATCTATTACAAGGAAATAAATGCAACTAGGGATTATGGTGTGTCCCACCCATTAGGTGCAGCCACAATGAAGATGGAATATGGGGAAACCCAATCCCTTATATGGAAAGGATTGCGACTAGGGATGGTGTTGTGTCCCACCCAGTAGGTGTTGTTCCCATGAAGTGCCATGAAACCAGAAATGCATATTGAATTATAGGGAATGATATCATAGATTTATGAATTCGAAAATTCCATGTCTTGTAACTAAGTTATGATTTCATGGACTATGTTATTTATTTCAATGTGATTAATGTCTTACAAAATTAAAAGATATATTCCATTATTCATGTTTACGATCTTTGATATGCAGGGTATATATTCTAGTGTTATAATCATGTTCTCATAACCATATTCTATTTTTTATTAATACATGTCTCCATTTCTTACCCTTACTGAGCATCTAAGATCGCCCCTTTTTAGGTTTTCTTCCCAATGTTATGAAGACATGTATTATCTACGACATGTCTATAAAGGGTTCTTGTTTTTAAGAACCTAATGGGAGATAATGTAGCTCAATAATGTACTAGTTTTTATGTATCCATGTTTACAAATGCATTAGACCAGTTACGGCCTTTGGGCGTCTGCTTATATAATGTTTAAATTATTCCTTAAAGGTGTTTTAATGTTAATGTATGTGAAGGCTGGGTTGTTATAGTTGGTATCATAGAAATTTTTTAGTTATCCTATAGAAACTAGAATGAGAATAATTTATTTATATCCCTAGGGATATTTCTAGGTATATATATAGAGATGTATCTTAGAATAAGTCTAAGGATGAGATAATGTTTTTGAGAATGTACTGTAATTTTGGTAAAGTATAGAGAGACTGGATTCTATAAATACATATATGTGTGGATACGATAAGTGGATGTGGATCTATAATATATGTACCTAGGGGTAACAACATTGAAAAGATGTATCAGGTATAACATAGGGTAATCTAGTATATGAAAATAGGCTTTACTGCACACCTGGTCGGACACTCTTGGAGGATATGCTTTGGAAATTAACAAACACTTCACAAACCATTATGATGGATTTGAATAAAATATGACTCTTAATAAACTAGGATAAGCATAGTTTTCCATAAATTAAATAAGTATGATCCATGATTGAGGCACATTATAAGTAATTTTTTAGGATTATATGGTACCCCATTATGATAAATGTTTCTCACACTATTATTTATGGTTCTTTTAAATGGTGCGAACAAGAAAAAAAATTGTTAACATTGAATGTTTTAGATTTGGAAAATATGGGAATAATGAGAATTAATTTCATAAGTGGTAATCTCATAATGATAATCATGAAGGTGGTATGAGTATTGGTTATACTTTTGATGATAAAGCGACCACAAACGACATGTGAAATGTATATGATGTTATTCTATTATAGTTTAAATTAAATATAAGAATAATGATTATATTGAGGTTTATGAGCCATAAAACCAGATTCATATTTAATATTATAAGACATATGTATTAAGTAATAAGCCAAAAAGCATGAGTAATGGTTTAATAATCAAGTTGGACGAATGAAGTATTTTTGTTTTGTAATTGAAGGATTATGTTTTATTAATCAAAAAGTTTTAAATATTTTTAGTATATGTTATCATTAATGTTCGAAAAATATTTGTTAAATTGTGATTAGGACTTATAAAAGTGATGTTTTGATTAAGGTAAGGCAACCCTCGATGTGAGTAAGATTTTGAGAAAATTGTGTTTACCTTGGATAAAGAGATGATTGATTTGGATAAAGTAAATTGGATAGTATCCGTGAACATAGAACCAATTAAGTATTTTTAGGAAAAATAATTCTATGTCATCATGGATGAATTTTAAAATTTATTAAACTTAACGAATAAATACAGTAATATTTGGATTAAGGAAGGATGCATATTTTTCGGAAGGATTTGTGGTAATTCATGTTATTTCCATGTTTCAATAGAATACATGAATAATGCATTAACATGATTGGAATGTGACCACCAAGAGATAATATGAGATATATGGAGGAATAATGTTAAGTTTATTTCATGACATTATTTCCAAGGTATTGAATTTTATTATTTTGGAAGAGTTATAAGGTCAAAAAAATATGGAATGATTAATCTAAATATCAAATGAAGTTTGTGAGAATGAAGTATTATCACACCACATGAGGATTTATATATACTGATAAAGTACATATAAAATGAACTTTGATTTCATAGATGTAAGGATCTATTAGTACTTCACAAATGATAGATTTATATCTTTGACAAACTCTTCAAATGATGTTTGATTTCATGGATTCTAGGATCTATTAGTACTTCAAAAATGAAAAATTCACCTTCTTCTTGGAAAAATAGTTGAATTATATCAAGGAACAAAAAAGGGTGAGGTTGTATAGAAATCATGGAAGTATATCTTTGCTTGAAATTTATTTAACTCTAGAAAAATGATCTTGAAACAGAAAAGGTTATCCTATTTAATTCTATTTTAATGAATCAAATGGAGATCTTGATAATGAAAGATTTATAGATTTATATTTTTAATTATCTCCTGGACCAGTTCTATATCACTCTCCATCAGAACAAGATAATTAGGCTTACCATCCATGACTACATTTTCACATTCCCCATATGTTCTCCTATTTGGTAACCTAATTATGAGTTAATTTCTATAACTATTATGATTGAAAATTTATTTTTACAATTATATTTTAGTACTCAATTTTTTATGCAGGTTTCTATGAAAGAAACTTTCAAGTATTAAAACATTGATAACCCAGATGAATTTTGAGGGTGAAATTATTTTTAGGGGGGGTATAATGTAACACCCTTATTTTTTATGGAATTGTGTTCAAATGAAATAATTTTAATTGATTTATTTCACTGAAATAAGTAAAATATTCCTTTCACATGGAATTTACATGGAATGCACTACACTCAACACCGATTTGGAATACGTTACACACAACCCAGAGTTTCTACAAAGCGTCATTTTGTTAATATAATTATGTAAAAGATAAAATTATAAATTATATATTAAACATAATAATACAAATAGTAATAAATTACTTTATAATACTATTTTTAATTTTTACATATAAATAAAAAATATTTATAATGAAATATATATTTTTTGGAATAGTCTTTATATGTTAAAAAAGGATAATTTCTTAATGAAATAGCATTTTAGGTCCAAATTTAATTAACAATAAAATTTATTTTATAAACTAATAGAAATTTAATTTGATAAATCAAAATTCATTTTTAAATTCATGATGTAAAAATTTGATTAGGGTGGTGTTTTAGGATTTTTCTGAGAATTTTTTTTTGAATAGTAAAATTATAACAATTTTTTTAAAAAAACTTTTTTATTAAATAATTATTAGTGATAAATTATATTTTAAATTATATTTTAAAGTTAAATTGGATCAATTAAAAATATATTAATTTAATTGAGATCAATGGAATCATTTTTATATTGAAATTAGATATAGAAACATATTGAACTTTTGATTGTCTTTTCCTTAAAAACATACTTTCTCACCATATATACGGGATCAAAATTAAACATAATTCTACCTCTTTTATGATTTGAATATTGATAAATGGTCATAAATAGTTTTACTTAGTATGATATTTTTTGTCTAATAATATCAAGTTAATGTTTTTACTAAAATTATTAATGAAAGTGATTAAAACTAATTATGGTGACTAACATAAAATTAAGCGTAATAAGGGACTAAAACATCATATTAAAGGAAAAAATTCAATGGAATCATGTAGAAAACACATCAGATTCTAGAAATTAGAAAATAATCCCTCTGTGATCTAATTTTAAGGGTTATTTTAAAATTATTAAATAGATTTTACCTATATAAAAGTTCATGTATGGAAAGAGACAAAAAGGAAATTTCTTTACCTTTAAATTTTATAAAACATTGAGATATGTAAAAAACAAAATATTTATTTTATACATATAATTTTTAAATATAAATGGATCATTTTTATCATAATAATTTATCATAAATTTTTATATATGATCTAGTTACATAAAATTCTTAAGAAACACCAACATAGTGATTATGTAGTTAATCGTTAACTAAAATAAATGATACTATAAATATTAAAAGTGATGTAAATTGATTGAATTGTTGTATATAATAATTTATTAGATGAATAGGTCATGTTAAATATATTTAAAATAAATATATTTTAATTTCTATACTGTTTTTATATTTTAAAATTAAAATTTAATAAATAATGTCAAAATTAACATTAATGTTATTTTACAATAAATGATATTTTATTAAAGAATTTAAAATTAAGAAAAATATTATATTATACAAAGTGAATTCTGAGTTTTAATAAATATTAAATAATGTATATTAATAAACCAATTGATATTTTATTATTAATATATTGACCCATAGATTGTAAAATAAATTTTACCACAATCCGGGTTTAAGCAGTGTTTTTGTGCATCACATGCGCTTAATTTAAAAATAATTCCCAGAAACCATGAGAATTTTTATTTTTTAAATTTCTAAAAAATTATATATATTTATTGTAGATATTCTGACAAGGATATCGCACTTTATCACAATTCAAAAGGGATTCTTACTGGATCAGCTATCATAGATATACATAAAAGAAGTTATAAGGATTGATGGACTACCACTATCGATTGCATCTGATAGGGATGAGAGATTCACATCCATGTTCTGAAAAAAATATCCAACATTTTGGAACTATATGTTGATCTTTATGATGAAATATCATCATAAAACTGTTGGAAAATTTTATATGAATATTTAGACACTAAAAGACATGTTGAGGCCGTGTTCTATTGACTTCAAAGGAGGATGGGATCGACATCTACCTCTGGTTTCATTATTATACAACAATAATTTCTATATAACCATCCTATTGGATCCTTATGAGGAATTTTATGGGAAAATATGTAGAGCACTAACATGTTGGGATGAGGTTGGTGAAAATAATCTTCTAGCACCAGAAATGGTTGATGAAATGATAAAAAAGGTGAAAACCATTTAGTAGCATATCAAGGTAGCCCAAAGTCGACTGAAACTCTATGCATAAAATCATCAATTGGACCTGGAGTTTATGTTTTTAGAAATTTTATTCCTCTACATATCTCCATGGGAGAGTATCATGAGATTTGGGATGAAAGGAAAGCCTAGTCATAGGTACACCAGACCCTTCGAGATTCTTAATCATGTCAGAGAAGTGGCCTATAGACTAGCACATACACTTACTATCTATCATGAATATGATTTATTCCATTTATCCCTCTTAAGTAAGTACATACCAGATCCCTAACATGTACTGAATTTAACGGCGGTATAGTCGGAAAAGGATCTCTCATACAAAGAGAAACCAATGAATATCCTTGATCGTAAGTGATAAAGTTCTACAAAAAAGACTACTCACCTAATAAAAGTACCGTAATCGGAACATGAGTATGAGGCGGGAACATGTAAACCTGAGGAGGAGATAAAGGATAAGTACGTACACCTGTTTTCAACATAGAATGTAAAACGAAATTTTGGGGGTAGAATTTCATAAAGGGTAAGAATGTAACGACCCAAAATTTCTATTAATGGAAATTCTATTACAATAATTATGTCATATAGTATAATAACATAAAATCACATTCAAAACATAGTAAAATCATTATAAATGAATAATTAATGAAATAATAGGAATTTCTAGAAATTCAGTAACCAATACCAATGAAAAAATAACATGACCATTAGAATAGTAATATGACCCTCATGAAAACTAGACAATAGAATAGTAACCTCACCTATGATAGTGTAAATAAAATTTACCCATCTTATAAATGAAAATATGATATAATCATATCACTATATTAGAAAATAAATATTTTAAAAATTAATAATTATGTGTTGATATTTTCATAAACCATATGTTTTTATTTTAAATTTTATAATAAATATAATGTTTTTAAAGAAATTTTATTTCCATAAAATGTATTCATAAATTAATATTTTTTTGTCTTATGATTATATGTTATCTTTTTGCGATCGTAATTAATTTTTCAATGTGTTATAAAATCAATTATAATTTTTAAATTGGTATTTTCAAAGTAAATGATAATTTAAATTAGAAAATAAAATTTCAATATTTAGAAAATTATTTTCATAAAATGGAATCCACTTTTGAATTATAAGAATCCAAAAATGGTTATGGTGATTATTTGGTATTTTTCAAAAATAGTGGATTTTTTGGTGAATAGTGAAATAAAGTAATTTACGTTATATACACATTTTAATTTAAATATAGTATTCCTTTAGTCATATCAAATATAAGAACCATAATATTGGAAGACCCTTCATTATTTTATTTTATTTAGTGATAATTATTAAACTAAGCATATACATGAGGAAAAATAATAAACCAAAGAATAAAATAATGAGAAAGCACATATCTGCTCCCCTATAAATACCACTACTCACCACCTCTTCCAATCACACATCTAAAAATTTTATACTTTTCCAAATTATACTCAAATATCTTCCCAAAGATTCTCCCCTTGTCAATGAGACTTTGGTCTCATCAAAAGACAAAAACCAATCACCCAAAAGAGGTTCTCTAGAAGAAGGATTCAAGAGGTAAAATCCTCTTTCATTTCTTAATTTCTTTTCCTTTCCATTTATTTTCTATTATATCCTAACATCCCCTCATAAAAATGGTATTAAAATTGTATTACCTTATATATTATGTAATTTTATCATTCTAATGGAATTATCCATTATCATTCCCTTCCCCTCCCCTTTTGTAATAAAATTTAAAACATCACCTTTGAGGTGTTAATTAGTCACATTCGAGGACAAAAAAATTCGATTTCCATTCCCTCCTTCAAGAATTATCAAAAAAAAATATTTTATGGTAATTTGGGAATATAATATATGCATTAAATAATATTTAATTTTATGTAAAAATTTAATATACATAATATTAATTAACAAAACAAAATTGGTTTGTGACGATCAAAACACCAACAAAATAATCTAAACGATGATCACTAACTTATTATCTAATGATTCATCCTCAACCCAAATTACCAAATTACCTATATAACCATTTAGTCTTATATATGTTCATTAATTCAATATAACTTAAATTCTAGGCAACCATTCTCATTTTTACATGATTTTTCATACATGAGAACAAGTAGCAAATCATGAAAACCAAGAAATTAACACTCCAAAATAAAGAAATTATATATTATAACTCATAAAAAGGCCCTAAATGAACTTTATAAAAAATATAATGAATCAAATAAAATTTAAAGAGGTACTGAATTAATTAATTAATGGATTTAATTTGATTATATAGGACATTAAGATCAAGTGCAGAACATTTCAAACATAAGGTATGGGTTTCTTCTAAAACCTCCATTTTTCATTTGGGTTAAACTTCCTATCTCCTTAACCTAATGAAAATCATCTTTATTTGTTTAAAATTACTCTAAATTCTATGTATATGTTCCAAAATCATGTATCAGGATCGTTTTATCCTACTTTTTTGGGTATATACATTTTTTAATAAGGCTATATTCTCAATTCATCTTAAAAAGCAAGCCCTATTAAAGGGAACATCCAAATTCCTCTCAAATGTTTAAGTACCATACATAATAAATTTTAAGAAAACATTATATTTATAAAATAAATCATTTATAATAAAAAAATATCTTCATTCGTATTTGGTTTTATAAAAAAGAAAATTTCTTTTTCCCTTTAAAAAATCAATAATATTTTCCATATACCACAGTAAAATATTTCATTTATAAAGTTTCTGAAACACATTTTAACACATTTCCTCTTAGATTAGAAATAATTTACCACCAACTATTCCTATTTTAAAATATTCATGTACATCTATGATTTTGATCCATTCTTTTTTGGACACCATTACAATATTATTTTTTCTATTCCTTGCGACATTATTATGATACATAATTATTTCCTTGGTTTACCCTTATGCTTTATTCTTCATGTATAACGCATATGCATGAACATGAGGGGGAAACCAGATATCACTAAAATTAATTGGTTAATTTGTCGTCTCATGATACTTCATTTTGGGACAGGGAGTGAACCTTATTTCTTTATGGGACTTTTTCCACCTTGTCTTGGAATCTATACTTAAATCTTGTTAATGTCAGGGTATAGGTTGTTTCCAAATTCCTATGATTTCATGGATATATGTTCCCATGTAATACATTTCATTCTAACTTATTTTTATTCATGTTTGGTTCTTTTTTATCATGTTGTTATGCCTTATATCCCATTTTCAATGTTTTAATACTACACTTATTCTCTTACTAGGATTTTAAACTCATCCATTTTGTTAATGTATTCCCTACGTTATCCTATGAATATGTGAGAGCTAAAGGAATTTAGGTGATCATTATGTATAGTAAATAAAAAATATATTTTGTTATTTTCGTTTTCATGTTTTCAAAATATGTACCTTATCTTCCAAGGAAAATAGAATTTATGCTCCTTGGTTTTATTTGATGGTAAATTATTCTTAAAATAATGTAATGAAATGTGTAAAAGGCTAGGGTCAGTATAATTATTCTGGACATCTAATGTGTAACCACCCATTAATATCTAATCCAGAATAAAAAAAATCCTTCCCTTATGATGAAACATTTGTATAGATAGGTATTCAAAAACCTATGGTTTTCCATATATAATGATTTAACCACCATTGAAAATATCTCACCGCATTCTCCAGGTGACCTAGATAATTAAATTATGTTATTTGAAAATATGAAGAACAATGAACAACCACATCCTAGCCAAATTATTTTGAAATGCATGATAGGGTATTGGTATCTGGACCATAAACTGTATAATATATGTATATCTTGTTGGACATATCTCCCTTCTAATATGTGTGCTAGATCTGAAAAATTGGTTAATAGTGTTGGAGTTTAGAAAATGAAATTGAGTATATTTCCATAACCCCATATGAGTATAAGATACTACCTATTTTATCATATAAGTAAAATATCATTCATGATAGGTTTCCTTCCTTTTCAATCAAGGGAATCGCTTCGTTGGCTTTTCACATTCATCAGTTGGATATGGGCAAGAAAATGAAATTCATCCATCCATATTTTAGAATACGATCCTCACAAGGGAACATATATAAAAACTATATGTGGATTTATCCCATTTACCATAGGATACATTGTGGCACCTAGATCTCAAAATAGGGGCCCATACACAATATAAAATGAAAAATTACACCTCTTTACTTATGCATCCAATAGGTTTAAAGAATTGTTTTTATAAGTAATATGTGTGTTTTGAGTCCTTACTACTAGATATATAATGACCCTAAAATATCAAATCATATGATCAACCATGATATATATTCGAATATACCCCTCCCTACCCATGGTTCAGACTTATATAGGGAATTTTCTCCAAAACAACGTGTGGCCCAATTCCTATCATCACACGATATGTAGAAACACCTAAATAATTTATTTCAAGACCAATAGTGGATCTTCAATACTTTTAACTATGTTATTCAAAAAAAATCTATTTTTTGTGGATTCTTTCCCATACCAAAATGTAGATTCCATAACATATTACTAATCATTTAATCTAAAATGACTCAATCAACTGCCCATTTGTCTCTTATTTCATTCTTAGAGAGTGAATCATGTGATCATAGGGAACCTATAAATCATATTCAACTAGTGTGATTGAGGTATGTTCAATTAAAATACAAGGAACCAAGCCCAATTTCCATGATTTTATACTATATGGCCACATCCTTATAACATGCTAATAATCTAAACTATATGACAAGATATATTCATTCCAAATATATCATCTCCATAATGATTGTGTAGTAAAAAATTCATGAATTTTCCATTCACCCATAAAACATGGTCAATGTACATTGTTGTATCCCTTAGGGTACTCAAACACCTCTGGAATATTTTGTTTTCAATGAACCAACTTCATACCTTCCATATCAGAGTCGATACTAAACCAGTTCCTTGAGTTAAAAAATATCTATTGGAACCCCATGAACCACAAGAACATATGGTCTTAGTTCCCACCTTTATAAAACTAGTAACAAATACTACTAGATCTAATGGGACTATCAAATGATTAATTGGTGAAGAAAATAATTCCCAAGAGATTTTTTGTAAGGGATGTTGTTGTCCTATAAGATATATCTCCCTTAAATACAATATTTTTTTGTTCGAGATACATGTGATATGGGATTTCACCAAACGGATGACCCAGGCCCACAATTCTCCACCTCCCATTGAATCAAATATTTTTATTTTATGATTTAAACATCCCATAACCCAAAAATAGAGTTGATTTATATATATATATTAAATGTTAAACATCTATGAATCATACCCATTATCAAAGAAATATTAAAACATCACATTCATGTACCCGTTCATTCCATGTTGCACATCTCTTATAAAGGACCAGTTTCATTGGGTATCTAAATATTTTTGGATGCCTCGTTTTCTAACAAGGAATCTTCATGATACTGTTCATGTTGGAATCACCCGACATATTTAACATATATCATTTATACATTCATTGAACGTGACACCAAATTTTTTTCCCATGAATAATATTTAAAATAATGAATGACTAAACTGAAGGGACCCTGATAGAATTCACCAGTGCACAACACAGTGTATAAGAGCTTGTGCCTAGGAGATATTCTAGTCCTAAAGGAGAGGTCCCCCTTAATCTCAGAAGTTATTTATCTAATGGTGTTATGATATTATTAAATAAAGTAAACAAAAATCCTTGATATAGGTATTTAGATACATGGTTTCTTTAATATACATTCCTTATATCTATGAGGAATCATGAATATCTCATTTTTTATGACATTATAATCCATGTCCTTGCAGAAGGACTCAATGTAACATCCCGAGTATTTATAGAATAATAACTTTTCATATTTATTAATATTTATGAATTAGATAGTAATTTTTACTTAAAGGGTCTCTATGTTTGATATTGTACCCGACACACATTAATGAGTTTCTCTGAAATCTTACATTGTACACAAGACTGAGTTATAGATAAAAAATATGTTGTAATATTATTATTTTAAATTGTTGTTGTTGTACATATTTTTTATTGGTATGAAGAAATAAAACTGACTATATTATGTTTAAACATCTTCATTAAATGTTTTTTAATTTCTTTTAAAAAAAATTAGAGGCTTAAAATCTGAATAAATCTCATTGTAACCATAAATACTCTAATAATTTTAAAAGGTAGTTTCACCACCATTTGATGGTGAAACATTATTAAATCATGTTTTTTAACTTTTATATGTTCTATTTGACAAAATAAACTTCTTATTATAATGTGGTACATAAAAATTTACTTTGGTTAATTTTTTATTCATTTTTCTAATAATATTAATTTTTAATGAATAATGAAAAATAAGGCATTTTAATTCAAAATTTCCATTTCATCTAATTTTTTTATTGTTAGATTATCCATTAAAATATTTTAAGGTATTATTAGATGATTTTTTTCATTTAATCCTATATTAGAAATTTTATGTAATTTCACATTTAAATGGGATATAAACACATGTCAATCTTTTGATTGTTTTTACTTATTAAAAACTTGTTTCCTCAATCTGTCAATGAGACTAACTTTATATTAATTTTATTCACTTTGTCATTTGAATTTTCAGAAAATTAAATTACGCGACTTTAGTAAGTATGAAAAATTTGATCTAATAGGATCAAAATATTTTTTTGAATATTAGCTTTATTATTTTATTTATCACGTTAAAGGGTAAATCAGGTAAATAAGGGCTAAAAAAATATTATAATAATTTAAAACTTCCCTAAAACTTGTCCTAAACTAATTCGATGAGTTATGGATGACCAAAAAATCCTTGGTATAAATATTTGGCCTTTAGAAGACACTTGGGTGTGATTAAGTCATTTATAACATTTAATTTAATGTAAAGGAAAAAATATCATAAGCATGTCTCTTCTTACTAAAACTATTTTAATATACAAATATATAAGTAATATATTAGACTATAAATAATAATTATAAATCAAAACGTATTAATGACACCATTGTATTTTATTTATAATTCTTTGAAATTAAATAAAAAATTATTAATGACATAATGATGATGAAATAATAGATTTATTAAAGGAAAAATTAAATAAATTATTATAATAATATTAAAATAAAAATAAATTGAACTAATAGATTCCATAAAATAATATTATTGGTTACTATAACATATTATAAGTCCATTTAATGGATTTCATT
This sequence comes from Viscum album, assembly GCA_963277665.1. Taxonomy (NCBI): domain Eukaryota; kingdom Viridiplantae; phylum Streptophyta; class Magnoliopsida; order Santalales; family Viscaceae; genus Viscum; species Viscum album. Next base: position 1,345,398,929 of record OY728123.1, read on the forward strand.
GAAGTTATATCTCTGTTTTGATCTTATTTAAATTCAATGAAATGAATAGTGTCAAAATTGCCACTATTAATATTTTGAAAATATAATATTTTTTTAAATTTTTTAAAAATCATTAAAATATTTAAAAATAAAATAGTGAATATTATGACGTCTAAAATTTAATAAATTATCCATCTATAGGAAATTTACACTATACAATTAAAATTTATAGCCTCCTAATATTGAAAACATTGTTACTAAAATTAAAAATAAAAGAGAATAATTAAGGGTAAACTAAAAGTATAAGATTTAAAATAAAATAAATACATGTATAGAAATTATTTTATTATATTATTTAAAACTATCCTCATCATACCTTTTAAATAAATTTTTTTTGGTCCATTTATAATGGAAATTGAATTTATAATAATTTAATACTTTTAATAATTCCAAGGGTGCCCCTCCCCTCTCCTATAAAATGGCACCCATTACGATCTCTTAATCACAATTATTGATCCATTTTTTTTTGTCAATGATATGCCAAAAACACTTCCTAGAATCCCTCCTCACATTATTTAAGACTTATTGGAGGAATAAAACACTATTTAAAGGTGTTAAAGAGTTTTAATGTTGACAAACCAAAGAAGAGGTATCATTGTTTTTTAGTATTTCTATTTTATTTATTCTTCCACCTATGTCAAATCTCCTCCAAACTTTATGATATAATAAATAAAGTATCATATATATACTTAGATTTTATTATGTTAATATTATTGCCTAAATCTATCTCCACTTACATTAAATGGTAAAGGAATTAATCATTCGTGTGTACTTGTAAACTATCACCTCCACGAATTCAACTAATTAATTTTCCATAACTATATATTATGAATAGTTATAATAATGGAATTAATGTTAATATATGATATTAATGATATATTAATCATTATAATATAAAATGATATCCATTAAATTCTTTCTTCCATGAACATAAAAATGATAATGTCGTTCGTGTGTACAGGTGAACTATCACCTCCGTGAAGCGATGTGACACTTTTTTATTCATTATATAACATGTATGATATATATATATAATTATATAAAAATTATAAATAATATATTAATTATTATATCATCATTATGTAAATATAAAATAATAATTACCATACTTCGATAATGTTCAATTAAAAATGAAGGTGTTACTCATGCATACGTTCGACTTACCATCTCCATCAATATAACATTATTCTATTTTGATAAAAATACTTCATGGTTTTTTAAAGGTTTATCTTATGTATATAAATCTTGATAATTTCTTGAATATTATTATAGTTATGATATACATATGACCACACAAACTAGTGACATCAAACCCCATTCATTTTTGACTCATGTACCAAATATCAACAAAACGTTGGATATGAACATAAATAATTATGTAATTTTTAGAACATGGTAAAAAGTTAAATAATGTAAATAATAAAATTGAAAAAGGTTCCCAAGAAACTTTAAATTAACCTATGTTTATTATTTATGAATAATAAAGAACATTCCGGATGAATCGACCTTAATGCCAGGGACTTCGTCTCAATATCCTTTCATTGTGGCGTATTTTGATGTTATACACCACCTTATGTTATAAGTTGTATAATAAAACCCTTTGAAATTTAATTTCATTAAAAAAATTTATAATGTAATCTTTTTCTATGAATAATTTTACATAACTACAAAAAGAATTTTTTCCTAACATACGCATCGATAATAGTTTTTTCACTGTTATGACCATTATTTGATATATTTCTTCCTCTACAAGACAAAATGTTTTTAAAATAAAAATAAGGACCATATTCTATTTTTATGTGTTTTGGTATTTAATTTTTTTTAATAATGGGTTGATTATATCAGTATTTTGAAATTTTTTCATGGGATTTAAAATGAAATTTTATTAGTGAGATGTTGATAATTGACATCTTTTATGAGTTATAATTATATAATGGTACATAGAAATTTTATGGGTGGTTATGTGATAAAAAAAATATGGTTGGTTACCTGGTAAACCAAATACTAGTGGTTCTATGATAAACCAAGGATGTATGATTACGTTTTAACCTCCAATGCGTTCGGTATAGAAGTCAGGTATATAGTTATTCCAATTAGTGATATGTGTGGAAGTCGACCGTATGGTTATTCCATTTATGTATGGTTATGTACCAAGATTTCTTTATATATTATATGCGATTTATATGGGTTTTATTCTAATATTTTTATTTATAAAATTGAATTAAATGAGCATATATTTAGTAAAATTTATTTACTAATTCTTGAAGGTGAAAAGTATTACTTTATGATAAGGTATTCATGATTTACATTTCTTCACGATACTAATAGTTTTCCTTATTTTTGTATCTATTACTCGTATTCTTATTCTCAGACCAAATTTTAAATATTTTTCATATGATTTAAATAATAATAGAGTCAGGGATGGGATTAAGGAAAAGTTACTGTGGTTAAACATGAAACGAAACCATGTTTCTTTTTAAACTTTTTTATTTTATAAAAAAATTGATAGTGAGTAGAAGTTTCCAAATTGTAATATTTAAATTTTTATGTGTGAGTTATGATATAATTATATAAATATATAAACCATAAAATATAATTTATATAAATTAATTTCAAATTATGGACTCATCTCAATATTATGTAATGTATAAGATTAAGGCCTTATAGTTGGTTTCATAGGCTAGTTTAGATAATTTTTGTGGTCAGGATATTGTTAATAGTATATCCACAAATGATAAATTTTAGTACATGGTCTAATTTAAATGATAATGAATTTTAATATTACCTTATTTCTTCATCTAAGATATATCTTGTTCAAAATGGTTTTCCCAGTGGAAATAGGATAGCTGTGCTGGGATGAAATACAGAGGAAAAAAACCTTCCAAATCAGAATCCAAAGATGGTCAGAATTTGAACTGAATATTTTATTGATTTTATAGATTAGTTGACTCTGGTAATAAATGATAATGGTGTACATGCATGATATCACCCAGATCAATCAAATAGGAATATATCGGCGGTAGAGCATTTCATGAGGCAATGTTCCCAATTATTAAGAGGATCATCTGACCCTATGAAAACTGAATGGTGGATTACAACATTAGAAAAGGTTTTTGATGTAATGGGGTGTTCATACAATGAAAAGTTTAGTCTTTTATTTATCATTTTTAATGTGAAATTGATCATTGGAGTTCAACAATTAAAAAACCCAGAGGAACTGAAGAGATTGATTCCATGGAATGGGATGAATTTAAGAATATCTCCCTTGACTAATATTTTAATAAGGCTATTCGAATGAGTATAGATAATCAATTAATGGAATTGAGAAAAAAAGAGTAATATTCTATGGAAACATATGAAGAAACTTTTACCCATTTTTCAAGGTACATACCAAATTATATCTGGGATATTGATAGTAAGATAAATATGTTTTACTTAAGATTGAATCCAAAATATCGAAGGGAATTGGCTTCTTGTGAGTTCCAAAGCTATGCCAAACATGTCTGATTTACTGACAAGGTGGAAATGGAATTTTTCGAAGATCATGTGTTCATTAAATAAAGTAAAAGAAGTGATCCCATTGGCAAGCAATGTGAAATCATTCATCAAAGAAGTTTGGAGTTAAGAAAACTAAATTTCCATCCTGTGAGAAGTTTAGAAAAAAGAATCCAGTAGAATGTATCTCAATGTATGGGAAGTGATTCTAATGTTAGAATCCTGGTCATATTTCCCATGACAATAAGGAATGTGATCTGGAAAACAATGAATAGTCAGTGGTAATATATTTTAGTTGCAATGAGTTAATGTATTATGCTAGGGTATGTCCAAAGTTGATTACCCTTGGTTGAAACCAGCAAGATCAAAAGCATAAAAGCATGGAAAAAACATTTGATACTACAACGATAGATTTGGTACAATAAAATGAAGTGGTTACTGGTATGATAAAGGATTTTTCAAAATATTTTAATAATATATTTTACTTTGGATCATCACATTCATTTATTTATGAGAGTTTTGAATGTAAATTGGAAATAGCTCCTCCGGAATGTGATATAGAACTTTTGGTAAAAACACAAGGTGGAAGTATTAAAGAAACCAATATTTATAGTAATATTCCTATTATCATTAGTGGGATGGTCATTCCTAAAAATATTTTTGAACTTACCATATTATAATTTGATATAATTTTGTTCATGGATAGATTTCAGTTTATCATGCTAAAATAGATTGCAAACCCAATAATGTTTTATTAAATGACTTCATACCTTTGATAACCTACCAAGAAGCTGGGATATTGATAAAAAATGGTAGCTAAATTTATCTTTATCATGTTATTAGAAATAAAGAAATGATTTTTATTAGTGAAATTACAGTAGTGAATGAAATCACTGATGTTTTTCTTGATTAATTTCTTGGTTTTGTTCATAATAAAGAGGTTGAATTTACTATTAATTTCGTGCATGATTTTAAGCCTATTTTTAAACCCTCTTATCAAATGGATGATGTATAATTAGTGGAATTGAAAAAAAATATTTTCAATAATAGCTTGATAAATGTTTTATTCAAGCTAGAACTTCACCATTGAGATATCCTCTCTTATTTGGGAAGAAGATATATGGTACTATTAGATGTTGTATTGATTAAAGAGCCCTGAATAACATCATTATCAAGAACATGTATCCTTTTACTCATATTTATTATTTTTTTGGTCAGCTCTATAGAGATCAGTATTATTCAAAGATTGATTTGAGGTCTGGGTACTGCCAACTAAAGGTGAAGGAGGACGACATTCCAAAGATTGTGTTCTGAATGAGGTATGGGCATTTTTAGTATATAGTTATGTCATTTGGGTAATCTAATGCACCTTATATATTTATGAATCATATTCATGGAGAATTTCATCATTTTTTGTATATTGTTCTGGTTGTGTGTATAGATTATATTTTAGTATATTCTAAAACACAGGAGGAACATTAAAGTCACTTAAGGATTGATTAAAAAACCATAAAAAAAAAATTAGTGGAATGTTTTGTGTGAGTGGATTTTTGTAGTAATAAATTTCTTTCTATAGTCGTATTTTTTCAAATATTACATAACTAAGGTCCCTTATAATGTTTTTTATAGAGTGGAAAAGACCTACCAATTTCATAGAGATTCATAGTTTTCTTTGATTAGAGGACTATTATTAATGTATTGTCAAAACATTTTCCCAATTATCTAGAAAACTATATATGTTAACACACAAGGGAGTTATATTATATCTGGAAAAAATAATTTGATGATTGTTTTCAATAAATAAAAATAATATTGGAAAATGTTCTAGTTTTGGCCTTACATTCGTGGAATCATGCATTTGTTATGGACAGTGATGATTCATTTAATGTACTTGGTTGTGTCCTAATGCACAATGATTAGGTAATTTCTTATTCTTCACATCAGTTGAATCCTCATGGGAAAAATTAACCTACAAATGATTTGGAATTAGATACTATTTTTTTCACTAAAAATTTTGAGACATAATTTGTATGGTGTAAAGTGTGAAATATATAATGATAAAAAAAATTATTAAGTATATATTCACTAAAAAATAATAGAACATGAGATAGAGGAGATGGATGGAATTAATAAAGGATTATGATTCCATCATTCATTACCATCTATGAAAATTAAATAACATAGATGATGCTTTTAGTCGAAAAAGTTATGCTAAATTAATTTTTTTTGAAAAGACAGATTCATTAATGTAGAAGATCAGTGGACGTACAAACGCCAAGCCATAAGGGGAAATGGTCTAGCCAGAGATGGTTAACATCATACAGGCTTGAGGCTGCCAGGTGATTTGCAGCATTGTTTCCTTCCATTTTAGTAAAGAATAATCTGTAGATTGAGAAACCTTGACGGAGACAAAGGATTCACCGGAGGAGGGATCCAAATGAATGGAGGCCACCATCATTGAAATTGATAGCATTGATAATAGCAAGATAGTCATATTCGAGGTTGATTTTATCCCATTCGCGATCCTTTGGTTATTGATATGATGAATTTTGGATGGGATGTTTTTAGTGTAGAAAATTAATCTATTTTTTTCAATTTGTAGTTAAATCATATCTATCAGTTATAATAATGAAAGCACGTAAGGAAGACAGTGAGTTGTAGGAAAAGGAAGAATTGGTTTATAAGGGTATGTTACCTGAATTTTACATTGATAAAGATTGTGTTTTAAGGTTTGGAAACAGATTATTTGTGCCTTGTGATTCATAGTTGAAGAATGATTTGTTATATAAAGATTATAGTTATCTATTTTTAATTCATACTACCATCACTAATATGTAAAGATACTTTCAGGAGTATTAATGGTGAAATGGAATGAATAGAGATATTATTAACATTAACTTTAGATATTTTTGTTTTAAATAGGTTAAATTAGAGTCGTAGTTTTTGAAAGGGGTGCTTCAGCATTTTCTAGTGCTAGAGTGGAAAAGGGAAAATATATCCATGGATTTCGTAGTGGGATGACCAAATACTTCTTGAGGTAATAATGAAATTTGGGTTACTGTTGATCAACTAACTAAATCTTCCCATTTTCGTTCAATTCGAGATACTTTTTTGTTGGACCATAGAAGTTGATGGATATTATCTCGAACTAAAGGTTTTAATTATCACAAATCAGGGAATATATTAACATATATCTTATTTCATGTTAGATCATATATTATAACAAAAAATTATCTTGATATCAGATCGTGTCATTCATATAACCATTTATTTGTGCTTAATTCTAAACATGCATTTCATTGATTATCTATGTCTAATTATGAGGTTTACCAATTTCTAGATTTTTTGATTTGAAAGACAGACAGAAAATCTAAAATTTTCTGAGTATAAGTCACCGAAACTAACAAATAGATGAATCACCATCATACTGAAGTCTTTTTGGCAAAGATATCAGACATGCATATCTCCTAAGTATGTGAAACTGACACTGATAGAATGAAGACTTACTATTGTACTTGACACTAATAGAAAAAAAGACTCATCATTGGTTGTGACACTAATATACATAAGACTCAATATTTTACAAGTTACCAATACAGACGACCTACTGTTAGTTCAAGTGACATACCGTTGCATGATGATACCAATGAAAGGACTCACTATCCGTTAAAATGTCTCACTATTAGCTCAACTGTCTCACCAATAGAAGGAAGGACTCACCGTTGATATGAGTCATCGTTAGTTCATTTATCTCACTGATGATAGGACAAACTGACACCCTGTGTCACCAATACCTATAGAAAGGACTCACTGATGCACAGAGTCACTAATACTGATGGAAATTACTCAATGATGAAAAGAGTCTCTGATACCGATTACGATGAAGTACCGATACAAAGAGTCACTCATACTGACAGACTGATGCCAATGAGACACTGATACATATGACTCACTGATAGTGATAAATACTGTTTTTAATTTATTAATTCTAATTTTATTTCTAATGGTAAATTTTAGACAAAATAATGTTTCTGACATTAATTAATGTTGTCTATAGGACATTCAGTAGATAGTAAGAGGTACCTGAATGTGGGTAGATCTTCGTGTCTGTAAGACCTCGAAGTATAAAAGAATTACAAGCTGGATCATTGGTCATACACTGAAAAGTAAAAAATAATAGATAAACAGAAAACTAATGCAACACTTGATCTTTATAGAAAATCTCAAGAACTCAAAGAAAGAAGATACGAGGACATCAAAAAGTTGAGAGAAACCTTCCGAGCTACACTTAACATATTTCAAAAAATGAGATGAACATTTCACACTCCTCGAAACCAGACCACAAAGACTATGATACTCTATTTTGAAGATGACTTGTAGAAGAGGACTCAAACTTCATTTTAACTACATAAAACGAGTCCAGAGAATCACTTCATAACACACAAATACTTGTAAACTATATTGTACATCTTTTACTCTATTGTGTTCTTTTGATTACATTGTTTTAGCAGTGTGTGTATCTTTCTATTACAAACACACTGACTCTTATGCATAACTAGAGGATACCTAATATCCTCAAACTCACTCTCATTATTATCTCAGGTATCCCATGTAGAATAGTGGAAGAGGTAAAGTGTGACTTGTTTTTTTTGTTTTTCCCGTAAATAAATATGGTAGAGGTCAAGTGTTACTAGGACAAGCTTGTGTATTGTTGAGAACTCTGATCCATGGTGTGGATCCGGTTTATTAATACAAAATTCTTGGTTGATGGTGATAACAAAGTGGAGAGGACTAAGTCTCATCTTGAGACTGAACATATTTTTTATTTACTCTATGTTTTACTATTTAGTTTTAATTTTTTTTAACACAATTTCATAAAACTAAATTGAACGTTGATAGTTCGTTCAGCAAGTTTTTATATCTATTTTGAACAAGTAAATTAGTTTCAAAATTTATACCAATATTCAGATTAGTATAGCTTAGAACTGATCAATCTTCTAAGAAAATAATTGAACATTTAGAACCTTAATAAATTCACTACAAACTGACTTTGATTATATTTATAATTAGGTGAAACATTAAAATATCCAATTTTAAATAAAAATTTATATAATTAGTCAATTGAACTCTCTTGAGTAATCTACTCCAACAATCATTTATTATCCGAGGTGCTTTTATAAATTTTCCAGTTTTCAACTTTTTGAAATATTTTTCAACTGTCATTTTAGTTGTTTTTCAAAGATCATAAAATTTATATTAATTGAAATTTTTTGTCTCTTTAAAATCCTTTTAAAATTCATATTATGTCCAATCATCTAGATATTGTTGCTACTAATAGACCATGATTTTCTAATGAAACCAACTATGCTCAGTAGAAGCTTAAAATGAAAATACATCTAGAAAGCATGAGATTTGAAATCTGGACTGCTATTGATAGTAAATATGTAATTCTAGAAACTACTAGAAACACATGGCATGAATCTACTAGGACTGTCTTTAACAATAATTGTAAATAAATGAATGATCTATACTATTCTCTAAGAGATGAAGAGTTTAATTTCATTTATTATTGTAAAACATCCCATGAGATTTGGGACAATTTGTATATTTCTCATGAGGGAACATCTTACATGAATGAAATGATACTCAATAATTATACTATAAAATATGATAATTTTAAAATGAAGCTTGATGAATATATTTCTGATATATATATCAGATTTAACAAAATCCTCAACATAATGATTTATCTCAGAAGATATGTCATATCCAATGAAAAAATAACAAGGATTCGTAGATGTTTACCTGATAGATGGAGAGGAACTCAGTCTTAATTAGAGAATCATTTGAAATCAACAAATTACATGTCAAAGAACTCATTTTAAAGATGATGATGTAAAAAGAATAAATGAAAGTAAAAAATAGTAGAATGATGAACCTAAGATGAATTCTATAGCTTTCCAGACTAATACCTCTAAAGATAAAGAAAAGAAAATGTTCAACCTGCTATTGAATGCTCCAGTAGTAAAGAATCTGCTTCAGAAAGTGATGATAAAATAGCCAGCTGGCTAGGAGATTCAAGAAAATTTATGGGAAATAATGTTTTTTAGAAATCCCAATTACAAAGGAAATTATGATAACAAGGGTAATTGGAAAAATAATTGTTAGAGAAGTGATAAATTAGAAGATATAGTGTGATATGAATGAAAAAGGAAAGGAAAGGCCAAAGCTAACCTTCAAAAGCTCAAATATAAAAAGATGTATGAGAATAGGAATAAAAAATATATGAAAGCCATGAAGGACACTTGGAGTGTCTCTAAGGATAGCTCCATTAAATCTGCTTTTTCTCATGATGAAAAATAAGACATAGAAAATATGTGTTTTATGAAAAACACATATGAGGTAATCTTAGATTCTCCTATTCAATATTCTTATTATTGTGAATATAAAACCGGGTCTGAGAGTATGTCAAGTGAAGAATTATTTTAATATTTATACATGATATAAGAGGCATGTAATGAACTAAAGGGTATGTATAAATCTTTAAAGAAACAACATCATCTTACAGTAACTATGAAATATGATATTACTATATAAAAATAAAATAATACTCAACTTATCAAAGAATATAATGAATTCAAAATTTCTAATGAAAAATTGAATAAGGGTCTTGAAATGTTTACAAATGGAAAAAACACACTTAAAAAAATACTTGGTAAACATATATCTCTTATGTACACCTTTGGAACAAAATATCAACTAGGACAAAGGAACTTATCAAAAAAATATATTATGACCAAAACTAGAAAATCTGCTTCATTATAAAAAAACAAAAAAATTACTTCAAGATCTAGTTCTAATTTTTTTTAATGCATCCAATTCTTATAGAAAATACAATGTTTATTTTTAGAATACTCAATATTATGCATATATAAAACCCATAAGAAAAGTTTCAGTTCCTAAATCTTTTATTACAAATTCTTGTGGACCTAGACAGTACTTGTACCAAAATTGTTTCTTGGATATATTGTTTTGTAAGTAAATTTCCTAAAGAGTTCATATTAAAATCCGTGGTATATGGATAGTGGGTATTCAAGAAATATGATAGGGGAATGCTCAAGAATCAAAAGGCTTATCAAAATTGTTGGAGGACATGCGACATTTGGGGAAAATGGTAAAAAAATCATCGTTCTAGGATAGATTTGTAACCCTAAATCTATTTCAATTTCCTAATAACTTTATGTTGACGGATTAAAGTATAATATGCTTAGTATATATCAACTGTGTGATGTTGGATAAAGTGTAAAATTTAAAAATGAATCATTTCAGGTTTTTAGGACAAAAATAGCTTAGTATTTAATGTTCTTAGAAATAATAATGTGTATGCTAAAAATTTAGACACACTAGCCTCACAGAATTTATATTATCTAAGTGCCTTTCACAAAGAGTCTTGGATATACCACAGAATATTAAGACATTAAAATGTACACTCTATTAGAAAACATACGATAAAAGGCCTAGTCAAGGATCTACCCAAATAAGATGTTCCAGACAAAAAAGTGTATAATCCTTGTTAAAAAGGAAAGCAACATAAATTCTATTTCAAATCAAATAAAAAAGTGTCGTATTATCAACCTTTAGAGTTGGTTCACATGGATTTGTTTAGACCATTTAGAGTCTCTATTTTAAATGGAAATCACCATGTCAATGTTCTTATGGATGACTATTTTAGGTCTACGTGGAATTATTTCATAGCTCAAAAAGGTGAATCATATACTTACATCACTATGTACGAAAAAACTATAGAAAATAATAATAGACTTAGAATTAAATATCTAAGAAGTTACCTTGGGTGTGAGTTTGAAGATCAAGACTTTGAATCGTTTTTCTCACACAGTTTCTATAGTCATAAATTCATTGCCCTTAGGACACCTCAACAAAATGGATTTGTAAAAAGAAGATATAGGATCACGAAAGAAATTTCTAGAATTATTCATAATGAGTATAACCTACCAATTTACTTCTGGTTTGAAGTTGTAAATATTGATTGTTATATAATAAACAGAGTCTTAGTCACACCTATCCTTAAGAGGACTCCATATGAGTTATGGAATAATTGGAATCCCAAAGTATGTTTTTTTAAAGTGTTTGGATGTAAATTTTATATTTTTAACACTAAATACAATCTAGAGAAATTAACATCTAAATGGGATGAAGGAATTATTCTAGGTTAGTCAACATCTAATATAGCCTATAGTTTCTTTAATTAAAGAACCATGTGTGTGGAAGAATCTATTCATATCAAATTGTATGAATCAAATCCAGATAATCCTAAAACCTCTCTAGACAACATTTCAGATTATATACTATATCAAGACAGAAATGAAAAATAATCTTATTCTTATGTCATGTAATCGGTGAAATCAAAATATTATATAAATTCTACTAAATCTAGCCACAATGAACTTGATCAAAAAGATAAACCAGAAATAACTAGTCCTACCTTTTCAAGACCAACTACAACCCTTAAAACCATATCTTAGAAGTTGTTGTTGGAGACTTAGATAAAGGAACACAAACTAGAGCTTCTCTTAGAAACCAGGTTAAGAACCAATCCTTATTATTAGAGCATGAACCTAAAAATATCAATAATGCAATAAATGATGAATTTTGGGTGATTACTATGGAAGAATAACTCAATCAATTTGAATGAAATGAAGTTTTCAAACATGTGGATAGACACAGAGACACAGTGATCATAGAAACAAAGTGGGTATTTAGAAATAAATTAGATGGAGCTAGTAATATTGTTAGAAAAAATCTAGATTAGTTCTACAAGGCTATAGTCAAGAGGAAGGCATTGACTATGAAGAAACCTTTACACCTGTTTCTAGATATGAATCCATCCGAATCCTACTTTCTTATTCTACCCATATTAATTTCAAACTGTATCCAATGGATGTTAAGAGTGAATTCCAAAATGGATATATAATTGATGATGTTTTTGTTGAACAACCCATAGTTTTAAAAATCCTCAATTTCAAAATCATGTTTTCAAATTGAAAAAAGCTATATATGGTTTAAAAAATCTCAAAGAGCTTGGTATGATAGATTGAGTAATATTATTATTTCAAAAGGTTTTAACAAAGGAATTGCTGATCTTACTCTTTTTATAAATATAATGTTTAAATATGTTTTATTAGTCCAAATCAATGTTGATGGTATTATTTTTTTATCTTCATGAAATTTTTTATGTATTGAATTTTCTAAAATGATACAAAATGATTTTGAAATGCGTTTAGTGGGTGAACTCTAATTATTTCCTGGATTTCAAATTTTCAAAATAACGACTGTTTCACTTTAAATCAAAGTAAGTATACAAAATATATTTTAAAAATATTTATCTTTGATATCATTAAATGTAGTGACACTCCCATGAGTATTTCCTGTATGTTGGATCTTGATAAATATGGTATATTCGTTGGTCAAACCACTTACAATGAAATGATTGGAATCTTTCTATACTTGAATTCTAGTAGGCCAAGTATATTGTTTAGTGTGTGTATGTGTGCTCATTTTCAAGATAATCCCAATGAATCTCACATGAATGTTGTTAAAATAATTTTCAAATACCTCAAACATACTATCAATTTTTGGCTTATTTTATCCCCAAGTACAATCATTTGATATAGTGAGTTATTATGATGCTGCTTTTGGTGGATATAAGTTAGATAGAAAGAAATCCTCTTGGAAATTCCACTTTCTTGGAAAATCATTGGTTTTATGGTGTGTTAAGAGGAAAAATTTTGTTAAATTATCTACTATCGAAGTTGAATAAATAGCTTCTTGTGGCTGTTGTGAATGAATTTTTTGGATAAAAAAATTCTTCTCGAACATGGATATCAATTTAGACATGTACCTATAAAATGCGACAAAAAAGCACTATTAACATATCTAAGATTCCAGTTACCCAATATAGAATGAAATATATTTATGTGAGATATCACTTTTTGAGAGATCATTATCAAATGGGTGATATTAGTTTAGAATTTGTTGGCACTGAATTTCAGCTTACTGATATATTCACTAATACATTGAGCTACAAGAGAATTAATTACATCATATGTGAGCTTGGAATATTCAATTAGTAAGACCATGTGTTTATCTATTTTTTAATATTCTTCTATGATGTTTTCTTACTGAAATAAGTGTCATGTCGATACCATTGTTAGGCCAACACCATTGTCAGGTAGACACCATTGATGTTTTGTGAATTGTATCCCACTAACTCCAATGACTCTTCACTTTTATACGTTGAATGTTTTTATCAAAACAATATTGTTTCATTAATTCCAACGAACCCTGTTCATGATTTTAGGATTATAAAATCTTAAAATCCCTAAATTATATCAATTTGAATTGATCTACTCTACTCCCATTACCACTACTCTCTGTCTCTCTCTTTTCTCCTTTATCTTTCCCTACTACCGAACATTCACCTTACGTCCTTCAAACTGAACTGATCATAATGGAAAGGGTAAAGTGAGATCTAGAAGAGTGTGAGTCTCATCCTTTCAAGAAACAAAAATGGGATTCAGGAAAATTGTCAAGTCGTGTTAGTCTTATTGTGGTAAATCGTGTGGTAACTTCAGAGAAGGAAGTTTTAGTTGAATGGATAGTGGAGAGAAAATATTTTTGTTGAATGTGATAAAAGTTAAATGATGTCTTGAATGGTTCGCAAATAATGATAGAGTCTTTTATCTGATGTAGGTGTTTGAGTTTTATATGAATATGGAACTTCTGCTGGAAGGAAGTGATGTTACGTGGATGAGGTCAATTATAAAAGGGAAGAGAATATCATTCTCTTCAAGGAATTAAACTAAGTGTCTTAAGGTACCTCATTAAGAAATGTTTGATGATTACCAAGGTACTTCTCCTCATGAATGTGAATTTTTCTATTATGAGACTACAACTAAAGAGGATAACTGGGAATGAAGAGCACATGAGACCCCTCACCTCATAATTTAATGGTGAGTGCAAAATTCTTTTCATGTTTATTCCACATTAGATTCGTCCACCGAAAGGGGACTTTACTTCTCTCAAGTATTAATATTTATACGTGGTTTACTTATTTTGGAAAATGGTTAAATGGAATATTTGTAGATATCTGATGGTGCACATCAATGAGATGATGAAACCTGTGTGTAAATATAATTCTCTCCTCTATTCTAGAATTATTTCAGCTATGCTGGAGGAGAAGGTTTTTCTAAGTGAAGCTGAGGATGAGGTAGTCAGTGAATGCAGCGGAATCTTCTTAATCTCTTAAATCATTAAAATAATGAAAATAAATTGGAACCCTTGGATGAAGGAATGGGTTAGTGATGAAGAAAGATTGGATGATATGTTCAATCCCATAGACCATCCAATTAGACCAAGGGATATAGTGGATCCTGGTTCTGGTCTAGATGAACAAGTAACCTATTCTTTGGATGAGGAAGAAGAACCTTCTACCCATATTTGAGATGTGGGATCTCTAGTTGATGATCGAAGTGACCCAAACACAATTGTACCATCGAAAAGAATCTATACTCGACCCAAAATTCCACCTCTCGATTTACCCTCCCATAATCCTATTCTCAAATATAGTAGTAGTGAAGAAACCGAATTTGAAGGCAGTGTAGAGTATGTTAGTAAATCCAATGAAGATGATGAAAAATAAGATGAAGAGGAAGAAACTTATAGTGGTGAAAATGGTTCAGAATCAGGAAGGGAAGAAGGATATGAACAAGTATAATATGAGTAGAATGAATATGATAATAATGAATAAAGACGTGAAATTCAAGGTGATAGTGACCTTGGTCACCCTATTGATAATCCAAATGCTATGAGAATGAAATTTACAAAAGCTAATACTGATTTCTTTGTCGATGGTGTTGTTAAAGAAGAACTTGTTACTTTAGATGAACATGTTTCTCAGGTTGTGTACACTAGGAAAAGAACTCTTCTTAAGGAATATAAACCTATCGAGTAAACCGTGATTGTGGGGGAGCCATATGTCCTAAGAGATGACCCTGAGGGGTAGAATCATCTACCAGTTGCTCAAGCTGATGAAGAGAATCAAACATCAAGAGTAAGGCTTGATACAATTTATCCTTTGGATTATTATTTTCTTGCTGAATGGATAAGTAATCTTGGTTATGTCTCTTTGGTATTGGATTTATAATATACTAATGATGTGATTATTTCCCTTGCTGTAAATTAACTAGTGGAAGAGACCACTCCTAGTGACTGTGTCACTAAAGCGGATTTTGTTCAATTCAAGGGAGAAATATCTGCCTCTATTAGACACTCAGTAAAACCTCAAATGGGATATGAGATTGATGAATCTAGGAGACAGAATTCAGAGCTAACAGAGAATTTGAAATAAATCGATCTGTGGTTGATAGTCTAAAGCACATAGGTTTTTGTGGCTATTCTCCTACTTCAACTAGTTATTCTAAAGCTGATGATGCTTCTGTTTCAAAGTTAGTGATAAAAGATATTCAGCCAAATCTAATCACAATTGTAGATACAATTTTGACAAGAAATACCAATCTCAAAATTGATATAAAGAAGTTAAAAACTGGTATCAATGCTTTGACCATAGAGTATAGGACTACATTGGAAACAAGCATGAAAGGAACTTATTAACTTGATTATCATTTTAAAGCTCTTGAGTTTTCCAAACTAAGAAAAGAAGATCAAGATCTCACCTCTTCATCTATTGATTCATGTTCTTCTCCACCTACTCAGTTCTCATAATCGAAAAATCTTGTTACTCTTAGTTCTGTGTTCAAAGAGGAGCTACAAGATTAAATTTCAAGAACAGACAAATTTGAGGATACATCAGATAAAGTGCAAGATCATGTAAATTATTATACTATAAGTGCTTCTCCCACATTCTAAGAGATGAATAAAATTCTTAATGAGTTTTTCTTCAAACTCATCACAAAGAACTAAATGAATATTTTGTTCAACTACATAGCCAGAAATCATACTATTGCTCCTGTAAAAAAGGCCTTAAAGGATCTGATTCAAAAACATAGAGAATTTACTCCTTTTTGGGTAAGTTTATAGAAAAAAGGATGATTTTTAGAAGGCCATTAAATATGGTGGAGAGATCATTGAATAATTCATCAAGCTATTGAAATCGTATCTTCATGTCCATAGTGAAGCCAATGTAGTACCTCTTTCTACATCGCTTGTCCATTTTAGTGGTTTGGATACTCAAACTCAAATGTTAGTTTTTAGGAATTATCTTACGTTAAAATAGTTATCACAGAAACGATTCTATCTTTGGTTCTTTCTCAACAAAGACCCACCCTTTCTTCTATAGTTCTTGAAGGAGTGCCTTTGACGCCACTCGAAATCAGTTCAGACCCTCTTTCTCTTTAGCCTACCCATCCTTATCAAACTTCTATTGATCCTTATCCTAATGGGAAAGTACCCCTTTATCCAACAACTTGATCCCATCCTATACTATGGACTATGTTTTATTTGATGGGGTCGAGTACCCCTTTTTTTGTTTTTGACTACTCATTTTTGGAATTCTATTTAATTGTTTCTACTTTAATTTTTTTCATGTTCTTTTCTCCAATCACTTTTTTTAATACCAAAAGGTGGAGATCTTTATGAAATTTGAAAATTCCACAATTCCTGATTAAAAAAAATGCGGAGATTATTGGAAAATATATTCTGATGGATACTATCTATAACTAAAGGTTTTAATTATCAAAAATCATGTCATATATTAACATATTTCATATTTAATGTTAGATCTTATATTATGAAACAAAATTATCTTGAATATCATATCATTCCATTCATATAACTATTTATGTGTGCTTAATTATAAACAATATTTTAATTTATTATCTATGTGTGATTATGATGATTACCAGTTTCTAACATTTTTGAATTTCAAGACGTATAGAACATCTAAAATTTTCTGAGTATAAGTCACCAACACTGAAAAACAAATGAATCACCATCACACAGAAGTGTTTTTGTTAGATAGATCACATAGATATATTTTATATGTATGTGAAGCTGACACCAACAGACAGAAGACTCATCATCGGATGTGACATCGACTGAATGAATACTAACCATTGGATGTGACACCGACAGACAGAAGACTCACTATTGTACATGCTACCAATGAATAAGACCTACCATTATTTGAAGTGACATATCATCCCATGATGAAACTGATGAAAGGACTCAATGTCAGTTAAAATGAGTCACCATTTCCTTAAATATATCACCAAAAAAAGGAAGGACCCACCATTGATATGAGTCACTTTTAGTAAATTTTTCTCACCGATGAAAGGAGACACTAACACCCAGAGTCACTGATACCGATAGAAAGGACTCACTGATGCACAGAGTCACCGATATCGATGATAATGACTCATTGTTGCACAGAGTCACTGATACTGATGGATAGGACTCAACGATAGAAAGAGTCACAGATGCAGATAGACTGATTCAAATTTGACACCCATACTTATGACACACCAATAGTCAGGAATAATGGTTTTAATTTATTAATTAAATTTATTTCTAACATTAATATATATAAAAATTATTGTTTCTGAAATTAGTTAATGTTTTTTGTAGGAAATATTTGTAGATAGTATGAGGTACAAGCATGTAGCGAGATCATCGTGTTTGGTAGACCTCAATGTATAAAATAATTACAAGATGGTCCATTCGACATACTCTAAAAAGTAAAAAGAGAAGAAGAACTAGAAAGTCTTGCACCACTCAATATTTTTGTCTAAATCCCAAGAACTCAAATAAAGAACATATAGGTACATAAAAAAGAAGATAAAAAACCTACCGAGTTGTACTAAACATATTTCAAACAAGGAGTTAAAATATTTCACACTCCTCGAAACCGGACCATAGAGACTACGAATCTCTATTTTGAAGAATTTTTTTTGAAGAGGACTCAAAATTCATTTCTACTGTATCAAATGAGTCCAAAGATTCATTTCATAACACACTGATACTTTTAAACACTATTCTATATATTTAGCTATGTGGGGTTTTTTTGTTTTCATTTTTTCTAAGTAGTGTGTGTATCTAAGTGTTGCACACACACTAAATCCTTTTCACAAGTGGAGGATACCTGATGTCTTCAAACTCACTCTCATTATTTTCTCTTGTATCCTAGGTATTATAGTGTAAGAGGTCAGGTTTGACCTGTTTGTTGTTTTTTCCACGAAAAATTTTTGTAGAGGTAAACTGTGACCTGGAAAGTTATTTGAACTATTGAGAACCTCAATCCAGGGTGTGGATAATGTTTATTAAAATAAACTTCATGGTGGCTGGTGATCACTAGGGGGAGAGGACTAAGTCCCATCTTGAGACTAAACCTATTATTTATTTCTACTATGTTTTACTCCTTAGTTATACTGTGTTATATCAAAATTTCATGAATCAAATTTGAACTTTGAGAGTTATTTTTTCAAGTGTTTATATATATTTTGAACTATTAAGTTAGTTTAAAAAGGTATACCAATCGTCATATCATTATAGTTGAGAACTAATCAATCTTCTAAGAAATTTATTGAACATTCAAGACTTTTATAAATTCACTAAAAATTAACATTGATAGTATTTTTAATTGTGGAAAACATTCCAAGAACGTATTTTAGAAATAAAGTTTTGTAGTTACTCAATTCAATCCCACTTGAGTAATATACTCCAACCAACATTAGTCTTCAAATTAGATTTCTAAATTTTATATTGAAGAGATGGTTAGGGTAAATGAGGTTTCCCTATTTATTTTATATGATCATGATCTCAGGTTCACTTATTACATTTGGGAAGGACTTCCAAAGTTATTTGGTACTGAATTAAATTTAAGTATAGTTTTTCATCCACATTCAGATGGGCAGTCAGAACAATCAATTCAAATGTTGGAGGATATACTGCATGCATGATCAATGGGTTACCTGAGAATTTGAGATCAACATATTTATTTGGTTGAGTTTTTTATAAATTTTTTTTCATTAATGTATACAGATGGAACCATTTGAGGCATTAAATGTAAAGCGTTGTCAAAAAATATCTTTTTAGGATAAAGTGGGTGATAAGAAGTTGATGGGACAGGAATTGGTAGAAGAGGTGGTAGAAAACGTTAAATTGATTCAGAAACACTGGGGGACAGTATAGAGTAGGTAGGAATGTTATACGAATAACTAGGGGAATGATATTTCTTTTAAGGTAGGTTATTATGTCTTTCTCAATGTTTTTTCCATAGAAAAGAGTGACACATTTTGGTAAGAAGGGGAAGATGAGTCCAAGGATCACTGGGCCCAATGAAATCTTATAGAAATTTGGATTAGTTTCCTACCTAGTGACTTTACCTCCAAGTCTATCCCATGTACAGTTTTTTTCATGATTAAATTCTTAGAAATTATATGCCAGATCCATCTAATGATTTGATTCTAGAAGTACATTAATTGTAAGATAATCATTCTTATCCGGAATAGCCAGTCCAGATTCATGACCATAGAGGGAATGTATTGAGAAATAAGGTGATTCATCAGGTTATGGTTTTGTGAAAAAATCATACAGTTAAAGAGAAAACATGGGATTCTAAAAATTTCTATGAGGGAGAATTACCCCTATTTATTTGATAAGTAAATAAAAGTATGGGGATGCAATTTCCAAAAGGGGTGAAACATAGAACATCCTAGGAATTAATAAAATAATAAATTTTCATAATTATTAATATTTATGAAATATATTGAAGTATATCCTTAAATTGGTCCTACTTTTGATAGCGTACCTGACACACAACAATGAGTTTCTTCAAAATATTACATTTTATACAAGATTGAGTTATAATTTAAAAAATAATAGGATTTAATATTATTATTTTATAGGTCATTTATCGCATAACCATTGTTTTGGAAGGAACTAATAGAACTAACTATATTATGTTTACACATATTTAGTAAATGTAATTACATTCTCTTAATAAATTTTAGAGGCATAAAATGAGAATAAATCCAATTATAAGCATAAATACACTAATATTTTTATAAGTTATTTTAACCACCTCTTAATGGAAAGTCCTTTTTAAATATAGTTTTTCTCACTTTTATATGTTCTATTTGTCAAAAATAAACTTTTTATTTGGAATAGGGTTATCAAAATTTACATTGGTTAAATATTTGGTATTTTTTGATAATATTAATTTTTAAATGAATAGTGAAAATACTATATTTTAATTCAAAACTCTTTTTTTCCTAATTTTTTTATATTTTTAGATTATCATTTTTCACGGTATTAAGGTATAATTTTATGATTTTTTATTAGTTAATCCAATTTGTTCTATTGTATGTAATTTCACATTTAAATTGGATATAAACACATGTCAATCTTTTGACAGTTTTGACTTTTTAAAAACCTGTTTCGTCAACAAGTCAACGAGAATAAGTTCAAATTTTTCTTAGTCACATTTGTGATGTTAATTTTAAAAATGTACATAAATTTTTAAATTAGTATTAAAAATTTGATCTAATAGGATCAAAGTAATTTTTTCATGAATAATAATTTTATTATTTGATTTACCACGCCAAAAGGGTAAATAAAGTCAATAAGGGTTAAAATAATATTATCATAATATAAAACTTCTCTAACACCTTTACTAACCTTATTATATGAGTTATTTGCAAAATATAAATTCGTTTTTATAACTTTTGGCCTTTAGAATCCGCTCTTATAAGATTAATACATTTATAACATTTAATTTAATGTAAAGGAAAAAATATCTTAAACATGTCTCTTCTTACTAAATTTTTTTTAATATGGGGTTATATAAGTAAAATCATAGACTATAAATAGTTATTAGAAATAAAAAATATTACCTACATCATGGTATTTTATGTATAATTTTTGTAAATTAAATACTTAAATTTAATTATGACATCATGATGATGAAACAATATTTTTATTAAAGGATGAATCCAATAAATGATTTTTATAATATTAAACGAAATATAATTTGAAATAATGGATGCCATAAATGAATTTTATAGGTGAATATAAAAGATTATAAGTCCATTAAATGGATTTTTTATAAGTTATCTATTTGTTTTCATCTTATTTAAATTCAATTAAATGAATAATGTCAAAATTCATACTATTGATATTTTATAAAAATAATAAATTATTAATTAATTAAAAATAATAAATATTTTTAAAAACTAAAAAGTTAATATTATAAGGTATATAAGTTTATATAGTATCCATTTATGGGAAATTAAATCCATATAAGTAAAATTTATTCATCTTAATATTTAAAATGAAGTTACCATAACTAAAATTAAAAGAGAATAATTAATGGTAAACCCAAAATATAAGGTTTAAAATATTATCCATACATTTATAAAAATTATTATAAGAGAGTATTTAGAATACCCATCATATTATATTATAAACACATTATCCTTGGACCATTTTTAATCAAAATGGAATTTATATTAATTTAATAATTTTAATAATTCTAAGGGTTCCCCTCCCCTCTCCTACAAAAGGTACACACACATCTCTATTACTCACACATAAAAAGCCTTTTTATTCAAGGAATATCTTCCAAAAACCCTTAATATAATCCCTACCCATATTCTTCATGCCTTATTATAGGCATTATACCCTCTTTATAGGTGTTAAGGTACTCTTAAATGGCGATGAACCGAAGAAGAGGTGTCATTTTTTTAATTATTTTTATTTTATTTCCACATCCACTTCCTTCAAATATCCTCCAACCATTATGAAATAATAATCCCAGTATAATAAATATAATTATATTTTATTAGGTTAATTTTTTCACCTAAGTCTATCTCCACTTCTATTAAATGGGAACAGAATTAATCATTCGCGCATACATGTGAACTATAACCACCAGAAATAGATCCAATCCATTTTCCATAAACACCTCTCATGACTGGTTATAACAATAAAATTAATGTTCATATGTGATATTCATGAAATATTAATCATTATAATATAATAATATATCAATTAAATTCTTACTTCCATGATCTTAATAATGATAACATCGTTCGTGTGTACTAGTGAACTATCACCTCCACGAAGTGATGCGACTCATTTGTATTCATTATATAACTTGTACGACATATATAATTATATTTAGATGCATAATATGATAGTAATTATTATATTATCCTTATTTAAAGATAAAATAATAATTTCCTTACTTCTATAACGATCAATGAAAAATAAAGACATTACTCAAGCGTACGTATGACTTAATGTCTCCATGAATACAAGGTTGGTCATTTTTCATAACCATGATTATTGGTTTGATTTAAAGGAATAATTTTTGTATAAAAATAATAATAATTTCACGAATATTATTTTCTATATGATGAAGTTATGACCACATGGAATATTAACATCAAACCATGTTCATTTTCAACCGAAGTTCCAAATATCAACAAAACGCCCAATATGAACTTAAATAATTATGTAATTTATACAACTTGCTAATAAGTGATATAAAAGAAATAATAAACCTTAAAAATGTTCTAAATCAAGTTAAAATCAACCTAATTTAAGAACATGAAACATTTGTGATGAAAAAAACTTAATGTAATGGACTTTTTCTCAATCTCCTTTCATTAGGGCATATTTTGATGTTATACACTAAATTATTTTATAAGGTGTATAATCAACCCCATTTAAATTTAATTTCATTAATTTTTTTTCAAAAGTAATATTTTTCAATGAAGCTTTCTACTAAAGGACAAATCAAATGTTTTTTGGATGTATGCGGTAACAATGAATTTTCCGCCATTGTGGCCGTTATTTGATATTTATCAACCTCTACAAGAAAAAATGTTTCTAAAAGGAAAAAAACTATGATATTCACTTTTTAGTTATTTTGGTATTTAAATTGGTTTTTATAATGTTTTTATTAAATCAATATTTTGACATGATTCTTTATGACTATAAATGAAATTTAATGAGTGAGATGTTGATAATTGCAATATTTTATATGTTGTGATTATATAATGGTATGTGGACATTTGAAAGGTGGTTATGTGATAAACCAAATACAAGTGGTTATATGATAAACCAAATATGGGTGGTTTTGCGACAAACCAAGGATGGTTGGTTATGTTAAATCCTCTAATTCACATAATATTGAAGTCATCCATATGGTTATTCCATTTAGTGATATGTGTGGAAGTCGACCGTATGGTTATTTCATTTAAGTATGTTTATGTAACAAGTTACCTATATATATTATGTGTGATTTATATGGGTTTTATGATACTATTTTGATTGAATAAATGGTAAGAAATGATCTTATTTTTTGTGAAGATTATTTTCTACTCATTAATGTTGAAAAAAATTACTTTATGAAAAGGTATTAATGGTTTAGATGTCTTCACAAGGCTAATAGTTTAACTTATTTGTGTATCCCTTACTAATATATTTATGCTCATCCCATGTTTGAAATTTTTTACACAAAATTTAAATAAGAATAGAGTCAAGGATGGGATTTGGAAAAAATGATGATGTTTAGACATGAAACAAATCCATGCTTTTTTAACTGTTTTTATCTTATAAAAACAATGTAAATTGAGTATAAGTGTATACTTTGTAATATATATTTTGTTATGCTTGAGTTAGGAACTAATTATCTAAATATCTAAAGTTGAAAAGATACTCGATGTGAATTAAATTTAAATTACTAAATTATCACAAATTATGTAATGTATAAGGCTTGGGGATTATACTCTAAACTGAATTGCACTATAGTCTATCCTACAAGACCATATGATTCATAAAAAAGGCCACACAAAATGTCCCATGACCCAAATGATTTATAGGTTTCATCCAAATAATGTAAATTTCCCCTCCCAACATATGGGACAGTATAGTTCACTAAGATTTCACTACAAGAACTATATGTGTCTAGATTCATATTGTTTTTGGAGGCACAATGATACTCAGATTATATAATACTTGGACCAAAAATAGTTTTAAGGGAAAATAAAAAAAATTACACAATTACTATATAATAATATTATCTACTTAGAGACCATATATCATAACTATATATAGTTTTATTTTCACTCCCTTGAGACACATTGTGATGCCAAGATTTCAATTTCAGTATTATCTACAAATTATCCCCTACTTGAAAACTATATCCATATCAAAGAAATTATCCCATGGGATGCCTTTGAATAAGAGTATTATTACCCCATTCCATGTACATGATCCTGATCTATGTAGGGAAATTTCTTTCTATGAATTACCTGTGTCTTGATTCTTATGATTACAGGGTACCCAGTGACTCCCAAATGATCTACCCAGGACACATCCATAGTTCCATGATAGAAAATAAGAATCATTTTTTCTTATTTGAGAGTCAGATCTACACGAAGAATCATATATTATAACTAAATGTGGCCTATTTTCTATGACCAAAAGACACATAATGATTCCAAAATTCTATATTATTGTCCCATTCATGATTTAAAGAAACAAAATTCCACTTCCCTTGAATATAGATTTTACCTACATAATGTGTTTTCTGATAATAATAAAATGTGTCTTGATTTATATATTATTGGATATCTAGTGATACCTGGACCTTCCATTTTATGCCTAGCAGCATATTACCATCCCTTCCAACTATGTTCTTCAATTAGAATAAATTTATTTCAGTATTATCAATAGTATCTAAATTTGAATACCCCAACAGATTTCATATCATGCATTCTCATGTAGTGTAATCAACTTACCAGTCATCTCTTGTTTCTCAGACCATGTGTAAATCATGGGTGATTATGGAATCTAGAAAGAATAACATACTATAATGATTGAAATTCAGCTTATTAATTGAGAGGGGACCACATCCTTGTTGAATATTGTTAAATTACATGAAAAATGCCTCCCTGATGGACATGTCACTCCGTATAATGATTATGTACT
The DNA here is from genome assembly GCA_963277665.1 of Viscum album. Classification (NCBI taxonomy): domain Eukaryota; kingdom Viridiplantae; phylum Streptophyta; class Magnoliopsida; order Santalales; family Viscaceae; genus Viscum; species Viscum album. The sequence goes on from OY728123.1 coordinate 1,345,424,495, forward strand.
CCAAAATCACATGTTTTAACCCTTATCACCAAAAACATGTTCAATACACATTGGAATAACATTTAGTGTACTCTAACACTTTTAAATTTTAAATTTTACATGAACCAACATAATACCTTCCATACTTGAGTTGAAACCACCAGAATTCCTCATGTCGATACTCCTCTATTAGATCCCCATAGATCTCAACTACACATACTCTTAGTTCTCCCAAATAGAAAACCTGTAAAAAGGACTGATGGATCTGAAGGGACTCTTATTGGATTCATTGATGAATAAAAAAAATGCCTATGAGATTTTTCTTGGGGTATATTTTCATACTAAATGAGATTTCCCCAATAAAAATAAGAGACATTGCCCTAACTCTACGGGGGTATGGTCTTGCTTTATTACTAATGGATGACCCATTAAAACTTTTCTCCCAATCTCATTGACTCAGATATACTTGGGCTATTATTTATACGTCCCATAACCCATCTATTCAAGTGTATTCATGTACCCATAATGTTACTCATTTGTTCATCATACCCATTTTCAATGAAATATTATGACATCTCATTATTGAATACTTTTGTTTTGGGTTATGAATCTCCCTGTGAAGACCTACATGCTTATAGAAATCCTTATAATCTTTGGAATATTATTTTTTAAATGATGCGAAAACATAAAACATCATCCCTCATACATCTTAGTCACAGAATGTTAAACCAAATGACATATATCCCATATTGTAAAGGCCTACAACTAAGTATAATAGGTTTTCCATACTATAAATATTTTTTAGAGATGAATGTTTTATCTCTATAATATAATATGATATGGAAATTTAGTTTCCCTACGTAGGAACTGGATCTATGTACAAGACCCCTTAACATTCTATGACAGAAAGGATCACTAATGGAATATAAAAAATGGTCACTCCCAATATATGAGTTAGATTTATTCAGGTAGTATTCCTATGAAATACATGTGGATTGATTCGTTCCCTTTTGGGATTTGAATTGACCCACAAATCCCACATCCTAGGCTGATCCATAATGATTAAAAATTACCTCTCCCTACAAAAGGGTTAGGGCTGTGTATGAATTTTTATTATAAGAACTATGTGGATTAGTTCTCATTCATTGGACATATGTAGGGATTTTATAGTCTTCCTCTATAAGTACAATCATGAATTTTTAAATGATTACATAATGAGGTTTCTCCCACTTAATAACGAAATTTACAATCCACCAAAGACACACCCAATGATTTGGGATATCCATACCTCTCCCATCCCATGTAGAAGAAGAAGGAAAAGAATAAGTCCTCAGAATTCCCTAATAACTATGCATGAACCTGGTCTGTATAGGAAATTATATATTATAAGAATTTTTTGTGTCTTGATTCCTATTGTGATATGATACAAAGTGATTCCGATGGTCCTTCAAACCTAGTCCTTGACAAATTATTAAAAAAATAATTCCCTCCACATTTCTCAGAGGTGCTCAATCAATAAAGGGGGATCTCTTAGAATGTACTGACTATTGAATGATTCATGTCCTTAAAAAATATAGAGGAACTCATAGGTAGGACCAACCATGGATTTTTTGTATGAACATAAGCTCTGGTCCACCATGCATGACATTAAAAATGCATGGGGATTTTCATTTTGTATAATATATATTTAATTATGAATGACTTAAATCAATATATGGATTTTTCAGATGAATTAGATCTGTGTAAAAGGAACTCTAGGAAATGGATACCCATCTTTAAGCCTATTCAAGGAAAAAAGAACCTCTCTCACTCTAATTCCCTAGACTAATACAATCTGTCTCTAGGGATACATTTCATAACTTCATGTTGATTAACATGTATAGACCACAAGATGTTAATATTTAAGGAAGATATCCTTATCATATTATTTTAATATGCATGATGTGTTCAGCCTTTCTGCAAAAGGCTACAGTATGCATATCACCACCCATAATTAGTCCTTATCAAATGACCAAAAGTTCTTGAACCTATTAAACCATATTTTGGGGTGATTTAATCATTGTTCTGAGAAATTCAATCTATAAAAAATAGTTCATGTATAGAGTCTCTTGGGTGACTAGAAATATTTCACAACCCACACAAATGGTAAAAGATACCTCTTTTTCCTTGTACAAGTTGGATCTACATAAGGGCATAAGATCTATCAATAAGTGTTATCTAGACCATATAATAAGGTATTTACAATACTTGTGATACCATGAATAATCGTTGTGGGACTCATCAACAGAGTGTGATTCATTATCATCTTCGGCATGACTATCTCATACCATCTCACATAATCTATAAACCTTGGAAAATTATTTACATAACCTTATTCATCCATTAAAAATAATATTTGAGTACTTTTGACCTTGTAAGTTATTATTGGGTTATTTTGTAACATCACCAAATACTAGGTCAACATACATCATGACCTTAAACAATGTACACATTGGATAAAACACTATTAACAAAAACATTATCCCTCGATGGTCCATATAACAATACCTTCAACTTATAGTGAAAGTGACACAAGGCTTGTCAGGACAAATATCTGCAAAGGGTGTTCTAAGTGAAATTCATTCATCTTCTTCCAAATGTCTTCGTCATTTATAGTTTAGGAAAAAGTAAGATCATAAAAAAACAAAGGAACAAATATCTTAGGGCTCATATTATGGACCTAAAAAATATGATACATTCTCAATTTCTTGTGTTTTTTAACTTCAAATAGAATCCCATATCCTTGATTCATTCTTCTTGGTTATTCCCTATAGGGTATTGGTATCAAGTAATTAATAATCTAAAGGTACCATTCCAAGATTCATTAGTGAATGTCATAATTCCTAGGAATTTGTTCCCATGGGATGTTATTTTTATTCAAGGAGAGTCCTCTTTAAGTCCATGAGATATTTAGTTAGCTATGTACAATATAAATTTAGAACTAAACCCAATAGTATCCATTCCTCATTGACTCAATTATTTAAGGGTCATGATTTATGGGTCCAATAACAAAACTATTCATGTGGATTTATCATCCTATTTGTTACATGACCATGTATTATACCCATTTTTGAATAAGGAAAGTGGTATATAAATATTGATACATTTTTCAATCCTCATTGGTTGTCCCAAAACCATGTGGGATAGGGCTTGAGCTTCAAGACCATAAACCAAACTACCCCATGGTTCTTGAACACTCCTTGGATATTCTATTTCACATAACCTACTTCACTGCCCATGTTTTTGAATCATAATAAATCTTTCACAATCTTTGGAAATGATCAACGAACCATATGTTTAAACATATACAAGTTGGATCATCATAAGTGCCTTATAACCGTCGAAAAATGTTATCCGGGACTTTCAAGAAGGGACCTCTAATGATTGTCATCCCTTGAAACATCGAACCGGAACTCAGTACCTTAGTTTGTTTTTAGATCATCACTACTATGTCTTTCCCTTCTCATCACCTCTAATTAAATCTCCTTGACACGTGATTTACAATATACCATAATATAAATACCAAAGTGTATTTGAAATCTCTAAAATTATGTCACCATATACCATACTAAATTTAATTAAATATTTTTGGTTTCTGAACCCTTAAAAAATATCCTTCCATCCAAGGAGGTAGTGTTTCAGAACCCTTTATGAATATCCTACATTTAAAGGATACAAGGGGTTTGAAACCTATGTTAATATACATCCTTTAAAGGAGGATTGCTGTCATAACCACTCATAAATACACATTATTCATAGCTGACTCCATTTCTTTACCATCAAAATGAAAAATAATGTTAGATATAGAAGCCCCTATATTACAATATACTATAGTCTGACCTAGAATACAACTAACTAAAACAAAAGAAGATCATGGATAGAAAAACCTAAACTATAAAAAAACATGTTTCATGATAGAAGTCCCTAAAATATAGAAAATGATATTATGAGCTAAAAGAAACTGTCCATGTAAATATAAGTATTGAGCTAGAATACACTAAACTAAAACAAAAAATATAGAATCTAGATAATCATAATTTAAAGAAATAAAATATATGATCTTGAAGACCCTAATTTTTTGAAATAGATGGTTTGAGCTATATGATCTACAACAAATAACCACATAAATTCAATTTGAATGTCCTTCATATTTCAATTCAAAGAGGAAAAATGATCTCTAGTTTGAACACCAGCAAAGGGAACCCTAGAGAAAGGCAGATTTTTAGTTTTTTATAGACACATATTGTGCAGTCAGGGAAATATTATGAATTTATTAAATAATCATTACATAATTATTTCCATGTTGAAAACTACTAATGAGAATCCTGAGTTGAATCTGAGTCCACACCCTTTAAACCAGTCACTAAACAACTTATCTAAAAGTTGGTGAGAAAGTAAGAGATAAATATATTGTGGACCCAACATATGTCCCTATATGAATTCAAGTGGTTCTATCTTGGTATACTAAATTACTCAAATATTAGAGAACATATATTTTCTTCAAGAATCATTAGAGGGTACCTAGTCACATCATGCCTTAAAACTACATGAGACTTGGCCTATCCAACATGAACATCAAATAGAAAGAGTTTTATACTATATGTGCCCAAAAATATAACATGAGAGCCAGATAAGTTCAACACCCACAATGAATCATGGTACCTTAATAATGATTATATCAAAAAGTGAGGACATACCATTTTTTATGTCTGTTATTGATCAACATAGAAGCTATTATAATAGATTTATCCATAAATAACCCACGTTATATGTGGATGAGCTTCATCAATATAGGATAATTTATCAGAACTATGTATTGATCAATTTCATTTCCTTTTTAATATTAAGTGGTTTCCATGTTCCTTATCATGGATTCAACCTCAAATTCCATTACATCCCAATTCCCTTTAAATAGTTGAAATTACCACTTCCAAAATTTTAGAATATTGGTGAATCAAGAAAATTTTATTTCTGTGGGAATACCAATTCCTTGAGATGATTACCCATCTCAACTATCTAGTGGTTATCCATTTTGGAAACCAACACATCATGTTTGGATATTCTCCTCTTGGTGGTACTTAAATTCCTAAAATCAACAAAATCATCTTATATCTCATGGGTATCTGTATCAAAACCCACCAGTTTTTCAAGTACACAAAAGTCTGATCTACATTTACCTTAGAATAAAATTCAATTTGTTATGAATAAATAAAATTCTATTGGGGTATTCTTTGTAAACCATTAACGTGTATCATTAACTTTTTTGATGAATATTTGGGAAGTGTGAGTCCCATTTAAAATATTTTGATATATTACAAAAAAGGCTTTGGCTTGGGATTCATTTTATAAGGAAACATATTTTGGACCTTATTTTACTTATAATTTCATTTTATGTCATTTAAGGATTTCCTTATATAAAAAATTTCTATCTATGGCTAGCTATACATCCATCTCAAATAAAGCACCTGTTGGAGTCACCATGACCTCTCTCAGGAGCCTGTAGCTAGTTAGTATAGTAGAATGGGATAACCTGGATGAGGTAGGAATGGGGTGTTTGAGTCATTGGGTGCATATTTCCCACCATAAGAACATGAACATAGGGTTCTTAGAGGGGCTAAAAAATCATCTGGTGTGGCCTGTGCAATTTGTGTGTCCATGTGTTATGGGTGTGCCAAACCATGAGGATCGCTCGATGGAAGGATGACCTGACAAGAAGTATTATATGGTTTTCAACTTCTTGGAAAATCATTTTGGGATGTGTGTGGTGCATAGTAAATTTACCCATTAGAAAATATATGTATATAATAGAGGTTGTTGGATCAAAGTTTCATTTTTCATATAATCTCGCCCACATCATCTTCAACCTCCGTTTATCCACTACACAGACTGACACCACTGGATCAAGGTCATGGGACACTCAAATTCACTCATCCCTAGATTCTAATTAAACAAAATCCATAATTTTATAGTTATCGTGATTTTATGATGATTTTATAATCCTGAGAAAACATGCATCAACCCTCCAACAATTGATATCCTCCATTCATCTTGCATGAAAAATCAGATGATAATCAAATATCATGAGAATTATCATGTATCAGATGATCTTGTATCAGTTAACCTATTACCAAACAATAATTAATTATTAAAATATATGTGTTACACCATGATATTTTAAAATAATAATTGTTTTGACAACATATATGACACACAACACAACTTAAATGACCCAGAAAATATATTATTTAAATTTTATCATTATCAGCTAACCAAAAATTGGTACATATGAATATGAATAGAAAAATTTTAATATATATATATATATATATATATATATTATTCCTGTTAAATAAAAAAATATATATAAATCCTTATTAAACAATTAGTCAAATTTTTTTTAAATTCATTGAATTCTTTAAAAATACATTTTTCTCAAAATGGTTTTATTTTCCATTTTATGTTTGTATATTACAATTAATTAAAATAATAATAATTTTCTATTATAAAAATAAAATATATTTTCAAATTAAAATATCAAAATTCACATATAGTGAAATTTTGGAATTTTTTTGAAAATAGTGATTTTTAGTGAATAGTGAAAAATACTGTTTTTTGTAAAAATGTCATTAATTCTGAATATTAAAGTCCCATTATGAATTCAATACAATTTAACAACAAATGAATTATTATTTAGTTATATTTAATACAAATAATTAAATTTCATTAATCATTATATTTGATTTTGGTAAAAGTTTATTTTTAGGCTAAATGTTTTTTCTGCCAACTCTTTTAAGTGTATAATGTTCATCCATATTAATTAAATAAAATAAGAAATAATAAGGAAATATTTATATTAAATTTATATATTTTATATATAAATATATAAATTTAAATCAATCACATGATTATTACTATTCATATAGTTAAATTAAGATCATCTTATTCTTGAAAATGAATTTCTTGAAAAATGAAGTTCCTGACCAAACATTTTTCTATATATTTTATGGGTTTATTTTTAAGTTAAATTATACCACATATGTGAATTGAATTTATAAAAATCAATAAAATATTTTGAAATAGAATAATTAATAATATATAATAATATTTCCATAATTTTAGGCCATAATTATTAGAAAAGATATTAAAGTTTATTGGCCACAATTATTATTAAAACGGGGATTTATGCATTACATGTTCTTGTAATAAAATTAATTTTCCACAAACATAGGATTTTAATTTAATAAATTATATTTTATTATTAACAATAAGTGGTTAAAATTTATCTCATAAGGTTTATTTTGTCTTAGGCTTAAAGGTTCAATTACATAGGTTAAAAACTAATCATCGTAGAGAGAAATAAAATGGTAATGTAGGTGGTTTAGAGGATAAGGGAATAAAATGTAAATTTTTTTATATAATAGTTGAGGATAATTATTAAATTACATAAAATCCATTAGTTATAAATTTTATAGGCACTTTGTGAGATAGCGTCTTCCCATTACTAGATTGTTTTGGGTTTTTTAAAAAACATTACTTCTCTTTAATTAGAAAAGGGTAAAATACTCCCCCATATTCATTAATCCTCCCAACACATTTGGGTAGAAAACAAACTCCCCAAATATCTACCAAACATTTTTATTGACACTATATAGCTTCTAATCATACAAATAGGCAATCCTTAGGGTCCTAAAGAAGAGATCCAAAGGAAGTTCCTATAAAAGAGGGTAATCATCTTAATGAAGCTCTTTCCTTTTTATTTATTATTTTACCAAAATAAATTATATATTTACACATAAAATTTAATAAAAAAATTATAAAAAATTCCAAAATTCATTTTTTTGATGCCATAAAAGTTATCTATATATATCTCCATCAAATGTGAAACAACAAATTCACCTATTTGTATAGAGGACTACTACCTTGCGAACAGATACAATTTCTTTTCCATCAAAAACTAAAATAGATAGTCATAATGATGAAAATAATGAAAACATATGAAATATATGACATCATGTTGATTATTTAATATTAATATGTCATCAAATTACATACCCTTTCACCCATAAAGGGATTGATATCATTTATAATGCATAAATACAACCTATAATCTCCATGAAATGATGTGATTAATTTTCCATGTCCAACATTTATCAAAGGTTTAGAAAATGTATCTAATGAATAAATATTATATTTAAAACATTATAATTTAATTCTAGAGTTTATTTAATTATATCCTTTACATAATAATCGGATCTTATGTGACTAAACATGCATCGGAAAACGAGGAAGCTAACACCCAAAATAGTGGAAATAATAATACGTTATTATCATACGGTTGAAAAAAATGATATAATAAGATCATATATGATATTATAAATAAGAATATGGTTTTGGTTTTGGTATAAATTAATAAAATTATTAAAACCATTATACGGGAGGTTAATATGTGTTTAACTAATGGGAAGCATGTGGTAAGAGACTTCATCTCAACTTCCATTCATTGAGCTATATTTTAATGTTATGCACTTAATTTACATTATATGGTTTATATACATCCCATTTTATAAGTAATATCATGAATTATTCATAATTAATTATATTTTAGGTTTCAATTTTAATTATTTCCTATAAGGGGACCTAACATGAAGGCTACCACAAAGGTAATAAATTTCACAACTCAATTTCTGTTCATTGAGATATATTAGATCTTCCTTGTCATTGATATTATATGATTATGTGAAAAATTTATTTCCAATATCTTCTATGTTACTTCAAATTGGTTTTAAGGATTCCAATTTGACACACACAATACCTTATTTTATAAATCCTCACGTCAATGTTATGATCTTTTTAAGGATTTATTTCACAATCTCAATTTTAATCGAGATTATTTATTATTTAATTTCCATTGAAAGAAATTAATTTCCAATATTCTAATAAAACCTAATAACCTTTTTCTCCAATGGCAATTCATTAATTTTTATACTAATATTATAATTTTTATATCATCGGTACATAATATTATTGATATTTTTTTCCAATAAATCCACTGTAATTTTGTTCTTTAGAGTAAAATACTTTTTCTTCAAAATCGATGTTTTTTATAAATAATTAGAAAATTTATTTAACATTATTAAAATTATTTATCAAATAATTTTTGTTATGGTTAACTTTGAAAAATTGTTTTGATGGAATCTTTTTATTGTTTCTTGAATGAGGTACTTTTTATCCTTTTCACAATAGTGTGAAAATGACTTTTTCTTAATTTACATGACATGTATTTAATTACTCTCTATAACAAACACTCATTTTATGAATAATAATTTACATGTTTTAAGGTACTTACAAAATAATTTTTCCCTAATATTCTATAAATTTACTATTTTTAAAGTTTTTTTAATGGGAAAAGATTATTTTCCTCAAGAATATTTTTTTGGTCTTTTTATTGTATTATTATTCATCAATGAAAAAAATACATTATTTTACTTATGCTCCACTGTGGATATTTTGTAATGATACCATAATTATTATTCATCAAAACAATTTATGATCAATTAGACCGAGGAAAGTATTGAAATTCCCTACATTGATTAATTCTTGTATTCATTTACATTCCCATGAAACATTAACTTTCATGTGATAATTGGACATTACATTTAAATTAACTTTCCGTATATTTCTTTTATTGTGGATATGATTATTTCTTAAATAATATATAATTTATACCTATGGTGTTTTACTATGAATGTTATTTAATTAACTAAGAAATTATTGATTATATGAATAATTTACTCAATACATACATTTTTTGATAAGGAATACTTTTAAGGAATTAAATAAATTATTCCACATATATGGAATGAATCATACATGTAATGATTGGTGGACCCTATAATTAAATAACCCCTTGATACATTAATTTATCATAAGGTTAATCAGTGTTTTAGAATTAAATGGGTTTCTAGTTTATACCTACCCATCATTTAAACTATCTTATTGAAAGGATTTTATGGAATAAATATCATGATATATTAGATCATCACATCAAATATTATTCATTTCCTTCATTAAATTTTTATTATTATTATCCATTAGAATATTAATTCGATATCATCAATTGATGCATTTTTTCTCAAGTTATTCATTAAATCAAATTTATGTTCAGTTATATAAATTTCCATATTGATTATACCTTATCTTATCATTATACTTATTTTATTGATTTATTGTATATTTAGTTCATTTGTTAACATTTCCACATATATTATACCATATTGATTCTTGATTGATTCTTTTCTATGTAATCCTTAGAAAGAATCCGAGATCCCCATAATTTTATTTTGTTTCCTCAGGATATGAAGAATGAATATTTAAATGATTTCATGTATATTGAATATTTACTCTCACAATGTTGTATTTCATTTTTTCAATTGTAATTTGAGATTCAAGTATGTATCTAGTTTTTCGAGACTACTAAACTATTCAGTCCTTCAATATGGGATTCCTCCAATCTTATTCCAATATAATAATGTTACCACCGACCCAAGGAAACTAGGGTATGGGTCTTTATAGTTGGAATAAGAGGAAATTTAGTAGAAAACTAGGGAATGAAATTTAGGAACACACATATTAAGGAAGATAACTATATAGTATAATTTTATAATAAGTATATAATAACATCCTAATCTATTTATTTTGAAAATATAATGTTGTTTTTTAATATCATACATACATTTATGGATACTAGAAGTGGGAATTGTTCTAGAATAGTTCCAACTAAGGTAATAAATCCAAAAAAGGGCATTGTAGTTTCACATGATCATCACCTAGTACCTGACAGTGGGTCTTACTATAAACCTGGTGTGGCCCTCTTAGGGATATGATTTGAATAATTTTCATTTCATTTAGAAATCATAATGAATTATTTTAATAGATGTTTATAATAAATGACCAAGGTTAATAATAAGGTGTAATATATTGAAAATCATTTGTCATTATTTATTCATTATATAAATGATTACATGGTTATCAGTATGATTATTGTAACTAACATTATGCTCTTTGGTTTTATTCATTCTCTAGAACCAGAAGGAATCATGTTAACATTAAATATGATGGATAATGGAGTAATTTTAAGAAACCAAATGGGATGATAACTTGAGTGAATGATTCCATAATTATAAATAATCATTTATCCTGAAATATTATTAACAACTAACACCATGAAAAACATGGAAACTCACTAAATAAGAGAATGAGAGAGTCTACTAAGAGATTGAATGGTTGAGACCATAGAGGAATGAATGAATGATTTCCATAATTTAAGAAATGTTGAAATATACAACTAAGAAAATTTATAAAATAAAAGGGAGAATTTTGTATGGGTTGAAAAGAAGGGTGTAGAGAAACAAATTGTAGAAGAAAATCAAGGAGCTCAATGGAGAGAAATAAATTTCATCTTAGAGGTCTATTTATAGTTCATTGCCCTTAATATGTAGAACATGGGAATTATCCAAGTTAATTAACTCTTTTAATGGTTAACTCATAGACCAATTTAAGGTCATTATTATTTTAAAGGTGTTAATGTGTTTAGGTATTTTAAATCAATAATTATATTTGTTATGTATTTATTCAAATTATATATTGGTTATAATAATCATAAAAAATTTAAATATTGTTATAGTGTCTTCAATTAATATTAACTTAAGTGTTATGGAAACCATTATGGGTTTATGAGTTTATGGTTGATCATGTTTAAATGTCTTAAACCCCCATTTTTTAGGTTTTAGGTGATTGGATGTTTATAATGATTAATATTATTTTGGGTGACATTTATTTAAATAGAACACATTGGTTTATTATATGTTTTAGTGAAAACGTTTTCCAAGAAATAATGAATTTAAATTTTTGAGGAAATATGTTTAAAGGAATTGGAAACCTCTAATATTTGTGTTATATTTGATTTTGTTGAAATTATTCATCATTAAAATTTGGGAACATTATAGGAATTATCAATACTACAAAACCATCCTTAAATAGTGCTAGAAAAGGCCATATTAGTGCTATAAAAGTGCTACTACATGAGCAAGGTTAAAAGCCCAGGTCTTTTATCAGTACTTTTTTAGCATTGATAAAATAGACCTATATCCACGCTTATATGAGTGATAATAATATAAAACATTATCAATTAATTTAAAAGAACTGTTAAAGGGCCACACTGTAGTATGCTACAATAGCACATTATAACACCCTTGTTGTGTGCTGTTACAGCACACTGTAGCACCAGAAATACACCAGATGTCAATAAAAACAAGTCCCAATGTGGTATTTAAATTAGATTAAATTTACAACACAAATACAAGAAATAAAAACAATGTTATTGAAATTTAAAACATTAGTTCATACAAATACATAAATAAAATTATTAGATTCATTGAAAAAAATTCCATTATCTTTTAATCCTGAGCCAACCCATGCTATTTCTAAACAAACCACTTCCAATGGAGAAAACTAATGCACCTGTATAAGAAAAATATTCTTATGTTTGAAATAATATAAATAAATTAATAAAGATAATGTGTTAATTTTACTAAAATTGACATCAATTTGAAATAAAAAGATGTACAGGAAGCCATAATAGTCACACCATGCATCAGATTGAGGTGTAGATGATTCCAAAACATCTTAATTAACATGTGGATCATTTTACTAAAGCATCAAAATAATCTAAATGTGTTTTCTTTGTTTTGAGTATGTAAGTTGTCTTTTTTACAAAAAATTCATTTTAAACTAGAAACAAAAAATTTTGACTTGTTGTGATCCCATAATGTATCGGTTTTATATGTAATAAATTCATACATGTCACAAATGACTTATGAATCTTTCTCCTAAATTATCAAAACAAATCGAGTTCATTTTATCATTATTCAATGAGGGACACTTTTTGAACTAAAATATTGATTTTAAACTGATAACAAACCCTTTTTAGGTTGAATTGAGGTGAAAATAATTCATTCACATCTCAAATAAACTATATATCATTTTTTTAAAGTATCAGAACAATCTGGATGTGTTTGTTCGGTTTGGAGTAGGTTGGTTTGTTTTTTTACTCTAATTAATGACAATTTTAAATAGATGCACATAGAGTCATACCAGTCACACCATTCATATTTTTGAGGTGTGGCTAATTACTAAATGTTCCAAATCACTTATGGATTGTTTTCATAGAGTATCAAAATAATCTGGATGTGTTTTCTTGGTTTTGAGTACGATAATTGTCTTTTTTACTAAAATTCCATTTTAATATGGAAACACAAAATTTTGACTCATTCTGATCACATCCTGTATTATTATTCCCTAGAAAATATTCCTACACATCAAAAATGACTTTTGAGTCATTCTCTTAATGTTTCAAGAAAATATGAGTGTGCTTGATTGGTTTTCAGTTAATGACACATTTTGAACTAAAATTTCTATTTGAAACTGATAACGGAGATTTTGATTCATATCGGGCACATCATGTATTTGATTAAGGGGAAAAGGATTTATACACATCAAAAATGACTTCTGAATTATTTTCATAAAGTATGAAAATAATCACAATATTTTTCATGGTTTTGAGTAGGATAGTTGTCCATTTTTCTAAATTTGAAGACAATTTTAAATAAAAATGTGCACTTTGAGTCATAATATTAACGATGTGCATCAGATTGAGGTGCAAGTGATTCCGAAATTTCTTAAATGTTGTATTTATCATTTTCCTAATATATTAAAACAATTGTCATGTTTTTATTAGTTTTGAGTACAACGGTTGTCTTTTTTCACTAAAATGTATTTTTAAAATTGAAACATGAACTTTGACTGATACATATCACATTGTGTATCAGATTGAGGTGTAGATAATTACTAAAAATCCAAAATTACTTATTTCTCAATGAAATAATGTATTTTAAAAAATTGAATGTGTTCTCTAAGTTTTGTGTTGGCCAGTTGGACTTTTGACCAACATTGATGTAAATTTTAATTTATAAAACGCACTTTGATTCATATCGGTAACACTATGCATCAGATTGAGGTGTGGTTGATTCAAAAATTTCTCAAATCACTTATGGATCATTTTCTTAAAGAAACAAAACAATATTAATTTGTTTGTTTGGTTTGAGAATGTTAGTTAATTTTTTTACTAAAATACATGTCAATTTTAAATAAAGATGCCCTAAGAGTCATACCTATCACACTGTACATCATATTGAGGTTCAGTTGGTTCTTACACATTTCAAATCACATTTGGATCATTTTACCAAAGTATCAAAACAATATGATTTTGTTTTCTTTGTTTTTAGTGTCACTTGACTATTATATTAGAATTTCATTTTAAACATGAAGCATGCACTTTGACTCAGACAAAACAGATCATGAATCATTTTGACATGATAAAAATTCCTACACATCCCAAATGATTTACAAATAGATTCCCTAAAAAATCATGAAAATACCAGTTCATTTTCTGGGTTTTTAGTTAGTGAAATTTTTTAAATTCAAATTTAGATTCTGAACTAATAACATACATATTTTTCAGTTTTCTTTTTTACTAAAATTAACATTAATTTAAAATAGAAAGAAGTACTTGGAGTCATAATAGTCAAATCATGTGTCGGATTGAGGTTCTTTTATTCCTACACATACCAAAGTATCAAATAAATCGTAACTATAAATGTTACCACAATTTTCATTGACTTTATTTTTTGAACTGCTAGCACTGCACGAACAGCCTCGAACGAACCACATCAACTCAAAAAAAAAATCCACATATATAAGAAAACAATTATTCTAAGTAATACTAAAATGAGATAAATTAAACATAAAAATGAAATAAAACATTAATTATATGGAAAATTATTTTACTTTTCAAACATCATGATTAAATTTTCGACTAATTTGTGGAGGGAAATTAAAGGAAAGTGATAAATTTAAACACTATAGGGGTGAATGGTTTTGATAAAATAAGAGTTATTTTGAGGTTGAAGTGAAGAAAAGGATGACTGATGAACAGAGAATCCAAAATCCAAAAAAAATAATCCACCAATATAAAAAAACTACTATTATCTGACTAATATTAAAATGAAATAAGTTAAACATAAATATAAAAGAGTACAAAAATTCAATAGACAATGATTTTAATGTGAAAAAAATAAAGATTATATTTTTAATTGAGTATAGGTAGTGAAATTTATCTTCCTAAAATTGTAGTGGATAGAACCTAAAGGAAAGTGATAAATTAAACATTTTAGGGGTGAAAATGTTTTGAGGGAGAAAAATCATGAAAGTTGGACAGAGCACCCCAACTTTAACAATATAATCCACCTATATAGGAAACATTTATTATGTGAGTAATAATAAAAAGAAATAAATTAAACATAAATGAGGAAAAATAAATTAATTCTATGGAAAATGATTTTACTATATAAATATAAATATTACCTCTATGATTGGGGAGATATAGCATAGTTTATCTTCCAATAAAGGCATGAGACATGGACAAAATCTTCTAAAATAAATGAACTATGAAATGAATAATGAAAATTAAATCAATGTTTCATTATATTTTTTTTGGTAAAATAGAGAATGTATATCAAAACATTACCTTCAAATCCTTCCAATGGGTTTCTTTTTTCTATATATAAGCTAATAACAAATCTATGGATTTCTGTAAACTTCCTTACAATTTAGAAGACTATATGGATGTTAGGAAACCATGAGAAAAATAAAGATATTTATGTCTATTTGTCTCCATTGATAAATGGATCCAAAACTAGGATTTGTTGTGCTTTACTCACAAAGTTAATAAGAAAACTAAGGATTCTATATTCACATCACTACTATTGTTTAACTACTTCTTAGTATAGAATCTAACCTAAACATCCTACCTGATATCCCCATTATTCTTTCGTCTGACACACGCTCACCACCATCTCTATTATATCACCATTCGGGATTTACTTTTTCGTATCTTCCTCAAAATTTATTCATTATTTAAAAAAGTGTGGATATTTTTCCTTCATATAATTTTTTAATTCTCATGTGGCTTCTTCAATGATTTGTGTTTTCCATAAAACCATTACCCAATGAATTACCTTATGATATAAAATATTCTCTCTATGTTAAAGAATTTAATTAGTCTATTTCTCTCTTTGTGCGGGATGAGCATATCATCGGAATGTCAGGTAGGAAGTTCATGTCAGATTTTATACTAAGGGGTTGTTAACCAATAATAGTGAAGTGCATATAGAATCCTTAATTTTGTTATTATCTTTGTGAGTGACGTACAACAAATCCTTATTTTGGTTCCACTGATCAATGGAGCCAAATTGACATCAATATTCTTCAAACTCTTCCAGGAAATTTTTTCTTAAATAACAACAATAAATACATAGATAGATGATTTTATAAGGGTTGTCTATATTCTCTCTTACAAACAATATGAACTCTTTAACTCAGTTTTTATATTCGTTTTCCAAATGATTTTAAACCATTCATTTTCAGTTCATATCAATATTATTGGGTTCATAAAAGATTAATTTTATTCAAAATATAAACAAATAAATGTAAGATATTCATTATCGAAAGTGAATGTTATTGAAAGTTATAATAAGTTAAACTCAACATTGGAATATTTCAATAAAATTAGTATTTTGAAGAAAATGGTTAATTGAATTTGAGAAAATAATTACTCCACTTCAAATATTTCATAAATACCCTAAACAAATGAAAATACTATATAGGCAATTGAAAAGTAATTAAAAAATCAACAATGATATATAAGAACAATAAACTCTCATTACATCTACTAGATCAATGGTTTATAGCTATGAGGAATAAAGATAACGATAAAAGGGAGAAAACTATCATTATTATTTTAACATTTTGGGGAATTTAAAAGAGATGAATAAACATTAGTTTGAGGGGATTAATAATTTGATGAAGGGAAATATAGATCATTTCTACTAGAATATATAAGTGCCTAGATATTCTAAATCAAACAATAAGGGTTGTTGGGATTTGATAAAATAATGGGAGACATAATATAATCTTTAATGACATCATAATCAGTAATCATTAAAACAAAATAAATATTATTTTATTTTTATAGATAATGGAAAGTTACCTGACTACATAACTTTCCTTATGATCTAAATTGGAGAAAGAGGATCTCATATCCTAGTGAAAAATTATAGAATATGTATAAACACTAAAATTTTACATTTTACCAAGAATATATGTTAATTTTTTTTGGAATTCCTCATACATGATTATCAACCATGTAGAGAGAGTGACGGTGAGAAGGATGCCCATAGAAGGGACAAGGTGGATGCATCATATTTATGATGAATCATGGTAATGATTATGTCTCTTATCTAGGGATAAAAGATAAGGACATGGATGGATACACTATGTTGAATCATCTCGATGAATATGATAAAAAAGAGAGATAAGGGGAGATAATAAATGATATTATCACTAAATATTATAGGTGTAAACTAGAAGATGGATAATGTAATGACTGAAGCCTAAATTAGCCAAAAAAACAAGTCAGAACATTGTATGACCTATAACACACCTCAAATTCACTAAAGGATGGTTCAAACATTGCGTGTAATAACCCATAAATTTGAGCCCCCCTAAAATAGAAACAATTTGTATCATAGGTCGGAAACAATTATAGCATGACCCTTGGGTTAAATGGATATGAACACCCAAAATCATCAGTACAAGATAGAGGTATACCTATTTGGAAAACAATAATTAGAATAAATGATTAAATAGCTATATATACACACATAAATGTCAAACTAGTATAACAAACACTTATAGTCTGAAAAAAATCAAATAGAAAAAAACATGATATTCAAACATAACATGAACTAAAGGTGCCATAATGATTCAAAAAGTAAGGGCATGATGTGATAAAACCACATGTGTTTAACTGGGGATGACCCATTTGTATATGCTTCATAAGAAAACCAAGGACCATAGTAAATTATAAGAGGAACTGGATCCTATGATGCATATTACCTATAATGGAACTTCTAGCATTCTACTAACTTGGTTCCTGAAAAATAGCATCTAAATCTGCATGTCCACTAAAGTGTACATGATAGGTTTCAGCATATATATATAATCATTAGGGAACCACCAATATTCCTAAAATCAATATTCAATAAAGAAGAATATACATGAAAAATTCTGCACATTAATATAAATATATGAAAATATTATTTAGTAAGAAGATATAAAACATAGTAGTAAAACAACAATGAATAAATCCAAGGTTCGTTTTAAGATATAAACAATAACAACATATTTTGAGACGGTCCACGCATTTGTATTCAATCAAACAACAAAGCAAAAAAAATCATTCCCCTCATAATCTAAATTTAATATTATTTAAAATCACCAAACTAAAAATAATGAAATAATCGAAGAAGAAATCAAATATGAAACCAAAAATACACAGTGAAAATTGGAATTCCTACTTTTTTGGTTAAAGAAAATCCAAGATCCTCTTCAGAAACCCCAACTAAAATTGAACACCAAATGTTAGGCGAGATTTGTGAGCAACTAGAAGAAGTCAAGTGGTGTGATTCGAGCTTCGATTCTCCAAGGGGGAGCGATGATGCTGGGTGGATTCCTCAGAAAGCATCTGATATCTGGACGGTTGGTAAATGGTTAATATTTTTTAAATAGACTGGGACACATTTATCATCACATACAAATAAGCTCTGATGAAGAGTATTTTTTATCAGTGCTTTAATAAGCACTGAAAAAAAGATACTTTATTAGGGCATTTTTAGCACTGTTAAAGGTATGTTATTATTAGCACTAAAAGAGAACTCATAGAAATTATCTTTATCATCACTAAATTTATAGCACTGATAAATAAAAATTTATATGTACTTTTTTTTAGTGCTAATAAAGACACATCTTTATTAACATGAAAAATGCTCTCATAAAGATGCTTTTATCGGTTCTTATTACTTAAGTTCTAATAATGGATTTATAATTAAAATTATAAATAAAAAATTGAAAATATTTATATATACATAATAAATATATATAAATATAAATATTGTAAATATATTCCTTTATAAATATATTTATTATAATTTAATAATTATTTATTTATATTTATATAAATATTTTTAGCAAATAATATTTATATCATTATATATATTTATATAATCATACAAATATAAGTATATTTAATAAATATAGATAAATATAGTAAATATAAAAATTATTTAAGTAAATCTATTATAAATTTAATAATTATTTAAATATATATAATTATTTATATATAATTGTATAAATACTTTTATAAAATATATTTTTTATTTATAATTATAATTATATAATTGTACAAATATAGTAAATGTACATATATAAATATACATATTTGTAAATATTTTTTTAACAATTATATTTTTGACATTATTAATGAGTATCTAATTTTAAGTGCCTGTATATATGTAAAAATGAGTGAAATTGAATAAATTAAGAATGAGTGCACTTTAGCAATATTGAAAAAATGGAAAAAAAAATTGTGTGTGAATTGTATATAAAAATTCAGTAATTATGTATATATTAAATCAATATAACATAGATTTTATCTATGTTAAATTGAAAAATCAAACGACAATCAATTATATATTGATTTCTATGCAATTAGTCAATACTTTTAATTCATATTAGTTTTTAATTATAAACCATTATTCAATAAATATATAACTATTTATTGTAATGCTTGAAAATATTTTGTAATATATAATTCAAATTTATTTACATGAATATATATCTATATATTTAACATATATAATTTTATAACATTAATTATCAAAATTATATAATTAATAAAATATTTAATATTTTATAATTTATAATCAATTTATTCATTTTTGTCAATAATTTTTTTATTAATAAAATTTTAAATATTTTTTTAATAAAATAAATTTGTATTTTTATTTTATTTAATTATTTCATTTTATTAATTCAGATCTTTATCAGCGCTAATAGAACACAGAAAAAATAAATACTTATCAGTACTAAAAATAAAGCACTGATAAAGAGTACCCTTTATCATTGATAATAATAAAGCGCTGATAAAGTCTACCCTTTATCTTTGCTAAAAATAAAGTGTAGATAAATAATACCCTTTATAAATGATATAAATTAAGTGCCGATAATGGTTCTCATTATCATTATTAAAAAAAGCACTGATAAATATAAAATTTATCAACATTTTATTCTATCGCTAATAAATACTAGTTCTATTAAAGGCCAGATTTTTATTATTGTATATTAATTATGTTTTTGAAAAAGGAAATAATTGGAGACAGGTGAAAACCAATCATATTTGGAAAGGACATGGGGCTTGAACCCATAACCGAAGGGTGATAGGGGTAGAGCACAAAACATTGGCCTATATGATATACTTGTTAGTATGACATTGTAATTACTTAAAATTATTTCAAAAATATTTAATTATGGAATGAATTAAGTTGAATTTTGGGTGTTATTGTTGAGGTTTTAGAGATCAATGTATTATATTTATCTATATTTGATGACTTAGGAAAGTCATTTCGATTATATTAAAGAATAATGGAATACTTAATTTTCATTTCCAGATTATTTAATATGTTAAATGATAATAATTTAGTTTCAGGCATAGAAAATTGATATTGTATATTCATTATTTAAAGTAAGAGGTGAAGTTTAAATTGATTGAAGAAAAACCAAAGTATGAAATTTAGGATAAGAAAATTAAAATAAATCAAGTATGTTTATTTTCTACTCTTCTATATCTCAATAGTAAAATATCCTCCCAAATTTAAGAATATGATATTGAAACAAAATCCTATTACCATCATATTTAATAAAACAATGGTCATTTGACTCCTAAATTTTTTGTGGTTTCACGGTCATTGACATTCTTTGAATCAATTAATTTCTTGTAATCGATGAACTATATTATTCTCCATAATTATTTATAATTTTTTCCATGTATTTTTACTTCCAACCAATGTTCTTATACATGGAAACCTAGTTATTTTTTATCCTAGTTCACCTTCGTATTTCCGTTTCCATTTTTTAGTGGAGGTTTTATTAACCATTTTTTAAGAGGTTTATTAACAATAAATAGATTTTAAAATATTAAATGCTTTATTTCTAAGTGAATTATGTAATTGAGAAGATGAAAATTAATGAATCTTTAGGAAAGTGTGACACCCCACTATTTTAATAGAAGAACATTCGGTTAAATGTAGTATATGACACGCAACTCCAAGATTAAATGACATAAGGAATATAATATTTAAATATGACTCTTAAAACCTCGCTATTGAATTAGAGGTTATTAATAGAAACAACCAATTTAGGATATAAATAGTGATTTAGGACTTCATCATTACAAATTTATATATAAATTCATAGTAAATAACCACTCAATTTTTTAATAACGTAATCATATGCTAGAAAATAAATTTTCTTCAAAAATGATTTATTTTTCTACTAGGTTTGGAAAATAAAAGTAATTTATCAAAAATTTTGAAATTTTATTTTTTAAGAAATAATATGAATTTTTAAATCAGAATTGTAAAATTATTATATGGTGAAATTTTGGATTTTTTTGAAAAGAGTGATTTTTAGTGAATTGTGAAAATATATCGTTTAGTAAAACTATCATTCCATTTCAATTTATAAATCACATTATACATTGAATTTTATATCAATGAATCACAAGTGATATTCTATTATATTTAAAATAATTAATTACATTCCAATCATTTTTATTCCCAATATTCGTATAAGTTTATTATAAGGCTTACAAACGATTTTTTAAGAAAAATATTTTTAAGTGAATAATATAATATTATTTTATTTAATTAAAACAACTACTATTAAGTAAATATATTCTGAAATGACTATATTTCATATCTGACTATATTAATTTTATTCCATCTGATTATTATTACTAGTCATATAGAAAATATAATATCATCTTAGGGTTGAAATTTTTTTGTTCATAACACACTTTTTCTCCAACAAGTGTTGGGTGTTTATTATTAAATTAAATGATACCACATATATGAATTTAATTTCATAAAATGTATTAATTTGTTATTATTATAATAATTAATACAATATATTAATTTAAATTTAAATTTTGGTCAAAATTATTAATAAATATATTAAAATTTATTTACTGTGATTTGGGTTAAATTCTGGATTTGTGTGTTACCAGTGTTTGTAATAAAATTAATAGTCCACACAATAATGATTTTTAATATATAAATTTTATTTCATATTAAGAATCATTGGGTCCAAATTAAAAATAAGGTTTATTTTTTGATTAAAATATAAATTACCTATGAAAAAAAATAATTACCATGGGGGAAAATAAAACAATAATGTAAGTAAACATAGAGGATAAGAGAATAACATGTTTAAAACATGTTTCCATTTTGTTTTATAGGGGTGTATAGAAACTATATTCTTACCAATACATTATTTATAAATTTTGGTGGCACTTGGTGTGAGATTTACCACTTATTATTGAATAGTTTTTTGTTATTTAAAAAATTCCACTCCTCCTAAATTATAAAAGGGTACCCCACCCCCCCCCCCCCCCACTTATTAAAACCTATAAATACAAGTTTATCAAAATAAAACGGAAAATATCACTCTCAAACATCATTATACACATTATATCGTTTATTTTATTCTGAAAATACAAACCCTAGGGTCCTTCAGAAGAGATTGAAAAGACATTTCACTTAGGGAAGGTAATCATCTAAAAAAATCTCTTTCTTTTTCATTCTTATTTTAATACCATCCATTATGTCTTAAAATTAATATAAAATAACAACATTATATACCGTATAATATGATCTTAATATGTTTGTGGAATAATATTTATTGATACCCTTCAATATAGAATGGGAAACAAATCCATCGCTCTTGTGTACAGAAGACCACCACCTAGTGATCCAATATAATTTTTAACATCACAGACTCACATGGATAGTCATAATGATGGAAATAATGAGTTTATATGTTACAGATTTCCTGATATTAATTCAGTAAAATTAATATATCATGCACTTCAACACCTCTTCACCCACTAAGGTCATGATATCATCACTCATGCATATGTTCATCTGAACCTCTCTATAAAGAAAAGTTATTCATTTTACATTTAAAACATTCAAGAATGGTTCCAAAAATCATTCCAATTAATAAATATTTTACATTAATCATTAATATTTGTTGGACTCCTCATGTGTCCATCATGTTTTAATGATCAAATATCCTATTACTGTTAATTAATCTCAATATTCATTTCACATCTTGCTAATGCTCTTCAATCTCAATAATAACTACACATCATGTTTTAATGATAGAAAGTTTTATTGATGTTAATTACTCTCTTCATTATTTACAAGTCTTATGCATGATCAAAAATCTCACATATATTATCAGGCCTTTATATTTATGATTCATGTTCTCTTACTCTCTAATGATTAAACTTAATCTATATTCTTCATATTACTATCTAACTCTAAATATAGGTATTTATCTAAGTATGGAGACACCGTGAAGGACTCACTGTGACCCAGACACCGTGAAGGACTCACCGTGACCCAGACATTGTGAAGGACACACCGTGTCCAAGAAACTGTGAAGGACACACTGTGACCCAGACAACGTGACCCAGACACCGTGAAGGACACACCGTGACCTAGATACCGTGACATGGAGACACAGTGAAGGACACACCGTGAAGCACAAACCGTGATTACATACCGTGAAGACTATACCGTGAAGAAGACACCGTTTACATAATCACTGTGACACTGTTTCTTAACTTTTTTTCAATATTATTTAAATAATGATAACGATCATATTTGATGTTTTTAATGCAATTAATGTTATTTAATGATAGTTGTTGGCATGTCAGGAAACCGTATCTCGTACGTATGAAAAGGGAATCATTCCTACTGCAATAACTCGTGGAATATAAGGAAGTTTGAGATATAGTACACGGGTAAAGTAGTGTGAAAGTGTGACGATACAATGAGAAGAACTTACATACACCCGAGAGCACTATGCTGAACAAGGATAACAATCCCAAGCAAAAAATAGATTCCAAAACCTTCAAAGAAATCTCATGTGTGTAATCCAACACCACTAAAGAACACACGATGAATCAAGAGATCTTTCTCACTCCTGTAGAACATGAGCTGAACTACGACACTCTGTTTGTCAACAGAAAAACCGAAGAAGGACTCAGAAGAATTCCTGCTGAATCCAATGAGTCCAGAGCTGCATTGATAATAACTAGAGCATTTTAAACTCTTATCTGTTCTCTATAAGGGATTTGTTTATTAACTTTAGAGCAGTGTGGTGTACTATATATATCTTACACACACACACACACACACACACACACACACACTGTCTCTTGTACTGAATTAGAGGATATCAAAATCCTCACTCAAAAACTCTTAACTCTTGTTTACCCACGTCAACTATGGAAGAGGTACATATGTGTCTGTGTATTTTTTTGTTTCCCACGTAGAACAGTGTTAGAGGTCCCTACGTGGCCTGGATAGTTTTCTAAATTGTTGTTAACCCCGATCCAGGGTGTGGATCAAATTTATATAAATTTGAGAGGACTATGTCTCAACTTGAGACTGAAACTCTTGTTATTTTTGTTGTGCATATTTAGGTTAAGGTTAATGTATACAATATATATCTTTTATATTCCGCTGCTATTACTTTGAAATACAAAACTATTTTAAATATACTTTGATAGTTAAATTAGAAAGTGTTTATACTTATTGTAAATCAGTAGGTTAGTTTCAAAAGTTAGTTTAATCATGTGGTTAAATTAACTGGGACCTAATCAATCTTTGAGAAGCTAGGTGAACATCTACAATCTTCATAAATTCACTGCAATTTAACTTGTTTTATAAATTAGGGGATTTTAGATAGATAATATTTTAATAGAAATTTTAATTGGAACTCAATTCACCCCCCCCCCCCTTGAGTATCTACTTCGACCAACATTTGGTATCAAAGGTTGTTTTCATTTAAGGAGTTTTGAAATACTATCTTTCTCAACTGTGATTTTAGTTTCATCTTTAAAGATCTTAAATTTCTGTTAGTTCTAAATTTTATCTCTTTAAATTTAATTTCTAAAATCTAGTTATGGACAATAGACTAGAGGGTGCTGCTACTAACTGTCCACCTTTCTTCAATGGTACAAACTACGCTCAGTGGAAGATTAAAATGAAAATTCATTAATAGAGTGTGGGTTTTGATATTTGGACTGCTATAGAGTCACAATATAAAATTCCAGAAACAGAAAGAACAACATGGGATGAACCTACAAATACACCTTATAATAATAATTGTAAATCCATGAATGCCATGTACTATGCTTTAGGAGATGAGGAATTTAACAGAATTTCCGCCTATAAAACTGCTTTTGAAATTTGGGATACTTTAGGTGTTTCTCATGAAGGAACAACCAATGTTAAAGAAATGAGATTGAATACTTATACTATTAAATATGTTAATTTTAAAATGAAGACTGATGAACCAATTTCTTATATGTATCTCAGGTTCAATGAGATAGTCAATACAATGAATTCACTCAGAAAGGCTATTCTAACAAAGGAACAGATTATGAGGATACTGAGGTGTCTACCAGAACAATGGAGAGGAACATCTATTTCAATCAGAGTGTCATGTGACATTGCTGCTCTACCTGTCAAAGAACTCATTGGCAAGGTTATGATGTATGAGTAAGAACTCAAGGTAAATAAAGACGAAGATGATGAACCTAAGAGAAAATCCGTGGCTTTCAAGACTACAGCTTCAAAGAACAAGGACAAAGAAAAATCTCAAATACAAACTGACATTTAAACAAGTGAAAATTCAGATTCTGATAGTGATGCTAAAATGGTTCAAATATCCAGAAAGCTTAATAAATTTTACAGGAAGAAGAAATTTTTCAGAAAATCAAATTAGAAAGGAAAATATGACAATAAGGGACATTGGAAGGACTGGAAAAAGCCAGATAGAAGTGATGATGTTGTTTTCTATGAGTTCAAAAGGAAAGGACACATTAAAGAAGTCTGGCCAAAGTTAAAATTCAAGAAGAAATATGATTACAAAGATAGTAAGTACAAGAAAGCTTTGAATGATACCTGGAGTGATTTTGAAGACATCACAAGTGAATCTGAAATGTCTGATTCTGAAAAGAATCGTGCAAACATGTGTTTTATGACTAACACATATGAGGTAACCTTAGATACATTTGTTTTAAATTATTATTATTCTGAAGATAATGTGGAATCTGATTTGGATTTTGAAAACATGACTAGTAAGGAATTATTTGAATATTGTAATATACTGGAAGAGACATGCAATGCACTTAAGTATAAATACAAATCATTGAAGAAACAGCATGCTCTCACTACAACTGTTAAAACTGAACTTACTATTGAAAAAGAGAATAATTCTCAACTGTTAAAGGAAAATATAGAACTGATAATGTCAAATGAGAAACTTAGAAAAGACTTAGAGAAGTTCAAAAATGGAAAGGATACACTAACTCAAATGCTAGAAAGAAAGTGGCACCAAAATACACTACTGGAATAGGCTACAAACCTTGATAGAGACAGATTACCAAGAATAGATTTATTCCTAAATTTGGAGAGAATACTGCTAGTTCTAGTTCTGGACATCCCTATACATCAACTAGTTATTCACATAGTTATAAATCAAATAGAGTTTATCTTTAAAAATCTATTGAATCTGGAAATTATATGAGACCCATAAGACAAATTTGGGTACCAAAATCATTTATTACTAACTTGTCTAGACCCATGATGTTCTGGGTAGCAAAGTCATTTTTGATCTAAAACTGTTTTGTAGGAAACTTGCTTAAAGAGTTCCCACAAGAAGACATGGTATTTGGACAGTGGATGTTCAAGACATATGTCTTGGGATTACTCATGCTTCAAGATTTTAATAAAGGTTGATGGAGGCCATGTCACCTTTGGTGATAATTCTAAACGAAAGATCATTGTCCTAGGCCAAATTTGTAACACTGATTCAGTTTTAATTTCCAATGTTTTATTTGATGATGGACTTAAATATAATCTGTTAAGTATTTCTCAATTGTGTGATTATGGTTTTAATGTCAAATTTTAAAATGATTCTTGTAATGTTTTTAATTCTAAAAATGTTTTAGTCTTTGCTGCTTTAAGAAATGAAAATGTTTATGCTGTTGATTTAAATTCCATAGCCAAGAAAAATGTTACCAGTTTAAATGATTTTCATAAAGACTCTTGGTTATGACATAGAAGATTAGGACACAGCAATATACACTCACTTAGAAAACTAACTAGGAAAAACTTAGTTAGAGACCTACCCAAACTTGAGTTTCCAAATGACAAAGTTTGTAATCCTTGTCAAAAGGGAAAGCAACATAAATTTTCTTTTAAATCAAAGAAAGAAGTCTCAACCTCTCAACCTCTTGAGTTGGTTCACATGGATTTGTTTGGACCATCTAGAGTTTCTAGCTTAAATGGTAAGCACTATGTCTATGTCCTAGTAGATGACTTTTCTAGATATACTTGGGTATACTTCTCAGCTCAAAAAAGTGAATCTTGTTCTTACTTTGTTAAATACTCCAAGTCTGTAGAAAACCTTAGTTGACCTAAGATTAAAACTCTAAGAAGTGATCATGGCTGTGTGTTTGAAAATCATGAATTTGAATCCTATTTCTCACACAATGGCTATAGTCATAACTTTTCTGCTCCTAGGACACCTCAACAGAATGGTGTAGTAGAAAGAAGAAATAGAACACTTCAAGAAATAGCTAGAACCATGCTTAATGAATATGACCTTCCTATTTACTTTTGGGCTGAAGTTGTGAATACATCTTGTTATATCATTAATAGAGTCTTAATTAGACCTGTTCTTAAGAAGACCCCATATTAGTTGTGGAATAATAGAAAACCTAAATCAATTACATTAGAGTCTTTGGTTGCAAAGTCTTTACTCTGAATAAAAAAAATCTTGATTAGTTTTCATCTAGGAGTGATGAAGGAATATTTTTAGGATATTCTTTAACCAGCAATGCTTATAGAGTTTTCAACAAAAGAACCAAGTGTGTGGAAGAATCTGTTCACATAAAGTTTGATGAAACTGATCCACATGATCCTAAACCCTCTCTTGAAAAGATTGAAGAAGATTTATCTGTTTTTGACCTTAATGACAAATCTAAAGAACTTGCTAGAAAGACAACCAGTTCTGGACTTATTCTAGAATCTACTCCTAATGAACCTGAACCTAGAGAAGAACCTGAAATTCCTAGCCCTACCTTTACTAGATCAACTATAATTCTAAAGAATCATCCTTTAGATGCTGTTGTAGGAAATATTGATAGAGGGACAAAGACTAGAGCTTCTCTTAGAAATCAGGTTGAACATCAAGCCTTCTTGTCATAGATTGAACCTAAAAACATTGATGATGCTATTAATGATGAATTTTGGGTAATTTCTATCCAAGAAGAACTCAATCAATTTGAAAAAAATAAAGTTTGGAATCTTGTTGAAAGACCTAAGGAAACTTTCACCATAAGCAGTAAATGGGTGTTTAGAAATAATGTAGATGAATCTATAAATATAGTTAGAAACAAAGCTAGGCTAGTTGTACAAGGATATAGTCAAGAAGAAGTTATTGACTATGAGGTGACTTTTTCTCCAGTAGCCATATTAGAAGCTATTAAAATTTTACTTGCTTATACTGCACATCTAAATTTCAAACTATATCAAATGGATGTCAAGAGTGCATTCTTAAATGGATATATTATTGAGGATGTTTTTTTTGAACAACCATATGGATTTTCAAACCCTCATTTTGCAAATCATATTTTGAAATTATCAAAAGCTTTATATGGTTTAAAGCATGCTCCAAGAGTTTGGTATGATAGACTAAGTACTTTTATAATTTCCAAAGGTTTTACAAAAGGTATAGCTGACCCTACTCTTTTTATAAAACGAATTTCTAAAGATGTTTTAGTTGTAAAAATTTATGTAGATGATATTTTTTTTGGATCATCAATAAATTCCCAATGTGCGGATTTTTCTAAAATAATGCAAAATGAATTTGAAATGAGTTTAATGGGATGACTCAAATTCATTCTTGGATTTCAAATCTTTCAAAATAATGATGGAATTATTATAACTCCAAGTAAATATACTAGAGATCTTTTAAAACGTTTTGGATTGGATTGCACAAAAAGTAGTGACACTCCCATGAGTACCACCTGTAAGTTGGATCTTGATGAAGATGGTAAATCTGTTGATCAAACCACTAATAGAGGAATGATTGGAAGTATACTCTGCATGACTGCCAGTCGTCCTGATATTATGTTTAGTGTGTGTATGTGTTCTTTTTTTCATGAAAAATCTAAAGAGTCGCATTTAAATGCTGTAAAAAGGATTTTCAAATACCTCAAGCATACTCCCAATTTAGGACTGTTCTATGCCAAAGGACAATCATTTGAACTAGTTAGTTATTCTGATGCTAATTTTTATGGATATAATTTAGATAGAAAAAGAACCTCCGGAACATGTCACCTTTTAAGAAATTCACTAGTATCATGGTGTAGTAAGATACAAAATTATGTTGCATTATCTACTGTAGAAGCTGAATATATAGCTTCTGGAAGTTTTTGTGCACAAATTTTGTGGATGAAACACACATTACTAGACTATGGATATCAATTCAGACATGTCTCAATAAATTGTGGAAGCAAAAGTGCTATTAATATTTCTAAGAATCTTATTTCTCATTCTAGGACAAAACATATTGATGTAAGACATCACTTTTTGAGGTATCATTATCAATAAGGTGATATCACTTTGGAATTCCTTGGTACTAAATATCAACTTGCTAATATATTCACTAAACCATTGAATTCTGAATGATTAGACTACATTATATATGATCTTGGTATGATAAATCATAAATAAATATCTTACTAATCTTAATGTTTAATACTTTACTGTATTTTACTTTACGGTTTCATACTCACTATGTTACAGTTACTATTCCATGCTCACGGTCTCACCGTTAAGACCCTGTGCTCACGGTCTGTCAACTCACTGTCTCACCGTGACAACATAGAATGGTCACTGTCTCACCGTGACGATCACCAACTGTCTCACAGTGATGACTGTTTTTCATCAAACCATAATGCCAACTAACGGTCTCACCATGAAAATTATTTATATTCTTATTTTAACTCGTATTGTGGTAATTTTTTTCCCCACTATTTTATTTCCCGTGTTTTTGTTTTTATGACATTTGACATTCCCAAATGATATAACTTAAGGGTTTCATTCGATTCCTTACCTGAACTCTCTCCTGAACCTTCCTATTCTTGAAAACCTTCTCTTCCCTCTCACCCAAACCTTCAGTGAATTCCAAGGGTGAAGCGTCCATCTTCACCCTCGTCTGAGAAGCGCCGCTCTAAGAAACAGAAGAGAATACCGAGGATAGCTCCCAAAGGACCTCTAAACCCAAACATGGTAAGACGTGTTGTTTCACCTGAAAAAGAGATTTTACCTGAATGGTTGTTGTCTAGAAAGTCTTTAGTTTTGAGTGTTTTAAGAGAACAAGGATGTCTTGAATGGTTCTCTGGACAAAATAGACTTATTTACCCATGGTTGGTATCTCAATTCTATCAGTATGTGAAGTTATCCTTTGAGTTTGGAGAAAGCATTATAGTGACCAGCTGGATAATGTTCAGAAGTGATCTTTCTCTTCAAGTCTTTGGGATGCATGCCTAAGAATTCCACATGAAGGACTTTGTGAAGACTACTCGAGAGACCCTCTTCCATCATCTGATATCTTCGATCTAGAAAATGTCATGGAAATTCTAACTGGTAATGGCACCAAGCGAAGGGCTATTGCTGCAGAGTTAGATGGAGAATCTAGACTTCTTTTCAAATTTCTTCAGAATTTGATCATTCCGAGAAAATAGGATTTTAATATAACGAAGTATCAGGATGTGTTCTTGATTCACCTATTGAAGAATGTCCATAAGATCAATCTATGCAAGTATCTCATTAACCATATCTGTGAGCTGATTAAAGTAACTTCCAAATCAACCTCCTTGTTTTACTCAAGGATGATCTCAGCAATGCTAGTTGCCAAAGGAATGGTTAGACTGTATGAAGAAAAGTTAGAGGACTTTGATTTCTGCCTATCCATGCCTATCATCAGAAGGATAAAAATTAGCTGGAATCCCTGGAAGATGCAGTGGGTTGAGGATAATGATCAACTCTATAAAAATTTTAATCTTTTGGACTATCCAAGAAGGCCTAAGAATCTAGTTGATCCTGGTTTGGAACTACATGAAGTGTCTGAGTATTCAGAAGAAGTGGAAGAAGAGGAGGAAGTGGCAGCTGAAGTATCACCTAGAGAAGAAGCTGGAATACCTCAAATGGAAACAGTTTCTATTGAAAAGGAAAGGACTGTTCTCCCTATTGTTATCCCTACTAAAATACCTCAAGGAGAGGAAGTTGTTGTTGGTTTGAGAGAAGAGGAAGCTCTTTCCTCTAATGAGGATGTCAATCCAGAAGCTCATCCTATGGCTGCAAGAAAATTGGTTTTCCTTGATTTGGAACAACAATAAATATTAGAGACAAATCATGTTGAAGAGGATATCCTTGTTGAGAAAGAAGAAAGTCTAGAAGCTCAACCAATGGAATAATCGGTTCCTGAGATAATTCCCTCTGCTGAAGAGAGGATGGGAATTTTCTTTCAGCTGGCAAGGAAAGAGTTTGCTGAAGAGATTACAGATGATCTTGTGGATGTTGAACATTTTCCTGAGCCTATAGTCTCTGAAATGGAAGCACAATTTGAGGGGGAGGAACCTCAAAACCTTGAGATTATAGAAGCTGAATCTGCTGAAGATTCTCAACCTTCTGTCTCATACTCGGTACACACCTGATATGTTTTCCCAAGCTTTTATAATGTGAATGATTCACAACAAGTGACTACAACTAGAATGGATCCTTCCTCCCTCTTTCAACTAATGTTTGTAGCTCATCCAGAACCAGAACCAGAGCCCCAACCTCAATCTGAATCAGAATCTGAGTCTGAAGATTACTCTGAACTCCAACCAGAACCTGCTCATATATCTTTACCTGCACCCTTACCCGAGCATCACTCCTTTGTAACTAAAGATGATCTGAAAGTTTTTGGAGAGACTCTGTTAGCTGGAGTTGAGAAAATATTATCCACTCAACCTCATCCAGTGACTCAGTTAAGTCTAGAAGATGCATCAATTCTCTTGGAAAATATTATATTGCATATTAAACTAAGGATGATCTGAGAAATTCATGAAGTCAGAGTTGAAAATAAGCTGCTGAGTGCTGATGTTGAAGATCTGAAAAATATGGTAGAAAACTTGTAGAATGAGTTGTATTTGAGATCAGATCCTGCTCTTTTCTCTACCCCTGCACCTGTTGCTACTTCTCCTGAGCCATCTGATTCCATCCTTTCTAGGGAGACTGTGTCGCAAGTTCATCCATATCTACTTCATTTTGATGAGAATATTGGAAAAAGATACACAAAAATGCTAGAACGCATGAGGTAGATTGTAGGAAATTCGAATAAGATTGCAGATGAATACACTGGATGCCTGCAAAAAGTTCTAAAACAGCTCAAAGTTCTAACCGAAGCTGTCAAGGCTTCACCTGCTTCTGATCAGACCTCCAAACCTTCGTTGGATGATTCTCTGCTGAGATCCATAATCAAGGACGAACTTCAGAATGCCTTCAGTGGTTTGGAGCTGTCGTCTTTGTCAGAAGTGGTTAAGAACAATGATCACGCATTGGACTTGGTTAGAATTGATTCTAAGATATCCAATGATGCTCAACAAGAGATCACTAAGAAAATAGATCTTTATCTCACCCTGATTTTCTCTAAAAGTGATATAACAGATCACTTTAGATATCTTGTGGAGAATTTGAGAATCCCTCCGGTAACTCAATCTTTTAAAACTCCAGTTCAGAAGCTTACAGAGTTCACCAGATTTTTAGACAAATTTATGGAGAATAAGGATGATTTTGAAAAGGCTATGCAATATGGTGGTGAAATCATTAATGATTTCATAAATCTTTTGAAGTCATATCTTCATGTGCAGAGTACTGCTATAGTTGCTCCCACTGTTGCACCCTATAGACCTGGTCTACCTGACATAGCCTCAATTTCCATGATAGTTAGCCAAGCTCTTTCTCAGATCCGACCAGTCATTGTTGACCAACCACATCCTATATCTTCTACTGCTCCCACTTTGGATCCATCTGTTTTTGAAGGTCTACCCTTACCCACTTTATCTACCACATCTATGCCTTCTTCTACATTGGCACCGGCTCATACTGCTGATAAAGTCAAAGAGAAGTTGGATCCCTGAAGAGTCCAGAGACTGTTTTCTTTTTGAGGGGATGTCATTTGCTGTTTAATGTTTTTATTGTATTTTGAACCCTTTTTAGTTCCAAATGCAGTAATTCATTTCATTTTCTCTACTTTTTTATAATCCCAAAAGGGGGAGAAAAATTACAAGTATAAAAGTGGGAGAAAAACTACAAGGGTCAGTACTATAATGAGATATGATATTCTAATATGCTAGTTTCTTTAATGTTACATTTCATTTATATTTTAACTATACATGATTTGTGGTCATAAAAAAGGGGGAGATTGTTGGAATCCTCATGTGTTAATCATGTTTTAATGATCACAAATACTATTACTTTTAATTAATCTCAATATTCATTGCACATCTTACTGATGCTCTTCAATCTCAATAATAACTACACATCATGTTTTAATGATAGAAAGTTTTATTGATGTTAATTAATCTCTTCATTATTTACAAGTCTAATGCATGATCACAAATCTCACTTATATTATCAGGCCATTATATTTATGATTCAAGTTCTCTTACTCTCTAATGATTAAACATAATCGATATTCTGCATATTATTGTCTAAGTCTAAATACAGATATCTGTCTAAGTATGGAGACTCTGTGAAGGACTCACTGTGACCTAGACACAGTGATGGACTCACCGTGACCCAGACACCTTGAAGGAAACACCGTGACCCAGACACCGTGAAGGACACAACGTGACCCAGACACCGTGACCCAGACACCGTTAAGGACACACCGAGACCCAGACACCGTTACATGGAGACACCGTGAAGGAAATACCGTAAATCACATACCATGACCACATACCGTGAAGACTATACCGTGAAGAAGACACTGTTTACATAATCACTGTGACACTATTTCTTAACTTTTTGTCAATATTATTTAAATAATTCTAACGGTCATATTTGATGTTTGTAATGCAATTAATGTTATTTAATGATAGTTTTTGGCATGTTAGGAAACCGTATCTCGTACGTATGAAAAGGGAATCATTCCTACTTCAAGAACTCGTGGAATATAAGGAAGTTTGAGATGAAGTACACGGGTAAAGTGGTGTGAAAGTGTGACGATACAACGAGAAGAACGTACATACACCCGAGAGCACTGTATTGAACAAGGATAACAATCCCAAGAAAGAAAAGGATTTCCAGACATTCAAAGAACTCTCATGTGTGCAATCCAACACCACTGAAGAACACACGACGAATCAAGAGATCTTTCTCACTCCTGTAGAACACGAGCTGAACTACGACACTCTTTTTTTCAACAGAAAAACCGAAGAAGGACTCAGAAGCATTCCTGCTGAATCCAACGAGTCCATAGATGAATTGATAATCACTAGAGCTTTCTAAACACTTATCTATTCTCTCTATGTTATTTGTTTATTATCTTTCAAGCAGTGTGGTGTACTCTGTATTTCTTATACACACACTGTCTCTTGTACTGAACTGGAGGATATCAAAATCCTTACTCCAAAACTCTTATCTCTTTTTTACCCATGTCAACTGTGGAAGAGGTCCTTGTGTGGCATGGTCTTTGTTTTGTTTTACCATGAAGAACAGTGGTAGAGGGCCCTGCGTGTCCTGGACAGTTTTTTAAACTGTTTCTAACCCCGATCTAGGGTGTGGATCAAATTTATATAAATTTGAGAGGACTAAGTCTTGACTTGAGACTAAACCTCTTATTATATTTGTTGTGCATATTTAGTTTAAGTTTATTGTATACTACATATATATTTAATATTATGCTGCTATTACTTTGAAATACAAAACTATTTTAAAGCTACATTGATAGTTAAATTAGCAAGTGTTCATACTTATTGTAAATCAGTAGGTTAGTTTCAAAAGTTAGTTTAATCCTGTGGTTAAATTAACTGAGACATAATCAATCTGTGAGAATCTAAGTGAACATCTATAATCTGCATAAATTCACTACAGTTTAACTTGTTTTATAAATTGGGGGATTTTAGATAGACAATATTTTAACAGAAATTTTAATTGGAACTCAATTCTCCCCCCTCTTGTGTATCCACTCCGACCAACAATATTATTTCTCATATGAAATATCTTCATCTTATTCATAAGAACCGGAACTTACATTAAAAATATTTCATGAGTAAGCAATGCAGTTAACACTTGAAATAGTGGAAATAATAAAATATTATTAACAAATGGATAATAAAATGTTATAATAAAATCATATATGATATTATAAAAATTAATTGTGGTTTTTATAATTTAATATCATTATTAAAATCAATATACAAGAGGATAAAACAATTAAACTATAGGGAAATATTAGGTAAGGGACTTCATCTCAATTTCCCATCATTAAGGAATATTTTAATGATATGCACAGAATTTTCTTTATATGGTGTATCTAATTCTCATTTTACATGTAATATAATTTTTAATCCACACTTCATGGTATTTTGAGTATCAGTTTTAATTATTTCATACATGATTATTTACATTAAGGTTACCAAATTTTAAATAATTTCTAACAATTTTTCTTTTCATTGGGTTATATTACTTCTTAAATGTATTTGATATTCTATGACTATGTGTGTACTAAATTTTGATTATTTTATGTTGTATTTACACTAGGTTTATATGGATTTACATTTGATGCACATAATCACTTCTTTCATTAATTCTCACTTCTATGTTATAATATTTATAAGATTTTATTCAAAAATATCATTTTAATAAATGATTTCTAAAAGTTTTTTTTATTTTTTTAAATTATAAAAATGTTTTATTAAAGTAATATTTGTAAATTATTTAATTAAAAAAATGGTTTGGAATGAAAAATATTAGAATTTTTAGAATGATTTAATTTTTATCCTTTTTCAAATAGTTTTAATTTTTAATGTTATACGTCATATATGGGATTACCGACCATCATGACTAGTCGTTGTTTCGAAATAACCTTTAAAATTTTATAAGGTTATTTTCAATGTACTTTTTTCCATTATGTTATTGAAATTTCTAGTTTTTAGAATATATTTTAAACGGAAAAATTATATATTACTCAATAATTTTTTAATGAACATTTTGTTTTATTTCTATTCATCATTGAAAACAACAATTTATTTTACTTGTACTCCACTATGAATATTTCATAATGATATCATCATTATTCATTATATGTATTTTTTATGATAATTTCGAAAAAGGAATGTATTGAAATTATTTTTCTTGATTAATTATTTTATTCATTAACTTTACCTTGAAACATTCACATTTATATGACTATTAAACCTTACATTTCACTTAAATATCCATTATTTTTATCATGGATATGATTATTGATTAAAACATATATCATTTATACATATGGTTATTTACTATGAAAATTATTTGATTAACTTTTTAATTATTGATAATACATATTCATTAATCAATTTGAATACTTTTTCTATTTAAAACATTCCGTGAATTAAATCAATCATTTGATATATGAGGAATCTGTTAGACATTAAGTGAAATGTGGTTCCCAATATTATATATTCTTTAGATCCATTAATAGTCTCATGAGGTGAATCGATAAGATTACATTAAATAGGTTTTTTGTATACCTACCCATTATTTAAATTGTATTGGAAAAATTAAATGGTTGTATAGATATCATTAGGTATGAGATCATGAAATTTTATATTAAGAGTTTCCTTCATTCAGATTTTAGTTATTGTTTTCAATGGGATTATTGCATTGATATTATCCATTGTTACATTTTATTAAATATATTGATTAAATTTCAGGTGTGATGATTTATTTACCTATCTATATAGGTTATTATTTATCTACTCGTGATATTTAAGTTATTGATAAACTTTAATATGTGTTCAGCTATTTTCCTTTCCATATTGATAATTCCCTATTAATTCATGGTATTTTCCATAGTATGTATCTCTTACTAAGCATCTTATCTCGCCCTAATTTTTTTCTTCTCCCATGATATAAATATGGAATAATTAAATGAGGAAAATGATATAGAATATTTACCTTAACTATTTTATATTTCACATTTTCAATTCTAATGTGGAATTATATTATGTTTGTTGTTTTCTAAGACTAATAAACTACTCAGTCCATCGAGATATAATACCTTGTATCTTATACCAATGTAGTAAATTAAACACTAACTCTGTGATACTAGGGTTAGTTTCTTTACACTAAATATATCATGAATAGATTTATTCAATTAAAAAAACTACGACATGGGATAAAATTATTCAAGTGAAGTTTTATTGATCAACTGATCATGCAGTGTTTCACGAAGACTGTGATTGACATAAGACATGGTGAAAATTACTAAATTAAGCATGTGATCATGTGGAGTAGATCATTTAGACTATATAATTCCATTAAGAGTAGTAAAATCAATCACACAATCGACAAAATACAATCACATGAATCCATGTTGATGTCACATTGGCTTTCATGAAATGTAGGGTAATATATTTGTGAGAACTCTACATTATTTATAACTTTCTTCTCATGTATCCATAAATGGTTGTTGAGTATGTGATCGTTGATTTATCTATAACTCCACTTCATGAAGGATAGATGAGTAAAATACAAGTGTTCATCTTTGTATTTTCTATGCACGATGTTTTAATGAATATAGGTGTTGTATGAGGCTGATCACATGAGCCACGTGAATCCATCATAAGTTGTTATAAGGATCACATGATCAAGTGGTGATGATAATTTGAATACATGTTAACACAAAAATTTCTTCTCTTGTAAAATATAATATACCTCACCCCTTTCATGATAACCATATCATTTATATACAATGTTTTGTGATTTACACTTTGGTTTTCTATTAAAATTTCCATTGATCATAACAAGACGTCACATAAAGACCTGGAATCCTATCCCATATATAACGTGAGGCCATCATGTGAGTGAATGATAATCAAATAGAGGTTAGTTATAGTCATATATTTTATAAAAACCATCACATGAGGCTGATTATTTTAATCGTGTGAAGCCATCATGATGTGGACTATGCATCAAGAGATTAAGTGATGAAGAGAATGTGAATCCATACACAAAAAATCATCGATTCACATGAAAAACTATGTATATTCCCTTTATGGGAACATTTTTACATTCATATATTCCTTCCACAAGATCCCTTGGATGGTTATCAAGCATTTCTCTTCTGGCATACCGAATAATCATGTAATGAACTTAAAGTCAACACCTAAAGCCCCCAATGATTATCAAAAAAATAATATCGATATACTATAGATAAATAACATGATTACATCAAGGGATTTGGTATCTACATCATAATAATGTGAGCATGATGTTTACTGATAGATTTAGAGCCTTAGATATATGCCCCCACTACCATAATCTAAGTCATAGGTCACATTAACCATGGAAATCAGAAACATGTTAGAAAAATTTTTACAATATAAACCTATTATATACTCTTTGAAATTAAATTTACACATTGGGATAGAAGTAGGAAATCATGGATACAAGAGAGTATGGCATGATAATCACAGAAAGTGGACAATAGAGAACATGTTGGGATGTAACATTTAGATAATTTCTCCATGTAGTTGTGATATACCATCATAAGATCCCTTTGTGAGACTCCATCACATGAAAACCATAAGATCATGTGATCACATAATTATTTAAACATCATGTGATCCCTATATTACACAAAACCTCTATTAACTCATGAATACCTATGAGCATGCACCATTGTCATTGAAACACCCATTAACATGTAGCCCAGATTGCAAATCATTTTTTTGATTTTCTGAAGGCTGGTTTGAGGGTAGCCGGTTCCCATGGTACATTTCACAACATCCAAAATTCAGAGAGAAAACCACATTCAATGGAAAAAGACAAATTCAAACTTAAATCGAACCACGGGTCTCCCCAAGCCGCACGCCACCTCGAGACGCGTTCCACATGGCCACCTCGAGCTGCACACCACCTCGAGAAACGAGTCGACAGAAATCAAACCGCCTCCAGCCATGTCACCGGTGAGAGATTCTGGCCATCTTCATCCATCGACGTCGTCAAAAAACAACGGATCACACCATTCAGACATCTCCACAACACCATTGTCATGGAATCTCATGTCAATGAACTCCTACTATTATGAAAGCCTTTTTCCATGCATCCAAGGAATAATACCCATGTACATGTTCATGATACCCTTTCATTTGAAACCCTTGGGGACACATGATTTTGTAACTCCTTACCAGTCTCATGACCTTTTAATGGGGCCCTTATATCGGTTGAATAGAAGAGGAAATTAAAAAATTATTAATGATGAAGGGTCAGAAAACCTCTATACATGTAGATAAATTATTTTCCATCAAAATAGAACTTCAGATATGTATAAAATCTTTATTCATGAGACATGATCACATAAATCCTTTATGATTAGTTGTTCAGGCACACCATTTTAATTAAAAAATACATTGGGATGAATATGAACCCATAGAAATGAAAAAAATACTTCTAGAAAACCATTTTCTATGAAAAATGATTAATTTAAAGGAGTTACATGATGACATGAATCCCCATTAGTCTGATGATTCCATTATGTTTCCTCTGACATGCTACTCGAACCCCTAGACAGGTTCCATTTTCCATAAGGTTAAAATTAGACTTGTTTTTTAGACAGTGTCATGTGACTCCCTTAAGATCATTTCATCATAGTACTCATCACTAGTCTCGGGATAAGATCACATGAATCATATAGAGATGATGGATTTATTTAGAAAAAAAACATTGGAAGTTTCAACCATGATCATGTGAACATAGATGGATATGTCAGCCATTATCACATGAATACCGTTGGACATGTTATCTGTGTCAGTTGGATTCCCTAAAATATGTCAGACTTATCTAGTAGGAACACTTGTAAATGTTCTATGTTAACCCCTAATCACTAACCTTAGACCAAGAATCCCTTTCATGTGAGGTGTTTCCAAAATAGACTAGTGTTATACACTCATGAAACCGTACTCATTTCATGATCTTGAAATGGACTCTATGCTATAAAAACATAATCAATAAACCTTGAATGTTCATAGTCTCTCATAGTGCATTATAGTATAAATCATGAGTACTCTTTATCCATTAAAGGATAATTAATGAATATGTGACATAGCTATCCACCATGGTTTATGTCCCTCCATAGTTAAAATATTTTAGGAAATAGGACCCAAATTCACCTATGAGTATATTGTTTGCCCCCAACTATTATAAGGTGGGAAGTGGGTTCATACACGAGAATCCTTTTAGGTCTAAGGTCCAAACATTCCCATAAATACTTTAATCCCATCAGTGTGTTAGGAACAAACTAAGCTATGAGGACACATATTAATATTGAAAAGAATATATGTAGGTTACCTATCTAAGGCATGACCTCCACGCCATATTATCTATAGGTCTTGAAATAAAATTCCCAGGAGACCATAGTGTGTAACCCCCACACAATTTCAATCTAATGCACTCATTAAATAAGTCCAACCATCCATTATCTGTTATTTATCACACCATGAATTAATCACACGGTCTTACAGGACAGTGAAGATTTAACCAAAAACATGATGTGGATGACTCAAATACGGGCATCCATTGAGACATAAGTCTGATGGAATATATAATTCACTAAAAGATCCATAATCTCATTGGGCAGGATCATGACAACCACAGATTCACAAGTTCTTTTAAAAACCACTCTA
The DNA here is from genome assembly GCA_963277665.1 of Viscum album. Lineage (NCBI taxonomy): Eukaryota > Viridiplantae > Streptophyta > Magnoliopsida > Santalales > Viscaceae > Viscum > Viscum album. Next base: position 1,345,465,830 of record OY728123.1, read on the forward strand.
GTCTCAAATTTTACGATACATACACCCATAAAAATAACTACATCAACTCTGATTCCTATCTTATTAGGATGAGTAGGACACATCTCTATGTATTGAACCCTATACTCAATATTAAAATTCCCTTATTAATCACTACTAACAGAAGATAAAACACATAGTGTGGTCCTATTATATGACCTAAAACTATGTCAAAAAACTATGTGGGTTTTGATTAATATTATCATAGGGTATATAGTATTCCTCTTGAAGGGTCAATTCTATATACAAGAAACAAAACATTTCCCATGATGTTGATAAACTTATAGGTTCCACAATATGCCTATAAACTAGAGCATCATAAATAAATAAGATAATAACTGAGAACCTATGATACATGAAGTTGTTGTCATTGACATATGGATTTCATAATGTCATTGGATTATGGTTAATCAGTCCCATTTCGAGGAATGGGAAAAATCACAAACATATTATAAATATATTAATGAGTGTGAGAGTAGGACACAATTCCCCCTGAAATTATGAGAGCATATCGACCTCCTTTCCTCTCAACCAATGTTTGATATTAAGAATCATCATATTTGAAACTCAAATGGCCACTTACCATTAGAAATTAGGATCCTGACATATTACAGATGTGGGAGACATTACACATTTCCACAGATATAACAAGGTAACATGAATTATTATGAAATTGTTCTAATCCCATGATAATCAAACCTCAACCAATATGAATCTAGAAGAATTAGCTGCCAACTAAAAAGATTATAAAACATTGATTTGAGTTCAAGATCATAGGTATCATACTTTTTCTCATGTGGACAAAGATTATGGGAACCATAGGCCACTACATGATCATCCTACATGAGAATGAAATCCAAACCAAGACATGATGCATAAAAAAAACCACACAGACTTACCCAGTCTCTCAGTGAGTCAACAGTGGAATAAAAGACAAAATGTTTTTCAAATATGAAAAAATTATAACTCTTTAAATCCCATAGATTCATTATATATTTTTGAGTGATATTGGTCATCATAGAATCCAATTTAGTGAAATGTTTTCAAATCTATTTTAATACACCACTCAACCAAAAATACTTCAAATATCGAAAACAATTACTTATTTTTTCCATGACATAACACCCTTATCCATATTAGGATTGACTAAAATACAATAATCTGAGACCACTTCTCCAATGAAATCCACTTCTTCTATCTAAAAAATCAATATCTATTGCTTTTCATAAATTCAGATATTTCTCAAAAATGTTATAACTAATCCAATATGACACACATGATCCTCCTCCATTTTAGAGTAATCCAATATGTCATATATAAACAAACAACAAATAAATCAAGGTACTAATGAAATATCAGGTTCATTAATTTCATGAAAACTGTAGGATCATTGGTTATACCAAAGAGAAAAATGTGTTACACATAATGGTCATACCTACTCTTAATGGTAGTCTTCAGGATATCAGATTCTTTGATTCTCAATTTTTTATTTTTATATTGAAGATAAAACTTTGATAACCACTTCAACCTTCTCAATTCACTATTCTAGGATTATGGAAAATTAGAAATCCACTCCAAAAATTATATCCAATAGATTAATGTATTAAAATAGAAAATCCTAGGAGTTCTCAATATTTTATCCGGGTAAGACACAAGAAGGGAATAAGAGACTCTCCTCTCTCCTTGTTCTGAGGGGAGTATAAATATGTATTACATAATGTATAATATTCATTTTAGAAAATCCACAATAATAGTTGATGTGAATGAAAGAGAATAACCATTTTCAAATAAAGTGGTGACTAAATGTGAAGTTATATTGGTTTTACTTATCCTCATCATTGGACCCAAATCAACATCTTCTAGATAATATTAAACTATGTAAATAATCTTCATTAAACTTGAGATTGGAAACCCATAACTCTAAATGAAACTAATTGTAATGCAGTACCTTTATGAGATAATGAGATTGTCCCAAAAATCAGGGATGAAAATACATGACATAACTTTTGTTGGATTCTTGGGAAACAATGTGAAATATAGATCTTTGGTGACTCAACAAAAAAACACTTTGAATTCAAAACCTCAACACACATAAAGAATGTGAATGAACATGTGCAATCCATTTAAAAAAAATTAGATGATGAATTATATTGAGATCCACCATGTGACTCATAAAATTTCCACTTTACCTTAAATAAACTCATAGAAAGTCCACTAGTTGTAGGATGAACTCTTATAATACCAATCATACCAGCTATGTCAAGCTTTGTGACCTAAATATATTAGACAAATAATTATATAAATTATTAATTAGTATGAAAACCTATGATCATATATCATATCAAAGACACATCTTTAACCCTTATGTTTTTTCAACAATCCTCTACCTCTTGGGATCATTTATGACTTGGAAATATGATGGTATCTACCAAAGTAACTTCTGAGAAAGATCAGAAGATTCACCTATCTGAGTTTCCACTACAGAAATTTAAATGGGATTGATTGTGGTTTACTTTCAAAGAGATTTGAAATAACATACTATTATCACATTGAGATTATGATCAACTATAGTGTTCTCTAGTTCTGGTTGATTAATATCTCTTCAATAAGGTCTATTCAAATAACCTCTTGGGGGCGCGCCACTACATGACAAAAATAGGAAATAACAGAATAAAGAAAATGATAATAATATAATGAAATTAATAATAATATAAATGAATATAAATTACATTAATGGGAATTCAATTTTTTTTCAATAAATTCAAATCAATTTATTCCTTAGGGACACTTTTCCCTGACACTCATGGTGACTTAAGGCTCACTATGATGAGAGGTAGCTTGGAAGTTGCTCGTAAATTCCCTATACATACAATATATATTACATTATATCTATAAGGGCATCCTAAAATATGTACTGACATTAAAGAAGCTCACTAAAACCCACACTTTTTGACACTATTTTTTTAGGAACCAAACAAAATACCCCCATACAGTAGTACTCAAACCAACTGTAATATATCCTAAAGGGAATTCCTGGTCCCCATGGGTTAGAGACTAGCAGATGGAATTAACATGATGTCAAATGGAACAATTTTTGAATAATATTATCAAACATATATATAATAGATAATCTGATAAGGTAAAATAGTTGGTATCCCGAACACTCCTAGGTGAGAAAATAGTACCACAAGCAGTTAGGTAAATATCCCATTTCAAAAAATCATCTAAAAGAAAACACAACATCCACCACCAAAAAATATATTAGAATCCATATTTAATAGGTCGACCATAGCTTCATCAGTCGCCACCATAACTCCAGGTCCAATGAATCAAGAATGTTTACTACCTGTAATTAGGGTTTTAAATTTTCTTTGATTTGGAATAGAATAATCTGGAAATGCTTGAAGGTATGAGTAGGGTGTGAGAAACAATATCCCAATCTGATTCCACTATATATTCCACAAGAAATTAAAATAGAAATAATACATTTATTCTTCAATTTAAATAAATACAAGACATGGAAACCCATTTACACATTTTAAATCAATACGTGATATCAAATCTATAGACAATATAATTTTCAAAAACAGTCTAAAATGATTATTTGTCAAAAAAACTAAAATGACATCAATAAAGTAATTATTTAATCAATAGAATATAATAAATAAATAATAACCACGAATCGTGTTCTTAATCCTAGAGATAATTTTGTTCTCAGTATAATATCCTCTCACTTTTTAGTTAGTTAACACAACTGAAGGTGTTTTCACATATCCCTTAGGCTGAGGTCAACAATATAATCAATAAATACCCCATTAGAAGAATAATTATAAATTTATTTTTTTATTATAATCATCATCAATCCATTTATATAGAGTTATAATCCTAGTTTTTTTTAATTCCCCACAAAGTACTCAGAATAACATGTTTTTTAGTTAATCAATCAGTTGATTAAAAATTAATTCATTTCAAATCAATTAATCATCCACATTTTCAACACCCAATTTCAAGGTCAACATTCCATTTTTGTTGAAAAAACATAGGTTTTTATCAAGTTAATTACATTCAAATTTATCATTCATTTAATTATATTTTTCTCAAGGGTCGACATGAAATAATCTCAAGTCATATTTTCTAAAATCACAATATATTTTCAAAGCCCTTGAAAATAGGTTATATCTCATATACCACATTGCATTTAAATAAATCATCGAATCAACAAAATTCAATGTTTAGAAGATAATTCAGAATACATTTCAATCAAATAATGAAATTTAGGATTCAATTGTTGGGAAACCCCATATGGAACCACAAACGTTTTGGTCACATGATCAAAAGATCATTTACTTGAAATGTGAATCATAAATACAGAATCAAGGGTGAGGAAGATCCAAGAGAAATCACTAGATTCACAATCAATAAAATAAAAAATACAATAAATCCACAATAATATAATTCACCACTCTTAATGGAGGATAGAAGAGAGAAAAGTAGAATTATAAATCAGGATACATTTTACATAATGGATTGGGATTGATCTCTAACACCAATACTTTGATTCATGAGATAAGAGGTTTATAGAAAGGATAATGCCTCTAGGGATCCTGAAAAAATATAGAGGATTCAATTAAATTTTAATGAGAGGTTTTTAGGATTAATAATCGGGGTTTCATAATTTTAATTAGAATTTTTGGTGTATTAAAACCCCTCTAATGTATTTTGATGTTTACGAATGCATGTTACTTACTACAAATGTGCCTAACTATGAAACATCAATTGAAATCTAGAAAAGGTGCATGGTTTTTTCAAACTATTATTCTAATTGTGCACTAACCATGTAAAACCCCACTTCCCATAGATGCACACTTTGATAGGGTGGTCACATAATTAATACTAAGAGTTCACCAATTATGAGCTAACATACAAACCATAAAATATGGTGCATATTTTGTTGGTACAACCCACACGATTTTTACTAATCATACAATAACAATGAAAAACTTCATAATTTATAAAAAATTCTCTGAAAATATCCAGAAACAACCTCAAAAAATCCAAAACCATATATAATAAATATACGGGTCATGAAGTACCGAAATGTGGGTTACAAGATGTTACACGTTGTTTCATAATATTTTTTCACACACAACACCAAAATAAAATGAAATTATGATATATTAAACTAAAATTTATGGTTATAATATAAGCATTAAATTAGTGGGTCAAAAAGTTTGAAATTATATATTTGAAATATATGATGGAAAGGAATTTTATAGATTAGTGGAAGTCTACCTTATAAAGGCCATATATCCAATCATGCGATGGATTTACCATAAATAGGGTTCTCTCATGATAAATATCATTCCAAACTCAAAAAATATGGTATGAAAAATTCATATATGATAGAAATTTACGATCAATGTAATTTTCAAGATATCTATGCTATCATAATCACCACCGTCAACATCCATTAGAGAATAGCATTATAATAGATCTTATGTATAGATCATAAGGGGAAATTTAATTATAAATTATGATGATATAAGGATATAATTATTAATGTAATACATTATTTATCAAATGAATTTTATGAATTTATCCTTTGAAGTTTTTTTTCAATATATATATATATAATTTCTTTAAATTTTATTAAAAAAATAAATATATAAATTCTAAATACGAATTAAAAAAAAAATTATATAATTTATTTGGATTTATAATTTCAGAATTATATTTATGTGACTTTTTTGGATTTCTCTTATATGACTTAGTTTTATATGAATAGAGAAAATTATTGTTTTTACTAAAATCATTAAATTTATGAATATATCAAGAGGTAAGTATAACATAAAATCTTAAAAACAATTTTGTTGATACAATAATTATTTAAAGAGTAAAAATATAAATTTCAAAATATAATTATGAATTTATAAAACCAATGCTTAAAAACATAATTATTATTTTTCTAGTAAAAAATATTTTTGGTCTTTTAGTTTATTTTATAATTATTTTGGACAAACTCAGTATTGTATTTAATTAAAAGTAAAATAAAATTTACATTATCTATAATAAACCATTTTATATAATGAAATTAATATCATTATAATTGTACTACAGATATAAATATTATTCTTGTAAATATACTTTTTTTTTAACTCGGATTTATGTGTTACATGTAGTAATGTAAGAATTAATTTTTCGAACACAATTAAATTTTATTTGACAAAATTGATTTTATATTGATATAATTAGGGGAATATTATAAATTAAAGGGTAATTTATTATTTACTATAAATGATATGTTACCATAGGTAATGAATCGGGACAATGGTTAATGCTAATATGGTAAATATGAAAATAATTAATTCTAACGAGTAGGATACATGTATAAAAAATTTCTATACATTTGAGGTTATGGCCAATCTCGACAATATATATTACCCTCTCTATTATTACTCAATTTTGGATCCACCATCCTTGGGAGTTATATTCAATTATTAATTTTTTTATATTTACTAAAATTTCATCAATTTTCACTATTAAAACGGGCTCTTCTCTCATAAACCCCATCTTTAGGAATAAAATATACCCAAAAATATCCTTAAAATTAATATAATACTTATAGAGGTTATTTTATTATTTAAATACCATCCCAAATGGGATTAACCCATTTTGAAAAGATATAATCCAAGAAGTGGGAGATAAATTTATAACTGTTCCTTCCTCACTTGTATATTATTATGTCCCATTTTTATTCTCCAAATTAAAAATTGTTATCCTAAAATTAATATAAAATTATCATTATTATAAATTCATGTTATTATAATTAACTTAAAATCATTAACCACCATTATTATTTCCATTTAGAAAAATGAAAACATGAATCATGTGTATGTGTGGACTACCTCCTCCTTGAAATAAAATGTTCATTTTTCATCATCACTATTCATGGGTGTATTGGTTAATGTTTTAAAAGGAGGAATATTATTCTTATGTAACGGATAATATTTTGATATGAAAACATTAACTACCTATTTACGATATGGACAAAAAAATCATTATAAAATAAAACATTATAAAACAATCTCACTAAGAGGAAAATGATCTTTTTATTCTGTGTAATGAAATTATATAAATTATCTTATTCTTATAATTTTTTAAAATTTTGATATAAAACTTTTTAAATAGTTATCAAGATAAATATTACTCTATTATTGTCATATTTCAAATTATCGACTTCATAACCATCTATTAAATTATAGTATGTTTTTGTTTGGGATGGTTTCGCCACCAACATAAAAAACTTTATAGAATAATATCATGAAGGAATATGAGATCATGGATAATAATATTAAATTTTACCAATGAGTGGAAATTTATTTATGTTTAGTTCTTTAGTGGTATCCTTTTTATTAATCTCTTTATTTAATAAAATGTCTTTTTCTAAAATCACTGAAACATTCTCATATCTTCTTTAACCTTATAAAATAATAAGAAAAACAACAATAGTACTAATTATATCTTTATAAACAATAATAAATAAATAAAATATTGTTTATAAACATTTTTATTAATTATTTATCATTAGATAAGACAAAATAACAACATCTCTATTACAAGAGTACATCCAAACGATTGAGGTTAATAACAGTCGATAATAAAAATAAATAATTTCAAAAAAATATACATGTACATAGTAATTATAAAAGAGTGGAAACAATTAAAATAGTTTTGAAAACAATATTTAATTATTAGTTAATACTGTAATTTATAAAGGATTTTAGATCATGTTTGTAGAATCAACATAAAAGGAAAGGGATTCATGTCTCAATTTTCACCCCTTGATACATATTTATTTTTATATGCCATGTTTTATAAACTACGGTTTACTAAAACTATATAATATTTTCAAGTCCTGATTATATTATATTTCATGATATTAAATTTTATTTCTCTCATAGGAGTTCTAATTAAAAAAATTCCAAATATATAAGGATTTTCATGACTCAACATTTCTTTATTAGTAATGATTCTATAATGACTATGGTTCTAAAGATGGATTTATTCTATTATATAATGATAATATATTCTTATATTTGATTAATGTGACATTTTTAATTCAAATATCTACATTTATGAATTGATTTTTCAAAGTTATATCATTTTTTTGAATTATTATCATCCTATACAATAACAGTTTCCTGTAATTATCCTTAATTTTCTTTACTTGCAATGTTAACCATTTTAATTAGAACCCTAATTATGTGTTATCACATGGTACTATAATATTTATCATATTACATGTTTAAAAACATTATTATCCTTTTTATAATGTGGTATTTATGAAATGTGTTTTTAAAACATAAAATGGATCATTTTGGTTTCTTATTTCATCACAATTGGTACATCTTTAAAATGTTTTATCTGTGAATTAAATTTGAGAACCCAAATTATTTTATGTAAATCTATCCATGTTCAATTCTAGTAAAAAGAGAAATTATAATAAATCTTCTTCTCTTACTGATCATATGAGAATTTAAGAGAACACCACTTCTTTGATTCACTTTTATTCTTACCCCTCCTTGATTGTCCCATGATTTTATCTACATTATAACTCAATGATCATGAAATTTATATATTTAATAAAATATGAACATACAAAATGATTTAATTAATTTTTACCTTGGGAATCCATATGACATAGTCCATCTTTATTAGTTGAGACAAGATTATGAAACCCAGTCCTTCCATAATAGTTATATCATGCTTAAGAATTATCCATGGTTTCATTAACTCATTTGAAGAGTGTATGTGTGTAAATATTTTGGTTTTCATTATGTAACAGGTGGTCCTATAATTATATATCCATCAAATGAAGTCGGTAGTGTTTTCATCTCATGATATTGTATGCATGGTGCATGAGTGGATAGGCTAGTCACATTATGTTATGGATGTGTGGGCCCAAATATTTATATCCCTATAATGTATTGGATAAATATTTACACCGCACAGGATTTTATATATTGGTTTATAGATTGATACTAATATAATCAAGGAAAAATTCCACTATTTTTATGGAAATATGGTGTGAAACTAGTCCATTCTTGTATTTTTTTTCAATGTAGGATGATGGTATTGCATGTCAAATTTGACCAATACATGTGATGTAATGTTTATATAGATTCCCCATGTATATGATTCCTTTAACATATAATTTAATTACCTTATGACTTTTTTCCATTCTTATCTCATAATGTGATGCCATGTTGCACATTTGTTATTATTTTTTTAAATTTAATTCCTTCATGATTTATAGAAAAATATTACTGTCTCATGAAATTTTTAATAATAAATTTCTCCATAATTATGTGTTTATATATTCTGATGATTTTACACTTAAAGACATGTTGATATTTATTCCCCTTACTAATAAATAGATCTAAAACCATTATTATGTTTCCCTTACCTAGGATATGCTGATTAATATAACATATGATAATTCTACTATGGGGATTAGAAAATAAATATTATATAGAATTTTCCAAAAGTTTTATAAAATAAGATGTATATAAAACTAGTCTTCAAATACATTAAACCATATATTCTTAGGATTATGAGATTATTGTATGATATGTAATGGTTATTTTATGAAAATAATATAAAATAAATACATATTTATGTTGTGTAATTATAGTTTCTATTAGATATTTTTTTAGTAATTTTCTAGTTTTAGTTTAGTTATTTTAGGGGATTTAGATTAAATAACACTAGATAATACCCTTAGAAAATTATAATTATGCGAAAAGATCCTGGAAATTTTGTAATGTATTGATTACATGTATTTTCTATAAATACATCAATGTATAGATACTAAAAGTGGATGCTGGCTTTGTTATATATGGACCTTGGGCTAATAACCCTAAAATGTGTGTGTTGGTTATTAACTCAATTATAACTTGACACAAGAAGAAGATACCTAACAAATTAAATTGTTTGACACTCTGATGGGATATTATTTCCATTATAATACTCACTCTACAAGATATTATATAGGTTTTATTCTGTTAAAACAATTAGGATATGAATTATGAGATAACCCAATCAAAATAAACCAGGATTAAATGATGATTTATCCCAGTAAAACTAAATGATAATGTAATGGTTGCAAAGAGTATGAAATTATAAGGTTTTTTGTGAGATAATTAATGATACTTTTATAATGATGAAAATTATTCATCACTAATATTAACCACTTATAGATTTGGTAATTCGTGAAGCTCAATGGAACCAAGTTAATAATAGATTCCATGGACAATACGAATATTGTCTCAATGAGAAACCTAATGGGATATGAGTTGGAGTAGGAAATCATATTATTATACCAAACCATATATCAATAATTATATTTTAAAATTTCAATATAGAATAAATACGAAAAAAAATAAAATATGAGAAGGATGGAGTATCATGGATGTTTGGGAGACAAAGATGATAATATACATAATTTTCAACTTCCTCTAGCTCAAAATTATGGGAAGATACACCTAGGGTAATTCATTAATTAATATGGAAGATGTTTCAAGTTATGTAATTTGGGGGCATTGATAAAATAATAATTGAGGAAAAATAAATAGTTCAATGGATATGGTGAACGGAAAAAAGTTTTCACCCTGATTAACTATTAACATTTCAATGTATAAAATGTGGGGAACATGGGAATTATCCAAGACAATTCCCTAATCCATGATCTAACAAGAATGATAGGCATCTTAACCCTGTAGGGAAGATAGAGTAAGAAAAATATAATATAATTATATTTAAAGTTGTAAGTCTCTTAAAATATTATGGATGGAGGGGCACTAATAAACAACCAAAAAACTATGAGTTTTGGGTTTGACTCTAAATTATATACACATTTTCATAAGTAGAATTTTTTATTAGGAAAATGAATCATAACCAACCTGAATGTTAGTTTTTTTATTTTACAATCACTTTTAAGGGAAAGTGAGAACTCATGCAAGTAAAAAATACAAAGTTTTTGACATCATAAATTATAAACCGACCATTTAAATATAATTTAAGTCTATTAGACATTGTATTCCAATGTAATTTCCAAATAATTCCATTTACCTCTTAATTCAGATTATCCTTGATAAGTTCAGCGAACCAATAAAATATTATTCTCACATTTGTCTGAAATCCTCCATGTTTAGATTTCCTTCATTAAGTCCTCTTACCAAAATAGAATCTTTTTTGTTCATCCAATTCATCTGCAAATAATTTTTGTCCACATGTAGTAGTCAAACACTCATTATATCACTCTCTTCTTTAGAGGTGTTTATCGGGAGTGATTCATCCAAAATTCCTCCCTCATATTGAATAATAATTTCCCAAAACTCCCATTCACCTACAACCTTAAACCAGTTATTGTTAGGTGAGTTGTAAGATATGTTCTTCACCTTGGAAACCTCAAAAAGATCTCCTCCCTGCTCCTTAACCTTCAATTTTTTGGAATATCATGTCTCCATTGGTTGGGGTAAGTAGGAATGTGATTATAATAGATGTTTATATGAATTTGATACCAATAAAAATACTTTAATCCATCCTTTAATAAAACATTATGTGGAATTATGTAGTGAGTGTCCCTCTAAACATAGATTCCCTAATGTTTTCAAGATGGGAAAACAACATTTAAAATACTAAAAAACACATGATCACATATTGGTATAAGTTTGATTATCTAAATCCAAATAAAAAATAATCCATTATATCGGGGTATTTGACCAAACTAGTTGGAGAGAAACTTCAAATTAGATATACTCTTGATATAAGAGATAATACGAGTTCACTAGTTAAACATAAGATAGTAAGATTAAATCCACAATAAAAATAAAATCATTAGTCATTTAAAATATTTAGATACACTTGGTTTTTTTCATTAGTTTAAAGTAATTATATTTATGCGGATTTCATTTATTTATAGTGGAGATAATGTAACACCCTGAGATTACAAAATATATTTCCCTCTTAAATAAAAAATTTATTGATAATATATTTCCCAAGAAACCTCAAACAAGAATGAAAATATAATATATTAAAATAAAATTTGATAGTTATAATATAATTTTTAAATTATAAGGTATAAAAGTACATAATTATGAATGAAATATGTTAATTATATATATTGAATAAATTAGATGAAGTATATATTAAAAATATTATTTATCCAAGCTTCGTATGGAGTAAGTCTCACATTATTTTCTATTGACCATTCTATAATATCGTAGTTTTTTTAACGAGCAATTTTTTAGGAAAATTTGAATTTTAATGTTTGGTTGGTGGGGAAATTATTTTAATGATTTTCAAATCCTTATTCCACGATTTTAATTAACCAAATCCATTTTTTTAAATGGGTTTTAGGGCATGGAATGTTCCTCGATGTTCGGGGTGAGTTTCAAGTGCGGAGGGACCTAGAAACTCAATTTTGAGAAAGAATAGACTAGGTAGAATGGTTTAGACAAACCATGCGGCCTCTAAAAAAATCACGAAGCCCTCTAGTAGCACTATGAATGGTTTGAAAATATATAAAATAGGGTTAAAATAGCTATAAAATACCTCTATAATTGTTATCAGAATAGATTCACATGATCTGCACATTGTTTGGTAAACCATACACCATGATCATGTGAGGGAGGTTATTAGATAGTGGGAACTATAGGGTTGGCACATAGTGTTCCAAACCATTCGGAAATTGTTAGGACTCTTTAAAAGGTGAATATGAACATTTTTATATTATTCACCATTTGAGGGTTCACCCTCATTTTTCCTCAAATGTGCTCAGCACCTCTAGGTAGCCAAGAATCTCTTCCTCTACCTTTTCTAGGATTCAAGCCAATCAATCTATTTATGCTCAGATCTTTGATCTGTTGGTTGATATAGATTCATCTCGTGAAGATATTTCATCCTCTATCATATTTTATTATTTTCTCCTTCCATATGGTGCTCTGAATCCTTGTTATCCGGTTTACCCTATTTATAGGGTGTTTATCTAAAATGTGGATTTATATCATTTTATCTTGAATTAGAGGTAAATATCCAATAATACGACACAAGGTATATGGTGACTATCTTTATTTGTGTTTTATAAGTGTTTTGGTCGTGTGATATACATGCATTCAGTATGAAGATTGAGTGTGATGCTAATAATTCAAAATCTTGCCTTCAAATAAATAAACAGATTCCATGGGATTTGGTTTGTTATTCCCTTGACACTTATTCATGTTAATAATGATGATAGGATTCATACCACTTGGGAAGGGTTGGTCTGATGTGTAATTGAAATTAAATTTATTTATTTATATTGAATTTCTTGGTTCCGTATGAATGATCTAGGCTTGGTCTGAGGATTGAGGAGATGCTAACCACATGGATTGAAATGATGAGAATCATGAGGTTGTTCCTGGCCTAGATACTTTGGGTGATGTTGATCACTATGTTGGAAGATATGATTATAAAATTTTAGACAATTTGATTGTGGGGATGAGGTTAAAGACCGTGTGATATGATATGGTGTTGTCCATTGGGTGGAGAAACATGGTCATTGTGGAATGAGGTGTTGAGAAGATTATGTTTAGGTTGTTTGGGTGATTTACACTCACTGTGATTGGCCAATGTGAATTTTGAGTCATGTGTACACACTTAGGGATCAAATGATGTAGTTTTGACCACCTCTGTGGGTGGAGGCCCTCATAGACTATGTGGATTTTGTGATGGTGTTGATAATTAGTTATTTTTGGGGTTAATCACTATAAAATGTCACATGGATGGTGAGGGACCATCAGATGATGGTGATGAGACTATATGCTTGGGGTTGATGTTCACCATATATTGAGGACGTAGGCTAGGATTATTTGGGAGGTGTAAAATCACCATGCCTAAGGATGTAGTATGTTGGGCCAACAATGATTATTATTTAAAAGAACAACCTTAATATTCTTCATACATTGGGATTTGAGACAGTGGGTTTTTCTGCTGAGCTCTGAGGGATCACATGATAATTTGTTTGGGAATGCCTTTTGGATACCATTTATTGACTAATGTCCTGAGATGTCGAGTTACTAGGTTATAGTTGGAACTTGAGGGTTCAACTAGGATGCGTTTTGTCAAGGGATTCCTTGGGATTTATGGAAAGGATCCTCACCATTATAGTTATATATATAGATAGAGGGTTTATGCTATATATATAACCTAGGGAACTTATTCAGATATTATCAGAGATGAAAAACAAGGTGATTACTTCCTTGTGGCTATTGATCACAAGGAAATTGGGTTATTTATTAAATATGAATGTGCGGTATATTTACTTATATTTTATAAACACATATATTATAAAGGACGTAACATAGGAATAGGTTGGTGGTGGCCTACTAAGATATATTCTCACACCCTACACAGACCCCTCAGGATGCATAGAGAATTTTTATCTCTATGATCATATAAGGGACTGATCATAGAATTTCGATCTTATTTGTCATGTTGGACCCTTCCCATCAGATGGATGTAAAGGGAACATTTAGGTTCTTTCATTAGTTGGAGTTCACTTCTGATCATCCTTTTGTATCAGTATGATAATTATATATGTACATACTTATTTTTGGCTAGAATAACCCCTTTTGATTTCCTTTTATGTATGACCAGGTATGCCATGTTTTTTTTGTATATAAATGGTATGTTTGGGAATGTTTTTTAATAACATTGATGTCTTTTTATTTTTCTTCTATTACTTTTTATTTCAACCATTATGTTATGGTATTTCCTTTTTTTGTTCATACATAGAATAATATTAATATTATCTCCACCATAGGGAATAGTATATACACTATCACCACTTTACACCCTCATTGCTAGTTGAAAACCATTGGTTCATAGGGAGGTTCACATAAGGACTAGTGGAAAACCGAACCAAAGCACCATTTATAGTGACATCCTAGTAGGGGTCCTACAAATGTTATCAGAGTGGGGTTCTTGTTAGTGTTTTATGATAGCATCAGGAGAACAATCTATTAAACAGTAACCATTTTTATAGGTGATAATTAATATCAAACTATTTATTTTCTATTTAGCCTTACAATTAAGGTTATGGTAGACCAGAGATTTAGGATGTTATTGGAACTTGGTATAGAGTTCATGGTTGGGTGTTGACATCCCCAAGCATGGGGCATACCAAATAGCTAGTGGTGGGAAATTTACGTTCTTCATTTCTCTTTATCATTTGATTTGATTTCCACCATGGGTGGATCACTTGGGTGTGATAGAAATTTATTTGATGGATTTTCACCCTTGGAATCATATGGAAAGAGAGGTTTTATATTTATTTATGGTATTCACATACGTTTTTTTGATATATGTATACACATATGATTTATTTTCATTAGGAACCATCATTTCACTAAGAGGGTATAGGTTGTTTAAAGTGAACATAAAGGAATCTAAACAGTGTTTTCTTACATAACCTCTCTTTGGTGGAATTATACTCAACCAAACATAACATGTTTTTCTAAGGAGCTCTGTGTGTGATTATATGTGATGTGATATGCATGTGATATATGTGTATGACTCTTGTAAATGAAGGTAGGGATGATTATAGGGGTGATTTATTTAATGTTTCTACAAGGATTCTATACTGATTATTCTTATATGGCCCCTTTGATGGCATTCCACTTAGCTACATCAAATTATATGAAACATTTTACCTTATTATGGGAAGGATAGGGGCCATGAGTATGGATGAATTTTGATTCCTTAATTCAATATGGAGAGGCAGTGGCCATGAGGTTAGGTTACATGTGATACCTAACCCTGGTATGTGTAAGTGAGGGGCCTTGAGGCCATATGTCTCATGAATAGTTGTGGCTGGGGAATGTAAGGCTGGTGGGATGCAATGCCTATTCTAGATTACATGTGATTCCAACTAGATTTACTCCAGTGGAGTGTTAGAAGGGTGTTGATACGGTGTTGTTTGAGAAGAAACACGATGAGGCCTCGAACAGTCGAGATGAGTCCTGGGACGGTCTAGAAGATTATGAGCCATCAATATATTCTCCAATATAGAAAGTATATCCATATAAAATGATATTATTTGGGATATGAAATTATTATTAGATTAGGGTGAGCCTTGTATGTGTCATATAGTGTATCGGTAGGGGAGATTAGGGATTTGATCCTTCTATAGTATAGGGGAAACTAGACTAAGGAGTAACCAGAGTGATAAGAGGAGGAAGGACAGGAAGGACTACTCCCCCTTTCCACCTCCTTTGAAGACTCTATCAGCAAAAAAGAAAATGGATGAGAGTATAGATAGAGAGACCATGTTCTAACCGGAACCATCTAGTCAGATCGAACTACCCTTGGTTTTGATTCTGAGTTCAGATGATGAGGTGAAAGAGCATGTGATATTTCTGAATCCCTCTAGAGAGGAATTAACCTAGATGATGGGCTGAGTTATTTATCTGAATTTGAATGGGGAGAAATATTCTGGGGTTGAAAAACAAGACACGATTCTCTTTGTGGGTTTCAATATGGGGTAGATCAGTCTAGAGGAGTATATATATGTTTGGGATAAACTAAATTCTACATTGGAAGACCTGTTAAATGGAGAGTCACACACTTAGGTAACTGATTTATCTTGGAAGTTGTTTAGAGAGATGGATTCTGGGAGAATTATTTTTTTCTTCAATGTTTCTACTTTTTATTTTATGGATAATTCTTAGAATCTCACCTATCCTTAAAGTGTTTCAAATGGGGAATTTTATTATCATTTTACGTGATTTGAGGTGAATTTGGGTGTTCTAATTCTAGCATGTTACCTGGTTCTACATCAGATGGCGTTTAGAGCATGAGGGCATCACTTATGCATGGCACTTGGAGTGTAAGACTAAGAGGGTATGGCTAGGCCATTAGTTTTGTGCCCGTGCATCTTTGCATATGACAATTTGTTGAGTGATCATTCTTTAGTGGATGGACTTATCATGATATAGTTTTTTGGGAGATCTATAACCTATAATTTTCTTGGGGGTTTCTATGCTATTTGATTTGGTTGTTTTGTTGGATTTTGTAGTTTTTCACTTTCCCATTAAAAGTGATTTGATAGTAAAATAAAAAATAATTTTCAGTTAGTATTTGACATGTGATCTCAAGTTGTAAAACTCTCTTCTAAGTCTGGTGAGTGTGAACTATAGGTGTTTGAGAATTGAATAGATTTATAACATAACATCTTCAACCATATCGACACACCCACAGGTCAGAGGGTGAAGATGAAAAAATACATTCCCAAAGAATTGAAAAAACATTGGTGGGATGTACAAGTATAGGTAGGTAGACATGCATGACTAGCCTGTACAATTGTTTAGTCTATGTTCTTGGATAATTTCCTTCCAGGGATGTTGTGGGTGGAGAGAGCCATGAGTCCATAACCTTTACTTGGGATACACATCCATCATGGACCATGTGTCCATGTTCAATGACTTTTCGCTATTTTTATATGATATGTTTGGCGAGGAAAAAACGAGTGAATTGAATCTTGAGTATGGTTTATGGAACATCATTAGGGTGTAGGTAAACATCATCAAGTCATCCTCATTCTCAAATGTGGTGAATCAGTCTATGATAGCTGAGGTGAATCTAATGGATTGACCATATTTGAGTTGGGTGATAGTGTTTGGTGATTTGAGTAGTGATTATTTATGTTGAAGGAAGTGGGGGAGTGAGTTGAATTAGAAGGGAATTCAGGAAAGAGATTTAGGAATACAACTAAGGAGTGGTTCTTCATTGGTGTCCTTTTAGTGTGGTAAGTGGAGACATGTCTACACTCAGAGCAAGTGACCTCTAAAGGAGGGTCAGGAATGTTGACCAATGGTTCATCTCGAGAGGTTCTGTAGGAATCTATCTTGGAATTTTTGGACCGAAGGACCAATTAAATATATGGAATCGGAGGTTGGATCGGGAGTGGTATCAGGAACTAATATCCTAGATCGAAATGCATATGGGGGATGTAGAATACACAATGGGACCCCACAGTGGGATTTTAGGATGATGGATGGTGCATCTCTATAGGTTGGCCATACCCTATCTAGTCAGGCTTTAGGCCAAGTGTATTCAATGGATCATCATGGTGAAGAGTAGGTTGTGGAGTAAACTATAGTACGAGGTATTTTGTGATGATGAAAATGAATGGGGTTTTATTTTTTAATTTGGTTTTAGTGAGTTTTGGTAAACGAGGTGCATGTTTGCTGTTTTGGAATAACTAGGTGTTTGTTAGTAGGTTGGGATAGATTATGATGCATGATATATATATATATATATATATTTATGAGAATTACTGAAACACAGACTTATTTTGGGAATTGACCCGATTCAGGTTTGATATGATGTGGGTAGGAATCTGTGCATCAATGAAATGTGGGTTATATTTGAGGAGTCATGGAATCTAGTCATCTATGATATGTGGGTTATGTAAGAGGTTTCTGGACCCTAGAATTCTTGTGATCATCTATCAAGATTTGGGTACTTGTGAGAATCTAATATGATCTATGACATGGATGATGTCAGATATTATGTGGGAAGAGATATATTAAGGCGGGGATATTGTAACATCATGGGGTTTTGGAATGTTATATTTTTTCATGTAAATTAGAATTTTCTTATTTGGATGGTGGGATAATTCTTTTATTGAAATCAGAGACCATTTTCAAAGAGTTTTATTGACCAATGTCCTTATTTTTATATGGATTTTAAGTCCCAGAAAGTACACCGGGGTTTCGGGAATGGTCAAACCTGAATACTAAATTTTTGAGATGCCCAAACTAGGGCTCACACCTTGGAAGAACTATATAGCTAGTCAATAGAAATCATACAGGCCTCTAGTAGCACTATGAAAAGTTTGAGAAATCATATAGGAGCAGGAACATGACCAAGTGAGACCTCATAAATTTTTTGTGGAGTAGATTCACACAGTTTGAAAACCATTTCGTAAAATTTTTTCCATGGTCGTCTGAGGGGGTGCTAAGATAGTCGGCACCTCATGATTGATGCATGATTTTCCAAACCATACAAGGAAAAATATGTACTTTTTATAAGGTCTAAATGACCATTTTGACATTATTTCCCACATGAGGGTTCACCATCATTTCTCCTCCCATGTGTGCTCCTCCTCCACACAACTAAGGAGATAATATTCCTACTCTACTTGGATTTTATCCAATCCTTCCACCCAATCTTTTATCTTCAATATTTTTGTGACAAAATTTTAAAATAACTAGGGCCTTTGATCCATTAACCACTTTTCTTCCCTATTCCCTCCATATGGTTCACAAAACTTGTGTAATCCATTTTAATCCTATTTTTTGGTGTTCATATAAAATATTAATTTCATCCATTTTGGATTATATTAGATAATGATATCAAATGATCAT
The DNA here is from genome assembly GCA_963277665.1 of Viscum album. Classification (NCBI taxonomy): domain Eukaryota; kingdom Viridiplantae; phylum Streptophyta; class Magnoliopsida; order Santalales; family Viscaceae; genus Viscum; species Viscum album. The sequence goes on from OY728123.1 coordinate 1,345,485,317, forward strand.
ATTCCAATGAGTAAGAGGTATATGGTTTCTAGATTTGTCTATGTTTTATGGGTTTTTAGGGGTTCATTCTATAAGTGATAAGTGGGTTATCCATGAGAGACCCTAATAATTACATTTTTTAAAATTAATAAATTGATTCCATGGGATTTTGTTGGGTATTACCTAGACCCTTATATATTTTAGGTATAGTGACAGTCTTCAGACCACTTGGGCAGGGTAGGCTGGGTGAGTGATTGAAATTAAATTCATCTCTTTATATTGAATTTCTTGGTTCTATGTGAAGGTTTCAGGCATGGCATGTGGAATGATGTAATTTTGACAACATGAAATGAGATGATGATAATCATTAGGTAGATATTATCCCAAATACATGGGGTGATTCTGATCACTATGTTAGATGATATGGTTTTGAAATTTTTGGCGTTGTCATTGTCAAGGTGAGAGAGTGTGATATGAGATGGTGTTGACCATTGTGATGAGTTACATGGTTATATAGGAATAAGGTTACGAGGTGATGTGGCATGTGTTTTTGGGTTTATTTCTATACATAAATATTAGATGATGCATCATTGGATTCGTGTGCACACATTTAGGACTCTAATGAGGTGGAGTTGACCACTCATGTGGGTTGAACATTAGTTCTGTTTGGGGTTCCTCACATTAAAAATCCACAAGAATGGGAATAGACCATTAGTTGATGGTTATGAGGCCATTGGTTGTTGGATGAGTATCACAGTATATTGAGACCATTGGTCATGTTTATTTGGGATGATGGATATCACCATTCCTTAGGACATTATCTATTAAGGCTAAAATTATTTTTATTTGGATAAAACATATTTTTGTGCCTCATACATCTTGTTTTGAGTCGATGGGGATTTATGATCTAAAGTCCATGGTAACATGTACTTATGAGTTTGGTAATGCTTTTTGGATGTTGGATATTGATTGATGGCATGAGGTGTCAGTTGAGTTGATTATAGGTGAATGTTTATGGTTCACTTGAGAGGAATTTTTTTGGGGGAATCCTTGGGAGTTATGCTATATATCCTCAAAACTATAGTTATATATATATATATAAAGATGTTACATTTTATATATATGTCTGGAGGTATGGTGTTCTAAAATTACCGATGATGATCGAAGTGTGTGATCACATACTTGTGGCTGCTTTGCATAAGGGAAGTGGGTTATTTATTAAATATGCATGTTATATTTGATTATTTATATTTTTTAAACACTTTAATTTCCATGGATAAATGATAGGAACACATTGGTGGTGGTCTACTGATAATTATTCTCATATTATACACAAGCCCCTAGGTATTCCTTTAGAATTTATGTATCCGTGATCCGGTTAAAGACCAAGCTTAAGAGGAGGACCTTAGTGTTCATATAGGGGATTTTGAATGGGATGGATGGAAAGAGACCATGGATGTTATAGAATCAGTTGGAGTTCATTTTTTATTATTTTTTGTATTATCATGAATATTATTTATGTATGAACGATTGGTTGCCCATGGGATATCCTTTTTAGTATCTATTTTGTATGAAATCTTATTATATGTTGTTTTGTCATTTACAAATTGTATGTTTGGGAGTGTTGTTTATTACTGCTGATGTACATTTATTATTATTCTATTTCTTATTATTTCATCTCTTATGTTATGGTATTTCTTACATTTTTTATACACAGAAGACATTATTATTATTTTTTTTATCACCATTCGGTTTAATCACCCCACTATCAGCTCTTTACACCCTCGTGCTAGTCGAAAACATTTGGCATACGAGGAGGCGCACTTAAGGTCTTGTGGTCAACTGACACAGAGCACCATATGAATTTTCATCTAGGTTCGTGAGCTACACATTTCGAATTTATAATTGAACAATTTCATTTAGAGTGAGGTTGTATGTGAGAGAAATTCAAACTTTTAGAAATATTAATGAGATTAATGGTAGTGGCGTCAGTACACTCGACTTCCACCAAAACTCACCATATGCTTATTCCCAACATAAATATATTTATATGGTATTCAAGTAGATATTAAATATAAAAATCATATAAATATTATTTAAATATGTAATTTATCACATGTATATAATATATTTTGACTTTTGACATTTAAAGAAAAAGAATGACTGTGTTTTAATAAAAAGAGTCTTTTTATATTTTATATTTAAAAATAATATTAATATATTTTAAATTGGAATTTGTGAAATATAATTTCATTTTTTAATTTATAATTTCAGTAATAATCTTGAATAATGTTTTGGGATTTTTTCTGAAATTATTACTTTTAGGTGAATAGTAAAAAATACATTTGTTTCAAAATTAATTGAATTTATGATTATATCAACAAGTATAAAATAAAATCATTTTAAAACAATTGGATAAAATATTTTTAAATGAAAAAATATATTCGTCTCAAAATAACCTTATGAGTGTAGAGAACATATGTTTAACAGTATTAGTTTTATTTTAAAAAATAATATATTTGTTCATTTGTTTAATTAAATAATTTTTTTGTAAAATTTGGTTTTGAATTGATTTCAAAGCCACTTATTTTTTTAATAAACCAATTTCTACACTGAAAATTTAATTAATTTATCATTTCAATCTATATATAAATTTTTATTTTAAAATTTCTGTTTTTTCTAAAAAATAGGTTTTTACAAATTATGTGCGCTATGGTTAAAATTAATTTTTATAACTCATAAAAATTTATATGATAAAATTAATATTTCAACATAGTAGATATAAATTTTATATTTCTTCTATTTTAGATTTTTCATAATGTATTTTTTCCTTAGGTACAAACTAGATTCCATGGTAAAAGATGAAATGGTGAAAGTGAAAAAATACAATGGACATGATTGAAAAAAAAATGTTTACAAATGTATGGTAGTGGCTGGTAAAGGCATATATCAACCTTATCTATTATGATCTACGTTATTTAACAATATTTTACCCAATTTCATTGATAGTTACATCCCATAATTAAAACATTTTGTTTATTTATAAAAATGCAATCCCTTTTCAATTATTATAGGGGGATGTACACACTTCATTTAACCTGACACTAAAACACACATATATTAGCCTAAGTTCTTACCAAAACACTTATAAAAATTCCCACACATTTTAATTTTTTCTTTGTATTCCCATGAGTCCTCCCCTCAAAGGATTAACCCCTTTGCAAAGAAGTTAATCCAATAAGTGAGGTATAAATTTCAATTGTATCCTTCATCATTTATATTCCATTATTTTAATTTATTATTCCTCAAATTACATTTCAACATATAGAAATAATAACATTAGTTTCATTATTATATTTTTTATTATAATTTTGGTAAAATAATTAACCACCCTTCCCTTTTCCATTATGAAAAAAAGTGATTCATGCATTCGCACAGACTATGACCTCCCAAATGTAAAATGTTCATTTTTCCTCACCACCTTTTATGGATGGATTTATGAACCACTATAATGTATAAATATAATTTTATATAATTATTATGGTAAGGGAAATTCATATTTAATACACTATAAATGATATGATCACAATATTGTTAATATAAAAATATTATCTTAAAACAAGACCACTAAGTGAAAATGTTATTTTTTCCATGTGATGGATTAAAAATTATATTATACTTTTAATTCATAAAAATATTGATATATTAAACTTATAAAAACTAATTAATATCAATATTCTTCTGTTACATTGATATTGAAATTGAACCACTTCTGAACCATCCATTAAATTATGGTATGTTGTTGTTTGGGTCAGTTTGACCACCCACATAATCAATACTATATAATAATTTCATGAATGACTATTTCAACATGAATAAAAAAATATAATATAAATTAGCAATAATGACTTTATTTTTCTTTTAGGATGGTAAAATTTAAACAAAACACATTAATTAATATACCCTCATTCCTATGTTAAAAATCCAACAAATGTGCTCGTTATCAGCTACACCATCTGAAATCATAGATAAAAATCTCATAGAATTAAATTATAACATTATAAATAAATAAAAATAATAAGTTATAGTACCTTTAATTATATTTTAATAAAAATACTTTGGAGGAGAACAAATAACCACATTACTATTATGACAATAGTTAAGAACCATCAACATTAATCACGCCTCAAATTGAACATAAGTAAAAAAAACTAATATTCATGTAGAAAATAAAAATAATTGAGGGGTAAAAATTTTAATATTTAATAATAATGTAATAAAGTAATTAATTAATATGTTTTTTTTCTTATATATGAGGTTAGAGTATTTTAGAGGAAGTCAAGAAAAAAGTTAAGGGTTTTCATCTTAATTTTCACCTACTGAAAAATATTTATTATTGTACACCATGATTTTGTTATGTTTTTTGTATACCTCACTTTAATATTTTTAAAACATTATTAACTTATATTTCATGATATTCAATATTATATTGATTTCTCTTTCAATAAAGGTTGTATTGAAAAAACAATTTCAAAAGATATATGGGTTTTTCTTATCTCTTGTTTTTTATTTAGTCATAATGATTCTGATTTTAATATTGTTTTAGAGGATAAAAATCATTAATTATATTATGATATAATAATACCTCTATCCATGGAATGTGAAACTTGTGGTTGAAATATTTTTCTTGATTAATTCCACTCTTAAAATTATATCATTGTTGAGAGAAATTGACAGTCTCGCAAATGGTAGTTTCCCCTAATCCATAATTTCCCTCACCAAAAATGATACACTTTTTAATTGGAAACCTAATTAAGTGTTATATCATGTCAAATTTATAAGGAAAATATTCTATTTTGTAAAAATTATTTTTTTATCCTTTTAATGAAGTCAAATTTTGAAAATGGTGTTTTTGAAACATAAAAGATTTAAAAAATTTATTTCTTATTTCATGAGAACTGCCACCTCCATAAAAAAATTCACCATGAATAAATTTTTAAATTACATCTAATTTTATGAAAAACATTAAAATTTCATTTATGGTATAAATTTATATCCTTAAAATACCATACACTCATTTTTAAAATAATCTCCTATGTGGTTCACTTTTATTCTCACTTCTCTTTGATATTTCTCAAATTTTCCAACAATAATAATCATTATATAACACTCATGAATATTTTATAAAATTTAAACAATTAAAATTTTTTATTCCTTATTTTATTTATAATATTTTGATATATCCTTTGGTTAATCATTGATAAAATATTAAGAAACCCAATCCTTCCTCATGGGTTATATCATGGTTATGATTTATGTTGGGTTTATTTTTTAAAAGTGGAACACATATGGATGGAAATATTATTATTTTCATTATGTTAAGTTTGGTATTGAACTTATATATCATAAGAATTCAATAGGAAATTATGTAATCTATTTATATTCCATGTATGGTGAATGGGTGGTTAGCGAACACACACTTTGTTATGTGATGGGTAAACCCAAGATTATATAGTCATCCAATTCCATGGTTAAATATTTATATCCCATGGTACATTATTTATGTTATTAGGGAGTGAACCTAATCCAATATAGTTTTTTTTAATTTATTCTTATAGTAATATCGAGTAAATCAAATCCATTATTGGGATTTTGTCACTATGTGATGGTGGTATTTGGATTAAACCTTGACATATTCTTAGGATATAATTTTTTATCTTGAATACACATGTTTATGAATTATATAACATAATATGTCATTTAATTATGTCTTTTTTCCAATATAATCTCATGAAATGATATCAGGGTATATGTTTTCACTTTTGAGATTACATTTCCTTTCTTCATGATTTATGGACAACACTTGTTGTCCCATTTTTCTTTTTAATAAGATATTTCTCACAACTACTGTTTTCTAAAATGTTTATGATCCAACCCATTATGAAATTTAGGAATGTTTTATCTCTTAGTGATCATCTTATATCAATCGTTTATTATGTCTCATGTTACTATGTTTTAAAATTTTTGTTAAATATAATAATTATTGAGTGGATCTAGAAGAGTTCTAATATAGAGAAGTGTTTACATGTCTTTTAAAATATGTTTCCAATGTAACTCGGCCTCAAAGAAACTAAACCTTCCATTATACGTATTTTGATATTATTTTTTGAGTTTTAATGTTAAATTTTTTTGAAATAATGTAAAATAATTATATGATTAGCTTGGGTCATTAAAGAAATAAAAATCGAGCCCATCCTTTTCTCTTTTTTGTTCAAATTATCTCGTCATTTATGTAATATATTTTCCCACTCTAGATTTAAATTACTATATATTGCATATATTTTTTAGTTATATAATCAATTTCACTTTATTTTTTGAATTTACTATTACATCATACTCAAAAATCTCTCAAATTCTATTTGACATTCTCTCTCTTTATTTATCTGATCTTAGTTTAATTTTTAACATTATTACACTTATCTTCTTATGTTCCATTCATATATATTTTCTATTTAAGGTAATTACTTATAAATCTTCTCTAAATTCTATTATTATTATTTTTATTTTTTATCTTTTATTGATTTATTATCTCTTCTCTATGTTAAATCTAAATTTATTTATGTAATATATACTTATATAAATAATCATAAATATATTTCCATGGTAATTAAATCTCATTTTACCTCTTATTCCAGGATTTATACTTGTTTTTCTAGAAAGTATTTCATATTTATAATATCTATAGTTTTTTAATTTATTATACAGATATGGGTATTGACATTAGTTCATTTATCGTAGTTTTATTTTAATGGGAAATGTGAAGTTGTCCTTAATATTATTTCTTAGTTATAAAACAATTTTGTTAAAAAGTGATTGATGGGTTATTATATTAGAAATCAAATGGGGGATATAATTGAGGGTTTTTTATATTGAAATATTTAAATAATAATATATCTTTTCTAATTTTATAGAATAAGTGTAATTAAATAGAATTTTTATTAGGTGAGTTAAAGTGGTCGATCATGGGAATTTTTAAAGAGGTAAATGGAATTATGATGGAAATAATAGAATTATGGTATAGATATTATAATAATGGAAGAATGTTGACCCTATTTTTTATTGTAGTTTCATATAGGAATTTTATGACAGAATTGATGATTTTTTTAAAAGTGGGAGTGCCTCACACCTATCATCAATTTCCACATCTCCATTGAATTCTCAACAATTTATTTAGAGTGGTGGAGATATGGTTGGAGGATATCATAGATTAGATATTTGGATGAAATATAAATTTACAAACTATATTTAATTTATATTATTGAATTAAAGTAATATTTGTGGGAAACTTTTCTTAAATTATAAAAATATTTTTTTATAGTTAACTCTGTAATTCATTTAATTTAATGTTTACAACTTTTAACATAGGGTAATGAAAAATAAACCAATTGTTTTATTGTATAATGTATCATAATTTCACATCCCCTATCCTTAATAACGTTAATAAATTTAGTTATATGTTTGTTATGACAAGCAGCAAGGGGGTCATTCCACTCACTTGAGTTTTTATACTCTAAATGAGCAAGTGACATTGGAATACTTATAATTTTACAAAGAATATAAGAAAATAATCATATATCCATGGTAAATTTAAAAAAATATGAAGAGATCATTCAAATTGGGATTTTATTCATTTAGTAAATGAAATAAGATTTATTGTTGAAATTTGGATGATAATATTTGGTGGAAAATTATATTATGTTCCGTAATTTTAAAATATTTAGATATTTTGAAGAAGCACATCTTGGTAATTGACACCCATTCAATCTCTATTATATTTTCAAACATCAATTTATGGTTTTTTTTATTTTAATATTTTTGTCTTAAATGGAATTGTATCATATAATTTCATGTAATTGGTCTAACAAAATTATGAAAAAGTTTCTATTAGTGATAAAAAAATCATGAATATTGAAAAACACAATGATAATTGGATTATTAAAGCATGGATTTTGATTTTTGGAAATTTTTTTATTTTTTGGAATACCATTTGTTATGGTTTTAATTGAAATTTGGGTTTTAACTAAAATTTATATTTAAATTAATGATATATGTAATTTAGTATTTTAAAAAATAAAACCACATCAGTAGGGAAATATTTTAAAATTAAATATATGAATCATGGATATGATAAATGACTATAAAGGTTCCAAAAAAATATTAAGGGGTGGGTAATTTTTTGTAGCTTCACAATTTATTTGGATAAGAAGATCCATGAGTTGTAAAATATAGAGGGGAGATATTTTAGTTGGGAAATACATGGATAAATGAAATTCCATAATAAGTGATTATATGACCTTGGCTAAATGCTATTTTAGATTATTGAATATTATTCCTCATGATTATTATTACATAATAGTTTTAGAAACCCTTACATGTCATCCACCTCGTTCTTCTATAATCAAAAGGGTGTTCCCGATCCCCATGGGCTAGAAACTAGTTCATGTGTATCAAGTATAAAACCATCTAATTTATTTCACTCTATTATAAATAAAATCAATAAAGATCCCACAAGAAAATATAACATGAACCATTTTTAAATATTATATCCACATAATTATACAACTAGATACAATTTAAAAAGAAACATCCAAATAGAGTATAATTTATAAAAAATAACGATAAAAAGAAAACGCCACAATAATAATTAAATAAATGATCATTTAATACAGATATAGTGGAATAGGAAACAAACCAACCACATCTATCTAGAAAGATGATACATAACAATCCCATTATATAAAAGAAAATAAATTAGAGTTAAATAGTTATCAAGGGTCAAATCTTGGGCCATGTTCACTCACAACTATACAAACTAAAAAAATGGACCAACCATAATGAAACCCATAAGTAACCAAACAAAATTCAAAGAAGATCGTAAAATAGTAATGTAAAAAAATATTAAGGATTCATTTATCAGGCGATGTATGAAGGGTGTTAACTAAACATGCATAATAGTGTCTTACAAAAGTTTTTCTACCATTTCCATTCAAAAGATATTTCATTAATGTTACATTTGAAACATAAATAGTGTGTTGGATTTTCACATAAAATTTTAACAATAGGAAGTAACATTTAATAATTACTATTATAAAACATCACAACTTATTAGATCAATCTATGAATGAATCAAAACGTTTTCCTTAAAATTATTTTAAATCATTGAAATGGGATCCTTTAAAAATTCATAAAAAAAATCAAACTGCAGTTCCCTTAATTTAACATCTTCTAAATAAATTCTCATAGTTCTAAAAACATTTTCTTTCAAAAATACAATTATAAAAAATAGTAAAAATATATTTGAATGTAAACCAATTAATTTACTAAAATAAATATACAAACTAGAAAGAACTAAGAATGTCCACATGATATATACAAATAAACAATCAAACAATGGTTTCTTGTAATAAATAAATTATAGTGGATTAAAAAAAATGATGAATCCCCTAAAAAATAGTCAATGGAAATAAGGTATCATGGAAAAAATGTTTGGATATGACATGAATCATATTGGACTTGGTCTCTATATATAAAAACTCTATAAGGTCCCTCATAGGAATCTAGAACATAACAATTCGCACATTCTTGAGTAACTAATTACAATTTGAACCCCTATGAGGTGCTATTCTCATAGGGAACCATCATGGTAGTTAAAAACTAGTTAGGGAGACATGAATCCATAACTTATGGTTTTTTAACTAGGGTCTCATGAAATAACTCAAGGAAGGTGGGAAACCAAACCAGATAATGGATCATAAATTAATCAAAATAAAACTAGAATAATAAATCTCACATCACCAATCATGACCTCATAATAAATAACCCATTTATTTATCAATGTTTAATCATCACATAAAGTTGAAAAAATATAAAATATCCCACTAGAGGAGTGATAATATACAGTAGGAACATCTATAAAATGAGGAATAAAAAATAGGCTCAAATATGTTAAAAAGATTCATTAATGGTGTAATGATGACCTTCAAAAATAATAAATGGGATCTCAAGGCCTTTCCCACAACATAAAATATCATTTAAAAACATCCCATAAAACTATGTGATGTATATTTGGAATTTAAATTGGGTAGAATCATATATACAACAATTTTAAAACAAAGTAACAATTTATTTTAAAACTATATAAAAATTCAATTGACAACTCTCATTTTTCTAAATTCCATGAAAATTAACAATGTCCCTAAAAACCTGACCCAAATGGGGTCCAATTCCTTTTAAAATCAAACTTCCTTTAAAATTTATTAGATGAATTTTATCAAATAATCTGTACACATACATCAGTTGAAAAACTATAATACCATTAAACATAATTTATTAAACACGAAAAAAATTCAGAATTTATAAAATCCACTATAGCTATCATATATATTTCTAAAAATTAAAAAATAAAACATTAGAAACCAAGAAGAATTATTTTTTATGTAATTTAAATGAATCAAACAAGTAAACATAAATTAACCCAGTGGAAAAACCCCACAATAAGTCACAATGTATCACACATGATGGTGAATTATCAACAGGGAAATAACAAACCCTCCACAAAACCTAGTAACTAAAACATATATGCTAGAACTACCCAAAAACCTAAATTCAACAATGGATAAACCTAGTGTTTGTGGGAGGAATGAAAGAAAAGATCAAATGGAAGATAATAAATGATACGGGGAAGAATAAAAAGGGAAATTATGTTTTACCTTAGAGTTTCTACTTTAAATAAAAAAGCAGTGAGTTAAAATGAGGAAAGAATATAGTAGAGGAAAACCCAAGTGTGTGTCGTCCTTGGAAGTATGGAATGAAAAAAAAGAAGAGGGATAAGAGAGGTTAAAATTGAAGGGGTGGAAGGGTGGATTCACTTTATATATAAATCATGGTAGCTCACATTGTTTTCTATATGGTTTGGTAAACTATATGCCAACCAGGAAACATCACTTTTTAAGAAATTACCACTTATACTATTTGGACCCAAATATTAAAAAACTATGGAAAAACCATATAAAAATTACTATTTAAAGCTATGTCACTTCATATGGTTTTCTTTCGTAGTTTATCCTAATTATAGGCAATCTGTGAACCTCTACCACGAATAGAAGAAAATTTCAAAAACAAAAATGTGAACTAACTATATAAAGAAAATGTGTAAGGAATCCATATTCACGATTTAGAGGAAATTATTTTCACTAATGAAATTTAAATGTTTATTATTGGATTTCACAGATCCTTTAGTAAGGGAAATTTCATGGTTTCCTTTAATCCATGTGCACTAACCTTACACAAAGAAAAATTCCCAAAATATAATTTTTGAAGATGAAACTGCAATAATTTCAAATACCACAATATAAATATAAAATATGAATCAATTGGTATAAATTGGTATAAATAGGTCTTCTAAGAATAAAATACTAAATAAAATTATAATACATAAAAACCATATATTCATTTCTCAAACATCTATGAACATATCCATGAACAATCCAACTTGAAATAAAAGATCATAGTATCTATTAAAATGAAGGACAATTATAGGAATCCCTATAGTTTGGTGTTTATTCTAAATGTGCGAGTCATTGGATTACAACGTTTAAATAAATTGCACACCAAAATAAGACATGTTATCACCAAAAATCTAATAAAGTAAATAATAATCAATAAATTAAGATACTTATCTATGAACTAACTTTACAAAATCAAAGGGAGAATGACCCATAGGTCTTCCAAAAACCACATAGAAAATTATCCAAAACTCATCACATCATATAATACAAAACATTTGTAGTATACCTCAACCAAAGACATCACTCAATGAGAAAAAAGTTGTAAATTAATTATGGACATTAAAATGATTAGAATCGAGATCTGGAACCTAAAATATATAATACTATATCAATTTGAATGAAATAAGACAAAAACCAAAACTAGTGAGTGTATAATATTAGTTAGTTCTACATATTACCTAGAGTACTAAAACACTCACCAAAGACTTCCCCTAACCAAACCAACAATACTCAACTGGGTATAACAATAAACACATTGTTCATAAACAATAAGATCAAATGATGACACATAGGAACAACCCCAATAAAAAAAATGAATATATCCAATATGAACCACCTCAATGACCTCAAAATGCTTTAAACCCAACGAACACAAACAAACAAAAACAAAAAAAACATCCAAGTTACTCAAAATTACTAAACTCATGAGATTTCATGATAACATTCTAACCACTTCAAAATCTTAAGAGAAAATTGATCAATCAAATATATAAGGGTGGTGGTTCTGGAAGTCTTAAGGATATTGAGGGTCCAACTCCACCACTCCATTCAGAGTTTGGGAAAGAGTTTTCCTCTATAAGATTTAAAATAAAAAAAATAGGTTTCACCCAATGACACATCCAGACAATAAACTTATAACTTCTCTTAAGACCAATCTTGGAGGAGAACTTCATATCATGAAACATTAAAATAACCGAATAATTCTTCACAATCAAATCAAATAGTCCCACTACACGGAGGGAAAAACAAATCACATAAAACAACTTTGAAGTCTCAATTTAATTAAAATGTACTATTTCTTGAAATAATTAAAAAATGTATTTTACAAAATAAATATATGACTATAAAACATTCAACTAACCGCATACAACTGATTCACTCAATGAATTTCCAATCACCACTATATAATATCAAAAACACAAAATGAATTCAAATCTAAGATCAACATGCTATATTGCCTTAGTAATTCAAGGATCGGGGTGCGAAAGAGCTCGTGACACTCTCTCAACACCCACATCTGAATTTTTATGATCATATATCCAATCACCAGGTATTATTTAATTATATGATTGATTCTCATTAACCTATCCATTAAGAAATCTAATATCTAATATTAATTTTTAATAAGAATTTCTTGGTTAACATGACACATCCCTTGACCTGATGTTCCAAAAATCCTGAAGGGTGTTCTAACTCCCCATGAGTTTGAAAATAGTTACTAGGTACCATGAAAAATTATTGAGAATAATTTCACCCCATATATAAATAACATAAAAAATGATCCCACCAATAAATTTGAGACTGTCCAATATTAAATTGGCCATTTAAGCCATCAAATAACTAGATCCAATATAATAGAATCATATAAATAAAGTATTAAATAGTCTAAGTATTAATAAAAATTGAACATCATGATAAAAAATACTTTCATAAAAAACATAGTTATAGTTGAAAAATTGATAAAAATTAAACATCTGGGCATACAAGATTTTATATAACTATCCCAAATGATTAATGAAAAAAATAGTGGTAAACCACTATCAACAGTCTCCTCATTCCCCATGGATTACATCATTATCAAAAATATCACCAATTAACCAATGAAAGAAAACTATAAGGGATAAAACTAATTCAAAATAATCTCATAATTGGGGAAATTGAAAGAAACAAAAAGGTTTTATGCACCCAATTGTGTATATAGGTTGGGAGTTAAACATGCCAAATAGAATTTCACAAACGAGTTTCTAATATTTCCTTTAAACATTTAATTAATTAATTATAGTTTCAAACATAATTAAAAATTATTTTTTGTCATATGAGGTTAAACAATGTAGTAACATGATATTATTACTTTTATAAAATATTCCCCCTTCATAGAGTATGAATTTGGTGGAATCAAAACCATTTCATTAAAACCTATTTAAATAAAAAAAAGAGGGTCTTTTAGAAAATTTATAAAAATGTTCAAACCACCTTACTCTTTCTTTAACATTTTCTAAATAACTTTTCATAACTCACAAAATATTTTACATTATAAAACCTTATTTTAAATTCATTTAGATGATATATTTGAATACAGTCCACATTCACTGATAAAATAAATATAAACACAAGAATTAACCACGAATTTTCATATGGTAAAAATAATAAATAATAAAATAATGTTTATGTAAAATCAATCAATTATAGGTGAAATAAGAAGGCATAAGAATCCCAATAAATAATAATCAATAGAAACGACGTATCCCTGTAAATACACTAGGCTCAAACATGAATAGTACATGACATGGTCTCTTTAAATCACATCTCTTTAAGAAAACCTATGTGAATCTAGAAAATAGATATCCAAAATATCTTTGGTAATATACTATAATGTATACCCTGCTGAGGATCTACTATCAATGGGAACTAGTTGGTGAGCACACAAATGACTAGAGTAACATGCATCCATACCTTCTAATTAGCTACCTAGGGTCCCATGATATAAGTAAAAGCAGTTGAGAATCCAAAACACACAAAAACTAAAATTTTTTAAAATAAATAATGAATATTAAATCTCACATTCCCTATGACAACCTCAAAATAAACAACCCCTCTCCACGTCCAATCATAAGTTTTGTACCAAGTTGAAATACTATTAAACATCTTGAAAGGGGAGTCATAGTCCACAACCAACACATCAATCAAAAGGGTCTTAATTGATGTTCTTATGAGTATTAAAGATCTTCTTTAATGGTTACAAATTGGTATTCATAAATGAACTTGTTTTGTGCATCCAACTCAAAAAAATTAAACCGCATAAAAAAATCACTCAATACACATTGAAACATCCTCTAAATTTATTTCCAGGACAATCACATATAATTTTATAAAACTAGTGTCTGTATTTATTTTAAAACCATTAAAATACCAAATAAATAAAACCCATTGAAAGGATCCATGAAAAATAATTATTTGCTAAGAACCTAACCTAAACAAGGTATAATGCCTTTACACATAACATTTCCTTTCAAAAAAAGACTTTAGTTCTCCTAAAAGAATATTTGGCTCACAAACCTCAATTTAAAAACTAGAAATACTACAAAACGTTTTTTATTCCATGTGGGAACCAATTTTAAACATTTATAAAATCAATTAAGACTATAAAATATAATTTTAATTTATAAAAATCGAAAATTTTAAATTAATAAGAATCGTGTGATATGGAATTTAATGTAAACACATTAAAACACTTTCCATGAACCAACTAGAAACCCCTTTCCAAAATTTGTCATTTTTTTCATAGATTTTGAATTCTCAACTAGGTAATAACACACCCTCTGCAATCCCTAACAATGATAATCCCTTTTTTAGAAGCACCCAATCTAAAAATCTAACCATGGGAGCCCCTAAGGTTCAATGGAAGAAATAAAACTAAGATAAAATAGAATATATGAGACATTGAAGTGAATCAAAAAGAGAAATGTAAAATTTACATGGAGTTTCTTCTTAAAATCAATAAAAATAATCCATAAAAAATGAATTGAGGGTGGGGGTACCCCTAGTGTCTACCCCATTGGATGAATGGAATAGAAGATAATGGAGAAATTAATGGTTAAAATTCAAGGGATTGAAGGTTAAATTTACTTTTTAAGTGAATCTATGAACCTCACACTTCTTGGTACACCATGATATATGTGTGTAGTTCACACATCCTATGAAAACCCCACATTTATAGTCTAGCTACATGAGTTACTAAACCATACACAAACAATGAAAAACTAACAGTTAAAAATTTTAACACAACACATAGTTTCTTCGAATAGTTTCTCTTACCAATATAGAATATTTGTTCCACTACCCCTATGAACCCTTGTCCATTAAAAATTTTACATGGTTTCATATGGTTTGGAAGAAATTGTGTTTTACACATAAAAACAAACAATGAATAAATAATAATTAGAAAAGACGGCACACAAGGGTCTTCATAAACATTGTTTGATCCTGGTCATTCATGGAGGTATTTACTTGAATAATGTTTTTTTAAAAAATACTTTTTTTGGCTAATGAAGTGGATATCGGGTGAATGGGAAGTTTTTGGGTGTGTATCGGGAGTTTGGGACACAAGAGGATAAGAAAAGATATGAAATAGTGTGAAAATCATTTTTACTGTGCAATTAGTACTAACCGAGTGCCAGGAAAAGGAAACCATTTGGACAAGGCCTCTTCTCAGACATAGGATATCACATGAGCACCATGGTATTTTCTAAATTTTATGGATGGTACTAGGAGATTGTGTGACTTATCCCCTCTTTGAAAGAGTGAGGAACACAGTTGGCACATGGTTTGGACAAACGTGTGTCCAAATCGGGTAGGTCTTAAAAGGTGGGATTTTCTATATTTTCTCTCTTATGCATAGTTGATTCTCCCTCGAGTTTCTCCCTTATTCAATTCCCTCCAACATGGGTGAAAACCCAGTAGCCCCACTATCTTGGTTAATGAGCCTACATCACTATCCTTCTCTATGGATGTTTCTCCTTCGATTATTAGGTGTTTTGGGTTCCTTCTGGTGTGAATCAAACAACCAAGTGAGTCTAACACTCCTCCTCCATCCATTTTAAAGAATTGGGATTTTATATTTGTTCCCCACTTTTTAATGATCGAAAATAACACTTTTCTAGCAGTTTATGATTTTTTTAAATTTTATTTTAGCTCAAATAAAGGGCTAAGATTATGAAAGTATCCTCCAACAGACATGAGGTTGGTGGTATTAATGTTTTTTCTGATACTCTTTATGTGTTATATGTGTAAGTAGTTGTGATAATTCATTTTCTTGTTCATTTTTAATATATTTTGTTAAGGAATTTAATTTATAAACAAGATTGAGGTGCAGTGAATTTCAAGAACCTCGTTGGGTTCATTGATGATTGCGATACTGAACCTAGGGCAGCCCATGGGGTATGTCGAACAATTTTAAATCGTAAAATGAATTAGTAAATGTCAGTATTTGTTAATTAAGACGGTGGATGGGTGGTGAGTAGTAAATTTATATGTGGAATTAGTTTAAAGGATTATTTTAGTTATAATATGCAAGTTTTTTTGAAATGCCAAAGAGGATTTTGAAATGTTTTGATAGGTGTGTTTTGTATTTTGATCTAATTTTGGTTGTAAAGGAAGAATATGATATTTGAAAGTCAAAAATATTTTACATTAAGGTGTTTACCTCAGTAAGATCTAAAAATGGGGTTACCTCAACAGATATCAAATGGTTTTTTCGAATTAGGGTATGGTTCCCTTGTGTGAAAATGTTTTAAATTGATATTTGAAATGGTTGGAAATGGAAAAGTGTGACTTGGGAATTATTTAGTTTTTGGGAGGATGTTCTTATTTTTCAGGGTAGATTCAAGATGATTTTACATAAATATATTCATTTTTTTGTTATCAAGGATTGTCAAATGAAATTTTTGTTAATTTTTTTCTTTTTATTAATGTAGAAGAACAGTTAATTTTATATAACATTAATGTGTTAAATGAGTTATCGATTGTAAATTTAATATAACAAATGGGTAGAGGCATGTGATTGATAAACGTGTTAAATGTTCCAAAAAATCATATGCACATTTCCGGGTGGTCTGTAGGGTATTTTAATTGTGGCTCTACATGCATGGGTCATGTTATACTGAGGCTTTAAAACACACCCCTATAATGCATGGGTTAGGGAGTCAGACTAAGGTTTTATGCCCCAAATGAATGAATGATACATGAAACTTGTTATAATGATCCAAGGTATGTGTTATGTGTTGTTTTCCTTGTGATGTCAGGTTAAGGCCCTAATCTCCTAGGTTTTCCATTGTTAGGATATAACACTGAGGTTCTATTATCATAATGTTGGCATGATTTCAAACATTAGGCTAAAGCTATATCTTTTCCAAATCTATGGATGTGGAATGATTATTTTACTAATGTTATGAGGTAAGATGAATAATTATTTTAAGTGAATCCCCTTGTGATTACGATTGTGTAACCCCTTATGTTATAGCCTAGTCTCCATATGTGACTTGGTATAGTTTACATTTCTAGGAGAACCTAATGAAATTAATTTAAAAAATGGTTGTTGGAACATTTCTTAATTTTAGGAAATGTTTCCTTTGTCTCCCTAAATATTCATTTCACTTTTATTATCTTCATAAATTTTTGTATTTATTCGTTATTTCTTTATAAACTATTGGTTGTGGGATGTTTAGTTGTACTCACAACCTTCTCATGCTTCCTTGTCACTTGGGTACCCGAGAAGATGCTACTTGTTTCTAGAAAAAGGTTCAAGACAGGGACATGGTGTATGGTTCATGCACAAGATGTTTTTTTGGAGAATGGTAGGACAAGGCCTGGTTGGGACATTGGACTGTGTTTGGGGTATTTTTTTGTTTTAGTTTTATCCATTTTATTTGTATGACTATCAGATATGTAGCAAATTAATTATATTGTTAATACATGTACTAATTCGATGTATATTGGATATTTATGTATGAAATGAATTTATGGTTTAGATTTTTAATTTTATTGGTTGACATTATTTCTATTGTGGTATTAATCTGATAAACTGGTATAGTCTCCCAAGTGTATCTCTATAAACCCACGCTACTAGTCATCAGCCCTAGTGTACAGTGAGGTGTGATTTAGGTTATGTGATGACCTAGATTAGGGAATCCAATATATTGGTTTCTAGGTCTATGAAGATATAAATTTGTCCCATAGGAGTTTATTTTGTCTTTCTATTTGGTCATGGTAGATAGAATACTAGGATATCGTTGTTACTTTATAATAATCTTGTACATAGGTGCATGTATACCCGTGTATGAGGGGGGAACCTAGTTTCCCATGTTGGGCATTGAGGTTCTATTTTGTGATTTAATGGTTGATCGATACTTCCAACTCATGTGGTGCACTTGGATGTGATGTTATTTATTTATGAGGTTTTATATCTTATCCTGGAATGGAAGGAGCTTGTTTGTGGGTTCATACATTATTTTTGGAACATAATATTGATAGGTTATCCATTTGTTACATTTAACTGATAGTAATTTATGATTCTAATACTGGTAGTATAATTTTTGCTTGTGGTTTATTCCTTTTTTTGGATCCTTGAAAATTTTATTAATGAGAATTATTTGGAAGATGAATTTTAATCAAGAATGTATTATTGAAATGAGGGTTATAAAACTGGGTTTTTGAAAGTATAAATCATTGATTTTTTTTCAAATGGAATGTTTTGAAATGTGAATTAATAGATTTTTAACTTGGTAAAGTTGATTAAAGAATAATTTTGAAATGGTGTTATTTTAGGGACACCGATGGTGAGTATCCCTTCGGTTTGTTGTTGATCTTCTGTATGGGTTCTTTGGGTAGTGAGAGTGTTATAGTTTGTAACCTTTGTTATGGGTCATGAGACACTGATGAGTTATTGATGTTTTGTAATCGATATGTTCTTGTTATAACCTCAGTATGGTTGTGGACCTTGGTTGTGAGATGGTATCCAGAATTTCAAATATGGAAACCCTCATGGGTTATAATCATGTGGGTTATATGTTGAACACTAAGGATGGTATTTGTTTTATTGATAACATTATGGGTTGTGAACATGTGAGTTGTGTTTTGGACCCTATAGTGGGTGTTTGTCTCATAGTAATGATGTGTGGGTATTGATATCCTTGGTATGAAACCCAAATTAAATGTTTTCTTATGAACGTTAGATGTGATGTGATTTGTATTTGGGTTAGGAGTGGTGCCCATGAGCAACGAGTTGTTTGGGGTTTGATGTGGATGGCTTAGAGATAGATATCCAACTGTCCCAGCTTGTCAATTATCCAGTTTAGAGAGTTGGTATCTTTTGATGATTAGGTGACCTATGAGAGGGGTTTTTCGGGGTTTTAGTGCAATTTTGTGCCTATAAAACATCTTGATGTTTTTGGTTTGGATAGTGGAAGACATATGGGTTTCTCCTATAGGGTTAACAATTAATTTAAATAGTCATGGAAATGCGAATCGAGTTTTGGTTATGATATTATAGTTTGTTGATATCAAGGGTAATCTCAAGGGAGGATAACACAGTGTTATAGGTACTTTGGAATTCGAAGAGCGAGTGGTTGCCTCAAAGGTGGAATCGATGCATGATGGGTTTTATAGAGTGTTTGGTAAAAGTGAATGGTTTTGATTTTTCTTCATTCTCAAGGAGGCACCTGAGTGATTATGGTGGCCTGTAATATTGGTTTTAATGGGAAGGATAATTTAGGTACCATACACAATGGTGTCGATAACATTAATGAGAGACTCAGTGTGGAATTTGGATGGATAATGTAAGGGTGACCATATAATGGTTGAATAATTTTGTTATTAAAGTGATACATAGGGCGAGGGGTAGTCATTTAGTAGGTAATTTTTGTATGTATGGTTGGATTTTTGATTAAGAGCATAGATAATGCATTAATTCTAAAGAGGTTGACATACAATGAGGCTTGATCTATAGTCAGATTGAGTGTCTGGTCAAGATAAAGTGAGATAACAAGAGGGATCTAATGTGGTATATATGTGGGCACATCCAAGAAATGAATGATGCAGATGGGATATGTTAGAAGCTGGCCTAGGAGTTAGTTCATGCCATTTTACCTGAAACTAGTCGTAACATTTGGTTAATTGAGGGATCGTTTAGATTAGATTAGTTTGATTATCTATTCTATTTTTGAATTTATCACAAGGGTTGTGATGAAAGGATTGTAGTTGGGTGATGGTAGTGGTTCCAAAAAGAATGTTTGATCATGACTTCTTGGCATAGGGTCATGAATTGGGGGTGTGTTGTTCTGTAAAACCCATTTGACTAGTAGAGATTGAATGTTAATGAGACATTGGTGGGAAGGGAAGTCATAGAATCTTGGCTGATTAGGGTTTCCCCGTGGTGGGAGGTGATATTGGTATTTGATTTTTGTGGTAGTATTCGTTGATTATTTCATATCATAATTTTAGATAATGATAATCATTTCCAGTATCTTGACATCATCTTATGTATGATAAGAGTGTTCTGAATTTATTCTTAGTTACCTGAATGTGTTTGATTGGATTTGGGGACTATTGGAGAATATGCTCATGGAGTAGTATATGTGGAGGTGGATGGTTTAATGAACACCATAAACAATTATGGGTGAGGTCCTCATGATGGAATTGATGTAGAATACTACCATGAGTTTTACTCTCAGAAGCTGTGAATGGGTAGCAGTTAGTGATTTTTTTTTGTTTGGGAAAAATTAAATCAGTATTATCCTTGTTTGGGGGTTAATCTTGTGATTTAAACATGTGATGTTGTGGTTAAAATGACTTGATTAAATCATATACAATAAAACTTCTAATATAGGGAGAGATATGTCAGCCATAGATGTGTGGAACAGGATATGGAGTGGTTGTCATGGCATCATAGTGACAATGAGAAACTGATGATTCACACATTTGGGATCCTTTGGGAAGCCCCGGTCGGCCTTGGATGTAGTGGACGATCGATATGAACATTGTATTTAGGCTCAGTCTGTATTTAAAAGTAATCCTAATGGTTGAATCATAGGTGCGTTAATGGGTTATATAGAGTATGTCAGTGTTTTGAGGATATATGTATGACTTGGTGGTGATGTTTTACTAGAACAAGGGAAATTTATCTGGTTAGTATTTTGAATTATGGTTGTATTCCATAAGTGAGATGGATCCCTGTACATATATAAGCGGTATAATATTAGTAGTGGAAGTTGAGTTCTT
The DNA here is from genome assembly GCA_963277665.1 of Viscum album. NCBI lineage: Eukaryota > Viridiplantae > Streptophyta > Magnoliopsida > Santalales > Viscaceae > Viscum > Viscum album. The sequence continues at coordinate 1,345,506,916 of OY728123.1, forward strand.
TTTTAAAACATGTTAGGGATTCTTTGACATGGTGTTATAAGAGGAACGTATGTGGTATGTAATTAGCCACATCAATGTTAGTGTTTTCTTGACCAGTGGGTTTGGTAATGATGGTGAACTTGATGGAGGTCATGTTTTAAGTTGGTGAAAATGGACAGTGTGTATGCATGTCAATTTTGTGTGGCTTCGATAGCAAGGATGGATGCCAGTTTGGGATGGTGTTATTTATAATATTTGGACATATAGTGTTTATAAACACATTTGGTATGTTGGGGAAGTTCACTAATCGTTTTGGTGTCCATTTTCAATGGTAGTGGTGAAAACCACTGGAATATACTAATGGTGAGGTAAAGGTTATGGTGAGGAGAACCATAGTGGGTGTGTGTTTAGTTGAAGACATGACTGGTCATTTTGTATTGATAGACTTAAGTAAAATAATTCTTAGTGTTTCAGTTTCGGTGATGGGTATTAGATTAGGTTTTGATAGGTTTATTACCTTGAGAAGAGGGATGTGATTTGGTTTTTCCTAGGATATTTAAATGTGGAATGATGATATTTTAAATAATTTATAGACAAAAATAGGTCAGGAATAATGGTTCTAAACCATTTGGACCTTCGGGTGATGAACGGTTTGGGTCCCCCTCTAGGATATGAAGAAAGGGGAAAGATGGATCCAAGTGATTTCAGTCTAGAGTTGTAGAGAGGGTTAGATCGATTAAGGGATAATTTTATCTTCCAAAATGGTATGATGGTATTTTTTACACTTCCTTATGTTTATATTTAGGTTATGTGGCCTTGGTTTTCCTATGGGGTCAATTTGGTTGATGTTGTGTTGACATTTAAGTTCTCTTTGAGGAGCATCAGGTTAATGAGTGTGGATCACAATGGGAATTTATTTCAAAGAAGTATTGTTTATTTGGTCTGAGTGTGTTGACAAAAAGACCATTCTTAAGAAGAATGTCTAGGATATGTATTTTGATGTGCGGGCTATGTTTCCCAACCATATGTCTTAAAGGTATGGTGATGTAGAAAATGAATCTTGGGGAATAGTTATTATAAGGCGAGGAGGCTGTAAGATCCATAAAATTCATAGTGGTATGCCTTTATTTAATTTTTTTAAATATAATTTATTTTGGATAATTAAGTGGTTCTTGGGTGAATGTAAAGTTTCTAGGTGTTCCCTTAGGGTTTGGGGAATTATAGGAGAAGAAAAGAGGCCAAATAGTTAGTTTCACACAATTGGCACATGGTTGGTACTAACCATGCACATGGTAAGGGAAACCGTGATGCCAAGGCCTCCTCATGGACAGAGGTTTCTTCATGGGAAACAAATTGTTTTCTAAACTATTCACATTCTCCCTAAAGACCATGTGCCTTGTGCCCTCTTGGATAAATGGAGCCTCATTGTGGGAACACGGTTTGGCCAACTGTTCATCCAACCCGTGCATCCCTTAAAAAGTTGGAATTTCAGTTTTTTCCTATGAAGATTAAATGATTCTTCCCTATGTTTCTCCCCCACTCAACCCCATATAGCATGGGTTATGTTCTAAAATCATCCTCCTTCTTCATGGGTGTTTATAATTGGATTAGTAGGCATTTTATGGGTCTTTTGGTGTGAGTTGAAACTCAAGGTGTGTTTAACACTCCTCATCCTTACATTTTTTTGGAATAGATATTATTGAGTTTTTCCAATCCTTCTAAATCCCTAAAACCAATATTTTATAGTAGATTATGATTTGGGGATTTTAAGGTTGTTTAATTTTGAATCAAGGTATAAGATTAAGCGAGTGGTCCCCAGTAGACCCGATTTCATGGGACTTAAATATTTTTCTCATTGTCTTGATTTTTAATATGGGCATGTAGTTGTATTAATTTTCTACCTTACTAAATTTTAATTTATTTTTCATGGAATGTAATTTGGACCCTAGTTTTAGGTGTGAGACCTTTCATGGACCCCATTGGTATCATTATTTATTGTGAGACCAAACCAAGGGAAACCCATGGGGTTTTTCGAACCATTAAAAATGGTAAATTGAATTAGTAAACATCTGTATGGTGTAATTATGAATATGGATAGGTGGAGAGTAGTAAATATTTATTCAATATTAGTTAAATGGATGGTTAAATTTATAATATGTTGGTTTTTGTTAAATTCCAAATAGGCTTTTGAAATTGATCAAATGCTTTGTCTGGGATTTTGATACAATTATGGATTTAAATGAAAAAATATGATGTTTTAGAGTTGTAAATGTTTTAAGGATAGTTTTTGACATTAATGTGATAAAAAATAGGGTTACATAAATATATTTTCAATGATTATTTGAAATGAGGGCATGGTTTCCTTGTGTGAAAAGTTTTCAAATGAATATTTAAAATGGTTTAAAATGTAAATGTGAGACCTAAGTGTGTTTTGGTTTTCAAAGAGGAAGGAACTTGGTTTAAAGGGTGGTTTCATGATGATTTAAAATGAATATTTTGATTTTTTGATATCTAGGATTGTAAAATGACATTAATTTAAATTATTTTTTACTCATTAATGTAACGAACCATGTTTTTAAAAATAAACACTTTTCTCAATAGTATACATGACACACCATATTGAGCGTAAGCGAACTGGTAAATAATATTAAAATGTTACCATTAACAACTAGATATTAGTATGTTGAAAATGATTAGTGTTGATTAAATTATGAAAATATTTTTCAATCTGGTATATAATTAATTCTTTAGGGAACAATTAATTATAAATGAATGTAAAACCCTTTTTAATTAAAAAGAAAAGTTTTCCTGAAAAACTGTTTAAATGTCAAAAAGTATTTTTTATACGAATAAATTTATACATAAATCTTATTGGCATATATTTTTGAAATATATATTAAATATATTTAACTTATTTTTTTACATTCATCTTACATGTTTTCTAGAAATAATATAAAAAAAATCATGTTTATGCATAAAATAGTATTTTTTTCAATGAAATAAGTTTTACATCCTTTTGATATCCAACCCATTTTAGATCTATTATTTGACACTTCTAGAAGTTATATTTGGAAAAATAAACTTCTTATTTGGAATTGGGACATCATAATTTTGTTTTTTTGGAATATTTATAATAAATTTCTTATTTAAATTAATAGTGAAATATACTATATTTTAATTTAAAACTGCTTTTTATCAAATTTATTTATATTATTATATTATCTTGTTAATTGGTGTTAAAGTATAATTAGATTATGTATTTATAATATAATCTAATATAGTTCATTGGATGTAATTTCATTTTGAAATTTGATATAAACACGTGTCAATCTTTTCAGGGTTTTTACATTTTAAAAAACATATTTTCATGTTTCGTCAATAAGATTAAATTTAATTTAATTACTATAACTTCTATATTTTAAATTTTAATAAATAGATTACATATTTGGAATCATTGTGTCCAAATTATATAATTATTTTTCTTTTATTTTTTTGATTTTATGAATAGTAACTGTGGTAATTTTCTATTTAACATTGTTAAAGGTAAATTCAGGTAATATATAATTTGATAAGCACAATAAAATTACCTAAACACCTAAAAAAAATACTATTTGAGGAATAAAATCTACCCTTAACACGTAAGGTTCTAAATTGACTCCTTTAATGAGTGTTTTTCTGAAAATGATACAAATATTATTAAAATAAAACAAAGTGACAAAATGCATCCTTATTTTTTAATTATAGTAATTTTCATATTGGGATAAACATGATATAAATTTGATCATAAATATTATTCAGAAATATAATACATTTATCTACATTATATAATTTTACTCATAATATTTAGATATCACATAATTAGCACAAATGGTGATAAAAAATGATACAATATATGTATTATTAACAGAAATATCAATTAAATTGTATAAAAAATATTAAATTTAAAATAATATTAATTAATTAGGGTACTTAATTAATTTAATTAGTTACTATTACATTTCGTAAGTCAATTAAATTGCTTTTTTCTAATTTATCTATCTTTTTGGATTGTAGTTAAATTTAATGAAATGAATAGTATCAAAATTTTCACAATTGATATTTTATGAAAATAATATTTTATTGAATTATTTAAAAATCATAAAGGTATTTAAAAATTAAAAAGTGAGTATTATAATTTCTAAAGGTTCTCAAATTGTTTATTTATGTTTAACTTACCCAATATAAGTAAAATTTATATCCTGTTAATATTTAAAATGTTTTTACCACAGTTAAAATTAAAATAGAACAATTAAGGGTACGATGATACTATATGGTATAAAATGAAACTGAAACATGTATAAAAATTATTGTTCGAGGGGATTTATAAGAAACCTAATATTAACTTATATATGACACAATTATGAGTCTTTTGGAGCAAAATATTAAGTTATATTAAATTCTTTTTTTTGAAATTCCAATGTTTTCCCTCCCCTCTCATATAAAACGTCACTTGTTATTCTCATTTACATACTCATTAATAACCATTTGAATCTAAAAATATCATCCCAAATCAATTCCTAGAATCTATCATTACATTATATAGGACTTAGTTTAGTTAGAACACCCTTCTTAGAGGTGTATTTTATTTATTCTCCCACTTCCTTCGACTATTCTTTATCCATGATAAAATAATGACTCAATTATCATAAATATAAATGGATTTTATTATTTTATTATCAACACATAAATCCATCGCCACTTCCATTAAATGGAGAAGGAATTAATCATTTGTGAGTACCTGTGAACTATCACCTCCACGAACCGATATAATTCATTTCCTGTAACTATTTCTGAAGAATATTTATAATTATGAAATTAATATTAATATGTGATATTATTACATATTAATCCTTATTATAATATAATAAATCAATTATTTTCTTACTTTACATGCACATAAAAATGACAATGTCGTTCATGCATACGTGTGAACAATCAACTCCACGAAGCGATGCGATTCTTTTTTGTTCACAGCATAACATGGATGGAATATATAGCTATATACAAATTATTTGTAGGATATTAATGATGTTATTATCTTTATATAAAATTAAAATAATACTTACCTTCCTTACACAACAATCAATGAAAAATTGCAGACGCTACTCATTCGTACGTACATCCTATTGTCTCCATAATTATAACGTTGATCATTTTTAAAAAACATTCTTAATGGTTTGACTTAAAAGTATAATTTATGTATAAAAATGATTATAATTTCATGAATATTATTCTTCAGATGATATACATATGACCACATGAACTATTGACATAATACCACGTTCATCTTCGATTTAAGTACTGAATATCCACAAAATATTCGACATGAACTTAAATAATTATGTAATTGTTATAACATGGTAATAAGTGATATAAAATTAATAATAAACATGAAAATTTTTCTCAATAAAGTAAATAATTAGCCTTATTTTATTCTTCGTGAAGATAATGAACATACATGACAAATCAGACTTGAGGTAAGGGAATTTGTCTCAATATCCTTTCAATGAGGGATTTCATCATAATATGAATATTAATTCTTTTATAAGGTGTATATATAGACACAAAAACATTTAATATCTATATTATATCTTTAATAGTCCCTATATAATAATTTTTTTTAATATTTTAGTAAATTTATCCATTCCTGGAGATTAAGATATAAATGTTCAATGTGGTATAAGACACCTTGAATGATTAAAGATTTAATTATCAAATCCTCTTCTGCATGATATTTATTTATATATTTCTTTATTTGGATATAAAAGGGTTATATAGGATTTTTTATTTATATTTTTAATTTCATTCAATGGTTTTAGAGAGGAATATTTATAAATGGATCTTTTACTTTCTTTATAAACGATAAAATGAATGCTTTGTTTGAATGTATATAGCGATAATGTCTTCTCTGCCGCCAAATATCTTTTTAGATATTTGGATTACTTTTCAAGAATAAACATTTTTTAAAATGAACAAAAATCACTTACTTAATTTTTTGGAATTTTGGTATTGAAAATGTTTTTTTAAAGGATGGGTGGTTACATTATAACCTTCAAAGCATTGGGCATGGAATTCGACCATATGTTTATTCAATTTTGTAAGAGTGACAAGCATAGAAATTGACCGCAAGGATATTCTATTTATATGTGATTATTTTCCAAGATACCTTTATATTATACATGTGATTTCTATGGTTTTATGGTAATATTTTGATTACAAAAAAGGCTAATAAATGATATTATTTTTAATATAATGTTTTTACTAATTCTTAAGTGTCACACCCCAACCCTGATTTATTAATTATTTAATTATATCAAGTTTTTCATTTGAGTTTTGGGTCATACTCATTTTGAAATTTTAAATTTTGGGTATCTCCTGTAGTGGAGAAAGACAAGCGCACGTTTGGCCAACCATGTGGCCAAATTGTACATAGTTTTATTGGCTTTTGAAAAATATATATATATAATTTATTTAATTGAAATAATAACATTAATAACATTATTTTTTTATTATTTTTATTTTTATTATTATGGTATTTTTTTTGTTTTTTTTTCATTATTTTTTTCTTTATTTTTTACCCTCTTGTTCTTCCCGCCCTCCTTTGCATCACACAACAAGTCCCATCCCTGAACCCTTCCTCCTCCACGACCACCCCATTGGAGATTCTCTCCATCCACTGCCTTCTAGAATGACCCGACCGGTACCCCTGCATCCCTCATGTCAAGTAGCCACATGCCACCACTATTGCCTCGAACAGAACCGCATCACCGCACAGTCCTTGCGCCACTACCACTTCTTGGACAGACCCTCTGATGGCCTCCTTAAGGCACGATTCACCTCATGCGGCGCACCTTCTTTCATAGTTGGACTCTTTCACCCCAGTCGTAGGTGCATTCTTCTTTGATTGGTTGTTTGTTCCATTTGGAAGGTCTCCAGATTAAGGTTTAGTGTTGTAATTAGTTTGGTTTTGATGTTTTTGATTCTATGTATTTATTTTAGGGTTAAATTTGAATTTTTATGCAATTGGAAAGCCATTGAAGTTTCGCATATAAATTTGGGGGTCTCAACACCAAAAGTAGGGGTTCGGTGCATAATCATTATTTTATGATTTATTTTGCTTGTTAAATTAATTTTTCATGGACTTTGATTGAATTTTTTGATGATAATTTTGTTTTAACTATGTTCAATATGTTTTTGATCCATTTTGTAGAACATTTATATGGAGTGGAATGCATTTTTGATGAAAATGATGTTTAGTTTTTTATTAGTGTTTTAATACATTGTGTAAGGGCTTCGAATTCTGTTTTGACATGTTATTGGTGTGAGTTTGGCCTTAGAATAGGTTTTTGGGTGTGTTTTTTTATTCAAAGTGTTGTGATACCACTTGTAGTTATTTCATAAAATTTTAAGCGGTTTAATAAAAATTATAATGTTTGGGAAACATGTTTGGATGTTGTTTTGGGGTGTGTTTGCTTTCAAAAGTGGTATTGAGTAAGAAAAAGGTGGTATTTGTGTGTGTACATTACTGTGCATTTATCAATACGTATTTTAACGTCTTCTAAAATATTTATAGTATGTTTTAATGTGACTTGGTTATACGTTTGGTTTTAAAGTGGATTTTTATGATTTGAAATTGAGTGTGTTATTGGTGAAACCCTTTTATGTGTTATCTTGAAATGTTTTATAGATTGTTGAAGTGTTTAATAGTTTTATTAAATTATATGTGTATTGCGTTGAACCTCACTGTGATGGTTTTGGTCTGGGGGTGTTGAGGATTCCTACAAGCACATGCATAGGGTAAGACACACACACACACACACACACACAGATATATATATATATATATATATATATATATATTCCATCTTTGTGTATATTACATTAAGGAACGAGGAGTTTGTACAATACAGCTAGGGGTGTATGAAAATATATGAATAAATTCACGTGCGTGTATATGCCAATGGTTGGTTCTAGTGGTTGCTGATAAATAGTGGCATGTTTGAGGTAGGTTCCCTATGCCTGAGTCTTTAATAGGAATTCCATGATTTCTTGATTGTTTTTAAAATGTTTTGTATTTTACATTTTTACATGAAATTCATATGTTATATACGTATATATAATTAGTCATGGTTTTCAAAAAAATGTCTTTGCACTCAGTTATTATATTTTTTTAACCTTTAAAAGTGAATATCTTGAATTATGCATGGAATAAATATTTCTTTTAGTCATGTGATTTATGGTTCTTCATTTAGACATTTTAAATGAATCTGAAAATGATTGTTTTGGTTTCTTACCGTCTCATGACATATGTGTATAGTGAAAAAGGTGTTTTTGAATGTTTTTAAGATGCATATAGTTTAAAAGTGGATTTGGTGTGTGTGTAAATATGGAAAAGGTTTTACTTCTGCGAAATGGTGGTTTTTATTTGTGTATTCACATTTTTAGTGTGTTCAAGTAAAATTAGTGATAAATATGTGATGGGAAAAGTGAAAATAAGGCATACGAGAAACATAGGGTATCAAGGTCGGTGGACTAGTTCTAGCGTGCTCGTGATTCTGATTGGTTCTTCCCATATTCACCTAGAAATAATAACACATAAAACACTATATAAACATTTATGATGATGTAGGAGACCACTCAGTTAGGGATGTGTTTCCCTTATAGTGGCTCATGCATGAGAACAAATATTTTTTATGGTTACTCTTACACTGAGACATGACGTTCTAGGGACCCACATGAGCTGGATGAACCTTATGGGATTTGATCATGGTGATCACTTATGAATTGGTTCTTTTGGAGTGATTTTTGTTACTATTTCTTCATGTGTTCTGCCTCTTTAGTGATATCTATACTTAAATTTAAATTTTCTTCCTTCATTTTGAAACATTAATGAAGGCATGGATTCTACATTGAAAATATTAGAAGTGAATTTTTTTCTTTTAAAGTGAAACTTGTACTTGAATTTTAATAGAATTGAAAGAATTATTTTAGTAGGTCTTATTTTTAAACATTCATTATTGAATTTATTTTTGGAGACAAGGGCGTAGGGCACTTTTTATTCTTGGCATTCTTGCTGAGCATCTCAGTGCTCATGCCTGCTATATTTTCAGTTTCGGGTTCCTTTAGTTTTTGATCGCTCTTGGAGCGACTAGGGTTTATGTCTCATGGTGACCCACATGGTCATGTGTGGTACGTCACATCGATTCCTTTATTAAATTTTCCACTTCCATTTTTTTTGTTTTATTTTTATTTATTTATCAATTTGTTCTATTTCAAATTACCCTTTTATCTTTTTTAATGGCCAAATCATTCATAGTTGGTTTATTTTGATTCCTGTCAATAGTTACCAGCTCATGGGGATTGGGAATTCCCTTTGGGACATGTTACGGACCGACCTGAGAGACTGGTTCAGGGTCGACCAAGGTTGGTTCTTGAAAAATTGTATCATAGTTAGGTCATTGTTATTTAGGGTGTTTAGTATCATGGTGATTAGGTGTTCCAGGACTTGAGTGGTAGGTGCGGAAATTTCGTCATGAATCCTCACCCTTACCAAGACTCAAGTTTGCATGTGTAGTCCGGGATTTGAATTTTTCTTTTGCTTGGTTTGGGTGGATGAAGTATGAAAAAGGAAGTAATTTGGTTCTACTCAATGAGATTTCATGGAGTATCGACCCATGTACAGCATGAGTTCATGGTTCAAGATACTTTTTGTGGTGGATTCCCACTCTTAGCATGGTCTGCTAGGCCATGTTACCAGTTTGGCATAGCCATAAGTCCCCCTTTATAGTAATTTTTTATGTGAGTTATGTTTGGGATTGTTTTGACTCACATTAGTGGATTTAAAAATTTAAAATGGTTCAGAGAAAAAGGGTTGTTTTCAAAATGGAATGTGGTTTTGGATTGGAAATGTTGTTTTGAAATGGATTTTTTTTTTCATTTAATGGAATGTGGTTTCAAAGGAAAAAAGGGAGGTGTTTGGGGTGGTCTTTTGGGATCATGGTAACACATTGTGGAATGTGAATTAGAAAATGTTTGAGAATTTGGAATTTTATTTCCTTAATGATATGTGACATTTTCAAATTGGTTGAGTATTTTATCTTTACATTGAATGGTCTGTTTTAAAAATGAGATGTGTTTTGAGTTAACCCAGGGTATTCTTATGAGGGGCCACATATATAGAAGTACACATCTGGAACATGGATAATTGGTTGTATGTGTGGATGGGTGCATGAGCTAGCACAAGTGTATTTTTATATGTGAGACTTTATGGGATACCAATGATCGATAATTAAGTTGTTTTTTTTTTGCTAAAAAATGGTTTAAAAAAAGTAATTTAAATGTTTTTAAAAGTGAGTTAGAAATTGTTTAGTGTTCTCTTTTTGTGATAGATATTATTTTCTGTGGGTTCCTGGTTTTGACATACTAAACTATAGTTGTAATGGGGGTTTAAGATTGAGCTTTAATTTTTTATTTAAGTGTGTAATTTTAATTTATGATGAGTTTTGATTCGGATTTGTGCCTCTTGTTTTTGAGTATACTGCCCTAAAAAGTCCCAGAGGTTTCTAGTGAGTCTCTTCAAGTTGTTGGTTCTACCCAGACTCTTAGCAGAGCAGGGGAAATTTAATTCTCTTTAGTTTTTTTCTATCATTCGTGATGACCATGATCTTTTAAAGTTAACAGACTGGATTGGGGAAATCATTGGAGTATTTTGGTTATTATAATCTTCCAAAGATAGGAGTTTATTTTCCTTTCGGGTTCATTAGAAAGTCCAGTTTTGGATTGGTGGGGGAGATAATCCTAGTATTATTTTATGATGGGATGTCTTAAAAGGTGTTTAAGACCACTCTTGTCTAATGTTATATACCTAAGGAAGTGAAGGTAAGGAAAGTGGTAGAGCTCATGAGTGTCCAACAAGGCCAATGAATACTAAAGGCTTACATCATGAATTTCAAAGGGATGATTCCATTTTTTATGGAGGTAGAGTCACAGAGTTAGTTAATGTTTATCTTTTGTAGAGTCTTCATCCAGGGTTCAAGAACCGATTTTTTTTTGTTTTTGGGAAGGTTCCCCATATAGTGAGGAGGGAGAATCAGAGGAACCAATCTCAGACAATTCATCTTGTCAATTCCATCTTCTATTAGTAATCCCACTATCTTTTTTTCTTCCAATCTGTTCGGTTTGTGTACTTTAAGAAGCCTTGTCCCCATTATCTGAGGGATTGCTGTCGGTGTGGTCATTTGGGACCCTTGGAGAGGTTTCTCTAGCTCAATCTTTTGAAAGAGTCACAGCATGAGGATGTCAGGTCCTGATAGGGGGATAATATGCTTCAAAACATCATAGCACCATCCAAAGGTCTTAGTGTGAATCTTTTTACACAGTCTGGAATTGTTGGGTGTGGGACACCTTGGCCTAACATCTGTCTCCTATGTTGAAATAGGGATGATTTAAATTTCTATATTTTAGCTCCCTGGTACTAGAATGTTATATTTTTCTGTAATTGAATAGATGTATCTTTTTCATACTATGGTGTTTTTTATTTTAATACACCACTTTGGATGTAATATGTAATGGTGATGTCGTCTTTAAATTTCGATAGTTGCACCTCCTAAAATTCGATCTTTAAGGGTTGTCTTTTTATCACTGTGAGTCACGAGATGATTGTCTCTTATGTGGAAAGCTCATTTGGTGACTCGTACTTATTTTAGTATGTGATCATTATTGATAAACATGTGTCTTGGGAAATAATTAATAGGGGTTTGGTCCACCGTTCGGTTTGGGGTCATTTGCCGACAACCCATTTGGCGGGGGTTAGGATTATGTAGAGAGTTCATGGGTCAGTTTTTTTTGGGATTCCCTTGTAAATAAATGCTAATTGGACTACGAAGTTCAGTTCTTTAGTAGTGGGAATACCCACAATTGATCTTGTGACGCCTTCTTCGAGATTTTTTTTCTGTGGGAGTTTTGGTCTGTGTTGGTGGTTTCCTATTTGGATTAAGTTATTAGTTCTGATGTAATACCCTATGGAGAGTCTCAATGTTCGTTGTTCTAATCGGGTTCTTTTGGTGGGGAGAACCCTACTCAGTTTTAGATGGATTCTCTCTATATAGTTTCACTTATTGTTGGTCAGGTGTGACTGATGGAGTGAAAAGTAACATCGAGTTTGTGATTTTGTTGGCCTCATTCAGTTTCGAACTCATGTTTGATTCCTCATTTGTATGAGTGACTTTCTAGGGGCTGATAGTTTTTGTATTAGGGAGAATTGACACACCGAAAACATGTTTAATTAATTATTTAATTATATCTAGTTTTTATTTTGTGTTTCTGGTTGAACTTGTTTAAAATTTTTAAATTTTTGCGGTCTTCAGTAGAGGCGCACAATTAACGCACATTTGTCCAACCATGCGGCCAAATTATGCACGATTTTCCAAGATTTTGGAAAAAATAAATAAATAATAGAAAAAAATGTTTTAATAGAAATAATAATAATGATAATATTATAATTTTTATTATTATTATTATTATTATTATGTTTTGTGATTTTTTTTCTTTTTTTTTCATTATTTTTTTCCACCTTTTGTTCTTCCCTCCCTCTCTCGCGTCATGCAGTATGTCCCCTACCCAAACCCTTCCTCCTCCCTAACCTCCCCTTTGGCGACACTCCCCCTCACTCCCTTCTGGAAAGACCCGACCATCACCCCTACATCCCTCCCATCTAGTTTCCTTGCACCACCCCTACTACCTCGCACTGAAAAACATCATTGTGTCGCCCTTTCACCACCACCCCTTATTGGTCGGACTATCTGGCGGCCTCCTTAAGGCGCAATTTACCTCCAAAAGCCCACCTTCTTGCTCGGTGGGCCCCCCACACCATATTATCATGTTCATTCTGCTTTCATTTTCTGTTTATTCCATATGGTAGGTTTTTGGATTGGGGTTTCGTGTTTTAATTTTTTCAATTTTTATGTCTTTTATTCGATTTATTGAGTTTAGGGTTCAATTTGAATATATTATTGTGCAATTGGTGAACAATGGAAGATTCTCACCGAAATTTGGGGGTTTCAATTCCAAAGATAGGGTGTTCTGTGCATAATCATTATTTGATGATTTGTTTTTCTTGATAAATTAATTTAGGAAGGTCTTTCATAAAATCTATTAATGAAAATTTGTTTTTAAGGGAGTTTAATATGTTTTTGATCTATTTTTTAGCATGTTAATATGGAGCATAGTGTGTTTTTTATGAAAACCAATTTTTAGTTTTTTATTAGTGTTTTACAATGATGTGCAGGGGCTATGAATTATGTTTGGACATTTTATTGGTTTTTGTTTGGCCTTATAAGAGTTTTTTGTGTGGTTTTGCATTCAAAGTCTTGTGATACCACTTTCATTTGTTTCATAAAATTTTAAGTGGTTTATTAAATCATATAAACTGTGGGAAACATGTTTGGATGTTGTTTTGGTGTGAGTATGTTTTCAAACGTGGGTTTGAGTATGAAAATTGGGGTCTATGTGGGATTGACTTGTTGTGATTTTTCAATATGTATTGTAAATTCTTTTAAAAGTGGATAATATTTTTTAATGGTTCTTAGATATATGTTTGGTTTTAAAGTTGATTTTCCTACATGAAATTAGGTGTGTTATTGGTGAAAACCCTTGAATTGTTATTTTTTAAATGTTTTAAATATTTTTTAAGTGTTTTTTTTATTTTATTAAATTGTATGTGTAATGTGTTGGATCTCGCTTTGATGGTTTTGGGATGCGGGTGTCGAGTATTCCTACATCTACATGCTTAGGGTAAGGAATATATATATATATATGCCCCCTTTGTGCATACTTCCTCATGGTGTAGGGAGTATGTGCAATGCATCTAGGGGTATGTATATATATTTATATGTATGTATAAATGTATGTATGTGTGTATTCCAATGTTTGGTTCGAGTGGTTGTCGATAAATAGTTTCTTGTTTGAGGTATTTTTCCTATACCTAAGTCTTTAACTTGAATTCCATGATTTCTTAACTGTTTTTAAATATTTTTTTTGTTTTCATTTTTATATTAAATGAATATGTTATATACATATATAAAATAGGTCCTGGTCGTTAAAAAAGGGATTCACACTAAGTTATTAGATATTCATTTAAACATTAAAAATTTAATAGTTTGAATTATGTTTGGTATAAATCATTTTTTTAAACCTATGATTTTATGGTATTTTATTTAGGCATTCAAAATTATTTTTAAAATGGTTGTTTTGGTTTCTAAAGGTCTCATGAATTATGTGTTTCGTGAAAAATGTGTTTTAATTTTTTTTATGATTCCTATGGTTTAAAAGTGGATTTCATGTTTGTGTAAATATGGAAAAGGTTTTTCTTATGAGAAATTGTGGTTCTTAATTGTGTATTCACATTTCTTGCGTGCACAGGTGAAATTAGTTATAAATATGTGACAAGAGAAGTGGAAATAAAACACATTGGAAACCCAAGGTATCTATGTTGGTGGACTAGTTCTAGTGTGCTAGTGATTCTGAGTAGTTCATGTATAATAAACTTAGCTAGTCAGATGCTTGGAACACTAACTACACATTTATGTTGATGTTGGAGAATACTAGATTATGGATGTGTTTCCCTTCTAGTGTCTCATGCATGAGAAAATATATTTTCTATGGTTACTCTTATACTGAGACGTGAGATTCTATGGTCCCACAAGAGCTGGATGAACCTTAGGTAATTTTTCCATGGTGATCACTCATGAATTGGTGCTTGTCGAGTGATTTTCATTATAGTTGGTTCATGTGTGTTACCTATTGTGAGCAAACTATACATAAATTTAAATTATCTTCCTTCTTTTTAAAACAATACTGCAATATTGGATACTACATTGAAAATATTGGAAGTGAGATTTTTTCCTTAAAAGAGAATCTTGTTACTTGAATTTTAAAAGAATGGAAAGCATTATTTTAATTGGTCTTATTTTCAAACTAGTATGATTGAGATTTTTTTAAGGCAAGGGCTTAGGGCGTTGTTTATTCTTAGCATTTTTACTGAGCACCTCCTTGCTCACACCTGGTATATTTTCTGTTTTAGGTTCCTTTAGTTTTGGATTGCTCTAGGAGCAAGTGGGGTTTATGTCCTGTGGTGACCAACAAGGTCACTTTAGTTATGTCACATTGCTTCATTTATTCCTTTTTCAAATGCCAATTTTGTTTTGTTTATTTAATTTTATTTATATGTTTGTTCAGAATATGATTATTTTTCTATCATTCTTATGGGAAAAATCATTCCTAACTAGTTTATTTTGATGCCCAGTACTAGTTTCCAGCTTGTGGAGATCGGGGATGCCCTTTGGACCATGTCGCGGACTGACCCGAGTGATCAGTTTATGGTCGACCAGGGTTAGTTTGTGACATTAAGGATGAAAAGTATTAAATTATGAGAAAGTATCAATTGATTTTCATGTATTCACAAGACTAACAGTTTTCTTTCTTTGTGTATCCCTTGCTAATATTTTTTTGATCATCCCAAGTAATAAAACCATTTTCCAAGGTCATATGATTTTTAAGGGAAAGGCAATGTTATGATGAAAGGATGTTATCTGGGTGTAGGTTAATGATCCTTTATAACCAATAACTTTAATATCATATAGATTTTTTTAGGATTATGGTAATTTAGATAGATTGGATAAAAACATAAATTTAGTGAGATATTATGAGGTTGATGAATTAGAATATTATAAAAATTATATGTTATTATCTTTAACCTATAAAGTATTCTTCTTTGAATAATTCATTTCATGTTTATGTGATGTTATTTTAGGTAGATTAAGGATCATTTTCAATATGGAGGGAAATAGTTCTTGCATAACCTTATTATCCCTCCCCAATGATTTTATCATAAATATTCTCAAAAAAATCTTGTTTTAATGATTTTGAAAGCCTCTTGAGTATTCAAATCACCTTTATGAAATTCATTGAGTTATACTAAACCTACACATTTATAAAATAATTTCATGTGTCATGGTATGTTTTTTAAAATGATTTCAAGATATCAAATCATCCAACTATTTTGAATGTTTAACTACATATAGTGGTGGGAACATTTAAATTTTTCAATGTAGGACAACATATTTAAAGGGAAAAGGAATATCAAGAATATTTTCAGATCTATATCCAATGTATGAATTAACTTCTTTTCGAAAAAGTATAAAACATGATCTTATTGATATTTATGAATCATGAAGATATAATCCATATATTTTATATCTAGGAATGAAGTAGTAAGAAATACTGTGTAAATTCATAGTTAATGGATAATAAAGAATGTTAAAATATTCAGATGTCTATATATAATGGATTTAATAATTATGGTATACTTAAGGATGTTGAATTGTTTACAATTATTAACTCTCTTTTGATGATGTGGTACTTTTGAAATCATTTTTAGTTATTTATTATGTAACCCTGATGTTTTTATGTGAAATATTATTTAAGGAATAATTCTCTTTTTTCACATAATTATAATGTTATAGGTAACCTTTAGGGTTCTTATGATCCTTTTTTTGATGTAATTAAGTGTTATTACTTTTTGGGATGAAAAATTAAATGTAATAGATAAATTTTTTGGACAAAACATGTTATGATTATTTTTGAGGGATTTATCATATTTCAGGTTATATTAATTATTCAGTTTTAGAAAAAGGATAACTTATAGGATATGTGACAACCCGTCGCATCCAGTGAGGCTACATGAATCGAACCCACAACCAAATGGTGACAATGATGCATATCCTTCCACTGGCCTACATAATTTCCTAGTTAGTTTGACGTTTTCTCTTTAGTAAAATTATTTGTTGATTATGTGATTAATGTTATATTTCAAGATGTTTGATATTTTTGGAATACTATATGACCAAGGTAAATTGAATACTACGCTATTTTATTTCAGGAATAATGGTTGGATTATATTTTGGAAGAATCTATAATGTACTTAAGGTGTTTAAATTTTTTTATGGAAATAGTTATCGTACCTTGAATATTATTTGGATCATTACTTTTTTTTATGTGACACTTCAAGAGTCATTGATTTAATTTATAGGTAAATATTTAAATTTTATCTTTGAAGACTATATGATTAAATACTTATGATTTTTGTGGTACATTTGTAGTTTGTATGATTTTGAGGAGTTTTTTAGGTATTTTTATTTTTTGGATGGTCTATTTTGAAGTTTTGATATTACTATTGATTTTTTGACTTCGAAGTTGTATTTCATCAAAAAAATGTTTATTATTTTTTTGGGGAATTATCTTAATATTTACACATAATTTTAGTTTTTGTTATTTATTAAAGATATTAGAGAAATATAGTTATTCTTTTCTAGATAATTTCATTATCTAGAAGTTGATTCTTATGATTCAGAACTGGAAAATTCATCATAAATACTATTCATTTGCAGAAAACGATTAGTTTGTGGTGGAAATTTTTTAATGGATGAAACTATACATATCATGTAAGTTTACATCCATGTTTTTTCAGTCCAATTATGAATATAATTCCTCAACTCTATGAATGGGATCTAAAAAAATTATCTATTTACTTTTCACAGTAAGAAATCATAGACCATTTAACCGATAACAAATTTATGGTTTTTTGATTAGCATTATGGTGACAATGTTTTATATCACTATATATTCAAAATTTGTGGTTATTTTCCTATTAAATATCCATATTTTCCTACTTGGAACCCCAATATTTGTTATATTGGGTTATCTTTATAATTCCAATTCATTCTTTTAAAATGGTAGTTTTACTAATAATTTTTTCAACGTGGGATTGCAATGAAGGTATTTTGAAAAGAAATACCTTAGTTACTAACCCTGAATTAAAATTTCAATAATGAAATTTATTAATGGAGTGTGGGAATGTAACATCCAAAGTTTTTAAAAGGAAACACTATGGTCAACATCATATATGATATGCTGCATCGATCATAAGCGGATAACTATGTAATATTTACAAGTTACCATTAAAACCTAGCCATTAGAATGATTTGATTGAACTGTACTAATATAATTATGAAAGTATTTTTTACACCATTATATAATTAATTATTTTTTTAACAATTAATTATAAATGAATTTAATTCCTTTTTAAAATTAAAGTAAATGTTTTTCGAAAAAACTATTTAAATGTGAAGATGTTTTTTGATACCAATAATTTAATAAATCATTCTTACTAGACTATATTAATTATATATATATATATATTACATATACTAAATTTATTTGTTTTTAAATACATATCATTTTTTTTCTAAACCTGATATTCAATAAATTCAATTTTATGCATAAAAGGAGTTTTTTTCAAAACCGAGAGTTTTGCCACCTTTTCATGGTGAATCCATTTTAAATATAGTTTTTTTAAAAATATTTATGTTCTGTTTAAAAAATAAACTACTTAATTGGAATAGATAAAAAACATGGTTTGGTTGAATTTTTGGTATTTTTATGATAAATATCATATTTTAATGATTAGTGAGAAATACCGCACTTTATTTCAAAACATATTTTTCATCTAATTTATTTATATTGTTATAATATAATTTTAATTTTTTTAAAAGTATAATTATATTATTTTTTATCATTTAATACAATTTCAGAAAATTGAAGTAATTTTGCATTGAAATTGGATATAAACACAAGTCAATCTTTTGATGGGTTTTTACTTTTATGAAACCACATTTTATTGTTCCATCAATGGGATTATTTTAATTTAATTACCAAAACATCTATGTTTTAAATTTTAAAAATTTTGATCCTATATTTGGAACTAGTTGGCCAAAAGTATGAAAATATTTTATTTTTATCTTTTGGAATTTATGAATAGTAACATTGGTAATTATTTATTTATGACATTTAAAGGCAAAATTGGTATGTTAGGGTAACAAATAATATGATAAGGAAAATAAAATTACCCTAACACCTAAAAATATTTAATTTGATGAATAAAATTAGATTCTTAACATATGAAGATCATAATTAACTCTTTAAATGGGCTTTTTACTATAAAAATGATATAAATATTTTTACAATAAAGGAAATTGTCAAAATGTCACCCTCTTATTTATTATAAGAATAATAATTTTAATATAGTGATAAACATGATATAAATCATATCATAAATATTCCATAGAAAATTAAAGAAATTATCTATTTAATGAAAAATTATTTATAATTTTAAGATATTAAATAATTTCCATAATTACTAACACAATAGTGATATAATAATTATTTTATTAATAAAAATATCAAATCAATGATATGAAAAAAAAATTAAAATAGATATAATATGAATTAATTATATTAATAATGAATATTCTAGATAAATATGATATATTAAAACCATATTCAATGGTTTATATTAATTTATCACCCTTTTTGGATTTTAGATAAATTCAATTAAATGAATAGTGTCAAAATTGACACTATTTCTATTTTATAAAAATAATATATTACTATTTTATTTATTTCATAAAAATATTTAAAATTAAAAATTTACTATTATAAGGCATAAGGGTTCTTAAATAGTCCATTTATGGTCAATTTACCCTATATAAGTAAATTTAAGTCTATTAATATTTAACATGTTGGTACGAGAGTTAAAATTAAAATAGAATAATTATGGGTAAAATGAAATGATAAGATTTAGAATAAAATAAAAACAAGTCTAAAATATATTGTTTTGGATTATTTATAACCAAAATCATCTTATATTTTTAATTAATAAATCTTGGGTCATTTGGTGTTAAAAATTAATTTAAATTAAATTAATATATTAAGAGATTCCAAGGCCTGCTCCTACAAAAAGACACCCATTAATTTATTTATTTACACTTAATAAACCATTTAGTTCAAAAACTATCTTCCAAAAACCCTTCCAAGAATCTATCCACACAATCTAGAGGCATTATTTCAGACAGAACACCCTCCTTAGAGTCGTTAAGTTGGTAATTAAAGAAGACCATTCGTAGAAGAGGTATTATTTTTTATTGTTCTTCTATTTTATTTGTTCTTACACATCCTTAAAATATTATTCATCCATGATGATATAATAAATATAGTATCCTCAATATAAATATATTTTATTATGTTAATATCATCACCAAAATCCATCTCCACTACCATCAAATGTGAATGTAATTAATCATTTGTACGTACATGTGAACTATCACCTACACAAACTGATATAAATTGTTTTCCATAACCATCCCTCATGTATGGTTATTATGATAGAATTAATGTTAATATGTTATATCCATTACATACTAATCATTATAATAAAATAATATATCAATTATTTTCTTATTTCTCATTCACATAGAAATTATAATGTCGTTCGTGTGTACGTGTGAATTATCACCTCCATTAAGCGATGTGATTTGTTTTTATTCACCACATAACGTGGATAGTATATATAAGTATATTTAAATGATTAATATAATATTAATGATGTTATGATAATTTTATTAATAAAAAATAATACTTACCTTCATTCTATATTAATCAATGAAAAAAAATGTTACTAATGTGTATATACGACCTACCATCTCCATGATTATAAGGTTGAAATTTATTCATAACCATTCCTAATGATTTGATTTAAAATTATAATTTATGTATGAATTGATAATAATGTGATGAATATTATTCTGGATATGATGTAATTATTTCCACATGGATTATTGACATCATACCAAGTTCATTTTCGACTTAAGTACATAATATCAACATCACGTTGACATGATCTTAATTAATTTTTTAATTGTTATAACATGGCTATAAGTAATATTAAATGAATAATAAACTTGAAAAAGGTACTCAATAAGGTAAATAACTAACCTATGTTTGTTATTCAGGAAGATAATGAACATACGTGACAAATCCAACTCAAGGTAAGGGACTTCATCTCTATATCCTTTCGTTGAGGCATTTCTGGATAATATGTACCTTTATTCTTTTATAAGGTGTATTTATAGACACAAAAATATTTTTTATCCATGTTTTATCTTTATTTAATTTATCTATACCAATGTTATTTGATTTTCTAGTAAATTTATTCATTCATATAGATTAATATTTAAATTATTAATGTTTTATTTGACACCTTGAATATATAAATATTCAATAATCAAATATTTTTCTCCATGATATTAATTTACATATTTATTTATATAGATATAAAATTATTATAAATAAAATTTTATGTCTATTTTTAATTTCATTCAAATGGTTTCCAAAGGAATCTTTCTGTATGGATCTTTTACTTTCCTTATAAACAATAAGAGGGATGTTTTGTTTTAATGTATAAGAGGATAAAGACTTCTTGGCCGCTATAACAGTTTTTTGATATTTGGATTCCTCTATAAGAATTAATGTTTATTTTAAATGAAAAAAAATTCTCTTACTCAATTTTTATGGTTATTTTGGTATTGAAAATGGTTTTTAAAATGGATTTATTATTGAAATATTGTGAAATTATTCCTTGTGTTCGAAAAGGAAATTTTTTGAGGAAAATGCGGAAAATTGTAATTTTTTATGAGTTGTGATTATAAAGTGTACTTGGAAATTTGATGAGTAGTTATGTGATAAACCAAGGATGGGTAGTTCTATGATAAACCATGGATTTGTGGTTACATTATCACATCCAATTGATTGGTTATGGAAGTCATCCCTATGGATATTCCATTTTTTAGAGTGATAATTATGGATGTCGACAGCATGGTTATTCCATTTAAGATGGATTATATTCCATGATACCATTATATTATATATGTGATTTATATGGTTTTATGGTAATATGTTGATTTCAAAAGGGTATGTAATGAGTTTATTTTTAAAAGAATTTATATACTACTTACTAAGGGTGGAATGTATTAGTTTATGATAAGTATCGATGGGTTTTCATTTATTCCCAATACTTGCAATTTTACTTCTTTATGTATCCCTTTCTGAGATTTTTGTGTTCATCATATGTTTTAATTTTTTTTCCCATGTATTAATATTGGTAAGGTAATAGATGATTTTGTGATGAAATTATTTCAGATATGTCGTGAAAAGAAGACGTGTTTTATTATAAAGGGTTTCCTTTGGTGAAAAAATGATGATGAGTATAAGTATCCAATTGAAATGTAGGGGTTTACTATTTATGAGTTTGTCTTATTTCTATAAAAATATTGACCTAAATAATCCTTGGTAAATTAATGTGATATATAGGTTTAGAATAACTATAATATGTGATGCTAATGGTTGTGTCTTTATATTTAATCTGGAAAATGGTTGAATTTGGTATAACGTTAATCTGTTAAATGAGTTATGGGTTAAAAATAGAATATAAGATAAACTGGTTCAGGAATTAGAACAAAAAAATTGTTAAATGGTTAAATAATCATGAGAATATGTCATGGAGTTTTGTGGGGAATTGGAATTGAGGATCTATTCTCAGGGGTCATGTCAGACACAAGGATTTCATAGTATGCTATTTTTTTAATGTAATTCAATAGCATGCGCTACACGCAACACTGGGTTTTAGCGGACCCTGACTTACCAAACTAGCTTTTCAAAAAGCGGTTATGAATATTATTAACCACATTTTTAATTTTATATTTATCCTATAAAATATAAACATTCATATTTTGTGTTTCTTAGACATTATATAAGGATAAATTCAATTTTTTCAGATAAAATAAGTATTTTTCAAAAAATGAAATTTTAAAACATTTTAATGGAGAACCCTTTTTAAATACAATATTTGACACTTTTATATATTCTACTTGACAAAATAAAATTCTTCTTTAGAAGGGGGAAAAATATAGTTTGGATAATTGTTTGGTACTTTTCTGATAATGTTCATATTTTGATGAATAGTGAAAAATACTAAATTTTAATTGAAAAAAACTTTTTTAATTGAAATAATATGTAGTGTTTAATTTTTAATTTTAGTGGTTTTAAATTATAATTAGAATATATTTTTTAACATTTAATATAATGCAGTTCATTATATGTAATATAAAATTTTAATTGGACATAAACACATGTCAATATTTTGATAGTTTTTATTTTTTAAAAACCCACCTTTTAGTTTTGACAATGGGAATTAATTTTATATTAATTAATGGAACTTATTTGTTTATAATTTCATAATATATAAATAATTTTATAATTTGTATTATCAAAATTAGCTTGCGGTGAATTTTTGGTTTTTTTTTTGAAACATTCAATTTTTGTGAATTGTGAAAAACACTATGTTATTGTTTAAAACTGACTATCATTTAAATAATAATTATTTTTTATTTAAATTTATTTTAAAGAAAAAATTGATTCATAGTACGTATATTAGTCCAATGTAATTTATTAGAGTCATTTTATAATAATATTATATATATATATATATAATGTTATTGAACTTTTTAAAGTCTTTTACCCACCATTTAGGCACATTTATAAATTTGCATAAAAAGTAATTTTACCACTTCTCTGAATTGAATTTAAAAAATCATAGAGACACAGTTGACATCAATATATAAAATTTGGTTCAATAAGATGAAAATAGTCTTTGGTGAATAGTAACTTTTGAATTTTATTTACCGTAGTTAAAAGTTATTATGGTCATTAATGGTAAATATGATATTATAATTACCATAAGACTTGTCCTAATTCTATTGAATAAGTGTATATTGACCAAAATCATCCTTAGAAAAAGCTTAAGATCCTTTTTCATCCATTTGGGTTAGATTAAGACATTTATTATATTTTATTTAAAGAAGTGTTAAAAGTGTTAAATTCAAATTTTATTAAATAAACCATCTTTAATATGATGTAATAAAAAATATATATTCAAATATAAATATTTATTAGAAAGATAAAAATATTTCCAACATCATTGTATTTTATTTATAATTTTTATACATTGAATAATTAAATTTATACGACAAAAAGATGATGAAGTAATTATCTTATTAATGAATGATTAAAATAATTGATATTATAAATATTAAAATAAATTTAGATTGAACCATTTGATGCCATACACAAATTTTTTAGGTGAATATGAAATTTTAGGGTGGATTCAATGTATTTTTTTCAAATTAATCCTGATGTTATGACTTTTACAAAAACCAAATACTAAATAATGTCAAAATTTCCATAAATGAGTTTTTAAAACAAATATTATATTATTAAATGACATAATAGTCCTAAAAATATATGATTTTCCCAAAAGACGTATGTAATAATAGATATGTCATTAATTAACCACATGGGTTCCGCTTGGAATTTCATGGTAAATTTATTAAGCATTAATTATAATAATAAAAAAATACATGGTAAAAGTTTAACTATTTTACTAAGAGTTAATTCTAAAATATAAGGATAATATGGTGACGTAAATTGGTCTAAAAGTTATTGGTTGAGAGGGTATCGACCCATACCCACCTTATCCTCGAATTTAATAACTTTAGAAACATTATAAACAAAATATGATTGTATAATAATATAATATTTCAGGTTTTTCCTAAAGTGACCCCACCTCTCTTATAAAAGGGTGCTTCCCCATCTCTCAAAATCAAACCTCCAATGTATTTTGTTTTGGCCAAACCCTACCCAAATATTCTCCCAACTTCCCTCACTTCAACCCAGAGGCCTTACCTGGAGAATAAAGTCATCCTAAGTATCCCTTTGGTTCAAATCAAAAGGAAACACCCAAATTAGAGGTAATTATTTTTTTCACCTCTTTCAAAGTCCAATTCTTCTTCCACTTTCTCTTTCTTTATCGCTCGTGTGTACGTACGACTTACCATCTCCTCGACGCGATGAGATTCCTTTCCACATTCTCCTTTTAATTAAAATAATAAAATATATATTATTAATAAGTTTGTAATATATGACATAATAGTTCTACTGGAATATATATATATATATCGGTATTTACATATATCTTATTCACTTAGTTCATTTCAATACGATATGAAAACGGAAACAACATTTACGCATACATACGACCTACCATCTCCCTAAACAGTATTTTCCATTTCATATATCTATCTATTATACATATTTATAATCTAAATACATATTACTTATAAATCATGTTTTATAGTTTGGAAGTATTTAAATCTTGATCTAAGTGATACGATAAAAAATATCAAGTTAAAACACGTACGATAAAGAAAGAGATTATTACCCGAAATTTTAAATTAACATGGAAATTATTATAAAATGGATAGTATAAAGGAATTAAAGAATCATGTATGATATCATGAATATTAATTTGGTTATCTTATAATTTAATAACATACTATTTTCATTATACAGTTGGTTAAAAATACACTCAAACAAAGGGAAGTACAAGGTAATGGATAACTCCACAATCTCATTATTATCCAAGATTGTTTATGTGTAAGTATTTTATGGGACATGTTTATTATCCATGTCCATGTTTCATAAAAGACGTTTCAAAATTTTTATTTTATGTTACTCTTTAACTAAAACATCATTTTAAATGCTTTAAATATTTATTCTTCTAAATATTTCTCATTAATGTCCATGTTTTCAAAATGGTATTGAGGATTTATTTATATGGACATGAATGTTATAAAATGTTAATTCCGTTAAAAATCTTCAAATTGTTATAGGAAAATTTGATTCAATAATAATTTTTAAATTTCTTCCTTTATAAATTATGATAGTTTTAAATTATTTCATGAAAAAAATATTTCCCTCAAAGGGTTTTACTGATTATTTTCAACTATGCCAACAACCTTTTGGGATATTATTCTTTATTGAGGTTGATTTTTTATAAATAGAATCTTAAATATTGTATTGAATTCCTTATGATATGATTGATTGTGAATTTGATATGTTTATTCCATTCATGGTTTATGGTTGAAGTATTGAAATTTCGTGTTATAATTTTAATTCGAATGATTTTTCCATGTTTCAACATTTTCATATGAGGAATGCAGTGGACTTAGTAAGTGATAGGTGGAGCCTGCTATAGCTCCTCGATGAATAGGTAGGTCTCATAAGACGAACTAGTGTATTGGCATGAGGGCATGGCAAAAATTTTATTTGTAGTCTTATCATGAAGCCTTGACTATGTGGTAATGATGTCTGATATTAGGCATTCCCTCAATATGAAATTAGTTATTACATGTGATTATTCGACTAGTAGAATTTACATGTTCATGTTTATATGGTTATTTTTTATTTATTATTGAGATATTATATTCATGTTATTTTTAAAAGGTTGTTGTGTTTTTATTACACACCATTCATTAAAATAATATAGATTCGGTTAAATTATTTACCCTTATAGAGCATCTAAGCTTACCCCTTTCTTATGTTTTATTTTCCCAGGATTCAATGAAATGTCTTATGATTGATATGCAGGTCAAAGCTATGGGAATAATGGCATTGTCAATGGATTATGTATGTTGTGTTTTATGTTATAAATTTTAATGTCACATTCATGTATGTAATCTATTTTCAATGACTGTTAAACTGATCGGTACATTGGGAGTTGATTCCTTGTAATGATGCCAATTTATTATAATAATGCACCGACTCCAGGATTATGGGGTCGGGGCATTATAGTTGTTATTAGAGGAAGTTTAGAAATAATTTTGGAAACTATATTTAGAAATACTATAATTAGAGAACATTACAGTAAGACAGAATCTGAGGATTATTTTAGATGAACATCCAAGAATTTGGGTAATGTAGAGATTTTGTGAGTTTTCTAAGAAATACATCCTTTTCGGGTTACGAGCAGGTAGAAGCTGCTCTGGCACAAATATACCCAGGACTGGAAATTCTGACAATGAGTTTCGGTCTTGACTGGAGGTATCCTGGTACATGGCAAGGGGCCTTCCTACACTCTTGGTTACGACACTCCCAGGGGATATTCTTATGATAATTAAAATTTTCTTTACAATCCATTATAAAGTATTTATTACTAAATATGTCACCAAAGAAACCCTTTTATGATTATAAGACTAGATGTGAGAAAATATTCAATTACTGTTTACAATTTTTGTAGTTTTGGATTATACATTATGATATGATCTAAACTAGTGTATTTCATCATTTAGAAATGGTTCCTAATATAAGGAATGCCAACTCCAATAATACTAAAAGGTGCTGCATGGGAGCTCTCAAATAAAGTGTGATTTCATGGGTACTTGGGTGCAGAAGAGTGGATGACCAAGGTCGTCTCTCAAAGGAGAAGGTAAATTAAAACAACTTGTTAAAGGTATTATAAAAATAAAATAAAAGTGAATAAAAACACTAATTAAAAGGATGGGGTTTTTTTATCATTTATAAAACTATAAGAAGTTTTCTGGATGAAGGTTTTTTTTTTAATTTTGAAATAATGTTCGATTAAAAAGACACCACAAGAAGATGTTTTTCAGAGAAAATATATTAAAAGGCATAATAAATCTAACTATACTTCTTCATTTAATTATTAATCATTGTACTTTAAATTAACATCCACTTAATTATGTTCCCCTAACTTTTTATCCCCCAAAACCTATGATAAATTACCTTACCACAAAGATGATGTGAATTAACCCCTAGGCTATCTTCGGAACATGTAATCACAACACGCTATTTTGATTGATTTCAACGGATAGCTTATGGTCAATGGTAAATTAATTCACATATCCATTCTGCTAATTTGTACTAATTGAGTTTAGGGATTATGTTTAAACTCTACAAATTAATATCGTGTGGTTTTGAATTACCAGTTAAGGTTGTGCTCTCACAGTTCACACAATTCCTAACCTCGCGTGTTTTGTGTTAACTGTTCAATTGCTCGATCAGTTTCATTTAAATTAAAAATTACATTAATATATCATAATATTTTAATTTGAACATCTCATTAATTCAAAATAAATAAATGAATAAGAATATAGGTCGATTGATTAGTAAAAATAACAACTCTTTCATGGGTGGCGTAGTTATCCCAGAAACGTTTTTCATGTGAAAATATTTAGAAATTATAAAACCCAATCTCATTTCAACTCTTGATTCCAGCCAAATTAGGAAGATTAATGAAGAATTAATCAGAGGAAAACAATGGAATATATAAGAAAATAGGAAATAGAATATGAATGAAGAATTTTATTATGAAAACATAAATATTATAAAGCAAGAAAGAGAGGAAGGCTTCGATGAAAGGATCCTTAATTCAAGATCTCCCAATATGAGTATAAGGAGTTACATAACCAATAATGTGGTGAGAGGACTCCTATATAACTCCAAAATGGCAGCACTTCACTCCTTGGTTGAACTTCTAAATGAGTTTCCCAAGGTATTCTTTTATAGGAAAATCGTACGGTGGTTTTGAGAACACAGATTGTGTAAAACTAGTTGGCTCGTAGTTTTCTGCCCATAAAAAGTAAATCCACTCTTTTTAAAAAACTATAAATTTATATCCCCACATTAGGAATATACCCACCAAATTTTTGGATCCATTTGGACAATCACATCTGGAGATATTGATAAAATACAAAACACTACTTTTGACTTGTGCAGATTTGATTCCCTTGAGAGGAAAGTTCGGATGGGAATTTTAGAAGCCAAATGAGACTTTGGTTCCTTAATATGAAATTTATCCCATTATGTTTTGGAGAGGGACACAAAATATCATCCCATTTGGAGTCTAGTAATTTTATAAATGTGTAAAACAGTGGACATTTGTCTTTGGGATTCCATGCATTTTGGCCCATTACCCTTCTAGATCATCTCTAACCCTCCAAATCACCTCCTCCTACAAATAAATAACCAAAACAAGAATAATTGAAATTGTTAAAAGTGATAAAAATTTAATAATTTAATCAAATGGGATGTGCAATTTTAGATAATATTTTTAATTTTAAATACAAAACTAGTCTAAAAAAGTGATGTCGGGGTGAAATAATGTAGTGAATTGCGATGTGATCACACACCCATTCTTACCCTTTTCACTCCTGGGAAAAATCACTTATCATGTATTCCAAAAAAATTGTGAAAAGTAAAAATCAATATCAAAACAATTTTTTAAACACAAATCCTCAAGATTCAACAATTCCACACCCATAAACAAAGTACACCATTCCTCATAAAATCCATTATTTCAAGTTCTCCGTTTATAATATTCTATATATTTCCACATCATTTGTACTCCTAAGAACACAAAACACTGACCTCACTTTCATTTTATCTCATAATAAAAATGTAAATTTCTCAGCAATGTATTTCTCATTAAAAAACTACAAGGGTCACCATATACTTGATAAAATCCTTCATCTCCACCTTACGTAAGTCAAGGATATATATTTATCATGAGGAAATTCCTAGGTTATTCTGTGGCTTTTGGTTGGTAGGATTTTGATGTGAAAAATTCTGAGGCTGAATGAGGAGGGATTGACTCTATTTGAAGGAAAATTTCATTAATCTAATTTTCACTTAAATAATGTCTCCTCCTCAATCCCCTTATCATCAATTCAATGCCATAATCCTGGAAAGTTATGGAAAGTTTACACTATTCATCATTTCAGCAATAAAAATGTCAATATTTTCTAAAATAGTTTTTTGTGAATGCTCTAGTTAGGCACTGTTTTATTTTATTGAAGATCTAGAAAGACACAACTTCACTTGTCATGAACGCTCCAGAAGAGGAAGAACATTCAACAGAATGATTTTTTTACAACAGAAAACACATCTCTTAATAATTTAATTTTCCACCCAATTTATCACATAATATGGTATCAAAACAAAAGACAGCTTCCCCCACACATATGTTCAACTAGATTATGTAATTTCATTTGAAGAGTTGGTTTGATAGGGAAAATTGGCTTATAAGGTGGATAACCTAACTGGTTGTTCATGGATTCTATGAGAAAAAAGGATTAAATTTTCACGGTATTCCATTATAAAAAAATGATTCTTTGAAATATGGGAATTAATACCAAACAAATGCCTCAATCATTTAAAAAATATGTACCTTAAACCCTCAAGTTTTTACAGGAACAAATCAAATTATGGTTAAATCAAGCATGGTTTGTTTCTCTCAAGAAGTGAGGTAAATGTAAAGAATATGAAAAGAAATGGTTTAGAATCCTCATATGAAAGTGATTTCAAATGTAAAGATAGTGAGATGTGGCATGGGACTCAAAATTCAGAGTACTTTTAATGGAATTACTATAGATTTGAACTTGAAACAAATTCATTTTCAACATTCATTTTTACATAGTTTCAAGGGATAAATTGTTTCACTTATTTATATGGATTTCAAAATGGTGATGAGAATCATTTTGGCTTAAAATTTTCAAAAACACTAAAAAATTGAAAAATAAACACACAAAATTTGAAAAACACCCAATTTTTTTAAATCATTGAAAAATAGGAAAACAATTGAAATTACTAAACTAAAAGGTTCCCTCCCCCATTCCTAAAATATTGCATTGTCCTCAATGTGAACCCATGAGATGATATATCCACATTAAATGAAGAATTTGTAATAAGACAAATAATATAAAATTGAAAGGGTTAGGAACAGCCTGTTATGATCTTGTGATGATGGGGTCATGCAGGGTGATGAAATCCACTACATCAGTAAGAATTCCCTCAATGAATTTCTCCAAACGTTTACCATTGACTATAAAGATCCTTCCAGTTTTATATTAATCTATCTCCATTGTAACATGAGGAAAACAAATTAGATACAATATAAGGATGTAACCACCTAGAACACAACTTATCTGGAATTAGCTTCAGTCGTGAACTATAGAGCAAGACTTTCTCTCTAACTTCAAATTCTCTTTTATGGATAATTTTCTTGTGAGCTGCTTTTGATCATTCCTTATAGAGCTTTGAGTTATCATATGAAGACAATCAAATATCTTCAAGAACTTTAATTTTTTTCTTCCTTTGGATTCAAGCTTGGGCCATATCCATGTTGCATTTCGTTATAGCCCAATAAGCGAAATGCTCAAATTTCAATGGGAGATGACACGTTTTACAAAAAAAATCCAAAATGGGGACATACCAATGGGTGTCTTGTTTTCTGTCCTATAATCCCAAAGTGTATCATCCAAGAACTTGCTCCAATCATTCCTATTCGACTACAAAAAATTCTCAAAAACGTTTTTCAACTCCCTGTTTTAAACCATAGCCTAACCATTTGTTTGGGGGTGGTATGGTGTTGATGTTTTGGGTGTCACGCCGTACTTCCAAAGGAGGGAATCCAAATTATGATTGAAAAAGTGTGTCCCTTGGTCACTAATGATGGCCTTCAGTACTCCAAACCTTCAAAAAAACTGTGCTCTGAAAAATTCCACTACAACATGATAATCACCAGTCCTGGTGGCCTTAGCCTCCACCCATTTTCTCACATAATCAACAGCAACCAAAATATAATGAAACCAAAGGAACTAAGAAAAGGACCCATAAAATTTATTCCACACACATCAAAAATTTCACAGAATAATATGGGTTGTTGAGGCATCTCTTGTATCCTAGAAATGTTTCTCGCATGTTGGAAATGTGAGAAAGGCTTACAATACACATGACCATCATGGAATAAGCTAGGACAATGTAATATCAAGTCTAAAACCTTCATATCTATCTTTTGGGGTCCAAAGTCTCCACCACAAGAAATTTTATGACATAATTGTAGAACAGACGCAAACTCATGATCCGGAACACACCTCCTAATAACTTGGTCACTACACATGCACCATTAGTATGGATCACCCCAAAAATAAAATATTGACTCACTCTTTAATTTTTGGACTTTATGATTCATAACATTTTTAGGGATTTTATAGGAAAAAAGGTAGTAAACTAAATCTACATACCAAGGATGCATACCAGAGATGGAATAAAGATACTCATCATGGATAGTGTCATGAAGTGGTACCTCATCCAAGGTGTAATCTATACTCTTGTTGTCTCCCACCATGTTTTCTGACCCCTTATTTTCCTTTATCACAATATAAAAATATTGAAGAAGTAAAATCAATAGGATTATCCTAGGCTTTGCATCTGGCTTCTTCAAGAGGTACCTCAAAG
Organism: Viscum album; assembly: GCA_963277665.1. NCBI lineage: Eukaryota > Viridiplantae > Streptophyta > Magnoliopsida > Santalales > Viscaceae > Viscum > Viscum album. The sequence continues at coordinate 1,345,539,034 of OY728123.1, forward strand.
CTTCATGGTCATATGAAAAAACAACTACTTTAGAGCCTAATAAATATTAATGGAATTTAACTAAAGTGAATATGATAGAAAGAAACTCATTTTCCATGGTTGTGAAGTTTGATTGGGCTGAATCTAATTTCCTCAATGCATAATCAATCACATGTGAACGCCCCTCCACCCTCTGAGATAAGATATCTCCAACTCCAATGTTAGAGGAATCACACATAAGATCAAAAGGAAGCTCCCACCATGGGGGATTTATGATCTTTGTAGCGTTCTTACTCTTCTTTATCTCATCAAAGGAAGTCCTACAATAATCTTCATACACAAAATCATAATCCTTTTGAAGTGATTGTGATATAGGAAGTGCAATATTACTAAAATCATTGATGAAGTGCCAATAAAATACTACATACCCTAGGAAAGATCCAAAATCACACACACATGAAGAATATATTAAGGATGAAATAATGACTATCTTAGATATATCAACCTCTATCCCATGTTTTTACACTACATGACCTAAGAAAATGCTATGATCTACCCTGAAATGACACTTTTCAAAGTTAAAGACTAGATTATTTTTAATACAATGATTCAACAGCCTTCCAAAACTAAATAGACATTCATAAAATGAGGATCCATACATAGTTAAAGCAACCATAAATACCTCCATGTAGTTCTCAACAAAATAAAAAAAATATTCACCATGCATCTATGAAAGGTACCAGGGGTGTTTCAATGTTCAAATGGAATCCTTCGATAATAAAACGTATCGAATGGAAAAGTTAATGTTTTCTTCTCCTTATCCTTTAGATCAATAAGAACCTGAAAATATCTAGAAAATCCATCCAAGAAACAATAATGTGTCTTCCCAGCTAGTCTCTCAATCATTTTATCAACAAATGGGAGGGGAAAATGGTCCTTGTGGGTGGACTGATTTAGTTTCCTATAATCAATATACAAAATCCAAATGTTTTGAATCCTCATCAGAACTAACTCGTCCTTCTCATTGTTGACAACTGTAACATCACTTTTATTAGGTACAACCTAAATAGGGCTCACCCACTGGGAATTTGAAATGGGATAGATTATACCAAACATAATCAATTTTTCAACCGCTTTATTAACAACCTCCAAAAGTGTGGGATTGAGTCTCCTTTGTGACTACCTAACCGACTAAGCCACATCCTTCAAAAGAACCCCATGCCTGAAAATGGAGGGGCTAATACCCGATATGTCATCTGAGGTCCATCTAATTTCCTTAATGTTCTCCCTAAAAAGATTCAAATGTTTTTATTCATGTTCAAAAGAGAGATTGTTAACAATGATAACATGTAATCTTTTACCACTCGACAAGTATAAGTATTTGATATTAGTTTTCAATGGATTGAGTTCCAATATAGGGTGGTGTTGTATATATGGAAATAGTGAAGGAACTGAAATATGTGCACAAAGAGCATCACCATCAGAATAGATATCATCAGAATCAGAAAATAGTTCATCAAATCCATCAATATACTCAACAGCCTTATCATAATCAGAGTTCACATGATCAAAATCAGAAAATGAATCCATTTCAAAATCAAATTTAAGATATTATTTTACAATAGAAATGGGTGTGGAAGTACTCTTATACATCAAACTAGAACCAATACTCACAATCAACATAAGCATTGGATAATCAAATTCCACGGGGTTTCTATTTTTTGGTTCAAAACTGGAGATAAAAAATGCGAAATGGGCCTCTGAGGGGAACTTGAGAGATTCTATAACATTAAATATCACAATTTAATCCCCAAAATCCATGGAAATTGTACCCTCATTGACATTTATGATATTTTTTATAGTTTTGAGGAAGGTTCTACCGAACATAATGGGATCATGTGAAGTTACTTGATCTTCCTCCATGTTATGTACATAAGAATATACTAGGAAGATCGCATATCTTAGCCAAACAAGTACATCCTCAAGGACTCCCCATAGATATGTCATAGCTCTATTTTCCAACTACACCACTAATCTTGTCAGCTTCAACTCACCAACCTATAATTAACGGAATATAGAGTGAGGCATCACATTTATAAAAGCTCCCTAATCACAAATAGAATCATAAAAGTGAAACTCCCCTATAGTGCATGGTATGGTGAACATCCTCATATCCTTGAACTTTGTTGGAATTGTTAGAGTTTGTGTAATGAGTGATGAAAATTCCTTCCAAGATTGACCCTATCATTTCCAATGATCCCTCTTCGATTGGTACAAATCTCTTTTAAGAATTTCGCATACCTTGGGATTATCTTGATGGATTCAAGTATAGGAATGTTGATCTCCACCCACTTGAATGTGTCCAAAACATCCTTTTTCATTACCACTTCTACTATTTTCTTGGTTTGAACAACCATATTTGGAAAAGGAAGGGGTTTAGGTTGAACATAATTAATATGTTTTTTACCATTATCTTTCCCCTTTTGTAGCTCATCAGCTGGTTTTGAATAGGGATTCTCCAAAGTTGAAGTGAATCTCATTACAATGATATGTGCAGATGTAGTAGTTGTTTTCTTCTCACTTCTCAATATGATGGCACTAAAATTCTCCTTGGGATTTGTAGTAGGTTGGGAAGGTATATTTTTGGAGTTCTTAATTACCAGTTCATGGAGGTCAGTAGTAATCTGTCTCATTTGATTCTTCAACTCCCTCAGCTCTTAACCTAGACTTGTCAGCTCATTCAGTTGATTAAGAGCAAAAAAATTTTCAAAAGATCGTCATTGTTAGAATCTACATTTAGTTGAGATTTCCATTGTTGTTGACTTATTTATGCTTGAGCTTCAAATCTCCTTTGGGGTTGTTGGAAAAAAATTTGGTAAGGTGGAGGTTGAAGGAAGTTTTGTTGAAAAGGGGGCCTTTGTTGTTTTCCAGAGCCATACCTCATGTTCGATTGATCCATCCACACTTTGTTATATGTTGGACCAAATGAATCAAACCTATTTTGGGGATATAGTTTTTGTTGTTACTACTGATATGGTCTCCCAGGAAATACTACTGCACAATACTCTTACTTTTGTAACTGGGAGAAACAGTCAGTTAGGTGGTATGTTTTAGTGAAAATTCCACATGGCCTAATAGGAATGGGTTTGGGATGTTTTCTGAGCCAATGAAATCTACTCACTATAGTGTTCAATTCATATAACATAGTATCAATCATCGATTTTCATGAGAACAAGTACTTACCTGATGTAGTCCTCGAACATGAGGTGTACCTCGATCACAAAATAATTGAGTATTTTGGGCCATTTTTTCAATCAATGCACGTGAATATACTAGTGTCTTGTCCGCCATTTATCCTCTAGTTGCGGCATCCACCATACTTCTCTCCATAGGTTTGATTCCTTCATAGAAGTATTGGAATAGGAGTTTCTCACTGAATTGGTGATGTGGGAAGCTTACACACACATTATTAAATCGCTCCCAGTACTCATACATCAACTCTACATGTGATTTCTAGATCCCAAAGATCACTTTGTAATGGATGTGGTCATTTATGTAGGAAAAAATCTCTACAATAAATGAAGTTTCACATCGTTCTTGTAAAGACCCATAAAATTCAAGAGAAAGTTTTTCTTAATTTTCTTTGGGATTTTACCAGAACGCAGTTTTTGACGTCACCTGATTCCAAGGACTGGTGTGCCCTGAATTTTTATCCGATGTTCAGCTTGGGTACGTTCTGTGAACGAACGAGGGGGTTTTCCTAACTTTTGAACTGGTGCTCGGAATCGAATTCCGAGGGCACCGATGGAATCGCAGCACAGGTAATTGCTTAAGAACACCTTTTCTGGGGTTGCGTTTGCTCAGTAGGAGTTATTAAAAAATTGTGGAAGGTAAAATAAAATTGAGCTACAATTTTATTTCTTTTTAAGTGGATATATCCTTTGAGTGGAAGTTGGAGAAATACCCATGAGAGGTTAAGAGGGCGGTGGGGCCCACACAAACTCCAGCCCTTCATTTTCCCTAACTCCCTTAACCCTTGATTTAATATGACAACATAGGTTTAATTACATAAGTTATTTAATTTTTGAATTTGAAATGAAATATTTGCTTATGTGTTTATTAAATAAGACTAAGACTTATTTCGTGAGGGGTTAGTTTGTTGTTCGAGAGGATTTGGAGAGTAAAGCTCTAAGTTCCGAAGAACGTTCTTTCTCCTTGAAGGATGCGAAGAACACACCGTCGCTGACAAAGAACGCTGACCTCCGATGATGGACGGCGGTGAGAGACGTCTTCCTCCGAGATCGACGACGCGATGGTGTTTACTGCGATGCAAACGACCCTCTCCTTCCGCGATGTGTTCTTCCGCGACGTTCAATTCCGCGACGAACCTTAGTTCAATGATTTCATCAAGGTAGGGGATTAATTGTGTTTGTTCATGAATAATTCCGTCATCATTCTTCGTTTTCAAATTGGATCACCTATTATCGCAATAACGGGAGGAGGTTCGACCACATGAACACAGCCGACTCTCCTCCCCCCTTGATACTTGAATTTGTTGCGGCCCGAGCAAGGCATGGCAGTGTCGTTGCACCATGCGGAAATAATAAAGAATGGCCGGAGAATTGCGGCACCGTCGCCCCATGCTGTTGAAGTCGAAAAAAGTTGTGGCGGTCCCGCGGTAGTAGCAACCGGTCAGCCGGTTACCGAGAAGGTCGGGGGTCGTAACCCCCGGCTGGCTGAAGGAGCGACCCCCCACATGGGGGCCACAGTTACACAACAGGGGGGAATCACCCCCCCTTCCTCTCGGCCGTTTCGGGAGAGCCGCCTAGCCATGCTGGCCGGGCCGGGATGCGCCCAGGCCGGGCCGGGCCGCGCCGGTCGGGTCGGGTCGTTCCCTAATGGGCCAGACCCGGATCGGGTCAACCTGGTTCGGGCCGACCCAGGGGGTATCGGGCCGGGTCAGACCGGGCTCGAACCCCCTTTTTTCGGACTTCTTTTGGTCTTTTACCCATAACATGTGCTACAGACCTCCGAATGATGCACTGTTAGTTTCGATGCGATCCTTGGATCGAGACGGTCGTTTCAGCATATTACACTCAAGGTTTCGGAGAACTTTGTGTTCATCCAGGTTGGTTCGAACACGAAACCAATCGGGCCCTCGGAGCGGAAACGCTTATAACTTGATCTCCGGACGTCCGATTGATGTGCCATCGACTTTTTTGTATTCCTCTTAGTGAGACAGACCTTTTGTCTTACTCTGCTCAAGGTTTTCATGCAGTTGGAGTATAGCCGGGTTGGTTTTGACTTAAAAACCAACCGGGCCCCTGGAACGAAAAAGGCAGTAACTCTCAGATCGGGTGTCCGAATGACACGCCGTCTGTCACGTTGAGTTCCTGTTGATGATATGGAACTTTTTTGATACATCAACTCCGGACTTCGTGTCAGTTGATGTATCAACCCCTCGGTTCTTGGAGCGTACTCTCCCCGAACGAGCTTGCTGTGTGCGGGAACCCTAGAGCTGGCTGCGACTGCGACGACGATGACAACTGTATAGAAATCCTCCGTGGATTCGACAGCGATGACTACAGCACTGAGGGATCCTATTTGGATCAGTACTACCGATCTTTTGTGGGTCATATCCTGTGTGGCTCAGTGCTCAGCGGTCTTGTGTGGGCCAGCGCATATCGATCCTGTGTGGGTCATTGTGGGGGTTAATACCAATTGATCCTTTTTTGGTCATTGTGGGGGTTAGTACCTATCAATCCTTTGTCGGTCATTGCGGGGGTTAATACCTATCGATCCTATGTGGTTCTTATGGCTTAGATGAATCAGTGGCTACATCCGATCATCTCTATCGTCTTACGAAGAAGTATACCTGTGTGTGCTGAGTCTTGACTTCCAATCTTTATCTTCGATAAGATTGACTTGATATCTCTGTGGATTACGTTATGATTTACTATGTGGATTGGGTTGTGAATTCCTATGTGGAATGGGTTATTTTTTCCTGTGTGGACTGGGTTGTACTTGGGCTCGGATGTTGGAGTTGAACTGGAATTGATGACTAAGGTGTATGTATGGGAATATACTTATGTAGTGTCGAATGTTACTTTGTGATTGTATATTTCCTTTGTGGATTATCCTTTGTGGATTTTGGGGGACCTTTTGGGGTCTCGGGGTCCCTAATGAGTAGCATATACTCACCCCTTCACGGGTTATGCCCGCACTATGTTGTGTTGGATGCAGACGACGGAGAGCGCTGATCATGGCTGAGGCTAGTGGAGCGAGTCGGTACCTAGAGGTGGACCACTGGGCGGGACGTACACGGAGCGGACAGTTGGATCCGTGGAGATTTGGAGACCATCTGTACCCTCCCTTCAGGTGGGGCTTCCAGTGATGGACCTATGTGGCAAATTTACTTATAGTTGTTGTACTTTTTTTCAGTTGTACTTTACTTTCAGTTTGGGTTTGTATTCTGGCCCACTTATTTTCCCGCACTTTCTATTGTACCCAGTTTTACTTAGTGTTTACTTATGCTTGCTTACTCTATGGTGTTTGTTTACTTTACAAAGGAAATGCCTTCCCTTTTTATCGGGAATTACACCATGGTGCTAGTCGCCAGCCCCTGGCCTATGGAAGGTGGGCTTGGGGTTGTCACAGCACGGGACCCGAGGATGGGTCGTGACAAATTGGTATCAGAGGAGTTCGGTTCTACCGCAGAACTCAGGACTCTTATATTTTTCTATGTGAAGCAATAGTGTTAAGAGTATTGAGTGTGGTTATCAGTCCAGGGAGTCCAGTGTTGGTGCGGCGGCCGATGTATCCGTACTCCAGGACCCTGACTTCTGATTTCCGACTCAGTGCATGAAAACTTTGATTGCATGTGTGTCTCAAGTTTTCTTTGTGATTAATTTGTGTCAGCTCTCCAGGTATACTGTATTAACCGTGTCACACCTATTTCTTTTTAGGATGGCCCCACGATGGCAGCCAGCTAGGGTTTAGAGTTTTGTACGTGACAACTTCCCACCAAGCGACGAGGCCTCGGTGCAGGGCCCTATTACTGTGGAGGCACCGGCGGTACCACTACCCGCTGAGCCACAAATTCTAGCAGCACCAACCGCTGAGAGTGCACCTCGCCTTGGTGCACTGCACGAGTTTCAACGTTAGAGACCTCCCACGTTCCACAGGGAGACAGACCCTCAGGTAGTCGAGGATTGGCTGGAGGCAGTTGTGCAAGTTTTCAGGTTAGTGGGGGCACCAGCTGACCTCATGGTGATCCTCATAGCGAGCCTCCTGCACGTATCAACAGGAAGATGGTGGAGCTTGATGCTCCAGGTTCACGACGAGGCATCACTCCTCTGGACAGACTTTGAGAGCCTCTTCCGCTCGTAGTTCGTCCCAGAAACCCTCCGTGTGGTGCGCATCCAGGAGCTACTACAGCTGCGACATGGCAGAATGACAGTCGCCCAGTACTCGGCGAGATTTACCAACCTCTCGCGCTATTCAACGGACATGGTATGGGACCCATTCTTTCGGGCTCGGACCGTCGATCAGGGACTGAGGCACGAGATCAGGGCATCACTGATCTCTCTCAGCATTCCGACACAGGAAGGGGTACTGGAGCGAGCCCTTCTCATTAAGAGCTTTCTTACTGAGCCTACATCAGCTACGAGACCTATCACAGGGTGACACGTAGAGGAGTCTTCTGCAGCCAGTAGTAGACAGATGTCGTAGAGGTCCAGGCGGACCAGGCCATCAGGTAGACGACCACAGGATACTGGCTCGGAGGTGCGGGGAACACGCAGCAGAACCAGTCTCTATGAGTGGAAGATAGTGCTATGCATGCGGTGGGCAGGGCCACAGGGCTCATGACTGCTCGACCCGCTATGCAGAGGGGCAGCAGATGGTTGAGGGACCACCTAGGAAGAGGCATAGTTTCGACCGGGGGGGTCCGCAAGGAGTAGGTGGACGAGGCCGAGGAGCTGGTCGAGAGGTAGGTGGTGGACGACGTTTTGAGGCTCTACCACCACCACCACCACCAGGAGGTCCACCCCGACCACAGGGGAGAGCACAACTTTGGTCAGCTGAAGATTCCGATCATGGAGCTCCGGAAGCGGGTGGAAAAGTGCGGGACTAGCTCCAGGCATAGAAGCCATTGCCCATAATGCCTCTAGCTTCATTGTTTGTGTTTCCCTGTGTCATTGTACTTTGAGTTGAAGTAATAAAATACACTTACAATAGGGACATTTTCTTTCTTGTCTTTTTTATTTTAATACTAAGAGGTACCGGTTAAAAACTGTTGACTTGACCCTCACATACGAGATTCCTACTGGAGGAGACCCAGTTGCCACACACTGATGCCGACAGTGTGACTCAACCCTTCGAGGCGAGAGTAACAGTTGGATCTCTTGGTAGTAGCGTCAAGGACTTACGACGTCATCCAAGTCATGAATTAACTGATCATGATGGGATTGACTGTATTAGGCAAGGAACGTGGTTTATCTAGGGGATGAGACCATATTTATCTTCTCGGAAAAGGAGAAATCTTTGCAGCTTTACAGAACGTTGAGGAGGAAGGGGTAACCCTTCGTGTGGTCAGACAGATGTCAGCATAGCTTCTAGGAGCTGAGACAGAGATTGAAAAGTGCACCTATCTTGAAGCTATCTAAGGATGGAGTCGGGTACGTAGTTTATTACGATGCATCAGGGATAGGACTCGGATGTGTCCTGATGTAGGAGCGGGAAGTGATCGCCTATGGATCACGTCATTTGAGGTAGCATGAGCAGAACTACAGTCCCCATGACCTAGAGTTAGCAGCAATGGTCTTCGCTCTCAAGATGTGGCGACACTACCTGATGGGTGAGTGATTTACTATCTACTCTGACCACAAGAGTCTCAGGTACATCTTCTCACAGAAGGACCTGAACCTGAGACAACGGAGACGGCTCAAGTTCCTCCAGGACTATGAATTTGAGATATTATATACTTCTAGAAAGGGGAACGTAGTAGCCGATACTCTCAACAGGAGGACGGGCATTCAGCTACTTGGGGAAGTGACCGAGAAGCTAGCCGCTTTGCAGATATCTTTAGTGGATAGTGATGGAGCAGCCTTCCTACAGTCACTCATAGTAACTCCTCCACTTCCCCAGTGGGTCGGAGAGGCACAGTGTGGGGATGAAGACTGTGAGATGCGGCGTGCACAGATATCCTCAGGACAGGCAGCTGATGGATTCTCTGTGGGAGGAGAGCACGTCATCCCTTTCAGAGGACGTACCATGGTACCAGCTGCTTTACAGGAGAAGGTGCTAAGGGAGCTCCACACTTCCCCTTTAGCGGTACATCCAGGAGTGGAGAATATGTACCAGGATCTTAGACGACAGCATTGGTGGACGGGTACGCAGAAGGCTGTGGTTGAGTTCGTTTCTCGATGCCTCACCTACCAGCAGGTGAAGGCGGAGCACCAGGTACCAGCAGACTTGGGAAAACCCTTGGAGGTCCCAGAGTGGAAGTGGGACGGGATATATATGTACTTCATGACTGGACTTCCACGCACTTCCAGTGGTCATGACCCCATTTGGGTGATTGTCGACCGACTCACCAAGTCAGCCCACTTCTTACCCATCAGAGAACAGGGCTCAGTGGAGAGCTTGGGACGCCTCTACGTTCAGGTGATCGTACGGCTTCATGGTGTGCCATCATCTATCGTCTCTGATCTAGATGTTCTCTTTACTTCCCGGCTTTGGAAGGGGTTGCAGGAGGCATTAGGGACACAGCTACGTATGAGCACTGCCTTTCACCCTCAGATGGATGGTCAAACGGAGAGGACCATTCAGACTCTCGAGGACATGCTCTGTGCATGTGTCCTCGACTTTGGTCATAGCTGGGAGGATCACCTACCCTTGGTGGAGTTCGTGTACAACAAGAGCTACCACTCCACCATCGGGATGGCACAATACAAGGCATTCTATGGCCGACCTTTCAGATCACCTTTGTGCAGGACATACCCTGGGGAGTCAGCACTTGTGGGATCGAAGATGGTCTAGGCCACGACGAAGCAGGTCCTTGTCATCCAGGAGCGGAAGAGGACATCTCAGAGCTGGTATAAGTCTTATGCTGACAAAAGGTGGAGACCACTAGAGTTCGAGGATGGCGACGATGTCTTCTTGCGGGTCTCAACTCGACGTGCATTACAGAGATTGGGCTGAGGCGACAAGTTGTCTCCATGCTTCATCGGACCATTCCAGGTCCTCAGCAGGATTGGCGAGGTGGCTTATCGCCTGGCTCTACCACCTCAGTTGCACCGGGGGCACGACGTCTTCCACGTATCTTAGCTGAGGAGATACTTGCATGACCCGATGCATATCATTGACCATGGGGAGCTGGACATTGATGATGGGGCGAATTTTTTAGAGGTCCCAGTGGAGATCGAAGATCGACAGGAGTGGGTCCTACATGGACAGTCGATTCCTCTAGAGAGAATCAGATGTCAGCACGAGAACCTCCAGGAGAGCACTTGGGAGCGGGAGGCTCAGATGCATGCACAGTACCCACATTTGTTTCCCTAGTTTTTTATGTATCTTTACGGGGACGTAAAGCCCTGAGGTGGAATTAATGTAAAGACCAGTAAAAATCAAGGGAAATTTTATCTTATTTTTCTTTGAGATTTTACAAGAATGCAGTTTCTAACGACACCTGATTCCGAGGCCCGGTGTGCCTGGAATTTTTATTTGAAGATTAGCTCGGGTACATTCAGTGAACGAATGAGCGGGTTTTCCTAACTTTTGAACCGGTGCTTGGAATCGAATTCTGAGGGCACCGATGGAATCACAGCACTGGTAATTTCTTAAGAACACATTTTCTGGGGTTGCGTTTTCTCAGGAGGAGTTGTTAGAAATTTGTGGAAGGTAAAATAAAATTGATCTACAATTTTATTTCTTTTTAAGTGGTTATATCCTTTGAGTGGAAGTTGGGGAACTACCCATGAGAGGATAAAAGGGCGGTGGGGCCCACACGAACCCCACCCATTCATTTTCCCTAACTCCCTTAACCCACCATTTATTATGATAACATAGGTTTAATTACTTAACTTATTTAATTTTTGAATTTCAAATGAAATATTGGCTTGTGTGTTAATTAAATAAGACTAAGTCTTATTTAATGAGAGGTTAGTTCATTGTGCAAGAGGATTTGGAGAGGAAACCTCTAAGTTCCGAATAACGTTCTTCCTCTTTGAAGGATGTGAAGAACGCCCCGCCGCTGACAAAGAACACCGACCTCCGATGACAGATGATGGTGAGAGACGCCTTTCTCGGAGATCGACGACGCGAAGTTGTGTACCGCAATGCCGACGACCCTCTCCTTCTACGACGCCTTCTTCCGCGACGATCAATTCCGCAACGAACCTTAATTCAACGATTTCATAGAGGTAGGGGATTAATTTTTTTTGTTCATGAATACTTCTGTCGCCATTCTTCATTTTCAAATTGGACCTCCTGTTATCGTAATAACGGGAGGAGGCCGGACCGCACAAACATGACCGATTCTCCTCCCCCCTTGATGCTTGAATTTGTTGCGGTATGAGCATGGCAGCGCGGTGCCGTTGCACTGCGTGGAAATAATAAAGAATGGGCAGAGAAGCGTCGCGCCGTCGTGCAGCGCCGTTGAAGTCGAACAAAGTCGTGGCGCCGTTGCGCCACGCCGGAGAACCTCAAAGATGCCATGTCCGGAGTAGGGACGCGGTGGAGGGGCGCGGAGCCGTCGCACTGCACTGTTCAGACCAAGGCTGTGGTGGAGAAGGGAGTGGCAGCCGGCTTCTGGTCGCCAGAGCAGGAGGGCGGGACTGCGGCGGTCCCGCGACAGCAGCAACCTGCCGGCCGGACCGGTGCGGCCGGTCCCCGAGAAGGCCGGGGATCGTAACCCGCGGTTGGCCGAAGGAACATCTCCAACATGGGGGATGCAGGTACACAACAGGGGACAACGCCCCCCCCCCCTTCTACTCGGCCATTTCGGCCAATCCACCTGGCCACACTGGCCAGACCGAGCGCGCCAGGCTGGACCGGGCCGCACCCAGGTCGGGTCGGGCCGCGCCCAGGCCGGTCCGGGCCGCGCCCACCAGGCCAGGCCATGCCCACCAGGCCGGGCCATGCCCTAATGGTCCAGACCCGGGTCGGGTCGACCCAGGGGGTATCGGTTCGGGTTGGATCGGGCCCGAAACCCCTTTTTTCGGACATCTTTTGGTCTTTTTCCCATAACTTTGGCTACGAAACTCCGAACGACGCATCGTCAGTTGCAATGCAATCCGTGGATCGAGACGGGCATTTCGGTATATTACAATCAATGTTTCAAAGAACTTTTGGTTCAGCTGGGTTGGTTCGAACACGAAATGAACCGGGCCCTCGGAGCGGAAACTCTTATAACATGAGTTCCGGATGTCCGATTGATGTGTCGTCGACTTTGTTGGATTCCTCTTAGCGAGATGGTCCTTTTGGCTTACTCCACTCGATGTTTGGACGCAGTTGGAGTACGGGAGGGTTTTTTTTTACTTAAAAATCAACCAGGCCCCTGGAACGAAAAATCCAATAACTCTCAGACCGGGCGTTCGAATGACGCGCCGTCTGTCACGTTGAGTTCCTGTTGACGATACGGAACTTTTTGGATACATCGACTCCGGAATTCATGTCAGTTGATGTATCATCCCATCGGTTCGTGGAGCGAGACCTCCCCGAACGACCTTACTATGTGTGGGAAACCTAGAGCTTGCTGCGACTGCGATGACGATAACGACTGTACAGAAATCCTCCGTCGATTCAACAGTGATGACTACAACACTCAGCGATCCTATGTGGATCAGTACTACCGATTCTGTGTGGGTCAGATCCTATGTGGGTCAGTGCTCAGCAGTCCTGTGTGGGCCATTGCATACCGATCCTGTGTGGGTCAGATCCTGTGTGGGTCATTGTGGGGGTTAGTACCTATCGATCCTTTGTGGGTCATTGCGGGGTTAGTACCTATCGATCTTTTGTGGGTCATTGTGGGGGTTAGTACCTATTGATCCGGTGTGGGTCCGACGGCTTAGATGATTCAGTGGCTACACCTGATTATCTCTGTCGTCTTACGAAAAATTATACCTGTGTGAGCTGAATCTTGACTTCCAATCTTTATCTTCGATAAGATTTACATGATATCCTATGTGGATTACATTATTCTTTCTTGTGTGGATTGGGTTGTGAATTCCTATGTGGAACGGGTTATGTTTTTCTATGTGGACTGGGTTGTACTTGGTCTAGGATGTTGGAGGTGAACTGGAATTGATGACTTAGGTATATGTAGGGGCATATACCTAATTAGTGTCGAATGTTACTTCGTGATTGTATCTTTCCTTTGTGGATAATACTTTGTGGATTCTTGGAGACCTTCAGGGGTCTCGGGGTCCCTACTGAGTAGCGTATACTCACCCCTGCATGGGCTATGCCCACACTATATTGTGTTGGATTCAGACAACGGACAACGTTGATCGTGGCTGAGGCTTGTGGAGTGAGTCGGTACTTGGAGGTGTAACACTGGTTGGGACGTACACGGAGCGGATGGCTGGACCCATGGAGATGTGGAGACTATCTATACCCACCCTTCAGGTGGGGCTTCCAGTGACGGACCGACATTGTAGCTTTAGTTACAGTTGTTGTACTTTATTTCCAGTTGTACTTTACTTTCAGTTTGGGTTTGTATTCTAGCCCACTTACTTTCCCGGACTAGCTATTGTACCCAGTTTTACATAGTGTTTACTTCTGCTCGCTTGCTCTGTGGTGTTCATTTACTTTACAAAGGAAATGCCTTCCCTTTTTATCAGGAATTATTCCTTGGTGCTAGTCACTTGCCCCTGGCCTATGGAAGGCGGGGGTGGGGTAGTCATGGCACGTGCCCCGAGGACGGGTCTTGACATTTCCAACATGTTACATCTTTAGGTTCTAAATAATACATCTAGTATTTTGTAGCTCCATCAAGAAAAAATCGGAATGCTCTTTGATTTATTTGATCATAAAATTAATTTTAAGGATGAGAAAACCACATTAAATTATTTTAAATGTATATTTCAATCCACACCAGTTAATCCATGAAAAATTTGAAGAAGCTGATTTATCCAAGATTTCAGTTCATTGTCTGATTAGAGATTTGGGTATGCAATGAAATTTGGTTGATAGTTAATGTCTGGGGCATCAGACTCTAAAATAGTTCTATTAAGTTCATTTCAATTATTTTCAGCCATTGGTTCTTGTTTTATGGTTGAATTTTATTTTCTTTTAATTTCCATGTTCTTAGAGTGGAGGAATTATCTAACTAGTTGAATGTTGAAACTGCTCGAAGATTGTGAATATCTGATTTGATCCCTAAGGTTGCATTCAAACATATGGTCAATATCTATGAGATAATTGGGATTAGTTCATGTCATAAATCAATGAATGATAAAAAAATAAATTAATAAAATTGGTGCATAATAAATAGAAAATAATTTTGAGTTGGTTTGATAAAAATAAAAGAAGATAGTAAGAGAAGAGAAAAAAACCTGAAAATGGGAAAGAAGAATGAAAGAGGAGAAGAAAATAATTAAATGAAAAATAAAATAAATACCTCTAATTGGTTGAATACATTACTTTCCTCCCCAGAAACGATGCCAATTTGAATGGTGTTATCGTGGGCGATCTCAGATGAACTGTGATTTCTTGGGAACTTGGGTGTAGTAGAGTGGCTGACCAAAGTTATCTCCCAATAGAGGAAGTAAATTAAAACAACTATGTAAAGGTATTATTAAAATTAAATAAAATATAAAAAAACACTACTTTAAAGGATGGGTGGTTTTTAATCATTTATAAAACTAGATGAAGTTTACTGGAAAAAGATTACCTTGTTTTGTTTTTAATTTTCAAATGATGTTTGGTTAAAAAGACACCAAAAGAAGATGTTATTCTTAGAAAATATTTTAAAAGGCATAATCCATCTTACTATACCTCTTCATTTACTTATTAATCAGTATCATTTAAATGAACATCCACATAAGTATACTCCCTTAACTTTTTAACCCTCAAACCCAACAAGAATTAACAATACCACAAAGATGAAGTTAATTAAACCCTAGGATATCTTCGGAACATGTAATAACAGCACCCTTCATTGATTAAAGTTATAAGGATAGATAGTGTTCAGTGGTAAATTAAGGCACATATACATTCTGTAAATAAGGACTAATTGAGTTCATGGATTATGTTTGAACTCTATAAATTAATCATGTGTGGTTTTGAATTACCGGTTAAGGTAGCTCTCTAATAGTTCACACAATTTCCGACCTTGCGTGTTTTCTGTTAACGGTTCAATTTATTTCTTAGTTTCATTTAAATTAAAAAATAAATTAATAGATAATAACATGTGAATTACAGTAGCTCATTGATTAAAAATAAATGAAGGAATAAGGATATATGTCGATCATTTACAAAAAATAACCACTCATCCACGAGTGGTGTAGTCATCATAGAAACGCTTTTCATGTGCAAAGGATTAGAAAGTGTAAAACCCAATCTCGTTTATGCTCTTGATTAAATCCCAATTAGTAAGATTAAGGAATAATAAAATAGAGGAAAACAGGGGAATATAGAAGAAAATAAGAAATAGAAGAGGAATAAAGAAGTTTATTATGAAAAAATAAATATTACAAAGAAAGAAACAGGGGAAGGATTCAATGAAGGGATCCCTGATTCAAGATCTCCCCTATGAGTATAAGGAGTTACAGAACATCTTTGGTGGTGAGAGGAATCCTCTATAACTCCAAAATGAAATCACTTATCTCATTGGCAAAACATCTAAATGAGGTGCCTATGGTGTTCTTTTATAGGCAAATTGGAAGGTGGTTTTGATCACATAGATTGTGTAAAACCATTTGGATCGTATTTTTAGGCCACTATAAAGTAGAATCTCACTATGGAAAAAACTAGAAATTTGTATCCCCACATCATGAATATCTCCAATAAAAGTTGTGCTCCATTTTTACAATCACATATGGAGATATTGGTAAAATAGAGAATGCTTCTTTTGACTTGTCAAGATTTGATTTCCTTAATAGATCAGTTCGTATGGGAATTTTAGAAGCCGAATGAGGCTTGGGTTCCTTCATATGAAATGTATCCCATTATGATCTCGAGTGTACCACAACATTTCATCCCATTTAATGGCACATATTTTTATCAATTTTCAGAAAAATGGACACATGTCTTTGGGATTCATGTAGTTTGGCTCATTTCCCTTCTGGATCATCTCCGACCCTCCAAATCACATCCTCCTACAAATAAATCACCAAAACAATAATAATTTCCATTTTCAAAAATTATAAAAATTTAAGAATTTATTCAAATGGGATGTGAAATTTGAGATAAATTTTGTAATTTTAAAAACAAAACTAGTTTAAAATAGTGATGTAGGGGTGAAATAATGTAGTGAATTGTGATACGATCAAATACGCCTGATCTAAAGAGTAAGAAGGATCATTTATTTCAAGGTATTATGCCATAATTTAGAAGGTAAATAATCTCACATGTATTCTCATCATATGAATAAATATTTTCATGTCTTAATAAGATAAGTTAAGAATTCTCTGAGTCATATGGATTTGAAGGGAAGCCAGAGAAGAAGAGGATAGTAGAGAGAATGATGGATACACGAAATTAGGGAAAGAAGGTGTTTCCCATATGTGATAACTATGGAAATAATCACCTTGGTAAATGTTTAAAGGGACTGAGAGTTTTTTATAAGTTTGGAGAAAGAGGACACCATGTACATGATTAAAAGGGTCTGAAAAAGTATTCAAATGTATTATGCTTTATCTTGAAGGAGTTGGGACACTACGTGAATCAATGTCACAATCATTAGAGTATACCCAAAATGATGATATTTGATAATGATCAAGATAGGATAATACTAAAAATGAATAGAAATAGTTATATTTCTTAATATTTTATTATATAATTATGTCATTTGAGTATTTCATTAATCATGTACGAGTTATAAGAATTATAAAGTATATAAGGATTGTACTGCAGTCTGTTTTCATTAAGGAGTTGAGATTTTATGGTACCATGTAATGTGAAAAAGTTTCAAGTTAAACATTCTAGAAAATATATGGTTGGGGGAAATATAACCCTTAAAATGTTTCTGAAATTGGGATAACAATTTCGGAATAAGATGTGATTTATTTGGACAAATTATATTTGATATTCTTGACTACCTTGAAACTAAATAATTATTTATTTATTTCATCATTGTTGGAGTTTACAACATTTTTGGATATAAGAAGTATATCAAGTATTCTACAAATAATACGGGAGAATGAATTTAATCAGTAAGGTTTTATGCTAATTAAGGGTGTTACTATTTTTTAAGAGAATACACGATGAAGATATTCACATGTTGTTACGTGGAAAAAGAGATCTTAAATATGTTTACCTTCATTATAAATTTAGTACTGTGGGTTTAGAAAGAAGTATTTTAGATAAGTCTGAAGGTTTAAATGGATTATTTTGGACATTAGATACTATTTTTTACACACAAAATATTTCTTAGGAATTTTTTTGGATTGTTACAAAAAGGACAACCCAGAGGTTGGGTGACAACACGTTGTGTCCGGAAAGGCCACAAGACTTGAACCCGCAACCGAAGGGCGATAAGGATGAATCACCTACCATTGTCCCAAGTGATGTCCTGGTTTGTATAATGTAGTTTTTTTAAATGATTTGATAGATGAATTATAAATTTTTTAAGAACACTATATGATTAGTGTAAATATATGTTTTTTGAATTCTATTATCTTTTGGAAGAAAGATGAGTTTGTGGTAGAAGTTAGTTGAAGGATGGAAATCTGCTTTTCAAGTATTTTTTCCCTTATTATATGATAAAATTAATTCTTAATCTTTAGAGAAGTGATCATAAAACCAAAAATGTTTTATCTTAATTACTTATGTTTTTTTGATCTGATGGTATTTAAATCATTATAGATTTATGGATTTGAGGCTTTCAATATTCCATTTATTGTTCAATTGTTTTTGATTGATGACCTCAATCCCTCTCTATAATAATTTAAATTTTCCATCAATTATGTGTCTCTAATTTCCACAAATGTTATCATATTTGAGATCATAATTTGGTGGTAGCTTTTTCATTTCTCTTTCTCTCGTATTATGACTAAATTTTATTAACCCTATTTCTGATGTGGTTTTTCCACAATGGTATTTTCTATTTTTAAGATTTTATTTTTGAACAACAATTTCAAATTGTGAAGACACAATTTATTGAAATACGGAAGAATATAACACCCCAGGATTTCATAGTATGTTATCTTTTTAAAGTAATTCAACAGCTTGTGCTACACACAACACCAAGTTCGAGCGGACCATGACTTACCAAACTAGCCATTTAGAAGGAGATTATGAATATTGTTTACAAAATTTTGAATTTTATATATATCCAATATAATTTTAACTTTAAACTTTTGTGTTTCGTAGACATAATATAATGACAAATTCAAATTTTCAGATAAAAGAATTATTTTTCAAAAATAAAAATTTACCACATTTTAGTGGGGAACCCTTTTTAAATCCAAAATTTTACACTTTTATATATTCCATTTGATAAAATATATTATTATTTAGAATTGGGTCATAAAACATTAGTTTGGATAAATTTTTGGTACTTTTCTGATAACATTCATATTTTGATGAATATTGAAAAATACTAAATTTTAATTGAAAATAAATTTTTTAATAGAAATAATTTATAGTTTAAAATTATCTATTTGATTGGTTTTAATGTATAATTAGATTATATTTTTAACATTTAATATAATTTATCTCCTTATGAGTAATTTAACATTTAAATTGGACATAAACACATGTCAATCTTTTGATAGTTTTTACTTTTTAAGAAACCCGCTTTTTGGTTTAGACAATAGGAATTAATTATAAATTAATTAATGAAACATATATGTTTTTAATTTGGTAAAATATACTTCATTTTTGAATTTAGATTATCAAAATTATTATAGGGTGAATTTATGGTATTTTTATAAAATATTCAATTTTTTATTAATAGTGAAAAACACTGTGTTACTGTTTAAAACCAACTTTAATTTAAATATTTTTTTTAATTTATTTTCAATTCAAAATAGAGACATAATACCTATATTAGTCAAATATAATTCATTAGATTCATTTTATAATATTATTATATATATAAAATTTTATTGAACTTTTTAACGCCTTTTACCCACCTTCTAGGAACATTTGTAAATTTACTTAAAACATAATTTTACCTCTTCTGGGAATTGAATTTCAAAAATCTGGGAGACATAGTTAACATCAGTAAGTAAAATGTGGTTCAGTAAGATGAAAACAATTTTTAGTGAATAGTAACTATTGAATTTTATTTACCACGGTTAAAAGTAAATAGTGTAATTGATGGTAATAATTACATTATAATTACCCTAACACATGCCCTATTTCTATTGGATAAGTGTATTTGGACCAAAATAAACCTTAGAAAAAAATTAAGATCCTTTTTTATCTATTTGGATTAGATTAAGACATTTATTATATTTTATTTAATAAAGTGTTAAAAGTGTTAAATTCAAATTATATTAAAAAAATCATTTTTAATATAGAGTTATACATAAGATAAATAATACTATAAATATTAATTAGAAATCTAAAAAGTTTTTCTATATCATGGTATTTTATTTATAATTTTTAGACGTTGAATAATTAAATTTATATATGACACAATGATGATATAATAATTACCTTATTAATGAATGATTAAAATAATTTATGTTTTAAATATTAAAATAAATGTAAATTGAAACATTTGATGCCATAAAATAATTTTCTATGTGAATATTAAATGTTAGGGTTGATTCAATGTATTTTTTTTGAAGTAAACAAGACGTTATGACTCTTAGAAAAACCAAATACTAAATAATGTCGAAATTGACATAAATGAGTTTTTATAACAAATAATATATTAATAAATGATATAATAGTTATAAAAATATAGGGATCATCCAAAAGGCTTAAATAATAATAGATATGTCATTAATTAACCACTCGTGGTTCTCTTGGCATTTTATATTATTTTTATTAACATTTTTTTATAATAACAGAAAATACATGGTAAAAGATAAACTATTTAACTAAGAGTTAAATATAAAAGATATGTTTAATCTGGTGAACTAAACCTATATAAAACCTATGGGTCACCTTATTCTTGAAATTAATCATTGTTGATCCATTATAAACTGAATAATATTGAATAAAAAATAATATTTCAGTCTTTTCTAAAAGTGACCCTCACCTATTTTATAAAAAGGTACTTCCCCTTCTCTCAAAATCACAACTCCAAAGCCTTTTGGCTCATCCAACCCTTGAATAAAGTATCCTACCAACTTCCCTCACTTAAAAATAGAGTCATTCCCTTAAGCCTAAAGACAACCTATGGAGCCCTTGTGTTCAAATCAAAAGGAATCATTCGATGAATAGGTAATTATTTTATCACCTCTTTCAAAGTCCTATTCTTCTTCCACATTCATTGTTATTTACATTAAAATATAATAACTCTAATACCTTATACATAATATAATTTTATTATAAATATGGTACAACCATATCCATTATTCTATCCATCCTATAAATGATAATCTCACCATGCATGCGTATGTACGACTTACCGTCTCCACGCCGTGGTTTAGTTTGTTATTCAACACTATGTTATTTAGAAGGATATAATGATGAGTAATATGTATATAAATAATGAAAATAACATGATAATGTTTCTGTAAAATTAATATACCATCCAATTCCACACCTTTTTATCATTAAGGAAATGATATTGTTGCTCATGTGTGCGTACGGCTTACCATCTCCACGACGCGATGAGATTATTTTCCACGTTCACCATTCAACGATAATGATAAAAATATATATATTATTAATATTTATGTAATATGTGACATAATAATGTTATTGGATATATATATACATATTTACATATATCTTATTAACTTAGTTCTTTTCTATATGATTTGAAAATGGAAACTGCGTTTATCCGTATGTATGGCCCACCGTCTCCATAAACGACGTTTTCCGTTTCATATATCTATCTATTATACATATTTATATTATAAATATATATGATATATAAATCATGTTTTATATTCTGAATGTATTTATGTCATGATCTAAGTGATACGATCAATAATAACAAGTTAAAACGCATACGATAAAGAAAGCGATTATTACCTGAAATGTCTATTTAACCTAAAAATTATTATTAAATGAGTACTATAAACTCATATATGAATAATTTATGATATCATAAATATTAATATTGTGTTGATATAATTTAATAACATACTATTTTCATTATACCATAGGTTAAACGTATCATCAACCAAAGAGAAGTACAAGGTAAGGGTTAATTCCTTCATCTCATTATTATCAGAGATGGTTTATCTGTAAGTATTTTCTACAGAATTTTTATTCTCCATGTCCATGTTTCACAAAATTTTTCTCAAAATGTTCTTTTAAATTACTCTTTAACTAAAACATCATTTTAAAATTTTTAAATATTTATTCTTCTAAATCTTTCTCATTAATTTCCATGTTTTCAAAATGGTTTTAAGGATTTATTTATATGGACATGAATGATTTAAAATGTAAAATCCTTTAAAAAAATTCAATGTGGTATGGGACAATTTGATTAAAAAATATATTTTAAATGTATTAATTTTTAAATTATGAGACTTTTTAATGATTTCATTAAAAAAAATATTTCTCTCAAAGGTTTTTACTGATTATTTTAAACTATGTCAACATATTTTTTCAGATATTATTATTTATTGAGGTTGATTTATTATAAATACAATATTCAATATTATATTGAATGATTTATGATATGTTTTACTGTGAATGTGCTATTTTTATTCCATTCATGCTTTATGGTTGAATTATTGACATTTCGTATACTAGTTTTAATACGAATGATTATGTTATGATTCAACATTTTCATATGAGGAATGCAGTGGACTTATTAAGTGACGGGTGGAGGCCTCTATATCTCCTTGATGCATTGAAAGGTTTCCTGAGAAAAGTTAGTGTCTTGGCACAAGGCCTTAACAAAAAAAAATTTGTAGTCTTGGCACGAGGCCTTGACTATGTGGTAATGATCTCCGGCGTTAGGAATTCCCTCAATATGAAATTAGTTATTACATGTGATTTTTCGACTAGTTGAATATCCATGTTCATGTTTATATGTTTATGTTGGATTTATTTTTTTATATTATGTTCATGTTTATGTTTAAAATTTTGATGTTTTTTTGTTACACATCTTTCATTAAACATTTATAGATTCTGATAAATTATTTACCCTTAATGAGCATCTGAGCTCACCCCATTCTTATGTTTAATTTTCCCTGGATTCCAAGAACTGTATTATGATTGATATGACGGGTTAAGCTAAGGGAATAATGGAATTTTCAAAGGATTATTTTGGTTGTGTTGTATGTTTTAAAGTGTAATGTAGAATTCATATATGTAATCTATTTTCCAAGACTGCTAAACTGATCAGTCCTTCGGGACATGATTCCTAGTAATCATGCCAATGTATTAAAATAATGCACTGACTCTGAGCTTCTGGGGGCAGGGTCTTATAGGTCGGGTTAGAATGAGGAGCTAAAAATAGATCCTAAAATGCATGGGTTTGGGAATTAGACTGAGGTTCTATTCCCCTAACAAGTACATGAGATATGAATCTCTTTATTGAGGCACCAAGTAATGTGTTTTGTATTTTTTTCATGGGATGTATGAATGAGGCTCTAAACTCTTAGGTTTTCCATGGTTAGGATGTCAGACTGATGTTCTATGATCTAAAGGATGGCATGGTTTTGGGATGCTGGACTGAGGATCTATGCTTCCCAAACATAGGGACATTGGATTATTATTAGTTGGAGGCATCATTGTAATAGGAATAATTTCTTGATTAATGAATTCCCCTTTTTATTATGAGTTTGTAACCACTTAGGATATGGCCTAGGCTCTCGATGAAACTTGATCTATATTAGTTTGTCGAGTGACCCTTGATAACTTGATGCAGAAAATTGAAATTTGATCATTGATTAACTATATGACATGTTTCCTTTTCTTCCCTAATTATTAATCTGCATTATTTTGCTTTATACACTATTTTACTAACTGATTATTGCTTTAGAAACTGTTAGTGTAAGTCTAGTGAGTTGTACTCACACCATGCTCAGGCCGCCATGGCACTTGGGAACCTAGGAATATGCTACTTGTTTTGAGGTACATGTTTAGGATAGGGATCTGGTCTATAGTTCACAATTGGGTTTTTTGGTTGGAGCATGGGATGTTTGGACCAGGTAGGGATTCAGGACCATGTTTTGGATCATTTAGGGTTTTTTAGACATTTTATTTGTAAGACTTTATTACATGTGGCATATTCATCACATTGTTATGGAATGTACTACATGGTTACTCATTGTATTTTGTTTTATATTTTCCATTTATGGCTCAAAATCATCCTTTTATCAATTAAAATTATTTCTGTTGTGGTATCACTCTGATAAGTGGGTATAGTCTCCCCAACAAAGCTCTATAGACCCAAGCTACTAGTGAGAAACCTACGGTGTATGGGGAGGCATTCCTAATGTCAGGTGAGGTCCTCACTTGGGGAACATGATATAGTGGCCCCTGGTCTAGGGGAGTAACATAGTTTACTCAAAATCATGTTAACTAACAATTCATAGAAAAAATTATAGAAAAAATAATTTTCAAGGTGAAATTTACAAAATTTGAAAACTATTGCATGATTTTTTTATATGATAGCCTTGATTTTCTGAAAACTGACACTAAACTATTTATCTAAAAGTGTTTTTGTGGTATTCAAATTGATTTCATTATATGGTTAGAAATTTATTATATATAGGAATTATTGGGAGTGATTCCAAAAAATCCTATTTAGTAATATATTACTCAACCTGGTACATACATGTTGACATATGTATCGATTTATCTTATCATTGTACAAGAAAGGAAAATATTATCATGTTTTTAGTGATGGATAATAGAATATTTATTCTTAAAAATATAAGTTAGGGACTGAATATATATTTATGGATGGGGATGGACTGTCCTTAAGGATATGTATCAGTTTTTTGATTTAGTTTACTTATATTATTTCCAAATATATATTTATTTTTTAAATTATTTACATTATTGTTACAATGTTTTTATTTATAATTTTAGAAACATTTTTTTGTGTCATTTTAAATATAAATTTTCAATTACATATATATATATATATATGAAATTTTCATTGAGGGTGAATCATTCCCCAAAATGGATGTTTTATTCCTATACACTAGTTTTATATTTTTGTGACCAGAGAATTTTTTTGGTGGTTTGCATGATACCTTTAAGGGTACTGAGTACATTATCTAAGTGATATCTTTAAAAGTAGTGAAAGAGAAATGTTTTACAATTTGATGCATGGAATATGAAAATTGAAATATAATATGTTCCTGTAAAAAGGAATATATAACCAATTTAGAGTGAAACATGTTTTTCAAAATGTTTAGTAATGAAAAGTTATTATTGGATATCTTGTGGGATGTTATTATCCATATGTGTCTTCAATTATGATTGGTTGAGATGTGAAGTGTATACGTCAATCATTGTAGAAATGTTTTATAAAATATACTTGTGTATTTTTTTCAAAAATTACATTCATTTTCTGATAATGGGTTTTATAATAGAATGAAATGTTTTTGAAATCATTTTTATTGAAAATGGATGAAATAAATAGATTTTTCTTGAAATGTGAAATGAATAAATCTATAAAATGTGAATAAAGTTATTTTTATATAGATTTAAGTGTGTTATTTGAGTTCATAACTATTGTAATCTATATTGATAGATTTTTAAAATGTTGGTAATTTTATTTTAGTTTCTTATGAACTCTATAAATGCCTCTATAAAGAGAAACAATGTGGGAAAGGATCATGGAACATGGAAACCGTTCATGGACTATTATGTTCATTAGTCTATCTGAATGAAACACTTAAAGGAAGAACAATTCTTGCGTAATTGAATGATGTGGATCTATCCTCATAGTGTTAGATGAATAATAATCTAATATCGAAGGGGGGTATTGGAATATTCTAGTATGGGGAATGGTAAGAAAAAAACAATAACATCTTTAGTTTCTATATATCTTTGATTCTTATAAGGTATGTTTTATAAAAAAAATTATAGATAACATTAGATATTATATAAAATAAATATGGAAAAGAAGTTATTTGTTGATTTAATATGTACTTGTTGTTAAATTATGTTTAGTTAATATTTTTTCATAATTATGTTGAAGATGAGTAAGGTTCAAGTGTTCTTGGAGTTAGAGTTGGGGAATAAGATAGTTCATGAATAAATAGATCATTTTAATGATTATATTTAATATTTTTCAAATAAGATCACAAATGATAACTGAAATTGATTTTGATTTTACATATATCTTCAACCTAAGATAATGTAAATTTATGTCTATTTTTAATAACACACCTACGCGATGGTAGGGAATAAAACAATTTTGGTGGATGTATAGTTTATGGATTTTTAGAGTGAGAGTAAATTTTCTAATCGAATGTGTAAAGGTAATAATTTTTATTGTGATCCTAGTATGTTTATTGACCCATAATCTAACTGTATATTTACTTTATTTGTTATAGAGAATTATTCATCCTAATGTTTAGTTCTAATTTCCACCACTCTTTTTTTAGTATAGTAACTGAAAAAATCATCATATTTTTAATCTAATGAAACATACTAGGCTCACTAAACTGAAACTATATAATATCATAATAATAATCAATTGAATTGTAAACATTGAATAACATATTGGGTAATCTTATCATAGAGAGTCTTTACTAAATCGATTGAAGAGTTCACATAGTTTAGGGGTAATAAAACTTTCATGCATGTTAATAAGTGCTTATTGTTTAATACCCATGAGCATGAAAATTCATTTTATCTAGGTAGCTCATGTAATAATATAATAAATATATCACATAAGTTGATAAAGTTATTATAATATTTCAGGGATGTTTTTTCTAAATATTTATCTTAACTTCCACCCAAGAGAGACATATATTTTCTTATTAACATGTTACATATAATGATTATAATATCAGGTAATTTGTATCTCAATTTTCCCAAAAATAAATAATATTTGAATTTTAACTTTCAATATCTAAAGGGAAAAGTGTTCATTTGAAATGAATTTCACCTTTGAAAGGAAATAATATACATACGAAATAGGTTTGTAGTGGTTTGTAGTTGTGCATAAATTATCAAAAACTAAATCATGTAACAATGAAAAATATTTAACCTTTAAAACACATTAACTTTTTTTAGTAAATTTAAAGTATTAAAATGGTTCTCAATTACTTATTTAAGACCAAGATACAACAATTTGATAGTAGAAGAAGATGGAATTCTAATGAAACCCTTTTGAAAAATAAATAAGTAATTATATTTATTGGTTATTATTTGGAGTTTAATAATGATCATTTTCATTTTATTTTCTTGAGGAATCATTTAATTAAAAAATACGAAATAATTTTAAATCAATTTTTATGTCTCATTGATTTATTCAGGGTCATTGGGAGAACGTGAATGATATTTTAGGATCATTAATGTGATGTTTTAGAAGAATATTTTATATGAAAATACTTCTAAACACAAACTTTTATTTAGGTGGTTACATTCATATCACATTTTATTTATAAGAATAGAGATTAAGTTGACTAAGAGAACTTTGAAGTATTAATGTCAAAGAAGTGACATATTAATTTTTGTGAGAGTCTATAATTTCAATGATATTAAATTTATTACATACTCTTAATTCATGATTTCATGAACCTAAAAACATTAATGATGACATTGTACTTTATGGATGTGATGTTCAAGACCATTACCTTTTTAATACATCATTTAAAAACATTATCAAAATTCCAAAGAAACTTATTAGATGAATAAATTTAAATACTGAAGTCAAAAAGGAATAAATACTTGAATATTTCTAGGAGAAATGATAAAATACTAACCATATAACCGTGAAAAGTACAAGGGGAATTTCATAAACCAAAAGGTATCCAATTGTAAAAAATTTACAACATGGGAATGTAAAAATATACTTTTAATAGTTTGATAGTCTACTGAAAACATATAAATAACCAAAAAAAATCATTGAGGCTATAATGGTGGATTTCCCCTTTGATCCGATTAATCAATTTGTAAAACAATTGAGATGGAAAGTGATGTTTTTGGTGTGACATTATTGATTTTTTATAGTCGATGAATAACCTACAGTAATTCAAGATGTGAGTGGGAACCATTTCAATATCCCCATTTATCAGAGTATTCATTCTATATTTCCATAAAATAGTTTCAATGAGGCTCACTCACTATTAATATAAGATAGGATAGATTATGTGATCTTCCAAATTTTTCCCTTCAAATTGTTTTATAAAATCACAATTTTTAAGGTTTATCCTTCTTTCAGGTTTCTATATTTTTTAATATTAATTCTCAAGAAAAAAAATCAATTTATACAAAATATGGGGAATATTCTATATATATCACTATTTTTCCATCCTATTTATATTGTATTTTGTTTCAAAATATTCAAAAATTATTGTTAATTATTGGGTGTCAAAATTATTTAAAATTATATAACAAACTAATTACTATATATAAGAAATTTGTATTTACTGATTGATGATAATCATTTCAATTCCAATTGGGGAATTTTTTTCAAGCGAAGGATATAACATGGTTTTACTTAATTTGTCATGCTTCATATAAAGAAAAAAGATCCAGTATTTGTATTATCAATAAAAAATTAATTTTATCTACAAATTCCTCAACAAACCAAGCATAAAAATGGTCTCTAATATATATTTTCTTTATGTTTCAATTTCATTTAAAAAAAAGTTTCATCCAACGGTATTTGTAACATTAAATAATCTCATAAATCCATGATCTCGATTTAAAATATATTATTTTCATTTAGGGAATGATTGTTTGGAAAATGATAGAGGGTGAAAAAGTGTGTTTATTGGGATTATATTTCATACACTCAGATATTAATATTATCAATATCCTCCCTAAAATCCATGAAATATTTGTTTTTAAAAAAATTTCTTATCATTCTTTCTATTATTAAAAAGGTTCATCCCAAAATAATTAGGTCCTAAGTTCTATATTTATCATTTTCTATAATCTATATATTAATGTAAATGGGGAATAAAAACTATTTACACTATCAAAAAAAATATTCTATAACATCATCAACATATGCAGTTGATCGATTTCCTCATTACACCACTATTTGGGTTGAGTTAACATATCCCAGATGAAAATAATAATTGAGAGTGTGGAATAACATGTAACATCCCGACCCCAATATCCTAGAGTTAGTGAATTATCTTAATACATTGGCATGATACACAGATATCATGTCCCGAATGACCGATCAGTTTAGCAGTATTGGAAATAGATTACATACATCAACTTCACATTACAATTTCAAACATAAAATACAGCATAGATAGTTCTTTGAGAATGCCATTATTCCCTTTTATCTTAACCCTATATATCAATCATAATACCCTTCATGGAAATCCTAGGAATGTAAAACAGAAGAAAGGGGTGAGCTCAGATTCTCAATGAGGGTAAAAAATTTAGCAGAAGATAACATAAACAATAGGCATGGTGAATAATTGAAACACATGCCTTTACAAATAATAAACCTGAACACTATATGGCAGAAATATGAGTTGAGTAAATAATGACATAATAAAAAATAGTCATCGGTATTCTAATAGTCGAATAACCACATGAACCTCAATATTATTTTCATAATGAGGTAATGTATAATGCTAGACATTCTGAAACATTTTGTCAAGGCCTCGGCCAAGACGTCTAAAAATGATTAAGTCCTCGACCAAAACCATATATTAAATTGGGAAAGGCCTCAAGAAATTCCACATTTAATTGTCTCCTGAGACCTACCAATTCACCAAGGAGTTATAGAGGGCTCCAACCATCACATTTTAAGTCCAATATATTCCTCATATGAAAAGGTTAAAACATAACATAGACATTCGTATTAAAACTAGCATACAAAATGTCAATACTTAAACCATAAACCATGAATGGTATAAAAATAACACATCCATAGTCAAATATATCACAAAACATTCAATAAAATACGAAATATTTGTACCATAACAAATCAACATCAAACAAGTTTAAAATCCATCAAATGGTGTCGATATAGATGAAGATGATTTGTAAAACACTTTGAGAGAAATATCCATTTTTTATGAAAACATTTTAATGTAATACATTTATAAAGGAAGTAATTTAAAATATATTTTCGAATCAAAGTGTCCCATACCAATTTGAAACTTTTGAAAATAATTATCATTTCAAAAGATTCATGTCCATATAAATAAATCCATTAAATCATTTTGAAAACATGGACTTTAATTAAAATAATTTTGAAAGATAATTCTTTAAAACATTTAAAATGGAGATCTAGTTAAATAGACCCTCCCATAATACCATAAAATATTCCTTCTGAAAATATTTTTATGAAATTTGGTTATCGATTATAAATATGTCCCAGAAAATACTTACACATAAACAATGCCAGATAATAATGAGATTGAGGAAATAACCCTTACCATTCACTTTCCTTTGGTCGAGGGTATGGTTAACCTCATGTATAATAACCATAATATGTTATTAAATTATACCAAAACAATAATCATATTTTTTATATCATACATGATTCATTTATGACTTTATACTACCCATTTAATAATTATTTCCATGTTAAATTGGAATTTTGGGTAATAATCGCTTTGTTTACTGTACGTGTTTTAACTTGTTATTCTTCATAGTATCAATTAGATCATGATTTACATACTTCCAGAATATAAACCACGATTTATATATCATATATATTTAGAATATAAATATTTATAATAGTAGATATATGAAATGGAAGACACTATTTATGGAGTTGGTAGGCCATATGTACGTATAAACATTGTTCCCATTTTCATGTCGTATTGAATGAAAGTAAGTGAATAAGATATATGTAAGTACATAGATACACACACACACACACACAAACACACACATATATATCTCCAGTAGAATTTTTATGTCATATATTACATACTTATTAATAACATATATTTTTATAATCCTCCTTGAATGGTGAACGTGGGAATGAATCTCATTGCGTCATGGAGACGGTAATCCGTATGTACGCACGAGCAACAATATCATTATATTGATGGTGAAATAGTATGTAATTGGATGGTATATAATATATAATTAATCATTAAAATGTTATATTTATTATTTATATCAGTTCTAATCATTATTATACACATCCAAATAATGAAGTGTTTTAATAACAAACTACACCACGATGTGGAGACTGTAAGCCGTACATATGCACGTATGGTGACTTTGTCATTTATAAGATAGATAGAATAATGAAAATGGTTGTACCATATCTATAGAAACATCACAGTATTTAGGAGGAACTTGAGTTATTATTTTTTTTATGGAAAGAACAAAGAAATAGGAAGCGGAAAAACGAAATGAACTTCTAAGAGGGTGGTGAAATCATTACCTCATTTTTGGGTGTTTCTTTTTTAGTTGATCAAAATGGATCCTTAGGTTGGATTCCTGATGAATGTAAGGAATCTAGGTTGATTTGATGGAATTTGGGAAGATATTTGGGTAGGTTTTGGCTAATAAAAATGGCTTTGGATGTGTGATTTTTAGAGAAGGGGAAGTTCCCCTTTACAAGAGGGTGAGGGTCACTTTAGGAAAAGATTAAAATATTAATTTATTATACAATAATTTTCGGTTTATAATTGATCAAAATGAATTTATTTAAATCCTTAGGTGGTTATGGGTAGAAATAATCTCAACCAATAGGTTTTACATAATTATATGTTACCATTTTAACCTTATCCTTTATATTTAACTCTTATTTAAATAGTTTAACTTTTAGCGTGTCTTCTTGTATTCTTACACTATATGGTTAATAAACATACTCTAAACTTCAAAGAGAACCTCAAGTGGATCCTTAATGACATATATAATATTAATTATGTTTTTTTATGAACCTTATATTTTTGGGGAAATTATATCAACCAATAATATATTATTTTTAAAAAAAATTATTTTATGTCAATTTTGACACTATTTGGTTTTTTGTTTTTTGTGAAAGTCATAACAACCTTATCACTTTGAAAGAAATTTATATAATCAACCCTATCATGTCATAGTAACCTAGAAAATTATTGGGATTCATCATAAGTCTAAATTTACATTTGTTTTGGATATTTATAATATCAATTATTTTAATATTTCATTAATATAGTAATTACTGCATCATCATTGTGTCATAAATAAAGAAATAAATTTAATGGATAAAAATTATAAATAAAATATGATTAAATAGGAAATCTGTTTATATTTATAATTAATATTTATAATATAATTTATCTTATTTATAAACCTATATTAAAAATTCTTTAGTTAATAAACTTTGAATATAAGACTTTTAGCTCTTCTTTAAATAAAATAATAATAAATGTCCTAATCCAATACATGTGGAAGAAAGATGATAATATTTTGTTCTTAAGGTTTTTTTTGTTTGAATTACACTTATCGAAGAGAATTTGGACATGTGTTAAGTTAATTATAATATAATGTTTACCCTCAATTACCCTATTTACTTTTAATTGTGGTAAATAAAAGTCAAAAGTTTCTATTCACCAAAAAAAATATTTTCATCATATTGAAACAAATTTTACTTAATGATATTAACTGTGTCTATTGGATTTTTTAAATTCAACTCATAGAAGTGGTAAAATTATGTTTTATGAAAATTTTCAAATGCTTATAGAAGGTGGGTAAAAGACGGTTCAAAGTTCAATAAAATTTTATATATCTAAAATTTTTATAAAATGATTCCAATGAATTACATTGAACATATATAGGTATTATATATCTATTTTGACTTAAAATAAATTTAATTAAAATTAATTATTATTTAATTAAAAAGTCGGTTTTAAACAATAACGCATTGTTTTTTACTATTCATCAAAAATAGAATGATTTCAGAAAAATACCAAAAATTCACCCTAAGCTAATTTTGATATTATGATTTCAAAAATTAACTCTATAATAGAAAATTCAAAATATAGATGTTGAATTTATTAATTTAAAATTAAACCTCGTTGTCGTAACCAAAAAGACAGTTTTTAAAAAGTAAAAAATATCAAAAGATTGACATCTGTTTATATAAAATTTAAATGTGAAATTTATTATAATGACCAAAATTTTACTAATGATAAAAATATAATCTAATTATACTTCCAAACAATTCAAATTCATAATTTGAAACTATATATTATTTCTACTAATAATGTTGTTTTCAGTTAAAACATAGTATTTATCACTATTTTTCAAAATATGAAAGTTATCAGAAAAGTACAAAACATTTTCCAAACTAAATTTATGTCCCGATTCTAAAGAATAATAAAATTTCATTAAATTGAATATATAAATGTGGAAAATATTTATTTTAAAAGGGGTTCTCAATTAAAATACTTCAAAATTTCATTTTTTGAAAAATACCTCTTTTATCTGAAAAAAATGAATCTGTTCATACATTATGTCTAGTAAATGCATAATATTGAAGTTATAATTATATAGAGTATGTAAGATTCAAAATATCGTTAATACTATTCCTAACCACTTTTTGAACGGCTTGTTTGTTAAGTTGCAGTGCGCTCGAACTCGGTGTTGCGTGTAGTGCAAGCTATTGAATTACATTAATGAGATAATGTACTATGAAATCTTGGGGTGTTACATAGAAAGGATTGATGCACCTCTAACACATACGGTATTAGTGAATGTCAACATCCTTGTTGTACAATAGAGAGTGAATGTAGCAAGATATTTTTTTTAACCAAAAATTATGGTACAAAAATTAAAAAAACATTCCTTCCCATATTCAAACATTCCTAAACATGAACACTCCTCTTTGTAATCATTTGATTTAATAAATTGTTCATACCATTAAATTTAGATAATGGATTCTAGGAAGGAAATATTGATTGAGCCTTTGTGAATGTATCAAAAACAAATTTCTGTGAAGCTTCATCCATTGAATTCTTATGTGGGATCATCTATGGAGAAATTGGTGGGGATGATAAAGTTAATTAATCTATATTAACCCCCCTTTATATACTATATTTGATGTTCTGTTCATTGGTTTTCACTTGTGATGTTATGTATGATCATTCTTCACATCATGTTTGTCTTGTGTTCCAACTTACACTATATACTTCTCATTTCCATGGGGTATATCTCCATCATATCTCTAATAAATGGAATATATATTGATTTGGTCTTTATGAATAGGTTGAGACGAGATTTTTCACGACAATTTGTTAACCCATGTGTTCAGGGTTACAAAACATTTCCAGAATTTATTCTTAAACACTTTATTCTTAGAACCCTATTTTATAATTATGGTCTTATGATTACCTTGATACTATAAATTGTTTCATAAATCATATTTAATGTCGGTATCCTTATTCAATTTAACTTTACATTGAGGATTACATCTAGTTGATAGTCATGAATTATTCCTTACTTGTATTAATGGTGATAGTTGGTATGTTTTTTGGAATATTGGTTGGAATAGAGGCATTTGTGGATGGTCTCTTGAAATTCCATATTACGTGGTAGAGTAAACTTTATATCATTGGTTGTTCATTGGTTGTTCAAACTATTTTTTTGGGTAAAAATAATTATTGATATCAGTTTCAATCTATTAGAGGAAAAATTAATATAATTCGGAAAATTCTTTTGATCTCAACAAATAAAATGGTATGGGGATACTGATTCACCAACCTATGTTAGTTATATTTTTCTCATAAGTGAATTAATTTCCATAAAATGAGATTCAACCAAAGGAGTGTTGGATATTTTTAACACTTGAAATCCTCTTGATGTTCTGTTTTTATTGATCAATTCTTATGTGTTTTGAGATATATTCTCAATAATTCTTATAGATTATACTACATTTTTTCGAATAATAGATCAACCTCAAGAATCATCCTTGTGGTTTCTTCACTATACAATATCACCTAGTAGAATTATACCATATAATTTCTCCCCTATAAATTTTTGTGGAAACCTCACACACAATATCTTAATCTATTCAAAGTACTTGTATAGGGTATCTCCATTGAATTCCATAACTCTATAGTTCTTTTTTCTCAAGGTTATACTCCTTAATGTGGGTAGAATTTTTTCAAAGAATAATTTCTAAATATCATCTCCACGTTACACTTATCCTAGTTACAGTATATATAATAATTCCATTATTTCACCTTCATGTGAGAATAGAAATTCTAGATACCTATTTTAATAATCATATATATTTAGTGGCCTCATGGAATTTCATACAATACTAAATTATATCAAATATTTTTTGGGTTCTACAAATATAAATATATAGTGATTTTTTGAATATTTATAGGAGATTTTTTCAGTTTAAATCCATCGTATTTATTAGATATTATGAATTTATTATGGGAATGTTTCAACTTAAAAGTTTTATATACATGTGACGTGGGGGATTTTGATAAAATGATGTCTAATTTAGAGAAAATGTTGGCCAAAATAGCTCAAAAACCTACCAAAGGGTCTTTTTTATGATGGTCAAAACCATTGTGAATGTGTGTAACATTTCAAAGGCTCTCTGGTTTCCATGGAAGTTGACATAGAAACTTACACAAAGCCTATGTGCATTCGCATAACACATTTTCCCACTAAAGCCTTCATGAATTTTTATTAGAGGTGTAATATTTTTCAAAACATCCTTCTGAACCTTTTTCATATTTATAAATACACTATCTATCCAAATTTTCAAAGGACACAACCGCCGAACTTCCAAAAAAGGATCTGAATCCATGAAACACTAACTGTTGGGAGTGATTAAGGAGATGGATTCATGGAGGCAATCTTTCAAAAAATATACTCTCATGGGTTCTTGAGAAACTCAAACCCTAGGATATATTCCTTTCATAATGTTCCATGAACACCATGTTAAATGAAATCCCTCTGCATCTCTTCATGTTTTGCAAGATAATTATCCTTCACAAAATCAATACCATGGGAACCAATACTTTTCCCTCAGGTTGGGCCACCCTATTTTAAAAAAGATAAAATTTCATGAGATACTTTCCCTTAATGATACCCTAATTCTTTTAAAAACCCTCATCCTTTAGGAACATTAAATCTTCACAAAACCCATACACATGGCCCCTCCATGGTGCCTCCTTTTAGAAAACAACCTTCCATGAAAGGTGAGTTCCCAATGACCCTATAACTATAAAAATTAATCTATCCACACATCAAAATTACATGAAACTAATATAATCAAAAGTATTCCCACCCCCTTTACTTCAATTATAGCTTAGACTATTACCCTTTCTTTTTTCTTTTTGGTATTAACACCCTAATGCCTACTTCTCGCAATCATACAAACCCTATCACTAGGAAACATGATCGCCACTAATCTATAGAGGTTTATACACCATTACCCACCTAGAGGTTCATGAGAGGTAGACGGCCATGTATCTATGGTAAAATCATCGAGGGAAACTAACCAACATTACATATTTGGAGGTCATATTCAAGATCTTTATCTTATACCTAGAATTGTTCTCACTAGGTTTAAGTACCTAAAACATCCATGAATCATGATGTAAAACTACCTAGACCAATGTCCTAGTCATGCTATGTTAAGCATAATAATTACATCTTTAACACAATACACATTATAGTAGGTTTAACTTGTGTGGTGAACATATGATTCCTTATTTATGACTCGTATAGGATGGAGCCATATTCTATTATGTGTGGAAAATTAAGGATGCCCTATTAATGATAAACATAGGATAACATCTCCCCACACCATTGGAATTATTCTCCTACTTACCATATTATGTTAAACTACATAAACTATTCCCATTATATGGCATTAAAAATTGGGATCAATCTATGTGGGATTTTAATCTTTTCCCTTAATATGTTTCGTAGAAAACCCTCATGAAGTTAAATCATAACATCCCAACATCCTATCATCCCATCCTCCCATTATGATAAAGGATCCAACATCACCACCCATGGGGGTAGAGGCTGCCTGCCATTAAAAAGTGAGAATATAGGGTGAAAATAACGCATAACACGACCCTAGCTGAAAGCATCAGAAACAAAAAAGGTTAACCTAATGATAAAATATTATCCTTCAATAATTAATAGATCAGTAATTCTGGTAACTATTAGATTTGAGCTTCAATATATCTATAAATAAATCCCAAGAACCCAAAAAATAGATTTTGGGCATAGTTTAGAACTCTTCTCCTATAACTTGTTCATGTGATGGTCATTTAGAATCCCCCAACTAAGGTATAGTTGAAAAATATCCTCTATTAAAGTTAGAAAATTAAATATGATATTGGGTGAATTGAGAATTGATTCAATGGTGTGTTTAATAAATGATGGATCTATATATCTATAGGCATCAAACTACAATGATTTCCCAATGACCATCCACTAACAGTCTTGGGGGAGGGGGATTAATAGTGTGGAAATCGCACACCACTACACTCCCTATATGATGGCCACCTCATCCATGACTATGAGGTTCCCTTGTCCCATCTCCACTTCTTAGTTCATCTATTGAAGGTTCACTAATGACCATATTCATCAATATGATAAATAATGGGTCTTACCAAATAGGGTTATGGCCCACCATGATCTGGAGTCCATATAACCACACCAGTACAACCGCTTGTGAGGGTCATTAAAGGGGAAACTCCATTCATCACATTGATGACATGTTTCATGAGCCTCTCTATGAACTGCCCTGAAATTTTCCTCCACAACTAGAAAAAGTATGGGATTTAAAAATTTCACCCATAGGAAATGAACACCAAGCAGCATAAAAAGATAGATCCCACCAAACCATACCAATGATACCAGCCGACCTGACAGGTTGAGCAGTACATCTATTCCATCCAATCATTTTTAGCCTTGGTCCAAAACACCTGCTTCCAATGCCAGGGGCTGGCCATACACCCTTACAACCAAGAGTCATCTCCTATACATATAATGGATCTACCCGCACCAACACATATTACATAGCACCCAAAACCACATCATGAGGCCCCATTTTTTCCAAATTGGATTGAAAACCCAACTACCTATTCGGAAGGTCGGGTTGACACTCCTGATTATGGAAACCACTAGAAACTATTACAGGTCATCTAGTGATAAATAATTTCATTGCCGTGTTCCTTCCCATAATATCACTATCTATCACAGAGGTTCTTCTCATGGTAGATATATTCTATACTCAAACCCATCCTAGTGTAGGAAGACAAGAAGCTTCATTGGGGGTCATACCCATGATGCATGTCATAATGAATATGGAAGAAACCCAAGTGATTCCAAGAAAATTTCAATTGTGGAATTTCCTTAACATCAACGATTGAACCACAAATATTGTAGTGCCACAATTTATCACTATGGATATGAGGTGATTGATGACTCAATAAAGGGTCCTTTAAATCAACTTCCAAAGCTAGGGGAAGAAACCTATTAAATAAGGCTAATTATTAGTGAAGGTGAAGTCCCTAAAATTTTCTAATACCTATAAAGGTACCTGCATGTGTAGGATATTATAACCTCATTCCAAGGGCATGAAGTAAAAAAGTCTATACTTCCATCAACTTCCCTCCTCTAAACCTCTATACTTGACGTTGGAGGCACGTTGGGTTATGTATTGACACCCTCAGATGATGGTGAGTGCTCAGCTAAACCCCAGATAAATTTTTCCTCTCTCATTCTTGAGGATGTTGTGAGCACCCCATCGTATATGGAAAAGATCATTATATTGGCCCCATCACTGAAATAAATTCCCATATTTAGTGGATGATTGAACCTCATGAAAACACACCCACTAGAATTTTAGTTTAAAAGATGTTCTACATCAATGACACCACCGGTTCTAGGTCTACCACTAGTTGGGGTTTGGGATGATCAATAACATGATCATCCTCCATGAAATGAGAAAGAGGAGTTGTGGGGGATCTTATGCACTAACTAGATGTCATTCTGGTTTTTTTTATGTTAAACCTTGAATTTTCCAAACCTAGATTCCCTCACTATAGACCATAATTCATGATTCCATGGGAATATTTGGTTGATGCTAAACTACTTAATGGTGATCCATCTTATTAACCTAGGAAACAATGAACATCTCGATTTCATCCTCAAAAAGTTCAAGAGAGTTGTTATTATAGCACTCCTTGAATCCCGATACAATTAATATTATGGATACCACCAAACCTTCTAGTGGGCTTGTTTTAAGAGACTCACTGTTCTCCCAGAAATCATGGAAGATTTATCTCATCGTGGGTAGATCATATGATAGGGGACGTACAGAACCCTTTATTTCATCCATATCCCATGAAAACATTGAGATAATCTATTCAAACCACTCGTTGATTGTGGAAGTTATTCTCTATAAACAACAATGGTTAATTTAATAAACATCAACCCTACCAAGGATCTGAGAAACCAGGATGTAGATACATTTCATGATAGTAATAACTTGTACGAAGGGGTGGAACAGTATTAGGAGGATCCCCTGATAGGCATTCACACTCATAATCTGAGACTATAGATCGTCCTTGGGAGTCCCCCCAATGATATATTTCTTCCATCACCCCATTATCTCAAAAAAAATCAATGGAACCACTGAGCCTATCGGTCTATCTGATATCACACCAGAAATAAAGCCAGATGCCTAGATGTACACTTTTCTCTAATATGTTTAAGCCTATATGAGGATTATTACTTGTAACACCCCAATATTTCATAGTACATTATTTCTTCAAAGTAATTCAATAACTTGCATTACACGCAACAACGAATTCTAGCACACCATGACTTACCAAACTAGCCGTTCAAAAATGGTTATGAATAGTATTAACTGAATTTTGAACTTTATATAATCCTTATAATTTTAGAATCCATATTCTAAGTTTCTTATACATAATGTAAGAACAAATACTTTTTTTCAGATAAAAGATGTATTTTTCAAAAAATGAAATTTTACCACCTTTTAATGGCGAATCATTTTTAAATCAAATATTTAAAACTTTTATATAATCAATTTGACAAAATAAACATTTTCTTTATAATTGGGACATAAGAATTTAGTTTCAATAATGTTTTGGTGTTTTTTTTGATAACTTTCACATTTGGGTGAATAGTTATAAATACAATATTTTAACTGAAAACAAATTTTTTAATCAAAATAATTTATAGTGTTAACTTATACATTTAAATTGTTTGGAAGTATAAATAGATTATAATTTTACCATTTAATCCAATGATGGTCATTGTAAGTAATTTCACTTAGAAATTGGACATAAGCAACTTTCAAACTTTGGATAGTTATTATTTCTTAAAAATATGCCTTTTGGTTTTGACAGCAGGAATTAATTTTAAATTAATAAATGCAACTTCTATGTTTTTAATTGGGTAAAATAGACTTCATTATTGAATTCATAATAACAAAATTATCATAGGGTAAAATTTTGGTATTTTTCTGAAAACCTTTAATTTTTGATGAATAGTAAAAAACACTAAGCTATAGTTTAAAAACAAATTTTTACTTAAATGATTTTTTATTTAATTTAAATTTATTTAGGTTTAAAATAGATACAAAATACCTCTATGAGTTCAATTTAATTCATTAGAATCAGTTTATAATAATTTAGATATCTAAAAATTTTATGGAACTTTTTACCGTCTTTTACCCATCTCTTAAGAGAATTTCTAAATTCACAAAAAAGTTAATTTTACTGCTTTTGTGAGTGGAAATTAGAAAATCCGAGATACACGGTTAATATCAAGGAGTAAAATGTGGTTTAATAAGATAAAAATAATTTTTTGTGAATAGTAACTTTTTACTTTTATTTACGGTTAAAATTAAATAGGGTAATTAAGGGTAAAATTGATATTAATATTACCCTAACACATGTCCTAATTCTATTGGACAAGTGTATCTCGAACAAAAACAACCTTAGGAATAAAATATTATCCTTTAGGTCCACTTGGATTAGATTAGGACATTTAATATTATTTAATTCAAACAAGAGTTAAAAGAGTTAAAATCACTGTTTAATAACTAAAAATTTTTAATATAGGGTTATTCATAAGATAAATTTGATTATAACTATTTATTAGAAAGCTAAAAATATTTCATATATCATGGTATTTTATTTATAATTTTTAGACATTAAATATATAAATTTATTTTTGACACAATGATGATGCAGTAATTACCTTATTCAAGAAAGAATCAAATAAATGGTATTATAAATATTAAAATAAATATAATTTCAAAGTTTTTATGAAATACACAAACATTATAGGTGAATATGACATGATATGGATGATTAAATGAATCTTATTCATAGTAATCAAGTGTTGATGACTTTCAAAAATACAAAATATGAAATATTGTTAAAATTGACATAAATGTATATTTAAAACAAATATAATATTATTAATTGATATTCTATTCTTAAAAATATTTTTTTTGGCCAAAGGTCATACATAATGATACGTGTATTATTAATGGACCAATTGGGGATCACTTGGAAGCTTATAGTAAGTTTATTAACCATATAATATAAAAATAAAATAGGCTATAAATGGTTCAACATCCTCACTAGATAGGAACCCATCCTTCTAGTGTCTCTCACATACCACTGTTCACTCTATAACTATGTATGGAATGATTCCCTATCTGTGGGATACATACTGGCTCCTAGACATTTTTTCTTTAGGCCCAATATAATATTAATTCTCCCAAAGTGATTTTTCATAAACACTGATCCATTCATGACCTCTTACTCAAGATGATTAATGTTATCATGGGCATCTTTCAATGGCTATAAGCATAAATTATATTCCTTGACCCATCAGTAATTAAATATAACCCTATGAAGAGACAAGAGGAAGACATAATGGGATGCTCAATGCATAGATCCCCAAAATCTCCTTAGCACACGATGTAAAATTGTAGACTTACCATGTGTAGTGTAAACAAGATTCCTCATATTAAAATTTTGAGATGATCAAAACCATTATACTCCGCACATGAAATTAAATTTTAGCCTTTACCTATGTGAAAAATACAAGATTATTCATATTAAAACTATGAGATGATCCATCATCCTTTCCAAAGAGAAAGACATCATTCAGTATTTGTATTCTATGAAGCCGCATTACCAATATATATGTGGCTTGATTACGATTACCGTGAGATATGAAGTGATGCCAAAATCTCTTATCATAGGTCCATTCCCACCACAAAATAATTTTACGGTCTTCCCCCCTAATGGCTAGTATTAATCTTTTTCTACGGATATTATAATACATTGTGTTAGAGCGTAGGATGTAGTGTCCCCAGATCCATTTTCTGTGGGTTATCCCTTGTTACACATTCACACCCTGTGCATCCTTTTATTTGGATCATTATCATTCAGCCCAATATGAACATTCCTTACAACTGGTAAGTGTTATTGGCCACATTATTCCACCTACCATCAAGCCCATTCACCAAAACAAATCTTTAATAACATTTAGGGATTTTTGTCTTTCATACATGGTCAACTGATGATCACAAATTTGTACATACCATCCTTGACCAATGTGGTTGAGGAACCTATGTCTTGGACATGGTATATAGTTGTCCCATCCAATTTTTCACCAATTTATTCAGTATAGATCATGGAAATCATAATTTTAATCCCTTTCCACCTTCCTTATATAAAGTTGGAATTTCATCACCCTTTATATCATCCTCTCATAGGAATGTATATAATGACTATATAAGTTGACATCATTGGTACTTCCTCAAGTTCACTTGTTTAACCCCATATTGTGTTCTCCACTATGATACTAGAAACTCATTCCTCTCCTCATTTCACATACTGATCATGGCTCACATGTTCTGAGGAGTCAAGAATAATTTCTCTAATGAAGGTTTATATGTACCTGTGTCCCATAAATA
Organism: Viscum album; assembly: GCA_963277665.1. Classification (NCBI taxonomy): domain Eukaryota; kingdom Viridiplantae; phylum Streptophyta; class Magnoliopsida; order Santalales; family Viscaceae; genus Viscum; species Viscum album. The sequence goes on from OY728123.1 coordinate 1,345,581,380, forward strand.
AAGTGGTGCACCTTTGGGTCCAAACTATATGAACATAAACAAGGATCCTTGGTCCAATCCTCACAACACTAAACTATGTTTATATTTACCTATGGATGTGTCATGTGGATCCATTCTTCCATGGACCTCAACTCATATGGCTTAATATGCTTTCGTTCCGTTCACACACTCCCTTGAGAAATACACCCCTTGGTCTGAGCTCTATGTGCATAAACTCAACTAAATATGAGTCTAAAGACCATGACCTTATTTGTGTTCAATTTTTCTCAGATATTTTTCAAGTGAAATAGGTCCCACCTCGGATCTCTATTCACAATGGGTTTCCTTTCCATCTATGATGCTTTAATAGCCCTCAGACACCTATTTCTCCCTTAGTTCATGGTACATGACATTCAACTGTAAAAACCTTGGTTATAAGAATTGTGACCTTAATATCTGTGAAACCATCAACGTGTCACTGAAAAATTTCATTTTATTTTTCAAAACTATATGGTTTATGAAATCTAATTCCCTATTAATCACAAAATTTTTTTGATCCTCTCATACCACTCTCCTCGTAGTCCAAGCACTATGAACTTAAACCATATTAAAGAAATGTTCCATTCTATATGAACTTATACCATAAACCCTAATCATATTTTCAGAACACTAAACTATCTGGTCATGAGGTGCATGTGTCTATCATGTTAAAAAAATGTAGAAAAAACCTCAGTAAAATTCAGACTCCGGCCCTCTAGGTCACTCTCATGACATGGAAAAAATAATGGCATAAATAAAAAGGTACGAAGGAAGCAAGATCCTCCATGTCCCCCTAAGAAACCCCGATGTGCACACTAAACCAACATATTCAGGAACAAATTTGGGAAAACCATAACAGTTTTCACTATTCATGTCTACTCATGTCCTCGTCACAAGTCATTAAATTATAATAAACATATCCCAACCATAATACATTAAACAATATTTTATCATGGGTAAATACATATAACCCCAAACTAATAAAATCATGTACTTAAAATATAAATATAAACAACATGTGAAATTTTATTTATTAAAGATATTAAAATGAACACCCTTCATCCTCATTATATGATTTAAAATTGTAAAGTTTCATAGACCCTCTCTTGAAAGCCCATACTCCCCCTTCAACATCAATCACCTACTACACCATTTTAAATCCTTGAAAATATATTGGTTTCCATTTTGATTATCCCTATGGAAGATGTGTGTACCTTTCTTTTAGATAGATGCACCCACCCGATGTTCCCTTAAAATTAGTGGTTTAATTACGAGAATGTTGAACTCAATTCCAACATTATGTCAATTCATCCCTATGCTTCTCACCTTCCTTGATTTGGATCTTCAATACGCTCCACATATGTATGGGATTCACCTAAGGTATTGCTTCCCTTGATAGAATTTCGATGACATTTTTATATGACCGATGTTGAGGACATGGTCAGTGGATAACCATCCCCCCATCCTTGAAAGAATGATAGTGAGACATATGTTTTGAACATGGTTAAAGATAATACATAGTTTTCTTATCACTCTCCTTGTGTTCTAAATCCCAAAAATCCTGATTCACACCATCCATTGTTTTGGTGGAATCCAACACCCCTTGAGTTACCCCATTCATGAACATGTACACATTGAGAATGAATGATGGATATGTAGAGCGTCACATTCTCTCACCAGATCTTTCATGGATGAGATACTATTGATATTCAAGGAACAATTCAGATATTTAGTGTTCGATCCATATCTATAAATCTCAAACAAGTGATCAATATTTTATTTGTCCCTTTCATCCAACACCAATCATGACTCATGTGGGCTTAGAGATTAATTTTTATTTGTCTGGTTAGTATGCTTGAGACACAACTAAAAAATAAATAGGGAATTTAGAACCAAAAACATCAAATGTTTTATAAGGTTCATCCACATGATGGAGCCTCTCCATAATTTCAAACTGATATAATTTTTCATTAATCTCAACCCCATCAATTGAGATCTCTATATTGGAATGTCAACTTTGATTAGCATGTAAGATATACCGCAACTCTCCCAATTGAAATTATTTATCCATTGAAGTGTGTAAAACATCATCAATCTAAACTCATACTCAATCATATTCGACTCGATAGTCAATCTCCATTGATGTTTCATCATTATCCCTAAATGTAATCATCAGTAACTACTCCATTAGTTGGTTAGTAATCTACATTTCAAAATTGGTGATGACTTCATATAGATATTCATACCTCTCTAATTGAGTGGGATCTATCTCAATTGACTAGAGTTTCTTGCTTTCCATTTAATTATTATAATACCAAGAAATTTAGAAATAATATAACTCCTCATGTTCTCATTTGATGAGGTACTCATTATCCTGAGAAAGGAGGACACTATAGTCCATATTCTGGCCCACAGGAAGACTAGACAATGGTTTATAGATCTTATATAGATTGGTCGAGCCGTTAGAGGAGTGAGAGTAATGAAATTATATACACTCCTCTATGTCATGCATAAAATGACCATGTTCTCCTCAATAATGTTAGATCCAGAGTCATCAATGGCCTCCAGTAGCGCATGCACATAATCAGTGAAGACCACCAATACATCTGTTTCTGGATAATCTATATGCATGTACTTGAGTGGACTAAATCCCAAGTATAGGGAAAAAACTTCCTCCCATGTTTATCCACCCAAAACATGATCCTCCCCAACCCCCATGGGACACCTCTAAGGAATTATTGGTCATTATATATTCTTTAACCATCTCTATTTGTGGATCAATTTTTACCACCTCCACTAAGGATTCAACTCTAATATCCACCTAAAGTGACAACTCCCAGGTAGGCTTGACCAACATATCCTCTCTAACTTGTTACATTGGTGGTATATTTCTACCACCTTCATTGATGCCTCTACTCTAGTGGCCACCAAAAGCAGTACTTTAATGGTATTTCTATCAAGTAGAGACTCATTAAACACATCCATAGAGGACATAGGATCATCCAACTCTAGTATGAAAAAATAGGTAGATACAATTTTCATGTTTGTTGTCTCCACTGACTCAAGAATCAACATTGGTGTTTGGACCCCAATTTTTTTTCATTATCCTGAATACATAATTATAGTGAATTTCAACCTAAAATATAAAAACAGAGGTGTAAAAAGTGTAAAAACATACATGAGTTGCAAATAATAACTAATAACTCAGTAAGGATTCAAGAAATCCCTCCTACAGGCATAGCCTCAATAATAGATGGTTGGTAACCTAGGGCCCCAATGTCAGGGGGAGGCACCGTGCTCTCCCCTTCAACAGTTGGGGATTTCAAATCCTCCACATGAGTTTCATCATGAACATCACATTTCATAGTTCTTGTGGATTCATGTAAAAGTTAAAAAAAGATTTTGATAGTAATCATGGAGGGTTGGAAATGGTAAAAGAAGAAAAAATCATTAAATTTACCTGATCAATAGAAGGATCTCATGTTCCCAATGAGCCTAGGTGGGAGTCACATACCCATGATTCATAACCTACAAATTATTCACCCTCAGAAGGACTAGTGGCCAATTGATCTATAAAAAATCATTTTTATAAGGCATGATCAGTAGCACCATCACTTGGTGGGTTAGAGGACGTGTCTTTCCACAAAAATGGAGTATATATTCTATATCTAAAATGTATTGCATCTCCCCATATTTTGGATCATGGAAAAGTGACCTTCCCTAGACAAACCATGGAAGTTTTATCTCTTTTTTTTAGTAAGATACAATCATATCACATGAAGAGATGTGATCAATTTGTCAACTTCCTAGCTCTCCTAGGAACTGGGGAAATCATCATCACCAAGGATGTCTGGGTGGTGAAACCAAAACCCTAGAGCCTAGACTTATGAAACGAGAATTAGAGAGGAGGGTAGAACATCCTCCTAACGATATTATCCTAGAATAAGCTGTCCAAATACAACTCTTTTTACTAGAGAAACAAGAGCACTTCATGTTGTACCCCTCAATGTTAGTCCAATTCCTCCATCACAACATGTCCCGCCTACTACGGTGTTCCCCCAAAATTACGGCTATAAGGCTCATTCTCCAACTACCACCAGAGTGTCTGCCTACATTAGCATATCTCCTAGAAACCAAATTTTCTATACGAGAACATATTATTGTAATATCCCATATATTTCATTAGATGGTGAAACTCATTACACCCTTGACCATATTCCCATGTAAAAATACATCATATTATCCAAATAACTTATGGATGATGGTAAATATAAACCAATATGTAAACATTATGATTGTGTATTTAAAGGAGCCGAAAATTTATTGAGAAAAATTATTGGTTGTATGATTCATAAATTTCCTTTCAATGTAACCTCTTCACTGGTACCCATCCTTGGAAGTCATGGAGGCATGACCCTTTCCCCTCCATATTTGAGTCATCATTTATCACTGTCCCCATTGGATGATGTATAAATAGAATATAAAATGGTCTACTTGCCTAATCATAATTAGCATATAGACATGATCCACCTTGTGAGGCCATACCCTAAAAATGTTGAAAATTGATGACCAAAAGTATGTTCTTGGGGGGAGATAGGATTCACGTACTCATCCACTCCATGTTAACGACAACCTAACTATACATTAAATGAATGGGCCCATAAACATGAAAGGGGATTTTATTCTAGATTATATTGTAACACCCCAAGATTTTATGAATTTTTTTTTTAATTTCATTAATTTCTTGAGTTGTACGCTACATCAAAAGGATCTTGCACAACACGCTTCTCTAACTTGCCTTGCATTACACGCAATCACGACCTTCCACGATATCGTGTGTTGTACGCAATACCGGGTTTCACTAAACAACAATATGTTATATAAACTAGCCGTTATGAATAGTAATACCAACATTTTGAAATTTTATAAATTTTATCTTTCAAAATGTAAATCATTTTTGGATTCAGAATATCGAAATTATCATAGGGTGAATTTTTGTATTTTTCAGAAAACTTTCAATTTTTGATGAATAGTGAAAACACTGGGTTACTACTCAAAAACCAACTTTTTATTTAAATAATTATTTATTTTATTTAAATTTATTTTAGGTCAAAATTGATATATAATACCTATATAAGTTCAATTTAAGTCATTGGAGTTATTTTATAATAATTTTAGATTTATACAAATTTTATTGAACTTTTCACCGTCTTTTCCCCACCTCTTAGGAGAATTTGCAAATTCACATAAAACATAATTTTACCGCTTCTGTGAGTGGAATTTTGAAAAACCGAGAGACATGGTTAATATCAAGGACTAAATTTTGGTTTAATGAGATGAAAATAATTTTTGGTGAATAGTAACTTTTTACTTTTTTTACCACGGTTAAAAGTAAATAGGGTAATTATGGGTAAAAATGATATTATTATTACCCTAACACATGTCATAATTATATTGGATGAGTTTAATTCGACCAAAAACAGCCTTAGGAATAAAATATGACTATTTAGGCCCACATGGATTAGATTAGGACATTTATTATTAATTTATTTAAAGAAGGGTTAAAATAGTTAAAATTGAAGTTTAATAACTAAATCATTTTTAATATAGGGTTATACATAAGATAAATTACACTATAAATATTCATTAGAAAGATAAAAATATTTCATACATAATTGTGTTTTATTTATAATTTTTAGACATTAAATAATTTAATTTATTTATGACACAATGAAGATGCAGTAATTATCTTATTAATGAAATATTGACATAATTTATGTTATAAATACCCAATTAAATGTAATTTGAGACTTTTTAGGAATTCCATTAATTTTATAGGTTACTATGACATGTTAGTATTGATTTAGTTAACTCTTTTCGAACTAATAATTCTCTTATGATTTTCACAAAAATCAATTATCAAATAGTGTCAAAATTGACAGAAAATAGTTTTTAGAACAAATATTATATTATTAATTATTATTTTATTCCTAAAAATCTAAGTTTCTGCCAAATGACTTAGATAAGGTTATATATATTAATAATAAACATCTTTGGGTTCGTTTGGCTTGTTATAGTAAGTTTATTAACCTTATAGTGTAATAAAACAAGAATACACGGTAAAAGAAAAATTAGTTAACTTAAAGTTAAATATAAATGATAAGGTTAAAATAGAAACCTAAACATGTCTAAATTATATTTTATTAGAGGATTTCGACCCATCTCCTCCTTATATTAAAAATAACTCAATTTTGAGCTATTAAAAACTGAATATCACTTTATAATAAAATAATATTTTTAGTTATTCCAAAGGTGCCTCTGTCCTCCCTTATAAAAGGGCACCTCCTCCCTCTCTTCCTCACACCACTTTGAGCCTTCAAGATGGGCTAACCCCTGACAATTTATCTTCTCCACTTCTCTAGAAACATCCTAGAGGTTCTGGTCTTCTTCAAATACCAATCATACTACCCAAAGATGAGGTTTCAAAAAGGCGTGTCGAAAGAAGAGGAGGTTTGGAACGTACGAAGCATATCGTACCTAAGGTAAGGGATAACTATTCCAATCTCGTTATTATCTGAGATTTTTATTCGTAAGTATTTACTGGGTTTATTTCTATCATCCATGTCCATGTTTTATAAAAGTGATTTCATGTATGTTTAAAGTCCTTTTTAACCATTTTGACATTTACTACATGGTATATAAGGAATCTTTTTTTACCATACGAGATACTTTTTGACTTTTCCAACAAAAGTATGAGGAGAATGTTATTTTAACTTATAAGGATTGAATGGATTTTTACGGTTTCATAACGCCTCATTTTCAGGAAGCTTACTCTATATGATTTTATGACTATTTTCAACAAAATACTTTTATTTTAAAAGTGCCTGGCATTTTTTGAAAAGAAAATCATTTTGACGAAGAAATGATATTTTCCTCAAGAATTCATTTCAAATGTTTTATCAAAACCATTTTCCATATAAGATTAAATTATTTCATTTGTGTATGTTTCAAGTTTAATGTCTCTATGATTTAAATGGTTCACTTTTCTTATGATGAAATGTCCATTTGTTTTATATGGATTATGAAATGATGGGGTGATGCTTATGAAACCCATTTTATTTTTTGGGTTTTGATGAATGTTTTAAGTTTATTTTGAGGAAAAAGTAAGAATGATTTCATTATGAGATGGGTGGTACCAATATCTCCCTCCAAAGCATTGGGTATAGATTTATATCTCATGCGATAGTCATGGCTAGAACGGTAAGTTAATTTGGTTCAGTGTTACATGACTGAAATGAGGAGTGAACTCGATTCAGAAAGGGACTTTGTCCACTAAGATGGTCTTGGAAGTAATGCCTTGGCTACTATAGAAATAATAACATGTAATTAATGGTTTCCACAATTACATGTTTTATTCCCATGATATTTTATCATGATTGATGTTCCCTTATGATATATGCCTTACGTACTTCCAAGATTCATGTCTTTGCTCAAGATTTTGATGTATAGATTTTCTGTTCATGTTTTGGCATTCAAATGATTATGGATTGTTTTATGTTCTCTATGTTTACCCTTACTAGGAATTTGAGGTCACCCCTTTTATGTTTTCTTTTCCCCAGGATATAAATAAAGGTTTTAGGTAAGAAAAAAAAGGGGAAGATCTATATGGGAGATGTTGAAGATCTTTCACCATGATTAGAAGATTATATTCTGAGTTTCCAAAGACACTAAACTATTACGGTCCTTGTGTGTCTATTTTTGTTATGTACTAAGTATTCTGCAAAAGTAATGTAATGTCCATGTACTTCAAGCTTTGGGTCTCTACAGTTGGTATCAGAGGAAAGGTTTAGTCAACCTATGGAAACTAAGATGCGAGAACATTAGTGAGATCCCTAGAGATATTTCTAAGGTATGTCTAGGGATGTCCCTAAGGATAAGTATAAGTATAGGTTATAGTCCTAGAATTATGGTAACGATCTTAGAATTAAACCTAAGATGTTAGATATTGAAGGTACTCCCCCTTTATTATGTTGTTTTACCTAGCATGATTTTTTCCTCTCACACTATTCTTTTTGGGTTTTAGACGATGGATGGAACCCGAAGGAACCATGTTGATCAATGTAATGGGCAATGCAATGATTGTCCTCCTGAACAAACAAATGTTATGGGAGATGGAGTGAAAAATCTTATTTCTGTACTTACACAAGATATGAATCATTCTGGACTTCCAAATGAGCAGAGGAGGGAACAATATTATATTTAGTCCTTCATGAGGCAACATCCACTTTCTTTCAGTGGGTCTTCTGATCCACTTGTTGCTGAACAATGGATCTGTACCACTGAAAAGATATTTTCAGTTCTTCAATGTTCTGAACATGATAAAGTCATCTTAGCAGTATATCGTTTGGAAGGTGAAGCTGATCAATTGAGGAATCTTATCAAGAATACGAGGCCAAGAGATGAAATTGAGTCCATGGAATGGGACGATTTCAAGAACATATTTTTCAATAATTACTTCCCTTGTATTCTTCAAACAAAGATAGAGAAGGAATTTCTTGAACTAAAGAAAAAGGATGATGAATCTGTTGGTATATACGAAGATAATTTTACAAGACTTTGAACGTATGCATCTGGCATTATCATCCAACCTGAAAGTAAAGTTGATCGATTCTTTAGTGGCTTAAAACCAAATCTTCGAAGGGAATTAGCTATAAGAGTCTTTAGCAGCTATGAAGAAATTGTGCATTGTTCTATCATGGTAGAAATTGAAGTTGGTGTTACATATCCATCTCATGGTTTTGACAAGAAATGAAAGATGGAGTTCAAGGACAAATCTCATAATAATGGTGAAAAGAAGATGAAAGTTTCCTTATGCTCAAAGTGTGGAAAGAAGCATGGTGAAGATTGTCTTAAAGGGACTAGAAAATGTTTTAAGTGTGGAAAAGAAGGTCATAGAGCAGTTGAGTGTCGAAGTAATGGAAAAAGGGTTGCTAATGATGTGAATAAAGAAAAGACTGCAGAGAACACACCACCAACACTTCAATGCTTCAAGTGCAATGAAATGGGGAATTATGCTAATCAATGCCCTAATCCAAGGGTTAATGATGATCGACATGAGAAACCACTTAAGGCAAAGGACAAAGGGAAGTCACATGCGATCACTATTGGCGTTGTTGAATATGACAATGATGTGGTGGAATGATTAAGTGTATATGTAATGGGATTCCAAAGTAAAGTTGTATATAGTATCGTGGAATATTGGAATATTTATGTATTGGTATATTGTGGTTTTCAATAATTTTATGGTACCAGTAACCATGGAATGTGATTGAGATATTTTTGGAAAGAAGATGATATGCGCATAATGAAGGGATAATGAGAAAATGAAATGTTTGACAATATTCATGAGCTCATGAATGATATAAGGAAATAGTTATATCATTTTTTGAGTATATAGAATTTTGGGGTTTTGGTATGTGGAAAGAGTTAACTTTTTACATCACTCATGTTTTCACTAAGATTCAATGGGTATTCATTTTTCAAGAGAATACATGATTAAGGCCTTCGAATGTTTGGAATGTGACCAACAAGACATATCTTATGATATATGGGGATCAACGATGGTATTAACATGCTTGTTATATGAAATACTTGGTAATCGTTTTCACTATAATATGAGAATAGACTGCAGTATTATGGATAAGCCTAAAGATTGGAATGGATTATGTTGGACATAAGTTAGTATTGTATTTTTAGAAAAAAAGGACAACCTGCAGAACGAGCGACAACCCATCACATCGGACATGGTTGTGGGAATCGAACCAACAACCGAAGTGCGACCGGACTTTATTTCTTACCACTGGCCTAGAGGAAGTCCCTGGTTAGTAGAAACTAGTTTTATTTTATTATACCAGATGATAGATGAAGTATAAGTCCATTTTTGAACCATATATGATTAATCTCACCATAGATGGAATTATGTATATAACTTTTGCTAACTTATGTTGGAGACAGATGGAATGACCTATCATTCTATCACATGATCTGCTAAAACTTCGTGAAAGACAAATTCAACTTCATTTCTTAAAGGGATGAAGTAGAAATTGTTCAAGGCACGAACAACGGTGAGATTATACCAAAATAAAGTAAGTATTTATTCTAATTCAAATTCTTCAACTTTAGGGAAATGATCTTGAAAACTAAAAATGTTGTCCTAGTACCCTTATATCCGATGAATCATACGGTACCCTAGATCATCACAAATATATGGCTTTCTGATGGTTGGATTTTTCATATCCATGTTCTCTACCACTTTCCATCAGAACATGACGGTTAGATTTCTCTTCCATATCCATATTTTCACCTATGTTCTCCAATGTGGAATCCCAGTGATTAGTTAATTTGGGTAACCGTTACATTTCATACTATAGTTTTTAAAGCCAAGTTTTGGTATTTCTTTTTACGATGTGTATTTCTATTAAAGAATATTTTCAGTAGTAAACCATTTTTAACCCGACGAATTTCGAGGGAAAAATACATTTTAAGGGGGATAGAATGTAACACCCCAAGATTTTATGAAAAATATTCTTTTTAATTTCATTAATTTATTGTGTTTTACATTACACCAAAATGATCTTGTACAACACACATCCCAGACTTGTCTTGCATTACCCACAATCGTGACCTTCCACGATAGCATGTGTTGTACGCAATACCGAGTTTCGCTAAACAATGATATGTTATATAAACTAGCCATTATGAATAGTAATACCAACTTTTTGAAATTTTATAAATTTTATCTTTCAAAATGGACTTCATTTTAGGATTCAGAATATCGAAATTACCCTATGGTAAAGTTTTGGTATTTTTCTGAAAACTTTCAATTTTTGATGAATAGTGAAAACACTAGGTTACTATTCAAAAACCGACTTTTTATTTAAATAATTATTTATTTTATTTAAATTTATTTTAGGTAAAAATTGATAGATAATACCTATATAAGTTCAATTTAAATCATTGGAGTTATTTTATAATAATATTAGATCTATAAAAATTTTATTGAACTTTTCACCGTCTTTTACCCACCTCTTGGAAATTTACAAATTCACATAAAACTAAATTTTACCGCTTATGTGAGTGGGATTTCGAAAATACTAGAGAAATGGTTAATATCAAGGACTAAAATTTGGTTCAATGAGATGAAAATAATTTTTTCTGAATAGTAACTTTTTACTTTTTTTACCACGGTTAAAAGTAAATAGGGCAATTAAGGGAAAAATGATATTTTTATCAGCCTAAAACATGTCCTAATTCTATTGGATAAGTTTAATTCGACCAAAAACAACCTTAGGAAAAATATATGAATATTTAGGCCCACTTGGATTATATTAGGACATTTAATATTATTTTATTTAAAGAAGGGTTAAAATAGTTAAAATCAATGTTTAATAACTAAATAATTTTTAATATAGGGTTATACATAAGATAAATTATACTATAAATATTAATTAGAAAGATAAAAAGATTTCCTAAATAATTGTGTTTTATTTATAATTTTTAGACATTAAATAATTTAATATATTTTTGGCACAATGATCATGTAGTAATTATCTTATTAATGAAATATTGACATAATTGATGTTATAAATACCCAAATAAATGTAATTTGAGACTTTTTATGAATTAAATTAATTTTATAGGTTAATATAGCATGTTAGTATTTATTTAGTTAACTTTTTCCGAACTAATCATTCTGTTATGAGTTTCATAAAAATCAATTACCAAATAGTGTCAAAATTGACATTAAATAGTTTTTAAAACAAATATTATGTTATTAATTGTTATTTTATTCCTAAAAATCTAAGGTTCGTCCAAATGACTTAGATAAGGTTACATATATTAATAATAAACATCTTGGGGTTCTTTTGGCTTGTTATAGTAAGTTTATTAACCTTACAGTGTAAGAAAACAAGAAGAAACGGTAAACGAAAAATTATTTAACTTAAAGTTAAATCTAAATGATAAGGTTAAAATAGAAACCTAAACTTGTCTAAATTCTATTGGATGAGAGGATTTAGACCCATCCCAACCTTATCTTTGAAATAACTCAATTTGAAGTTATTAGAAACTGAATATGACTTTATAATAAAATAATATTTTTAGTTATTCCAAAGGTGCCCCTCTCCTCCCTTATAAAAGGGCACCTCCTCCCTCTCTTCCTCACACCACCTTGAGCCTTCAAGATCGGCCAACCCCTGCCAATTTATCATATCCACTTCCCTAGAAATATCCTTGAGGTTCTGGTCTTCTTCAATGACCAATCTTAGTGCCCTAAGAGGAGGTTTCAAAAAGGCGTGTCGAAAGAAGAGGAGGTTCGGAAACGTACGAAGCATATTAGACCTAAGGTAAGGGATAACTATTCCAATCTCGTTCTTATCCGAGATTGTTATCCATAAGTATTTACTGGGGTTATTTATATCATCCATGTCCATGTTTTATAAAAGTGTTTTCATGTATGTTTAAAGTCCTTTTTAACCATTTTTTACTTTTACTACATGGTATGTAAGGAATCTTTTTCTACCATACAAGGTGCTTTTTGACTTTTTCGACAAAAGTAAGAGGAGAATGTTATTTTTAACTAATACGGCTAGAATGGATTTTTATAGTTTCATAATGCCTCATTTTAATGAATCTTACTCTACATGATTTTATGACTATTTTCAACAAAATACTTTTATTTTAAAAGTGCATGTCATTTTTTGAAAAGAAAATGATTTTGACGAAGAAAGGATATTTTCCTCAATATTTCATTTCAAATGTTTTATCAAAACCATTTTCCTTATAATATTACATTATTTCATATTTTCATGTTTCAAGTTTAATGTCTCTATGATTTACATGGTTCACTTTTCTTATGATTAAATGTCTATTTGTTTTATATGGATTATGAAATGATGGGATAATGCTTATGAAACCCATTTTATTCTTTGGGTTATGATGAATGCTTTAAGTTTATTTTGTGGCACAAGTAAGAATGATTTCATTATGAGATTGGTGGGACCTATATCTCCCTCCAATGCATTGGGTAATGATTTATATCTCATCAGATAGACATGGTTGGAACGATAAGTTAATCTGCTTCAGTGTTACAGGACTGAAACGAGGAGTGAACTCGATTCAAAAAGGGACTTTGTCCACTAAGATGGTCTTGGTAAAAATGCCTTGGCTACTATGGAAATCATAATATGTGCTTAATGGTTGCCACAATTACATTTCCTATTCCCATGATATTTTATCATGTTTGATGTTCCCTTATGAAATAAGCCTTACATACTTCCAAGATTCATGTCTTTGCTCAAGATTTTGATGTTTGGATTTTATGTTCAAGTTTTTTCATTCAAATGTTTATGGATTGTTTTATGTTCTCTATGTTTACCCTTGATGGGCATTTGAGCTCACCCCTTTTATGTTTTCTTTTCCCAAGGATATAAAGAAAGGTTTTAGGTAAGAAAAAAAGGGGAATATTTTTATGGGAGATATTGAAGATCTTTCACCACGATTAGAAGATTATATTCTGAGTTTCCAAAGAGACTAAACTATTACGGTCCTTGTGTGTCTGTTTTTGTTATGTACTAAGTATTCCGCAAAAGTAATGTAATGTCCATGTACGTAAATATTTGGGTCTCTACATATATGGTGAAAAATCTTGTATATAATCACCAATACCAACACCAATAGGTTGATATGCTTTCCCATTTCCTGCATTACTACCATGATATATGAACTATACCACACCCCCATTTGACCATCCCGAACCAGTAGAATCCACCCATATATGAGAATTTTAAGAAATTGCACAAATCTGAATTAAGGGGACTCAATAATGACATTATATCCCCATAGGTTCCATTAGATCCTAATCCATAATTTTCTAGTGTGATTGTTCCTTACATCGCATAGAATACTTTGAACATTGATGTGTCCTCCCTCATAGAATTACTACATACTCAATTAGAATGTAACCAATCGACTACTTGAAAGGTATTTCCTTCATCCTAGTCTGGTCTATATTCTCTTTGTATCCCAAATGTATTAAAACATTTTATAAGGATGAAATTTGATCAGGTTCATCCAAAACATCTTCTGTGGGGAGGGATTCATCGTATATTTTCCCTTGGATATAGACCCCCACAATTTTATGGAGATCCCAATGACCGAAACCCGTTTCTCAAAGGAGAATGTGGAATGTTTTGGTCACCAACAACAACTAGCTTAGTAGCTCAAGCATTATATCTGGATGACAATAGATGCGGAAAAATGATGTCCACACTCCTCTATAAAAAACTACCATATTTTATCTCATACTTAGACTCATCACATGAACAAAATTCACAATAGTCATAGGACCAATCATACATAAAATTATCGCTCTAGAACAAATCAAATTTCTCTCTCTATCCATTAAAACTAACCTCCAATCCTACCTTTAAAATAGTATCATATTGTGAAGGGGTTATTACTTATCCAATTCCTTTCAGTTAATGTTATTCGATGCATTTAATAGTGATTATGTGGTGATTGATGCAAGGTATTTCACAATGCAACCCATGGTAGATATTTTACAATAGTACATCCCTGGTGTACCACTGAACTAGTAGGCGAGCTCATATTGAATAGAATTTGATAACAACACATCATCTGTCAACCTGAATCCATATAAAATTATCTTATCTAACAACAATAATTATTGTTACACCTCTATGGGAAATTTAGTATGTGTTTTATAATCTGATGTACTCCTAAAACTCTCCATAATCATAATGTTTCCACCCATTTCCTTTCATCAAGGCATAGAATCATTTACACCTTTAGTGTCCGTTTTTTCCAAGACATAGAATGTTTTTCTAGAAATGATTGAAGATGGTCAGTTCATGAGGGTTAGGTCACCAATGATCATAAACATCATGGAAGTCAAATCACAAAATTACTATTTATTGAATAGTAAAAGTTTCATAAGATGTAAGGATCAAAATCACATAACACTCATTAAGGACTTGAGTTTTTTGAAAATTGATAAAATATCTTATCTTTTGGTGAAATATCATGGTCCCCCTAGGCTATCCACCCCTATTTATAGACATAGTTTGATGTGTATTATTTAGACTAGGGCTTATAGATCACCAAATTTAGGTAACTTCCCATCAGAATCTGACACTCATCTCCATTGTCAGCTCCCATTCTATGGGTGGGTGGAACTTGGTATGAAACATGTTGGGGACAGGACCCTTTATGTAAGAAATAGTGTAACCCATTTTGAACTAGGTTAAGTGAAATCCCATTACATGACCGAATACCATGATCCACATTGCCTAGAGTTAAGTGGATTAAGATCCACTTAGTATAAAACATTAATAAGAAACAAACGATGGTCCTAGGTCCCATGGATCAATATTTTGATAAGGACCTAAAGCCCAAAATTCATGGAAAACAAAAATATAGGAGCTTTTGTGATCCAATGCCTCATAGTGGAACCCTAAGATATCCCATCCACCAAGCCCAAATAGTGAAAATGCTCGTTGATCCCCAAAACCTCTACCGATGACTACTGCTCCAAGACCATCTTCATGCTTTTCACATCCCTCCACCAACATGGACGATATCATGGCCTATTGTTCACCACTTTAGATATAAAAACTAGAATCCAAAATGCCAGAAGATAACCAGAAGAGATAGAACAAGAGAATTAGGACCAGAATAACAGACATAACTGCGGATGTAGAGGAGGTGAATGATGAGAAGACCATATGAATAGCAACTGAGGTCAGGTATATAGAGATTTGTGCCTATCAAACAAAGGTTGTGTCTCAAAATTCTTTCCACTTCCATTAACACAACCTTCATTAGCCTCTGGCTGGTTTCTAGATATACGCCACTAATAATTCCAACTTTAACACCCCGATATTTTGGAAATTATTATTTTCGAATTAATTTAATCATTTTTTAATTTTCATCTTATAAATGTTGATAATAGTTTATTTTATATTAAAGAAATTTATTTTTCATGAGTTATAAGAAACAACAAGTTAATCATGAGGTAACAAAAAATAAAAGTTATCTTGATCTAAATGGAACACTAAGGTTAGCTTTCTTTACACATAATAATGACTTTTTTTATGGATCATGTAACACTCATGATCATGGTTTACTAAAAACAATATATTATTAATATATTATTAGCTAATATAATAAGATATAAACTAGATGTTAAATTAGATTTTATTAATATTATTAACAAATTTATAAAAATATAAGATTTAAAAAAAAATTATTTCATAGGATACTAATTAATTATAAATGAATATGAAAACTGATTGAATATAAAGGGAAATATTATTATTTTTATGGTCATAATGTTATTTTGTGCTAAAAAATTAAACTAATTATAATTAGTGGGTGATATTAATTTAATATACATGTTTTTTATTCAATAAAATATTTTTTATAATCATCTGATATATTTTATAGATATAAGATATAAACAAACCAAATTTTATTCTGACAAACATATATTTTTATAATGGTAGTTTTACCTTCATTTCATGGAAAAAACTTTTTATGTCCAATTTTTTGAAACTTTTATATAATTTTTATGTCAAAATAAACTTCATATTTGAGATAGAAACTTATAAATTAGGTAAGGATAAATTGTTTTATTTTTCTATAAGGTTTCATTTTTAATAAATAGTTAAAAATACTGAATTTTAATTTAAAACAACTTTTTTATCTAATTTATTTATAAGGTTAAATTATGTTTTAAAATCATTTCAATTTGTAATTATATATATTTTTTGCAATTAATAAAACTTAGGTCATTTTTACCAATTTCAAATTGATATTGGATGTAAAAACATAGCATACTTTAGATCATTTTTACTTTAAAACCTATAATTTTGTCCCATCTTTAAGATTAATTTTTAATAAATTTCTTCCACTTTTGCGATTAGAATATGGAAAAATGGATTCCATATTTTTAATAATCATAAAAAAATATATAATTAGGTAAAATTAATTTTTACCAAAAATATTTTTGAAATTATTTAAAATTAGTTAGAACGATTAAGGTAAAAGTAATCTTAACATGGGAATAAACATTAAACAGAAGGGAAAAAAACAATCTACTTTTCAAAAAAAATTAAATAAAAATTATTATGAAATTAGCCGAACGTTATTATGTTTGGCAGGGTTTTGATGAATTTTTTTATGTAAAAATGTGGGTATATCAAAATTGTTTTCACAAAAACCATGTGAGTCATTTCACTTCCCATTAAAAGCCCACAACATCTCCCTATTCATAACAACTTTAAAACATATTAGGTTATTCCAATATCTAACAAATAAACTTATAAAAAACTATACCATCCTCTTTGAATCCTAAATTTTGGAAGAAATACTTCAAAGGAATCCCTTTGGAGTAAACTAAAAGGAGTTACAAGATTAAGAGGTAACACCCTCCCTAAAACTCATTTCTTTTATTTTCATTCTCCAATCCCTAAATATTTTTTATTAAATTATTTCATAGAAAACCAGTATATTAAATATATAATTATTTCTTTATGATAGGTTATTACCTACACATTCCCACAGGTCCATCTAATTTGTGGCAAATATACTGTTTATGTGCATGGCGAACTACCGCCTCACTATACGATGGTTGTTAATTTTTCCATTACCACATCTCATGGAGGAAATTTTGATGAAAATATATTTATAAATATCATATATTATATTTATTATATCTTTAATATTATGTATTAATTTTACAACACATATATTTTTTCCTTCAATTTGGTGTAAATACGATAATTTCATTTGAGGATGTGTGGACCACCGCCCCCTCAATGCGATGTGATTCATTCACACACTACATGGAATGTATTAAAAATGGGTTTATAGAAATTATATAATATATATGATATAATAATTCTACTGGAATAATGATATATATACATACATAGACATATTTGGAAAGTACTTTCTTTCTTTGAATACTGTAATAAAAAAAAATGTGTTCATGTGTACGTATAACTTACTGTCTCCATGAATGTTGTATTCCATTTCATACATCAATATTAAATAGGTTATTATAATATAAATACACTAAATATAAATGATATTTATATCATTGATTGAATTATAGAAGTTAGGATATAAGTATAAGGACAAAGAATTAACAAATTAAGAGACATGAAAAGAACAAAGCGGATATTACTAGAAGAGAAAACATAACATAGAATTGTAAACAGGTTGGTAATATAAGTTTATATCAAAACATATACGGTATTATATATAATAATATGATTTTTTGTGAGATTTATAATAAAATTAAATTTTATATATGGTAATTTTTTACAAGTACGATGATAGTCAAGAGACGGGGTAAGATAATTTCATCTCACTTTTTATACCTATGAGATACATGCCATGTTCACCACTATTTTCTCTTATGTGGTATATATATTTCCCACAAATGTATTCTTTGATTATTATTATTAATTTTATTTGTATTTAAAAATCCATTCTGTTACCTTTATTTCTTGGGATTTATGTTTCAAAATTCACAAAATTGGTAAAGTAATTTCGTCTCAATTTTCCTTCATTGAAACACATGACATGTTATGACCATTTATTTCTGTATAAAGTGTATATATATGGTTTTAAAAGTTATATCATGAATATAAATCCTTTAATTATATTTAATCCTTCATGTAGTTTATTTTTCTTACATTATTAGTGTGATTAAAAGTTACCAAGTGATAAGATGTTTATTGGAACAATCACATCCTTTATCGAGATTGGTTATGATTATTCTTCTATTGATGAAATATTACCATGAATATTTCAATAAAAATAATAAATTTTATTCTCCTATAGATATTTATGATATATTAAGGTATTGGTAACATTTATATACTCTTTGGAACATTTTATAGTTAAGAAAGTGTTTTTTATGAAATCCTATATTTACCCTCCCTTCGGATGGAAATCTCTGTTCCTTCGAAATCTTGTTTTATAAAATGGACTTCCAAGAAACCTGTAATATTTAAATGATATTTGTATTAAATTTTTGTCTTTTACCAATGTTTTTAAATAAATATTCTTATCACTTTTCGAATAAGGCATTATTCTCTCCTTTTTTACTATGAAAAATAATGTTCTTTTTACCTAATAAGACTTGTACAGATTTACTAGCTGTCATTTTTATGAGGACTCGATTGCATTTTTTAAAGGTTAATTTTTAATAAAATGTGTTTAAAAACAATTTTTGAAGAAATGGATTTCAAAAAAAATTCATACTTCTTTTATAATTTTTTAACAAAAATGGTGTTCAAAATGTTATCAATCTTCTTTTATAAAATTCCAAAGAAATTATTTTTCAAAAAAAATCAAAATTATTTTATAATTTTTCAAGGAAAATTGTTTTTAAGAAATTTTTAAGAATATTTTATAATTTTTTATTGAATATCATTTTGAAATTTATTTCAAAATTCGTTTATATGTTTTCAACACCCTGGTTTAAAAAAATTCAATCTTATTTTATAAGTTTTCACAGAAAATTGTTTTAAAAAATATTTCTAATATTATTTCATATGTTTTCAAGTAAATTGGTTTTTAATAATTTTTTCAAGCTTGTTTTATCAATTTTTAGAGAAAATGGTTTTCAAAATGTTTTTAAGCTACTATTTTATGTTTTTAAAGAAAAATTGTTTTCATAATATTTTAAGGCTTCTTTTATATGTTTTCAAGGAAATGGTTTCAAAATATTTTCAGTATTATTTTTTATTTTTTCATGGAAATTTGTTTTCAAATTTTTTTCAATATTTATCACTACTGGAAATATGATCTATACAAACGTTTTTGGGAAAACCATTATTATATTTCACTAATTTGGAGCTATACCAATGGTTTTTCCAAACCATTGGTATATGTCACTTATGTAGACATATACCAAGGTTTATGGACAAACCGTTGGTATAGGGGGGACCTATACCAATGGTTTGGGAAAATCGTTGGTATAGTTCACTAATTTGGACCTATACAAATAGTTTCTCCAAAACCGTTGGTATAGGTCCATTATAGAGACCCTATACCAATGGTTTGTCCAAACCATTGGTATAGGTCCCAAAATCAAAGAACATGTACCAACGGTTCTCAAAACTGTTGGTATAGGTACATGTATTTTTAATGGAATATTTTTACAGTGGACATTAAATAAATAAAAACATAAAATACTTATGATAATACATATATATATTTATGAAATTAAGTTCACAAAAGTATGTTAGGTTAGTGGTTAGGTCATTCAATCACAAACGAGAGGTGCTGGGATCAAAACCAATCGGATGATTATTTCTTGAATTATATATACCAATGGTTTTTGGAACCGTTGGTATATATTTTCATATTACTAACACCAACGGTTTTCCAAAAACCGTTGGTATAGACCTATCCACACAGCTTACATAGAAACGGTTCTCCAAATCGTTGGTATAACCTATACTAACGGTTTGGAGGCCTATACTAACAATTCCAAACCGTTGGTATAAGGTATTTTTTAGTAGTGTCTTTATATGTTTACAAGTTTATTTTCAATAAAATGGTTCATAAAAGGTTTATCATTTTGAAAAAGTTTTTTCCAAATAATAATTGATATTTTCCTCAAGAATGTTTTTTTAAATATATTTTGAAATTATTTTCCATCTAAGATGAAATATATTGATGTTACTCATGCCTTTCTGGGAAATTATCTAAAGGATCCATTCATAATCATTCTCTAAATGGTGTATGTTTTCATGTCACAATATTTATAAAACCCATTTCAATTTCACTGGTTATATATTCATGAAAACCATTTCCCTTTCAAGAGATGTATGTCAATGAAATAAAATTCTTTTCATGAGTTATGGTTTCATGAAAGGATTAAGAAAAAAGTCTCATTCCAATAGTTTATGATAGTATTAAAGGTTTATGCTGACCACTTCATTTCATGGGTTATGATATGATTTTTTATGATTTTGTGTCACATGTATGTTTGATTTAATTATGATATGGGTGGGAAATATATATCGCTCCTACTCATTAGGTAAATAATTATATCTCATTAGTTAGACTAAGATGATATTGGGAGTAAACCTTGACTACTAAGATTGTCATGGGAGTGAACCATGACTACCAAGATGGTATGAGGAGTAAACTCATTATATAAAGATGGTTATGGGATTGAACTATGACTACCAAGATGATATGGGAAGTGAACCCATAATAATTTCATAGTCATTCAAGTGATCTCTTTGCTAATATGAAAATCATATTATATGCTTATATGTTTGTTCTACTTCCATTGTCTATACCTATGTTATGATATTATGGATTATGGTCCTTATTTTCTTCTGACTCATGTCTTATGAACTTCCATGATTTGTGTCATGATTAATTTTTATGAACATTTATATAAAGCGTATGATCTTTTAATCCTTTAATTGCATTCTCATACTTTTATTATCATGTTTATTCTTACATATCTCAATTTTTAACCCTTACTGAGCATTTGAAATCACACATTTTTATGTTTCCTTCCCCAGGTTACAAAGGTATGTATAATTTATGATGTGTCTAAGAATGGTTCTATTCATGAAGAACCTAGTGGAAGATAATATAGTGTGCTTGTATAACAGTGTTTAAGTTCCCATGTTTCCAATGTCACTAAACTATTATGTTCTTTGGGTGTCTATTTGTATAATGTTTCAAGTATTCTGAAAAAGTGATATAATGAAAATATATGAAAATAAAGGGTCACTATATCTAACATACTTCCCCTTATCATTTTATTGATAGGGTGGCGAGATATTAATTGGATATAAGAAATATCCCCAAAATGCCCAAGGCTCGAAATAAATGTCGAATGGATTCAACACATGAGGGGGTGGTTTTCCCTTTAAGAATAAATCCACTAACCAAAAAATCCATAACAAAACACCCAATATATGATGCATATTAAAAATGAAATCATACTCAATATTTAAATTATAAAAGCATACATAAATAATGTAACACCGCATAAGACTACAATATCAAAGTAAATAATGGAAGATAACCTAATAAAACACTATGACAAACACAAAATCCAAGATCCACAATCTATGAGCTCTAACTTATCCAACATCCCATGTATCATGAGGATGTAGTAAATATGTGTGATACTTTACGCTTTTCCGTGTCATGGTAGATTACATCTTAGAAATAACCAAAGTGACAAAGAATGGGTGAGTACTAAAAATCAGTTGATTTTCCCCCAGTGAATTCTATACTCAGACCACCGGGATAGAAAAGTTAGAAACATTTATATAAAATATTTTATATAATAAAATTCAAAAATATTTTATAACTATGTATAAACAAGTTCCATATCAACCAATTTCCTAATAAAAGCTGTTTTCTAAATAAAGAAACAATAAAATGCATTAAAACTAATTCACAAGTTCCATTTGGAGTAACCATTCCATTCCATATATCAAACCACATGTTTGTCATTATGATAGTTCCATTCTAATGAATGGTATATCATCAATCTAACATGCTATCAAAAGGTAATTATATCCCATGTACCATTACACCTTTGTCACTAAGCAGAAGTTTATATTTCAACCGAGCCACGTAAATGAAATATGAACAGACACACATAGTATTCCCAAAACTCATGCCGATACAAATTAAATAAAACAAAATTTTTATTGAATAACTTTTCAAAAAAAAACCATTCCAATAAAAAACATTTCTAATGAAATCATTTTTCCAAATAAACCATTTAAAAAATCCAGCAATGCAATATTTTAAAACAATCATTTTAAAATCAATGAATCAAATCACTTTGCACAACAATTTACCACAATTCAATATTTTCACCAAAAAAATTAAATTGTCACTAAAGAGGAACTACATAATGATTTAAACCCAAATTTCACAATAAATTTCAATAAATTAAATCAATTTTAAACAAAACTAATTAGCTCTAGAAATATGAGTAAAGAGTGAAGACACCTACCTCGAGAGTTTGTGCCAAAACGACAAACAACATGAAAAACATCACAAAACGGGTCAAATATACATGAAATCATCTTAGATCTCCTATCATGTCATAAAAAAGGCCAAATATAATAATATTTGGCATCCAAAACAATAGATCTACTAAAATTAGGTGTAGATATAAAAAACCAAGAAAGAGGGTGAAATAGATCTAAGAAAAACATCAAGAACAGTCAAGAATGATCACATACCATGAGGAATATGCTTTCAAGCACCAAGAGAATCCTTCAGATCACCTCTAGATCGATGGAAGAACCCTCTTTGACCTTTTGGAATGTAAAATACAGTTAGGGATGCATAAGAAAAAACATGTGGTTTAAAGTGAAAACAAAGTGAGATATGCTTTTTACGGTGGTAATTTCTTTCCATGCATGGTTTTGTTGCACGATTAGGAAATCCATGCACTAACCATGTGTTAGACACTTTGTTATAGATGAATATCTTGTATTCATCTCACATGATCTCCAACATATGTGCCATCCGTGAAGAATCCGCTGCTTGAAAATGAAAAAATCCACATGTCCAAGTTCACGATTTCTTATTATTGGATGCATGGTTCGAGAAAACCGCGATCCACACACTCACCTTCCCTTTTCCCCATATCTTTCAATTCATAGTTTCTTGTAGGTGTTTAATGATTTTCCCAAACCTTACCCCATTCATGGATCTGTAGTAATGCTCCAAAACTCTCCAAAAGTTCTTTAAAGTCAATCATACTTTTCCCATATACATTATCTACCTAAAAATAAAAAACAAAAGGGTTACTTACTTAAAACCAAGGGTTCTTCATTCTCCCCACCATTGGCCTTTCCATCCCCTAAATTTATAAAACCAATGGTTCTATTATGGAATTTCAACCATTGATCATTCATTTCCATCTCGCATTCCTAGGTCTCTTTCTAAACTTTACCATATTACTACAAAACCTGCACTAAACCAAGTATTTTTAACCTCAAGGCATTCTATCCCCTATCAATAATCGGCACCGAGATATGTACAAATAAAGAGTCTAGATATAGGAAAATGTGATCCCATATGATTATATGGCCGAGGTATGGTTGATAATTTTTCTACTGAGATACATGAAACACATTGTATATGACACCGAACCATGGTGGAAATTCCAAACGATATGTCACCTCACCAATCTATTCCAGTATCTCAAAAGAGACTATGTATCTAGAAGAAATCAATCCCTTCTTCCCCAAAAAATCATTTTCCAATCCTCGTAGAAACCCTCAAGAACACAAGATCACTCACTGTGAATAAAAAAAACTATCAATTATGATCTACATATGATTTTTGAGGACTCTACACAATCTTAATATATTTCCTAATCAACAGAATCTTATTTTTTTTCAATTGAACAAGGATCATACCAACTAGTGAAGTCACACCAATTTCCACCCAAACAATTATAAAAATACAAGGATTCCCATGAAATTATTTAAAATGATCCATATGAATCGAGTCTGGATAGATGTTGTTATACAATAACTCCACTAACGGCACATTATATTCCAATGATCCACCAAAATACATTACCAAATCCTTTATAATTTTATCAAATGTTTTTATTATCCTTTTGGATTTCCTATCCATATGGGGATGATACGCCATACTCATAGTCAAATGAGAGTATGGGATTTCAGGAATGATTTCCAAAAATGAGATGTGAACCATGGATCTCTATCTAATACTATTGAAACTCAAGTTCCCTATATATTTACCACTTCTTGAACACATATTTTAGATAGATTCTATACCATACGAGTTACACAAATAAGGATGAAATGAGATGACTTAGTAGGAAAATCCAAATTAACACATATGTAATCATGTTTCTAAACTGTTCTTGGGAGAAATATTACATAATCCATAGATGTCTTCTCCCATTTCCACAATGGAATAGGTAAAGACTGTAATATACCTACTTATTCTAATTTTAGTCCTTAACAACTTCAATCTTATCTAGATCCACTGAAACACCTCCTTCAGAAATCAAATTTAAAATAAAGTCTACCTATTGTATCCAAAAATCACACTTTGATAATTTTTCATACAAATTATGTTCTCTCAATATTTCCTATACTATTTCATGGTATTTATCATTCTCGTACATTTTCCTTGAGTACACCAATATGTCATCCACAAACACCCCAAAAAAATAATGAAGATATAACTGAAATATCCAATTCATCGTTGATATAAAGAACACTGGTGTATTTGTAATACATAAAGGAATTTCCACATATTAATAATGTCTATATCATATTTTGAAATCTATCTTTAGAATATCCTTTTTTGAACTTGCAATTGGTGATACCCTGATCATATGTTAATTTTATAGAACCATTGATCTCCCATTAACTGATCAAAATGACCATCAATGTCTGGAAGTGGATACCTATACTTTATCATAACTTGGTTTATCTTATGATAATCTACATGTAACCATAGTGTTCTATTATATTTCTTAGTGAACTATACTGTTGATTCCCATGAGGATGTGCTCAGCCAAATGAAACCATTACTGTTTATCTCTTTAAACTACAATTTCCATTCCCTTATTTATGTTTGTTCCATTTGATAAAATGGAATTGAGATAGTAATATCCCTTTAGAATAGATTAATCATAAATTCTACTTCCATTATGAATGGTATCCCAGATAAATTTTCCAGAAACACATCTGAAAACTGATCCACCACTATTGGAAAACTATTCTTCTCGATCTCTTTTATTGAATCCAAATACCACACTCCCAACTAGTATGAGATTGTTTTAACTTCTAGTTCCAACAATATCATTTCACTTATCATTATAATCTTTTCTCATATAATGAGATGCTCGACACCATCATTAATCTCAAAAATAATAGTTATACTATAATATTTGATGTCAAGATTAAACATTTTCAACCAATCCATAACCAGGATTATTTCATAATCATCCATCTACAGTACAGAGAAGTCCCATTTCAAATAAACTCCATCAATAATTATAGAAAAAGTTATACACACCACTTATTTGAATTATCATTTACCAAAAAAGAGTTTAAGGTTTATCACAAAGGAAATAATATCATGTTTTAAACATAGAAGATAAAAAACATAAGGAGAAAAAATGGAATGTGATGGACCAATATCGAGAAACAATTGCATAAGGATAGAATTAAAAATAATTGTACCTCTCTCCATAGGTGGTCCAACTTGATCATCCACAATCACCTACTCAGATCCATATAATTTCTTCATCACTAAACTTTTCTCCTTGTTTTTTTGTGGATATTTCCATACCTGAGGTTTCAAGGTATTCCTAGAATCACAATGGCTATCCCCATCTTACTGACGTTACTGATTCTACAATCATCACCCTATCAAAGCATATGACACCTATAATAGATGAGTTGATTCTAGAGGACCGGACCATGGGGAACTATCACAATAGAACTGAATATGTACCTTCTTGATGTAGTTTTGGAATTCTTCTAGTTGTGTCATAAATTCACTCTTCATGTGGTTTATGGAACTACAGTAAAATGTCATCCTTTTTCCATGGGTCTCCTAGGATGATTCACAGATCTAGCTTTTTGATTCTGATTCGTACTCCCACGATGTTTGTGGGTGTCCCTATTCCACTTTCCCCTGTAGTATAGTTCCTAATAATTTTTGTGTGTATGAAGAAAATTTCTCCTTTCATAGCTCATGATATGTCACTTTCATCCACTATCACCATATTGATGATATTTGTATTATCGGTAATATAGAGCACAATAACATTTAAGTGAATGTCTTATCTTATCCCTGATTTAGAGATATGTTCCTTTAAGGACTCACTTTCAGCAACATTGGGTGAAAATAGGACTAAATTCATGAATTTAACTGCATACTTGGTGACCAAATCATTTTCATGCTTCAGGATGAAGAAGTCTATAGTTCTCTGAATCTTGAAGATGTGAGGATAGAAATGTTTTATAAATAATTCCCCAAAATCCATCTGACTAAAGACTATCTCTACTTTAGCCTATATAGATGGATCTCCACATGGATGTTAATGATACTCCAAAATATACATCTCCAGCTTGAATTTCAACTATGTTGGAGTGCTGATGAAATCAAAGAGATGATTCATCCTATTCAGCCACACCTCTATATTTTCTAGTTCAAAATCACCCTAGAAGATGGATGGATTATGTTAATATAATTGTATATAACAGTCCATTTTTAGTGGATAATCCCTCTAGTCCCATGTGTCCACAAAATGAAATGCTTGGATGACACTCTGAACTAGATGTTGGTTCACCTATGGTTCATGTGAAACCAAATTCTCCATAGTTTCTTATTGTTGGTTTCTACTATGCCTACCAGGTGACATTTTCCAAAAAACAAAAAAAAGCATCCCTAATTCTCACTCTCTAGAAACTAAAGGCTTATCCTTTCAAATTATATCTCATCAACAATCACAACATTACTTTCCAAAATCAATATTTACCATGTTAATCCATTTTTAATGGTTTTAACCTACTTTTGAAAATCAAGCCAGTATCAAAATACCAGAACCATGCTATTTCACAAAATCATTTATTTTAAAACAATTTTGAAATTATCAAAAAACAACATTTTTGAACAAAATTATAAATAATTACTCAAATTGATGTATTCACTCTAAGTGGGAAGTCATTTCTCTAATGCATTTCATGCTTCTATCATTTTCGAAACCTATGACAATAATTTTCTAAATCCAATAAGTGTCTCTAAAAAATTTAGGTACCTAACACCCTAGAAACTAGAAGTACATCATGAAAACATTAGCTACGTATTCTTATTCACTACATTTCATGTATCGACAATAAAAATACTTTCTAAGATCCCAACTAAAGAAATAGACAAGAATGAAATTCAACTTCAAGAAATACATAACTGATGACTACTAATTCAACAAGTAAATGATGAAGCTAGAACCACTTTCCTCAAAGAGATTTTTGGACAGAATAAAAATGATACCATTTGTAACATCTCACCCCTTCTCATTATATTGAGAGAGAAGTGAGACGTTACTTGGACTTAAGTTATCTCCCCATGATTCCAAAGGTTGGAAAAAATAACAATGGACTTCAACACATATAGGGGATTATTTTTCCATTATGAATAAAACCATTAATCAAATAATACATAACCAAAACACCACTATATGATTCATAAAAAAATGAAAGGAAACTCAATATTTCATTTATCAAAGAATACTCAATTAAAGTAGCATAGTGGAAGACTAAAATATCAATGTAACTAGTGGAGGAAAAACAAATAAAACTCCAAGACAACCATAGGACTCTAATATCAACAATATTCATACTCCAACTTCACCAACATCCCAAGTATCATAATGTAGTTCTAACTACATGTGATACGTTACCTTTGGCCATTTCTTAATTGATGAAATTTGTAAAATCACCAAAATCTCATATCATGGGTGAATAATAAAACCCAATAGGTTTTCCCCAATGACTTTCATACTCATTCCACAAGGATATAAAAGTTACCAATAATTATATAAAATGGTTTATATAAAAAAAATTCTAAAACAATTTATAACTAAATATAAACAATTTCCATGTCAACTGGTTTTCCAAAAAAGTCATTTTTTCTATGAAAGCAACCAAATGATACTTTAAAACAAGTTCACAAGTTTCAATTGGAATAATCATTCCATTCTACATATCCAACCATGCATGCATCATTATAATAGTTCCATACTTACGAGAGGTCTATCTTTGATCAACCATGTCATCCCAAGGTAATTACATCCCTTGTTCTATTACACCTTTGGGTATAAGCACAATATCATATTTCAACCAAGCCCCATAAATGAAATATGAATACACACACCATATCTGTCCCAAAACCAACACAAAATCATTTAATTAAAACAAAATGTTTATTGCAAAAAATTTCAAAAATTTTATTCTAATAAAAAAACCTTTTTAATGAGAAATTTTTTTCAATAATCCATTTCAAAAATCTAGTACAGTCATATTTTAAAATAACCATTTTAAAATCACGAAACTGAAGCACTTTGAAACACAGTTTACCATATTTCCAAAATATCTCCATAACCCAAAACATTTCACTGAAGAAGATTTATATCATTCTTTCCACACCAATTTCATAATAAATTTCATGCAATTAAATCAATTTGAAACTAATATAATCAGTTCTAGCAAGAGGAATCAAAAGTGAAGCCATATACCATGAATGTTTTGCTGAAAATGATAAATGACAAAAAAACATCCCAAAACGTTGTAGAATCTCCATGAACCCATATTAGATATCATCCCATATCATTAATATGGAAAAATATCGATATATTTCTCATCCACCACCATTAATCTACCCACAGGCAATCATAGATCTGAGAAACTAAGAGAGAGGGGGAATTTGATCTATAAAATACATCCTAAACAATCACGAATGATCACATCCATGAGGAATTAGCATCTAATAACCAAGGGATGATTTCATATTAACTATATATTGATGTAATAAACCTCCCTGAACTTTGCAAAATCAAAATCCCATTTAGAGAAGCTTAGGAGAAAAAACAAGCGGGTTAAAGGGAAAACCAAGTGAGATTCAATTTTTAAGGAGGTTCCTCATACGGTTTAGTTGCAATGTTAAGAAAACCGTGAACTAAACATGAATTAGTCACTTCCATAAGTAAGAATATCACATAGTTATCTCGAATGGTATCAAACATTTCCCTAACTGTGCTGAATCCACTACCTCAAAATGACTAAATCCATTTTTAAATCACACTGTTTCTCTTAAATGAATGCACAATTTGGAAAAACCATGTTCTTTTTGTGTGCCTTATATTTTCCCATTGTCTCACTATACAAAAATTCATGTAGGTGTCTCAAAATATCTATAAACAGTGCACCAACCGTGCACCTATTGAATTGCCCCAAAACCCTCCAAAAGTTCTCAAAACTCTCCCAAACTTCACCTATATACTTTAGATACTTCAGAAGACTAATTAAAGGGTTACTTACATGAAATTAATGTTTCTACAAAATATTTGGTATAAGGAAAAATGTTTCATTAACCACTAAAAACTAGTCAGAGAAAACATTCTTGAGAACTCTAAGGATGTTTCTATAGATAAGTCTAAGGACAAGGAAAAATATATGAAAATATCTGAGAATTTTGGTAAAGGTTAGAGTGAGTGGTGTCCTAAAAATAAACTGATTTCTAGATACCACAAGTTGTTTTGGATTTGGAACATTTATACTTAGGAGTAATAACTCTGAAAATATGATCTGGGCCGGACTCGGGGTAATCGATTACATGAAAATAGGCCTTACTACACAACTAATTCGACACTCCCATGGGATATGCCTTGGAAATTCACAATATAGTCATGAAAAATAATGAAGGATTTAAATATAATTTTGATATTAATAACATATGATCAACCTAAGGTGTCATTAATTAAGGAAGGGGTTATGATTTAGATATCAGTAATTATTTCCCAGACTATGAGAGTTTATTATATGATATGTAATTCTCACACTATGCTTCTGGGTTTAGTCAATGGAGGGAACCGAAAGGAACTGAATTAACTAAAATTCCCCAACCCTAGAAGCCGAGTGTCACTGGATTATTCTGTATCATTATCCTAATCACAAAATATCAAGTCTCTAAAGACTGATTAGTTTAGTATCCTTGGAAGTACTATATACATTCATAAGGTTTACATTACATTATAAGATGGAAAACTACAACAACATTATTTCCATAGAAAACACTGAGATCCCATAGACTATCCCTGAAGGTCAGTCATAATATACTTATTCGCATCTTGGGAAAAATAAAACATAGAAAGGGGTGAGCTCAGATGTTCAATAAGGATAACAATATAGATAAAACTTTCATAAATATGTATAAACATGTAAAGAAATGTATAGAACTAAAACAAAATCCTTTTAAACATAAACTTAATCATAATTTGGAAAATTTAAATCATAATAATTCCATTTACTTAATCAGATGGATACTCTACTAGTAGAATAATCACATGAAATATCAACAGACACTTTCATAGTGATGGAATTCATAATACCTGACTTCATAACCAAATAGCCAAGGCCTTGTGCCAAGACTACAAAAATTATTTTCTCAAGGCCTTATACCAAGATAGTAGTTTGTCTCATGAGACCTAATGATACATCGAGGAGCTATAGTGGGATCCACCTGTTACTTACTAAGTCCAATGAATTCCTCATATGAAAAGCTCTAAACATAACATAAACATTCGTATTAAAGCTGGAATATGAAATGTCAATACTTTATCCATAAACTGTGAATGGTATGAAATAACACATCCATAGTCAAAAATATCACCAAACCATAAATAAAATATGTATGTTTTGTATAGTAATAAATCAACTTCAAAAAATCTTAAAATCCATCAAAGGTTGTTGAAATAGATGAAATAAAAACCTTTTTAAAGAAATATCTCTTTCAATTTTGAAATAATTTAAAATTCACATAATTATAAATGAAAACAATAATATTTTAAAATATTCTTATAATATTGTAAGGAAATCTTTGATGATTTTATAATGGTGGAAAATAGCCTCACCTACTGTATAAGTTAAAAAAACATTCTTACCTTAATTTTGTCGAAAAGGTCATAAAGTACCTTGTTTGGAAAATGATGGAAAGATTCTTTTCACACCATTTTATAAAAATTAAAACAAGGTTATAAATGGATTTAACCCATAGTATAGTGAATAGTAAAAAAATTTGGAATACTTTTTTAAGAAACATGAATGTTGATGATAAAGAGGTCCTAGTAGATACTTAATTAAAAACAACCTCGGATAATAAAGAGATTGTGAAATTAACCCTTACCTTGTACTTTTACTTGGTCAAGGGTAGGTTAAACTCCTGTATAAAGGATAAATAATTGTTATTAAATTATACAAGAATCATATACATTAATATGATATCATATATGATCTTTTAACATTTCTTTGATTATAATATCATAGTATTATTGTCATTTTGGGTGTTAACTGATTCATTATCCGTTATATGATTTATTACGTATGTAATGTTTTCTATTGATAGTATGTATCTTATTCATATTTATAATAATATTAAGCCTTTAAACATTATTTTTAATTATCTAATGAAAATTATTCTTGAATGGATACGATGGGGAATGAATCTCAACGTGTTCATGGAGACTGTAATCCGTATGTACGCACGAGCGACAATATCATTCTTTTGATATGAAAATAAAATATAATTTGATGGTATATCATATATACAGAATTATTATCATGTTATACTTATTATTTAAATTAATTACACATCATTATTATACCCATACAAAAATAATAATGTATTTAATAACAATTACACCACAATGTGGAGATGGTAAGCCGTACCTACGCACGTATAGTGACATGTCATTAAAGGGATGGATAGAATAATGAATTTGGTTGTACCATATTTATAATAACATCAAATTTTATACAAGAAACTAGAGTTATTATTTTATAATGGAAACAACCAAGAAAGAGGAAGTGGAAGAAAAAAGTAACTTTAAAGCGGTGATGAAATATTAAACTCTTCTTCGGGTTGTTCCTTTTGATTTGATCAAAAGGGTTCATTAGGTTGTATTTCTGACAAAATAAATCCCTCTAGGATTAAGGGAGGACAGTATAGAGGGTATTTGGGTGGTGTTTGTCCGAGATAAATGGCTTTGAATTTGTGAATTAGATAGAAGGGGGAGTTCCCTTTTATAAGATGGGTGAGGGGCACCTTAGGAAAAGCTAGAAATATTATTTTATAATAAAATTATTTTCAATTTATAATTGCTGAAAAATAAATTATTTAAAGGCTAAGGTGGTTATGGGTTGATAACCACTCAAGAAATAGTTTTTAGAGAGGTTTGGGTCAATATATTAACTTTATCTTTTAGATTTAACTCTTAGTTAAATAGTTTGGCATTTACCATGTCGCTATGTATTTTTATATTATATGGTTAATAAACATACTATAAACATCCAATAGAACACCAAGTGGTTCATTAGAGATATAAATATCATTATATATGTCTTTTGGTTGAACCTTACATTTTTAGGAATAGAATATCAATAAATAATATAATATTTGATTTAAAAACAGTTTTTTGTCAATTTTGATACTATTTGGTATTTTGTTTCTGTTAAATTCATAAAACCATTATTACATCGAAGAAAATTCATATAACCAAAACTAACATGTAATATTAACCTATAAAATTATTGGAATTCATAAAAGTCTCAAATTACATTTATTTGGATATTTATAATATCAATTATTTTAATCTTTCATTAATACGGTAATTACTACATCATCATTGTGTTGTAAATAAATTTAATAATTTAATGTCTAAAAATTATAAGTAAAATACCATTATGTAGGAAATTGTTTTATATTTCTAATGGATATTTATAGTTGAATTTTTATTGTGTTTAGAGAAATATTTAAAATGGTTTAGTTATTAAAATTTGATTTTAACTCTTTTAACTCTTCTTTAAATTAAATAATAATAATTGTCCTAATCTAATCCAAGCGGACCAAATAGGTTCATATTTGATTCCTAAGGTTGTTTTTTGTCGAATTATAATTATCCAATAGAATTATAACATGTGTTAGGGTAATAATAATATCATTTTTACCCTTAATTACCCTATTTACTTTTAACCGTTGTAAATAAAAGTAAAAAATTACTATTCACCAAAAATTATTTTCATCTTATTAAACCGCATTTTACTTACTGATATCAACTATGTCCATTAGATTTTTGAAATTCAACTCACAGAAGTTGTATATTAAGTTTTATGTAAATTTTTAAATGCTCCTAAGAGGTGGGTAAAAGACGGTAAAAAGTTCTGTACAAATTTTATATATCAATAATTATTATAAACTGACTCTAATGAATTAAGATAAAATTATAAAATTTCAAAAAGTGGGTATTACTATTCATAACAGCTAGTTTTTTGGTTGTTATGTGTTAGAACTCGAAGTAATATACAACACACGCTACTGTATTATTCAAAGACAAGCATGTCGTGGAAGCTTGGGGTGTTACATTCTCCCATCCTTAAAATAATTTCATCCTAGAAATTTCTAGGGTATTACTGTGTAAAAAGACTCGGGTGGTTCTTCATCATAAGTTCTTCAGGATCCCACATTGCCTATTCCATCTTATAGTTTCTCCATATGACATTTAGCAGATGATTTGTCTGGTTTCTTAACACTTGTTCTCTTGTATCAAGATCCTTGACAGGTTATTCACAATAAGACAGATTGGGTTCTTGTTCTAATTCCTCATAGGTAAGTACATGCATTGGGTCAGGCATGTATTTTCTCAACATTGATATGCGGAACAAACTGTGAAATTTGGGGAGACATGGCGGCATTGAAAAATGGTAATCTATAGCCTCAATTTGTTCTAGAATTTCAAAATTTTCGATGTACATGGGACTTAATTTTCCCTTCTTACCGAAACGTATAACACCCTTCCATAGAGATACCTTCATGAAAACATGATCTCCTACCTAAAATTCCAAATCCTTCCTTCGGTTATCGGCATAGCACTTCTGGCTACTTTGAGTGGCTTTGATGTGGGTTTGGATTACCTTCTTCTTTTCCATCATTTCCTCCACATGTTCTGGGCCTATGAGTTTTCTTTCACCAACATCATCCCAACAAGTTGGTGTGTGAAATCTCTTTCTGTATAATGCTTCATATGGTGCCATCTGAATACTTTAATGGAAGATATTATTATAAGAAAATTCTACATGAAATAAATATTGACTCCACGTACCCTGAAAGACAAGTGAGCATGATCTCAACATGTCTTCTAAGGTTTGACTAGTCCGTTCTGATTTTCCATCAGTTTTGGGGTGGTAGGCAGTGCTCAAACGAAGTTTAGTATCTAGGGATTTCTGAAGAATTTTCCAAAATCTTAATGTAAAGTAGGGATCACGATCAGAAACAATCAATAGTGGTACTCCATTAAGTCTTACAACTTCATTAATATATAGTCTTGTTAAACATTCAAGTGGTAAATGTTCCCTCATAACAATAAAATATGCTAACTTGGTAAGACGATCAAAAATGACCCTTATTGAATCATTCATTCTAGGAGTCTTTCGTAGCCCCATGACAAAGTCCATTGTGATATCATCCAATTTCCACTTAGGTATGGGAAGAGGTTGCATGACTCCTCCAGGATGTTGCATTCTAGATTTCACTTGTTGAAAAACCATACATCTTGACACAAAATCAGAAATCTTCATCTTCATGTTGTCCCACAAAAAATAGTCCTTCAAATCTCTATACATCTTAGTGCTACCAGGGTGTATAGAGAAATTGGAACTATGTGGATCATCCAAAAATTCCATTTTTAGATCAGGTATATCGGGAACAAAAAGTCTCTCCCCAATTTTAAAAAATCCATCTTCATAAACAAAGTCACTCAATCTCCCATCATTCACAGCTTTAATCTTCTTTTTAAACTATTCATCATTAGTCTGAGAACTCTTTATCCATTCTAGTAAAGATGTTTTGGAAACCATTTGAAAAATTATTGATGTTTCACCTTCCATGGTGATTCCCATATCCATCTTTACTAGATATATGTATATAATATTCTTTTCAAGATTTATCTTGTTCAAAACTCCACGATCCTTTCTAATCAAAGAATCTTCCACCTTATTTGCCTTCCCTGGGTGGTAGTTTATAGTGCAATTATAATTCTTGAGTAGTTCAATCCATCTATATTGCCTCATGTTGACTTCTTTCTGTGAGAAAATATACTCGAAACTCTTGTGATCGGTATATATCTCACATTTTTCCCATAGATATATTGTCTCCAAATCATAAAATCAAAGATTACAGCTGCTAACTAAAGATCATGAGTAGGATAGTTTTGCTTGTGAATTTTTAGTTATCGTGATTCATAGGAAATAACCCTATCATTCTACATAAAGACAAAACCAAATCCTTTCTTTGAATCATCACTATAAATAACAAACCCATCATTACCCAATGGTAGAGTCAATATAATATGATTGACTAATATTCTATTCAATTATTCAAAACATTCTTCATAATATTTTGTCCAAACAAATTTAACCCCTTTTTATGTGAGATTTGTTAATGGGGTTTCCAACTAGCCAAAATTCTAGATGAAATGTCAATAATAACCTGCTAAACCAATAAAACTATGTACCGTAGTTACATTCATCAGTGTTGGACATTCTTGGATTTCCATGGTATTATAAAGATAAATAGAGATTCCATCCTCAACAACAATATGTCAAACAAAAGAAATCTCCTGAAGCCAGAATTCCCAATCGCTAAACATCACATATAATTCGTGTCTTCTAAGAGTCTTTAGGATAATGCGCAAGTAATGTTCATTATATTCATATATTTTGGAGTATACCAAGATATCATCAATAAATACCACTAAAAATTCATCATGTTATTCCATGAAAACTCTATTAATTAGATCTATGAAGACATAGGGTGCATTAGTAAACCAAAAAGGCATTACTATAAACTCGTAATGCCCGTACCTGGTTCGAAATGCTATTTTCAGAATTTAGTCCTTCACACACAACTGATGATATCCAGATAGAAGGTAAATCTTTGAAAATTATTGAGCTCTATGAATTTCGTCAAATAAATCATCAATGTGAGGCAGAGGATACTTGTTCTTTATTGTTATATCATTTATCTCTCTGTAGTCAATGCACAACCTCATAGATCCATCTTTATTTTTAACAAAAAAATAGGGGCTTCCAATGGAGAAACACTAGGGAGAATAAATCCTTTGTTACTCAATTTATCTAGTTGTTTCTTTAGTTCCACTAATTCCACAGTGGCCATTATATAAGGGGTATTCGATATAGGCCTTGATCCATAAAATAAATTAATGGAAAACACAATTTCTCATTATGGAGGATGTCCAGGTAAATCTTTTGGAAACACATCAACATATTCGTTCACAATAGGTACATCCTCTATTTGATCATTCCTTTCCTAACCCATAGATTTTCATTCTCTTACTCCCCAATAATTGAATTTAGTTGAGCTACTGGGGTGGATATAGATAACAATTAGGTGGTGACAATTCTGCTACAAAGATAAGGTGTTCTTTATCCTCGTCATCAAAAATACTAACCTCCTTCTTCTTACAATAAATTTTTGCATCATGGTCCAAAATCTAATATATACTAAGGATTATATCAAATTCAATCATGGGTATGACAATGAGATCAGAAAATAAAGAACATTTATATACCCTAATGGGGATTGATTCACAAAACTTTGTTGCAAAGATACTTCCCTTGAGAGTTTTGACCGAAGGCTCCCTTGTTAAATCAAATTGGAAATATCTAATATTCTTAGTAAACTAGGAAGATACGAAACAATGCGATGATACAGAATCAAATAAACCATTGGATAAACTTGAGGAAACCATTAAATTACCTACCACTGCGTCTTTCGAAGCATCAACCTCACTAGTAGTGATAGCATAAGATTGGCCTTGATCCCTTGGCCATTTCTGATGTATGTTTCCATGAAGCTTAGGAAATTAATTTGAATAATGTCCCCTTTTCTCTAAAATTGTATCATTCAACAATGATAGCCTCTTTATTCCCCTTGCAATCACGAGCTTGGTGGCCTTTTTCACCACATTTGTAATAGAATCTCATTTCAATCAGGAAAGTACCAGGTTGTTTCTTCCCACATTTACTATAGGATGGATATTCAAATTTTCTCGTCTTCCCCTTATTTCCATTTCTAGAGTTTTCAACAGATCTCTTATTCTATTTCTTCGCTTTAAAGTTTTAAGACATAGAGAATTATTTTTCTATCTTGATAGAACATGAGACAATATCTTCGTACGACAAGAAGGATTGTGAGACTAATGTTCAACAGAGAAATGGTTTTAACTTATTAAAGAAATTTTCAATCTTACTTCTTGGGTTAATTATATAATCTTTAGAATGGATCATTATCCTTGTAAAGTCAGCTTCATAATTTGCAACATTGTCACCCCTCTTTTTCCTCAGACTCAGAAATTGCCTTTCCATATCTACTCGATGGTCATGAGGAAAGTATTTTTCTAAGAAAATTTCTTTAAACACCATACATTCCATTTTTGATACTTCATTATATTCCATTGTGTTTTTAATCAATGACCACCATTGTTCAATATCTCCAATGAGGTGGTAAACTGCCATGACAACATTTTCCCTTTCACTACTCCCCAAGGTGTGGAATATTTTCTCTAAGGAATTTATCCATTGCTAAAATACTAGTGTATTTTTACCCCCATTGAATGTTGGTGGTTGTTGCCTCATGAAGAAATAAAATATTGATCCTCAACGAAACATATCAGGGTGCTCCGTACAGGTAAGGTTATTATTCATACACTGAGTGAGTTGTCCCAGAATGGTGATTAGATGATCAGCACCGGTTTCATCACCAGCTCCACTATAATTATCTTGAGTAGGATAGAAATCTCTATATGGAGTGAGTGAGTTGATATATTTTCCATTCCTTCCACTAGGTGACATTTCTAAACAATGGCATAAACTATATTAATTTATGAATCAAAATACATAATTCCAAAATTTTAAATCACTTAACACAAATTGAATAGTTTATGGATGTAATCCATGATCATATATGATCTTTTAAAATTTATTTTTTAATAATATCTTAGTATTATCGTCATTTCAGGTGTTAAATGATTCATTTTCTTTTATATGATTTGTTATGTAAGAAACGGTTGTTATGTATAGTATGTATCTTATTCATATTCAGAATTATATTAAGTTTTCTAAACATTATTTTTAATCATGTAATGAAAATTAGTCCTTAATGGATATGACGGGGAATGAATCTCATCGTGTTCGTGGAGATGGTAATCCATACATACGCATGAGTGAAAATATCATTGTTCAGATAGTAAAATTGTATATAATTAGATGGTATATCATATATACATAATCATTATCATGTTATATTTATTATTTAAATCAATTACACATCATTATTATACCTATACAAAAATAATAATCTATTGAATAACAATTACACCACGACATGGAGATGGTAAGTCGTACGTACGCGTGTATGATGAAATGCCATTCAAAGGATGGATAGAATAATGAATTTGGTTGTACCATATTTATAATAACATCATAGAATATATAATATACTAGAGTTATTATCTTATAATGTAAACAACAAAAAAATAGGAAGTGGAAAAAGAATGTAACTTGAAAGAGGTGATGAAATATTTACCTTTTCTTCAGGTTCTTCATTTTGATTTGATCAAAAGGGTTCCATGGGTTGAATTTATAACTAAAGTAAGGACTTTAGGATGATGTTAGTACAGTTTAGAGGTTATTTGGGTAGGTTTTGGCCGAGCCAAATGGCTCTGAATGAGATAATTAGAGAGAAATTGGAGTGCCCTTTTATAAGAGGGGTGAGGGGAACCTTAGGAAAAGCTAAAAATATTATTTTATAATAAATTAATTTGAGGTTTTTAATTGCTCTTAAATGAATTATTTAAAGGTTAAGGTGGGTATGGGTCTAAAAACACTCAACCAATAGGTTTTAGACAGGTTTGGGTCACTATAGTAACTTTACCTTTCTGATTTATCACTTAGTTAAATAGTTTGACATTTACCTTGTCTCTTTGGATTTTTATAATATATGGTTAATAAAATTACAATAAACATACAAGAGAACCCAAAGTGGTTAATTAATGATACAAATATCATTATATAAGTATTTTGGCCAAACCTTATATTTTTTGGCATATAATATCATTTAATAATATAATATTTGGTTTAAAAATTATTTTATGTAAATTTTGACACTATTTGGTATGTTGTTTTTTCTAAATTAATAACAGAATTATTACTTAGAAAAAAATTCATCTAACCAACCCTAACATGTAATAGTAACATATAAAACTTTTTTAATTCATTAAATTCTCAAATTACACTTCTTTGGATATTTATAATATCAATTATTTAAATCATTCATTAATACGGTGATTACTGCATCATCATTGTGTCATAAATAAATATAATTATTTAATGTCTAAAAATTATAAATAAAATACCATTATATAGTAAATATTTCTATCTTTCTAATTAATATTTATATTCGAATTTATATTGTGTGTAACCCAATATTAAAAATGGTTTAGTTATTAAACATTGAATTTAACTCTTTTAACTCTTATTTAAATAAAATAATAATAAATGTCAAAATCTAATCCAAGTGGACCAAATAGGTTCATATATTATTCCTAAGCTTGTTTCTGGTGTAATTATACTAATCCAAATGAATTATGACATGTGTTAGGGTAACAATAATATCATTTTTACCCTTAATTACTCTATTTACTTTTAACCGTGGTAAATAATATTAAAAATTTACTATTCAAAAAAAATTATTTTCATCTTATTGAACCGAATTTTACTTACTGATATCAAATGTGTCTCTCAGATTTTTGAAATTCATCTCACAGAAGTGGCAAAAATTATGTTTTTTGTAAATTTGCAAATGCTCCTAGGAGGTGAGAGAAACACGGTAAAACGTTCAATAAAATTTATATATATATAAAATTACTATAAACTGACTCCAATGAATTACATTGAAATTATATAGGTATTATGTATCTTTTTTTACCTAAAATAAATATAAATAAAAATTTTGTTTTAAACTATAACTTGGTGTTTTTCACTATTCATCAAAAATTAAAAAATTTCAGAAATATACCAAAAATTCACCCTAAGATAAATTCGATATTCGGAATCCAAAAATGAAGTCCATTTTGGAAGATAATATTTATAAAATTTAAAAAAGTAGGTATTACTATTCATAATGGCTAGTTCGATTGGTTGTGGTGTGTTAGAACTCGAAGTTGTGTACAACACACGCTACTTTATTATTCAAAGAGAAGTATACCATGGATTCATGGGGTGTTAAATTAACATTGATTGTGATACACAATTTTGTTATGAGAATTCAAGAGGGATTATCACTAGAGTGAAAGATGTTGTGATAATGCCAAATCAGTTTTTATTGAACATGATTAACCGCATGTCCCTCAACCAACTCCTAAACTCACCCTAAAAGAGTGAAAAGGTTTTATGATATTTAGGGTAATGGAAACAATGGAGGAATAAATATTTGGTTTTATTTGTGTCAAAAATATGGAAAGAATCACCGATCTGAATGTCTTAGAGGAAAAATAATATGTTCTGAATGTGGTAGATAATGACACAAAACAAGTGACCACAAAGAAAAAAATGAATATTTTGGTTAAGAAAATGGATGGGAATACTCACCCCAAGACATCATCGAAGGATAAGGGTTTTAAGTGTGCAATAAATGGTTATTATGTAACTCAATTTCCAATATGAATGATATGGAAGAGAATCAGCAAGGTGGTATGAGTAGTTGTTATATTGATGTAGATGATGAGACTACATATGAAATGTGATGGGAAATAAGTATTCAATAATAAGATGAGTTATCCTACTTATGGATTTTGGATGAAGGGGAATAATTAAATTTTTTATGTATTTGGATTCAAAAATTATGTTAGATTAATTATGAAATATACAAGGATTGTTTAAATTATGTATTTTTTCTCTGTATTTAAATTTTTCTGTTTAATATTTCTTGTGGACTGGTAATGTGATTTAGTGACCATGTTATATTTTGAAAAAGGTAAGATAACCCTTAATATGTTCTTTATCCTAGGATAATGTTGTTTGGATAATGATATGTGGGGTATGAATAAATAAATTGGATGGTACTAATTACCTTGGAACTTAGTAGGGACATGTTGAAAGGTGGTTTATTCTATCATTGATGTAGTTTAAAACATTTTTTAATTTAAGTAATAGATCAATTATACTTTTTCATAAGGGAATGTGTAGATTTTAAATAAGGATTTATAGTAATTTAGGATATTTCCATGTTTCATGATAATACATGATGAAGGTATTCTCATGTTTGGAATGTAACAACCAAGAGCTACTCTATGATATTTGGGGGAATCAATGTTAATCTAATTTCATGACCTTAATTCTACTTTTTTGGATTGCCATATTTTTTAAGGGTTATAAGGTTTACCATTTATGGAATATTTAAGTTATAGTTTAGATGAAGTTTGTGATATAAGATTATTATCTCACCATAAAAGGATTCATATATATTGGATAACTTTTTCAAACCACATTGTGTTGGTGTTACCTAAAGATATATGGAATGACTTATAATGGATATCATGATCTGTTAATTATTTAGGAATGAAAAATTGACACCCATTTCATATAATTAGATATGAAGTGGATGTTTCCCAAGGCACAAAAAATGTCAAGGTTTTCCTGAAATCAAGTAATTATATCCTTTCATGAAAATTCTATAACATTAGGTAAAAGCGACTTGAAACCAAAAATGTTATCCTGCAAATAATTTTTTTCCGCATTATCTGATAGCCGGTTTGTAAGGGTTGCCGGGACCCGTAGAGACAATCATACATTTCAAAATTCAAAAAACATCCAAACAGGAAACCGCGCAACATCTTGAGCCGCGAACCCACGCGCCGGCCTCGAAACCCGGGATCTTCTGCCACAGCATCATCAGCCTCGAGATACACCCCCGAGGTGACTGACAAACCCACTTTCACCGGAGCACCGGTGAGGTTCACCGACTCCCGTCGTCGGAAACCAAAAATGTTATCATAGTACCTTTTACTTGAATAATCCAAAGGCCCTTTAGATCATAATAGATTTGTGGATTTTTTATTGTTATCTTCCTCCTAATAGGGTTCTCTATCACTTTCTATAAGAACATGATAGTTATATTTCTATCCTATATCCATGTTTTCACTTCCCACTTTTGTAACCTTATGTGGATATCTATTTATATGATACATTGGGTAATTGTTATAGTTCCAATATTCCTTTTTGAATGGATGTTTTAGAATTCAATTGTATAATGTGGGTTTATATGAATAAAACGTTATATTATTAATAATTTGATAACCTAGAAAAATTTTGAGGTAGAAATTCATTTTAAGTTGGTATAATATAAGACAATGAGATTTTTGGAATTATTATTTTTTGAATTAATTTAATCTTTTTTATATTTTTCATTTCATGAAACACGGAATATATTTTATTTTGTATTAAAGCACTATGATTGGATTGCATTATACGAAAAACCAAGTTAATTGTACACAAAAAAAACTAAATTTTAGATATCTCTATATATAACACTGGGATTATCATGAGTTACATACAACAATTACTTTCCTTGATGACTTGTATAACGTGCATGATCTATCATTACTGAAAAATAATATATTACTAAAATATTATTATTTAATATAATGAGATATAAACTAGTTGTTAAATTAAAGGTTATGAAGAGAAGTAACTAATTTATGAAAATATATTTTTTACAAAAAATATAATATGAATTCATAGGACACCAATTAATTAGAAACTAATATGAAAAATGATTGAATATAAATGGAAATATTATTATTTTTATGATCACAATGTAATTTTAGCCTAGTAAATTAAATTATTTATACTTTTTCAGTGATATTAATTTAATATATATGTTATATATTGAATAAATTATTTTTCATATTCATACAATATATTTTATAGACATAACCTAAGAACAAACTCAATTTTATACTTAAAACGTATATTTTTATAATTGTAGTCTTAAAGCATTTTAATAGAGAACATTTTTTACATCCATATTTTTCAGCTTTACATATTTATTATTTAAAAATAAACATTAAATTTCAAATATATGCATAAAAATTAGGTTATGAATTTTTTTTATTTTTATATAAGGTTGCACTTTTAATGAATAGTTAAAAGTACAGAATTTTACTTCAAACCAGCATTATCATCTAAACTATTTATAAGGTAAAATTATATTATAAATTGGTTTCAAAGATTAATTTGATAGTAGTTTTTTTTCAATTAATCCAATTTAAGAAATTGGAAC
The DNA here is from genome assembly GCA_963277665.1 of Viscum album. Classification (NCBI taxonomy): domain Eukaryota; kingdom Viridiplantae; phylum Streptophyta; class Magnoliopsida; order Santalales; family Viscaceae; genus Viscum; species Viscum album. The sequence continues at coordinate 1,345,625,678 of OY728123.1, forward strand.
CAATTTTACATTGAATTTAGATATAAAAACATAGTAATCTTTTGATCTTCTTTTGTTTAAAACCCCACAGTGTCATCCTGTCAGCTGGATTAATTTTAAATTAATTTCTGCAAATTATATGATTTGATTTGGAAAATTGGATTAAATATTAGTAATAAACATAAAATAATATTTATAATAAGGTACAATTAGTTTCTAACCAAAATTATTAGTGAAAGTAATTAAAATTAATTACAACAATTAGGGTAAAATTAATTCAAACATAGGAATAAACCATAATCTTAAGGGAACAAATGAACTAGAAACATGTCCCAAACCCATTATATTGACCTAAATAAATCATTAAACTTTAATTATTGAGTGTTTTAGGTTTTTTATTAACTATATTACGTAAGAATGTGGGTAAACCTAACTTGTATTAAAAAAACCAAGTGACTCATTTCCCTTCCCTATAAAATGCCACCACCTCTCCCTCATCATGACACCTCTCAAACCTCTTAGTTTTTTCTAAGATATGAGAAAATAAACATTTTAAAAATACTAATTTCCTCATTAAATCCTCCATTTTTGGAATAAATCTTTCCAAGTAATCCTTTTGGTGTAAACAAAAATGAGTTACCCGATTAAGAGGTAACACCCTCCCTCAAACTCCTTTATTTTATTTTCTTTATACACTCCACTAACTCTTCTTTTTCTAGGATTTCATAACAACATAAGTATCTTAAATCTAATATAATGTTGTTAATCTATGTTTTATACCTATAATTACACACACATCCATCTAATTCTTGATGAACATACTGTTTATGTGTATGATGAACTACCACCTCACTAAAAGATGATTGTTCATTTTTCCTTTATGACCACTCATAATTGAAATTATGATGGAAAAACTGTTTATGTATGTCATATATTTTATTTATTTTTTCTTTAAAAATATTAATTTCATTTAAAAGGCCTAAATTGTATTTTTATATTTACTATAAATATGATAATTTCATTGGAGGAAGTATGGACATCCGCCCCCACAAAGCAATGTGATTCATTCACACACTACATAGAATGTTTTAAGTATGTGTTTAGTGACATTATATTATATATATTATATAATTATTCTATTCGAATAATTATATAATGATATATATATATATATATCATGTACTTTTTTTCTTTCATTACAACAATAAAGACAGAAACAATGTTTATGCGTATGTACGACTTATTGTCTCCAAGAATGGTGTATTTCGTTTCATAAATATATATTATATAGATTATTATAATAAAAATATACTAAATATAAATTATATATATATTATTTTTTACATTCATTCAATCCTTATATAAGTATAAGTACCAAAATTATAACAAATTGAGACACATGCGAAGAACAAAGCAGATATTACATGATGTGAAACCTTAATAGATAATTGTTAACAAAAAGGTAATATGGGGTCATAATAAAAACATATTAGGTATTAGATATAATAATATTTTTCTCTTATATATTTATAATAAAAATATATTTTTTATACATGAATATTTTATGTGTTCAATAAGAGTCAAGACACAAGGTAAGGTAATTTCATCTCATTTTCATATCTGTGATATACATGCCATGTTCACCACTCTTTTCTCATGTGTGGTGTATATACATAACATGATTGTATTATATTATTATTATTATTAAATTTATGTTTATTTAAATATCCATTCTATTATCTTTCTTTAATTTAATTTATGTTCCAAAAGACACCAAATCGGTAATGTAATTTCGTCTCAATTTTAAATCATTGAGACACATGCAATGTTATGCACGTATATTTTTATAAAGGGTTTATATAATGTATTTGAAATGTTTATAATGAATATAACTCCTCTAATGATATTATAATATTCATTTAATTTCATTTACATACATCATAAATTTGATTCAATGTTACCAAGAGATATGAAGTTTATTGAAACAATCTAATTTTTTATCGAAATTATTTATGGTTATGATTACATTGAAGAAATATTACGATCCATAATTTGAGAATAGTAATGAAATTTATTATCCTATTGATATTACTGATATATTCATTTATCGGTACCAATATTAAACTCTTTGGTACATATGATAGCTAAGAAAGTGTTTTTAAGAAAGCCCGACTTTACCCACTTTTTTGTCGATACTCTATGTACCTTCAAAACCATGTTTTCTAAAATGCGTTTTCATGAATATTACACTATTCTACAATAATATTTAAAATATATATTTACACATTTTTTATTTTACTAATTTTTTGAAACAAATATTCTTGTCACCTTACGAACCAAAAATGTTTCTAACATTTTTTCTGTGAAAAAGAAATGATCAATTTACAATGTTTGACATGTACAGATTTATATACCACAATTTCTATGTGGATTTCATTAATTGTTTAAAAGGATAATTTCTTAGAGAAATTCTTGAAAATAATTTTCAAAAAAAGGTTTTTAATCTTTTTTCAATATTATTTTATATTTTCGCAAGTAAAATGGTTTTCAAATATGTTTTTACGATTTTTTGACATGTTTTAAAAGAAAATTGTTTTCAATATTTTTTCAAGATTCTTTTATAATTTTTCATGGAATTTTATTTCAATGTTTTTTCAAACTTCATTTATAATTTTTCATAGAAATTTTTTTCAAATTGTTTTCAAGATTATTTTATAATTGTTCATGGAAGATGGTTTTAAAAAATATTTTTAATATTATTTTATAATTATTCAAGGAAAATGGATTTCAAAATTTAGTCAATATTATTTTATAATTTTTCACGGAAAATTGTTATTAAATTTTTTTCAATATTCTTTTATATTTTTTCAAGGAATTTTTTTTAATATTATTTTCCATGTTTTCAAGGAAAATGTTGTTCAAAATGTTTTAAATACTATTTTATAAGATTACAAGGAAATGGTTTTAAAACAAATTTAAGCTTCTTTTGTAAATTTTCAAGGAAAATTGATTTCTAAATTTATTCATGATTTCTTATTAATTATTCATGTTTATTTTCAAGAAAATAGTTATTAAAATGTTTTACATTTTTTTAATATTTTTTTGAAGAAAAAAGTATATTTTCTAAAAGAATTATTTTTGAAATATATTTCAAATTTATTTTCCATCTTATTTGACATCTGTTGATGTTAATAATTCCTTCATGGGAAATTATCTAATTGTTATATTCATATTATTTCTCTAAATGGTTTGTGTTTTGATGTCATTATATTTATAAACCCCTTTTCTATTTCATGGGTTATATATTTAAGAGACATGGTTCTCTTTCATGAGATGTATGCCTATGAAACCCACTTCTTTTCACGGGTTATGATTTGATGAAATAATAATGAAACCTGTCTCTTTCCTATAGGTTATGATAATGTTACATGTTTAAAAAACCTATTTTATTTTGTGGGTTATGATATGATTTTTTTATGATTTTTGGGAACATTTATGTATAATTGCAATAGAGTATGGGTGGGAAATATATCTCACTCCAATTCATTAGTTAACGATTTATATCTCATGAGATATACTAAGATGTTCGTGGGATAGTCCTTCACTACTATGAAGGCTATGGGTGGGAATTGTGACTACCAAGATTGTATGAGTATTGAAAGCATACTACTAAGATGGCTATATGAGTTTACCATGAAAACCAAAATGGTATGGGGAGTGAACCCATTCCACTGAGATGGCCTTGGTAGTAATTATTTGGATACAATAGATATCATATTATATTATTATGTGTGTTGATGCATAAATTCCGAGAAGGGATGCATCGGGCTTATAAAAGTGAAAAGAATGAATCTAAGATGAAAAAATTGAGATATCGGGGCTTAGGAGGCTGGCGTTCACAAAATTTGGATGGCGCGTGCAAGATAACTTCTGGCATGTTAACCTTTTCGCACCGACCTTCCCTTCCGCACCCAAAAATCCGCCCTCCACAACTGTCCGCCCCCTGCCCCGTTTAAGCGCCCAAGGCTATGACGGATGGGGGTTTGCGTGCTAGACCCCGATTCCGCACCCAAGGCGATGTCGGACGGGGGTTTGTGTGCCTGACCCTGATTCCAGGCATAAGGAGACATCGAATGGACTTTTTCATGCCCGGCCCTGAGTTCATGCCCAAGGCGATGATGAACGACCATTTGCACGACTGAACCCAAGTCCGCTCCCAAGGCGATGAAGAATAGTTATTTGCGTGCGGGGCCCCGATTTCGTACCCAAGGTTTTGTCGAATGGTGGTTTGTCTGGGAGACCCTATTTCCTTGACCAAGGTGATGAAGAATGGGATTTTGCACGCCCGACCTTGTTTCTGAGCCTAAGGAGACGTCGAACGGCAGTTTGCGCGCTCGGCCCCCACCGCGCGCAAAAGACGATGACTGACCAGAGTTTCCACACCTGGATCTTGCACGCCTCTCTGAGAACTTCGACTATAAAACGAACTGTATCCCCACTCTTCAGGGATGGTAACCAAAGATGATGCGACACTCTTCTGTGCGAAAACATCATATTCCGCGACCGCGCGAAAACAACCATGGCCTTCAGGTATTGGTTGTTGTGTGATAGGTTCCCCAGGGGAATCTTTGGACGGGTTCTTTGATCCTCGTGAATTTCAATTCTTCCTGAAGTTATTTGCGTGCAAGGGGTCCCAAATTTCACGCAAGTTCCCGCTACATTAGTTGTTCTTGCGTGCATCCTATAAAAACTGCGTGCAAACCTCTTGTCTCGTGCACAACCCCTCGGGCTTGCACGTGACTAGTCCAACTTGTGCACGACCCCTTCGTCTTGCACACCACCTATAACACTTAAATGCCACCCGTACATCTTGCACAAAACCAGTACCTCTTGTGCGCAATCTCTTCATCTTGTGAGAAAACCATGCATCTTGCGCGAGGAATTCCTATCATGCCCTGACCCATTCTCTTACGCACACTCCATGTGCTGCCCTCACCTTGAGGTACCTTGTTCGAGCCTTCCTTATGCGTGGCACACCTGCATCACATGATCTTTCCCCGTCTGGCACCTTAGGTTTTCCCAGATCTATTTCAATGTCCCTTGGATGATACATCCCATTGTGTTGCTTTACATTATGCTACTTCGCATAGGTACACTAACGGCTATAGCTTCTTCGCATATCCACGCTAATGTGGACCCCCAAATGGTTATCTCTATAACACCCCCTCGCCACGGCGTTGCATGTCCTTTCTCTTCACCGAGGTGTAGAGGGTTCCAGTTATGTATGTCCTAGGGGTGCGGCGTAAACCCACTCCGTCTGATCTGCAGGATGATAAACTGACAAGCACCTTAATCCTCAGCACATGACATTAAACTATGACCATGGACCGTGCCCCATGTGTCGTACATGGGGTTCTCCCACCTTGGACAATATGCATTCCCACTGGTCTCCACGGGAGTGAGATCATTCCTCACATGGAATGATATCTTCTTTATTAGAGCAGTGTCTATCCATAGGGGAAAGGACAACCACACTGGTGTAAGCCCCTAGCTTTCCTTGAAGGAGGATAAACCCCTACTCCTCCTCACATCCTGGATGCCAAAATCCCTCTCCCACTGGGCTTTTTCCACCACCCTAGCCTTCACCAAAGAATAAGTCCCAATCTCCATCTCCTCGGGCTGTGAACCATGCATAAGCCTTTATTTCCTCTTTGGGATGTTGACCACGAGTGAGCCCCATTTCACTTCCCATGGACGTACCTTTCACAATGTTATCATCAAGTCTTTCTTATATCATGTTTCTCATACTGATCATGACTCACGTGGTCTTAGAGAAAGCATCAACCATGAAATCCTCTTCAGGCAGCCTAGAGTGTAAGCCCCAAACCACACCTGAACTACGATTTCTTTGATCTCTTCCAAGGCAGGGTATGTAGGAATCCTCTCTGAGGTTCAAGCCCAACACCCGGTCATTCCGAACCCCTTCACGTCAGTTCCCACACCATCTTGAACTATGAGGTATTTGATCCTTTCCAAGATGAGGTACATAAGAAGCCTCCATGAGGTTCAATCCCACCATCCATTAGTCCTGACCATCCTCATGCCGGTTCACCAAAATCCCAACTGAACTACAAGGTCTTTGATCCTTGACATATCCAAGGTATGTAAGAAGCCTCCATGAGGTTCATGCCCACCATCTAACTGGGCCCCAGGTCCAACGTTAAACTATGAACCTCAATCAGCGGTAACCTGTTATCTCCCCCGATCAGTGGTAATCCATTGTTTCTCACAGTCAGCAGTAAGCCATTTCAACCACCCGAACTACATGGAAATTGATCATTGCCAATGAAACGTATGTAGGACACCTCCCAGAGGATCGAACCCAACAACCACTAAACCCCAGGTTCTCCTCCATGTTGGTTCACTGACCCCCCCATCCCACAGGAACTACATGGGTTTGATCCTTGTCTCTTAGATATGGTACGTAGGAAGCCTCCATGAGGTTTGACCCTATCCAGCGTTAAGCCGTTGTGACGCAATTTAGCGATAAGCTGTTGTCAACTCCATCTGGCAGTAAGCCTTTGTGGACCCATTCAGTGGTAAGTCTTCATGACCCGGTCCAGTGCTAAGCCGTTGACATCCCCATCCAACGGTAAGACATTGAAATCCCCAATCGGTGGTAAGCTGTCATCATATGAACTACGAAGACTTTGATTCCCTACCACAGGGATACGTAGGAAGCCTCTTTGAGGGGCGAGGCCAAATTCTTCATCATCCTCATGGATCTTCCATCCCATTCACCATCCACTTCATTCAACACTCAATCATCCATCCTAATTCTTACCCGAGCTACCACATTCTGATGGGATGAGGATACCTCATTACCCATTCCCCTCAACAAAAATCGGGAAGCTAACCACACATTGGCCCCAACATCAGGGTCCCCTCCAGTGGTTGCACCCATCTGATCCACCTTAATCAGTGTTTTGATCAGTCTAATCCTTCTCCACTAGACATTAAACCTATGGAATACTTTATATTAATCACTGGAAGATGTGGAAAACTTCAGATACATGCCTATGGAATTTTATTCCTTGTGTTTAACGTGGGAATCCTCGAGCTTCCATGACCTCGAGAAGCCCTATAATAAGGGGAAGATACCCATACACGCTAGTTTCCTAGCATCCAAAAACACCAATGATGTCCAAAATGACTACTCCCCGGACCGAAGGTTAATTCCCTAACCAGACCCTTTGGAATGTCCCGATAGAAGTAGTGTAATTAACTTGTTTCCATGAAGATATGGAAGTATGAGGAGTTTCACGAACAACATCTTAAATCTATAATGGTGACCCAGACTAGGAGACAAGTTTAGAGGATTAATCCGTGGAAAGAAGAACCGACATCCCATCATCTTGTTTTGATCAAGGAGAAAACTTCTCTGAACAAGGAACAGATGTCGCTCACCTTGGGAAAGCGAGAATGCGGGGAAACAAAGAGCGTCGTTGTCCCCCAATGAGACGGACGTACTCACCCTAGAGAAACCATTGGAAACCAAAATGGTGAACCCGACATGAAGTTCTTCTCGTCAACATGGAAATTAGTAGTGTTCGGGACATCAGTGGATTAGTGTGTCTCTAGATCTAGCTATCTGGTCTCGGGTCCCTCCAAGAAAATAGCAGGCCTAGATTGAAGCTCACTGGAAGATGGGGCAGTAGAACGTTGGACATCCCGGTCTGTGACGTTGTCAGCCTGGACCCCTCTTACCGGTCATGGAAGACGGGATGGAACTGGGGCATTAGTCATAGATTCCATGTTCTTTTAGAACAGATTAGTTATTCTCCTAGCTTTCAGGAATCAAGTTTTTGCACCCGAAATTTGATCACCACCTACCCATTGATGCAGGGGCAGGTGTAGTGCCAATGTGGTAGTCTTGCGCAGATCTTCCTCTTCCGCAACAACCACTACACCCATGACCATGGGGCACCCTCTCCCCATCTCCCTATCCAAGGTTGTTCAGCGGAGGGTGATCAATGACCTCATATGCCTGTACGTGGAGGAGGGTATTATCCCGACTTGGGATATGGCCCACCTGAATTTAGAGGCAACTATGCCTCATCATCAAATCCACCCCCGAGGGCCGTGAAGGGAGACACTATTCCCCACTCCAACATGTAAGAACTTATAGAGCTAGTCTTAAGAACGCTTCAACGACTCCCATCCCTACGCCGTCGAGGTCGGGGATATCCAGGTCAGCCCAGCCAGGATCCTGTTCGAGGGGCTCCCATCAAGGGCTCCCACCAGGCCGTGTTAGCACTGCCTCCTAGTTTTACTAGTTGTGGAGATGGTAAGCCATGTACTTGTACTATCGACTCTGGTCCGTCTAACCCGACGCTAATGTCGGGCGCAAGCCAAAGAGGATGCCTGCCAAGGGGCATCAACGTTAGTGGCTACTGTGGGATGAGCCACTTCTAACTTATACCACCAAATCCCTGTGTATGATGAACATGTAAATTCATAAGACATCCTGGATCAAGGCCCCAACCACCCCAGGGGCAGGCTAGGTCGACTCTCTCGATCGCCGGCACATGCTGTGGCCGCTGCGGACTAACCTGTAGCGATTCCACCCAGTACGGAAGTCCTCCCTGTACCACTACCATGGAGAATGAAGATCTTCCCCCTTCCAAGCACAGCATGGAGGTCTGGCCCATGCCACCTTCAATAAAAATGTGTTCCTTCCCATGGTGGAGATTCTTAGTATGAATGTCTATCACGTGACCACAAAACCGGATATGGAGTCATTCCACCCGCCACAGACTGTTGGTATGGGGATGTTGCACATCTGGTCACTCTTCAACATGGGACCCTCCCTGTGTCCTCATAGTAGCTGGAGAAGGTCCTCCTCACCCATGAAATTAGATGATGGAGAACCGGCTTCGCCTCACCAGCACCTAGAACAGAGGTCATACCAGTATTCAGATCAACCAGTACGAGGACCTTCCTCGCACTGATGTCACAAGGGGAACCAACTATGGAGGTCCTCCCCATGCTCCTACCAGTTTCAGTGGAGGTATTACTCGGTCCAGCGTTACCCACAAAGGTCCTCCCCATGTACCCTTTGATATATGTCATGGTTATAGTCGCACCCCATCTTACTAAGGTGGAAACCCTCTCTGCCCCAACACCAGTATGGCCAAAGGACCTCCTCATGTCTGGAATTTGCCTTGTCTCAAAGATCCATCCAGGGGCAGGAAGGTGGGTCGTCACCTCGATAATAAGAAATCAAGGAAAGTCTAGATAGAGTTCATACAAGTCCACTTCTTAGACTCTAAAGCAGAATATGACTTAGTGCAGGAACCCTCCCCTCACTCATCCGAGTCAAGGGTTAGGGCAGGAACAAGGCCCATCATCCTAGTACACCCAGAATTTGCGGTCCATCAGATTTTCACCTCTCTCTGCAGGTATATCCAGGAGGATGAAAACTTGGCAACCCCGCAGTTTACAGTCAAGTAATCACCACCATTGTCACTAGAAGCACTCTATACCTAGACTAGAGATCACAGAGATCTATTCTAGGGGACAATGGTGGGTGAGAAGCTGTGTGGCCTATCACCAGTAGCCCCAGACACTATGCCAGGAATTGAGGCTGTCACCCATATTACTGCGATTTGGGGGCGAAGTCGCTACCCTCATTGGAGGACAACCTGAGATTCAGTGGCCAGTCATCTCGTTCACCATATTCCTCTTGAGCTAGCTTTACTTCCTATCGGTCTTCCTCAGCACCGCTACAAGTTCCTCAACCACCACTAGTTGACAAGGGGGTAATGTAGGGCCAAAACCTAAATTCAAGCTGAGGATATTATAGAATATCCTCATAGAGGACCACTTCCCCAAGATGTTCTGGCCCGTGGAAGTGCCAAATTTACTCGCACCAGAATCCCTATCCCCAGAGGAAGTTGAGTGGTTCTACCAAAACCTATAGGCGATGCACTTCCACCTTCATCGTTAGTGAGTGGTTTGTCCCGGGATCCAGGCGCATTTTGAATACATTTGTGAGCCATGATGTCTAGTTGATTTGGATGCACTCTCTATGGCCCAGCACCTCGAGTCACAAGGCCACAATAAGGCCCTCCAAAAACAAAGCATTCAGAGTTTCAAAGTACTCTGAAATATTATCAAGGAGGCTTCCCGACACATGAAAATTTGTGACTGGGGGTAGTATGCTTCCCTCATCTTCAGTCCTATCTGAAAGCAGCCCAAATCGCTAGGTGGTATCGAGGACATGACCCCAGGTAGAGGCATGGTCAACATGGCCACCCTATTGGAAGAGGAAAACAATTTGGAACTCTTTGATGGGGACCTCCTTCTGAAGGTGTTCCACAGCTACTGGACCCCTTAGGGAGGGTTACTCGTCAACAGAGGAGCCTGATTTGTCTCCCTATGCCCACTAAGGCATTAGTCCTTAGCTAAAATCACTGTAAGGGTAAAGAGAATCTTGGAACCACCAAACCCTTTGACCCTTCTGGCTCAGTGTATAAAATGGATTAATTCCCTGAAAAAGCCACATTACGTCAGGATCTTGCCGAAAAAAAAGTTGTTTGACAACCTCCTAGGCAAACACGCTGCATTACAACATCCAGATTATGGGGATCCATGACCACTACAGCAGGGGTAGGTACAACTTCCCCTTTGTGAGCTACCTCTAGGCAACCCTGACCATCCTGCCCCAACAAACAGGGTTGAAGCGAGAACTTATGGAAAGAGGGTGCGGTATGTCTCACCAAACTCTCCGGAACAGCGTGACAATCCAAGGGACCCTACTCTTGTTCCCCCAAATTCCCTGAGGGTCATGCCACCAGCCACATCCATGAGCCGCTAGTCCTACTTACCATGTTGAAGAACCTCCCAATGCACTCGTGGTTAGGGATCCTTGTCAAGACAGGGACCCACACCCAGATGATCCAATGGTGGCAATAATTGCCTTTTTTGAGGCATTGTAGATGAGACAGGTGGCAACCCCACCTAATGGAAATCCATATCCATTATGGGTGGATGATATTTCGGCACCTCCAGGTTTTGGGAATCCCACCATTCCACCCTTCAATGGGACAGGGGACCGACCACAGCACCTGGCCCACTTTAACTCAAGGGGTGGGCCCCTGATAGGGACTCCAGCGCAGCATGAGGCTGCCAAGCATGGATGTTTTGTAGAGAAATTGGAGGGGCCTACGTTTGTCTAGTATAACCAGCTCCCCATTAGATCAGTAACCAGGTGGGAGGACCTCCATATGAAATTTCTCAACCAGTTCATCTCCATGACATGGAAAAATGAGTATCACTGACCTCTTCAAGTGAAAGAAGAGGCCTGATGTGCGCGTCGTCGATTTTGTCGCCCAGTGTAAAGGACTCACCTACTCCCTTGTCATGCCACTAACCCAAGAGCAATTACTGATGATGTATGTGGGAAATGTTAAGATGGAACTGGTTCCCTCTCTGATCACCCAAAACTACCCTAGAGGATTACAAGACTTCTCTAATAATGCCTAGTGCCTAAAAAAAGACCAGTAACAGACCGGCCAGGCATGCCCGTTGCCTCCTACAATTCCCGCACGGAGGGATGTTAGAAAGGAACCTACCAAGGTGGCCTGAATAGAGGCCCCCAGACAGTTGGAATTGTTACCAGTGGAGTGACCCCCACAATCTCACAGAGGCCCGCCACCACAGGCGCATCCTCCAGCCCAGCAGCGGCCCCCTCAGTATCGACAGGCGCCCTGCATAATGCACCGCCACCGCCTAAGAGGGAAAATAAGGCACCACCTCCTTGATAGTAACCTCCAGTCCCCCTTCAGGGTCAGGCTCCAAGGACCCCCTTTCTGGATAGATGAAACCGAACCTACTCGTTCAATAAGAATTAGGTCCCCAGATATTTATGAAGTTCCATGGAATAAGTGATTGTGCATTTTTCTGAGTGTCGAAGGCCAGAAGAGGCGATCCTCAGTGATCTCCAAAACTAATACCCCTATCACCGGGTCCTAGGAACCCCTTCAAGTAGTGTTATGTGTTCAAATACTGGCTTCAAGACCAGGTTGATAACAACATAGTCAGGTTGGGACTGACCCCAGCATAAGTGGCATGTGTTTTCATAAGGCCAGATAGAAACAACGACAATGAAGGTGAGTGGAAGCAGGTCTCTAACCATGGGTCCCGGAAGTATGACGATTGGATGGCTCGAAAAACAGTCACTTGTGCCCATGGTGTCATCTGGGAATTCTTAAATCACCAGAGCCTTCAGGAGCTACGACCAACACTTCTACATCGTCGTCTCAGCTGGACTCTTTTCACAAGAGCAAGCATCAGCGGTGCAAGGGAAACCAATGTGCCCCGCCAATGCCATCATCGTCCCGTACTCTCGGTAACTTCATTCCCCAGAGACGGTGATTCTTCCTATAATCCTCCAAATATTGGAGTAATCTTTGACTGATAGTCAATGGTATGCTTCGATTAACACCATGGAGTTGGTAAACCCTTACATGACTCTGGACAATGGGGAGCGTCGGGTGGATCTCCCCAATTTCCCCAGCTCACACCAATTTCAGCGAAGTCGTGGCCATATGAGTCATTAAGGCACATTAGTTGGCACATTTTTCCAGGCTGTGCACACCACTGAGACCAGATAGCCGGCCTAGCACAGTGCTCCACACGTGGAACCTCTTCATCCGGTGTCATATGGCCTGCCTCCACTGTCGTTTGTGCTACTGGATCAGGCAGAGTAACCTCAACCATGTCATGACTAGCCACGCCATACTACAGGACGGTCTCAGTCATCTGACCGTCATCTAGTAGCCACTCTACAGGCTCGGACTAGTGAGCAGTATAATATTCCCAGCACTAGTCAGCCACCAGCCCAGCCGGCAGGGGCCACCGTACCGCCTGTGAAAGAGTGACCTCCTTAAAGTAGAAGTTCACTCCTAGAACGGAATTATTATATTCTCAAGCACCTTTCCAAAATACCAGCAAGGATTTCAATACATGAGTCCCTTCACCTGTCTTCAGATATGCGTGAGGCCCTCGCTGCAGCTTTCAGAAGCCCCCTCCTGTTTGATACAAAGGTAGCAGCTGGAGAGGCCTTTCATGCAGAAGCGATAGAGAATGCTGAATTCCATGCCAATAGCTCATTCTCTAGAGAAGATGAAGGTTCTACCATATAGGGGTACATTCTCCCACTATACATCACCAGAAAATTCAATAGCATGGAGGTTTTCCGCTATCTTATTTACACCCGATTCAGGATTAACCTTATCCTGACACAAACACTGCAGAAGCTAGGGTTATATAAAGATGACTTGACTCCCTCTGACCTGAAAATATAGGGATAATATAGGAGAGAGCAGACCCCAGTTGGCATAATTCATTTGAAGACCCAATTCAGTGGCCTAGTTTCCAGTACTGAGTTTATGGTTGTCTCCCAAGAAACCATATACAATGCATTTATGGACATACCATGGCTCTACCTGCACGTGGCGGTTCCCTCATCGTATCACCAATGCCTCAAGTACCCCCTCAATGGTTTATTGGGAGTGATATAAGGTGATACTTCTCCTTTTTCCTCCAGTGAAGCTCGCTACCTGGAAGCCGACTATTACAAGAACAAGGACCAGTAGATTCAGGACAGTGAGGGTGAACCCGTTGTGATTGTAACCGACCCCTAGGCAGGTCTGGATGATTCCTATGTCTTCTCGATCCATTTATTGGAGGCCACGACCCCTGATATGGGGTGATGTTTTTTTGTCTCTAGTACAAGGGGAAGCATATTATTAGTTCCAAGCGACGTCAGGAGATCACTTCGTACTCTTATACAAATTAGGCTCAGGTGATCTCGGAGCCTCCTACCCCCATAAGGTAATGAGATGTTTCCCCATGGCAATGTAAATACGTCATACATGACTGTTTCGCAGGGATAGAATTAATGGGCTCAAGGAAACACAACGCTATTGTTTTTAAATCATCAAGCACGGCCCCTTAGGCCAAAGACCAGATGGGAATAGATTGACAACCTTCATTGTTATGGTTTCGGCAGCATGTGAATCTCTTGATGTGTTGTCCACTGCCGCCATAGTTGGTACCAGCCTCTCACAGAGGGATATCGACAAAGAAGAAGCTCCTCCCACTAGGGATCCCTATTCTAAAATAAATTAAGATTATTTTTAGGATTATCCCCTAGCCATTGAAGAGGGAATATCCTTCGCGGTCGATGAACTGGTATAGGTGAACCTTGGTAGAGAGGTAGACCTGAGAACCACGTTGATCAGTGCTGCAATGTCCCTTGAGGAGTAGTAGTGGTACATAGACTTCCTGAAACAACATCGTGTTGTATTAGGCTGGAGCTATGATGAGATTCCAGGACTAGATCCTCGGGTAGTGATCCATTGCCTTGGTCTCCTGACAAATCATCACGGGTTCAAATAGCCTCCTAGGAAGATGAACCCTTCCCATGGCACCATGGAAGCGGTGGAAGTTGATAATCTCATTAGAGGAAATTTCATTTAGGAGGTCCAGTACCCCAAATGGATAGCCAATATTGATTCAGTCAGGAATAAGAACAGACATATCATATTCTTCTTCGACTTTTAGGATCTTAACTGTCACTATCCGAAGGATGATTTTCCCCATCCTATGATAGAATTGTTGATTGATGCTTCGGCTGGATTCTAAGCCCTATCATTCATGGATGGTTACTCCTGATACAATCAGATTGGGATGACCCCTGAGGATGAGGAGTCTACATCTTTCAGGGCACCACAAGGTAAATATTGTTACCATGTCATGACCTTCAGCCTAAAAAATGCATGTTCCACCTATCTGTGGGATATGCATCACATATTCAAGCCTATCTTTGGGACATTTGTGGAATTCTAGGTGGACAATATAGTGGTCAAATATCATTGGTTACAGGACTATCTCAAATACCTTGAGAAAATGTTTGACTTCCTCCTATCTCGCAACCTGAAGACAACCCCACTAAAATGTGCCTTGGAGGTCACCTCTGGAAAATTTCATGGCTTCGTTGTCAGATATAGGGTTATCGAGATCGAGCCAGAGAAGTTCAAGGCCATCATCCAGATGCCTCCCTTGAGTAATATTTGGGAGCTTCGAGGTATTCAAGGCCACTTATCCTACATATGCTGATTCATTGTGAATCTGGCCAGTAGGTGTAATCCCTTTTCTCAGCTCATGAAGAAAGGAACCATTTACGAATGGGACAAAGAGTGACAGAACAAGATCGAGGAAATCAAGAAGTATCTTCTCTAGCCTCCATTCTTGATGCCACTCATCTCTAGATAACCACTGATCCTTTACGCGACTGCACTGGAATTATCTCTTGGAACCCTTCTCACCCATAAGAACAATGAGGGGATGAAGAATTAACTTTACTAAATTAGCCACATGCTCCTCGATACGTAGACCAGATAATCCCCCATCGAAAAGAGCTTCCTTGTGCTGGTATTCATAGTACAGAAATTGTGACATTACTTGAAGCACAATGAGGTACAGCTGGTGTCTCAGGTAGACCCACTAATGTACATTCTGAACTGCCCCATGCTGAAAGGACATATCGCTCGGTGGGCAGTGATTCTCCAACAGTTCGATATCAAGTTTGTCCCTCAAAAATCTATTAAGGTGAAAGCATTAGTAGAATTCCTTTCTTCCTATCCGGCTCCAGCTAACCAGTCCTCATATCTCAATTTCCCTGATGAGGTGATCATCTCGGTAGACCAAGCCATGTCGTTATGGATGATGCACTTCGCTGGTGCTTCCGGAAGCCCCACCGGCAGGAGGCTCAATAACCCCAGGCTCTACAGGGAAGGCTTGGGTATCATCTTTATTACCCTGGCACAATCAATTATTATGTACTCATTCCTATTGTCAGAAGGCTGCACCAACAATGAGGCATAGTATCAGGCTCTTATCACTAGCCTCGAGCTATCCCTTGAGATTGATGTGCTCCATTTCCATGCGATAGGGGATTCTGAACTAGTCATCAAGCAGATCAATGGTAACTACGTCGCCAGAAATCCAGAGCTCATACAATTGTTAGAGAACACTCTCTAGCTAATGGCCTAGTTCCCATCTCAGCTAGAATTTACTCATGTCCCTCGATCTCAAAATTGTCGAGTTGGTGCCATTTCTAGCCTAGATGAATCACTTGTAGAGCCCGAGTAGGATGACCTGATTATCCATGTGACACATTGAAGATTCATTGCTCTTGTCTCCCCTGGTGATGACGACATCCAGCAGGGGAGCCATCTAACCGTGGACGCCTCCACGTTAGGACCCCTAGGTCCCTAGGATGTGGGGATTGAGGTAACTCCCGATTCAAGGATACCTTTGGTTGAATACCTCCAACACTGTAATCTCCAGGTAGATCGGGCCCAACACAAGAAAATCTGATGCCGCACGCTGTAGATTACCATCAAGGATGGTTCTAGTATTGAGTAGATCCTCTACAAGTGCGGGTTTGATGGTGTTATCCTCCACTGTATCCAAGGAGTCGAGATTTCTCTGGTAATGCAGGAGGTTCACGCCTGTTCCTATAGAGCCCACCAGAATGGGCCAAAGCCATCTCACGAGATCTAGAAACTGGGGTACTTTTGGCCCTTTATGATCCATGATTTCATCGATTTTTCCAAGATATGTCATGTGTGACAAATTCTGCTATCTTTATGAATTGGCCATGAGAGGCTCTCCACACTAACACGTATTCTTGGCCCTTGGTAGTCTGGGGACTCGATGTCGTGGGACCATATCCGCAGACGAAATCTCGCCAATGTCAGTTCATCCTGATTGCTACATATTTTTTTTCCAAGTGGGCAGAGGTAGTTCTTCTCATGGAGTTCAAGGCCCGTTAAATCGTAGACTTCATGAGATCCAATATCATCTACCATTTTGAAGTACCTTACAACGTCCTCACTGATAACGACACAAACTTCCAAGCATCTAAGCTGAAAAAATTGTATACTAAGTACAACATTCGTTCTAAACATACCTCCCACTATCATGCGCAAGAAAATAGATAGATCGAGGCGTTCAATAAAACCCTCCCTAACATTCTGCAGAAAATGCTTGGTCAGAATAAGAAGAGTTGGCCGGACAAGCTCCCCGTCACCCTCTGGGATTATCAGCCAATGACTCATAATTCCACACAGTTGACCCCATATTCCTTGGTGTACGAAACTGAGGCCATTCTTCCCATCGAGATTCTGTTTCCTTTGTTACACGTAGCGGTCTATGACCAGAAAGTGCCAGATAAGGTTGCTAAAATTCACTTTTCTAAATTGGATGCACTTGATGAGAATAGGCTTTGTGGCCTACACAATCTATAAAGGCATCAAAATAAGATATCTAGATCTTTTAATAAGAAAGTCAACCTCCTCTCCTTCATTCAAGGTGACTTGTTATAGGCCCTTCGGACACCAAAGATACCTGGCATAAAACCACCCAATTTGGATCCCAAATGGGAAGGACCTTACATAACTCACAGGGTTATCCCCAATGGTGCATAATCACTGGTGACCATGGATGGTGAGCGTATAACTCCTCCCACCAATTCTAGGTTTCTCAAGTAATAATTTTCTTGAGCCAGCTGGTCCTGCATGATACTAAACTATCGGGTCCTGCATGACCCTAAAATTCTTTTTCCTGCAAGACGATAAATTGTTCATCATCTTGCAAGACGTTAAACTGTATGTCTCTTCTAGAACTATGTAAGGCTCGATTCCCATCTTCCTGGGATATGTAGGAATGCTCGTACATTTTTTCATGATCCCATCCCACAAAAAATCGTCTTTGACTATCCCCCCTTGGGGGTAGACCTCTTGGAGGATCCTTACATGGGGTAGTGAAGGCTTATTTAGCCCCACTCATGTTAGGATTTGGATGGTCGCACCATGTTCCCACAACCCGTTATTCAATCCTCCCACGTCCTCACCACACGACCTTAAACTGCATGGTGTTTAAGCACTACGTACTACTTGATTCCCATCCTCATGGGATAGGTAGGAATGCCTAAAAATTTGGTCTATTGAGCCATCCCGAACATCATAATTCCCCCTCGGGTTGGGACATAAGGTGGTATGAGATTTTTCCCCAATTCATGTTGATCTCATCTCGATCTTTCCATATATCCCACTCCTCTAAAATTTACATCACTCTCACTACCTGTCTTGACATTAAAATGCATGGTCACATCTATGATTCACCCACTCCTTTGATTTGGACTCTATCATCTTTCACATCCAAAAGGACCCCGACTGGCATAGATGCTCAGCCCAAGGGCTCTCCTACCACTTCTGTCCAACGCCCTCAAGGATGTCGAGCAACAAATTGATACACGTCTTGCATTTTGAATATGGTCAGCGGTTGATGCTCATTTTTTGTTCCCATTTATGGTCACACTATAAGGAAGCTATGTTTCGTACATGGTCAGTGGCTATCCTATGACTTTGTCACCATCCTTGTAGATCGAAAACATTGAGTGTGGTGGTTCATCCCGCACTTTATATCTTCGAGTAATGACTCCCTTCAGGAAATGCCAGCTATCAGACCCTTATATGATAGGGAAAGACGAATCTGGCTCTATGTTTCCCACACTGAGCATTGCTCACGTGGTCTTAGGAGCTGTAATGAGGCGATAACCGCACAAGAGGTCATATGGATACAGTTGGCCGGGACTCCCAGCCTCAGGTCCTTTGACCCCTTCATGACCCTCTCCCAAGTTCTCTTTTAGTATTTTGTGGTGCAGTGCAGACTCATTTCATCATTCACGTTGGGTTATTTCGCCATGCCACACATATCCCCTTTAGATATCCCTTCATTCATTTATCATCAGTTCCAAAAGCACAGGCCCTGCCATGCTTGACACGACCCGTCATTTGGGTTTCTGTCACCTTCTATATCCAAAATGGACCTCAAATATCATGGATTCTCAGCCCAAGGTCTATCCTACCATTACGGGCTAACTCTATTGAGGATTGTGAGTGACAATTTTATGAAAGACCCGTGTTGAAAATATGGTCAATGGTCAATGCTCAATTGTTCTCCCCCATTTGGGTCACATAATGGTGGAGACTATTTTGTGAACCTGGTCAACAGTTTTCTTCAATCATCGTTGCTGCTTTGTGGTCTTCCAGAAGCACGATGATCCTCCCTTTATGTCCCACACATATGAAATTAAACTATGAATATACAGTCTGAGCTCTATGACCCTAAACTAAGATCACCTTCATCCTGAAAGCAAGACGTTAAACTGCAAACTAGTCGGGACTTTCCATTCGAGGCCCAACCTCAGCCGTCCTGGCCTTCTTGGGCCCCTGTCCCAAGTTCTCTCTTATGGTTGTATGGTTTGGTGTGGTTTTATGTCATCATTCATGTCTGGTTACTCGCCACTTCATAAAAATACCTTGTTTGAGGTATCTTACCCCTTTCATCGTCCTCACTATAGGATGTTAAACAACAAGCTAGATGGGACTTTTCGTCTGAGGCCTAGCCTCAGGCCCCTTGGCCTTCTTGGGCCCCCAGACCAAGTCCTCACTCAGGATTGTATGGTGTGGTATGGAATTATTTCCTCATTCACGTCGGGTTACATAGCGCACTGTACACCTCCTTTGTGTGTGGTATCTTACCCATTTTCATCCTTATTGCATGACGGTAAACTGCACATTACCCTCCTCTAGAACTACATGTGGCTTGATTCCCATCCTAATGGGATACATAGGACCGCCAGAACGTCTAGTCTTTGGGTCCAACCCTATATCTTAGAAATATCCCGTTCAGCTTGGCCCCTTGGCTTGCACTTTCCCAGAGAGAGGGGTTTATGGTGTGGTGAGAGATTTTTTCCTCATTCACGTCGGGTTTGTAACAACCATTCCATGTACCTCTTTCTCTTGAGAGTGCTTAATCCCCTTATTCTATACTCATCTTTTCGAAGCTTCCACTCTCAAGTTGAGCCCTCAACCCTCTTCAGTGATTCGCCAATGTGCCCTAGAGTACTCTAGTTCAGCGTCTGGAGTATCATATTTTACCAGGAAAAGTTCCCACCCACCTTCTAGGCTTCGTGTTCCCCTTCATTTGGGCTTCCATAATCTTTCATGCCAGAAGGGACCCCCAAATGGAATTGATTCTAGGCCTAAGGGACCTCCTACCATTACGAGCTAACGTCCTTGAGGGTTTCAGACAAAAATAGATACAAGTCCTGGGTCGCGAATATGGTTAGTGGTCGACGCTCATTTGTTTGTCCCCATTTCAGGATAAAGTGATATGGATGTTGTGTTTTGAACATGTTCAATATTTATCCACCACCGTCACACCAACCCCTTTAATCCTTGAATGTTGGCGACAGGGTTCACATTATTATCCACTCCATTCTGTCCAAATGTAATTTCAACACTCCTAGCACTATATCTCAGTACACATTTGCATGTTAGGAAGAGAAAATCCATGGTAAAGGCATCATTGGGTCTTCGAACAGACTTCCCTTTGGCATGTCTTCTAGGTATTGCAAAAAAATATCTTCCGTCATTGTTTCCCACACCGAGTTTGACTCACGTGGGCTTAGGAATCGGGTTTAGGTCCACACTTACATGGAAGGATTTCTCTCTTATATGGTCCAAGCTCTAAGACCATAAACTAAGATACAATTTAGAACTATTTATAGCTTGATTCCAATTCCCATGGGATATGTAGGAAATCCTAGACATCTTGCCTTTGGGTCCAGCTCAAGTTCAACTAACTTATCTCTTCTGTTCTGCCTTAAAGGCTTTTACTCTAATGGGACTACGTGGTGTGGTGTGGGATAATTACCTCCTTCATGTTGGTTTTTCATTAGTCTCACCATGTATGCCCCTTTCTAGGAGTTATCCTCCCTAATTCATGTCCCATATGACATTAAACTGTATGTTTTTCCGCATGACGTTAAAAGGCACATTCAAGAACTACATTTGGCTTGATTCCCATTCTCATGGGATACTTAGGAACAACCGGACATCTCATATTTGGGTTCAATTCAATTGGGAGCTAGTTTCTCCTTCCACTTATCATCTAATCTTTCTTGGACCCTTGGCCTGAGGTTTCCTCCTCAGAATTGTGCATGGTATGGCGTGGACCTTGTCCTCATTCATGACATGTATGCTTTATCATGCAGTGTGCATTGCCTATAGAACCTCATGTCTCCTGTATATGTCTAAGCCATTTGACTTTAAATAGTGATGCTTAGTCCCACATGACATTAAAATATTGTGTCTATCCAGCATGACATTAAAAATTCTTGGTTGGTCCCATCACATGACCCTAAACTGCAACATTATCATCTTGGTCGTACAAAGAAAAATGGAGCTGCATTGTGATGTCCTCACCCGAGGGGATGTCATGTTTGGTATCAGATACACACCATACCATTTGTCAATGCCTTCATATGGATTGATTTCTTATGGAGATACTTGTACCTTCTGTCCTAGGTCCATTGCTTTACAAGAAAAACACATTAATCCTAATAGATAAACAATATATATCAAATACCACTTCTTTTGGTTCAAGGGCCAGACCCGCACAACCTTATTATACCTAGCACTGGTATCCTACCTCTCTATCCTCAGAACTATATTAAGCCTGACCTCCATCCTTATGGGTTATATATGAGCTTTATTTATCCTTCTCATGGGCTCAACCTAGCTTTCGTTTTTGGTACCCGGTCCTAAAACCTCCCCCAAGAATCACCTGGTGATCCGGACCTGGTCTTCATTCACGTCGGGTCTTGTGATTACATCGTCATGTGTCTCTCATTTCCAACCATCTGTGGTGTAAAATCTATGACCATGAACTAAGACCACTCCGCGTCCTTTCCACAAGATTTTAAACTGCATGACATCTTCTAGAACTATGTTTGGCTTGATTCCCATCCTCATGGGATATATAAGTACACCCATGCATGTTTTTCTCTGGGTCTAGCCCCAAGAATCTACAAATCATATCCCTTATTTTTCGTCCCCTTGGACCAAACTCATTTGGGAACATGGGGTGTGGCAAGTACCTATTAGGTTCTAATTCACGTCCTATTCTTCAAATGTCACACCATGTGCTTTCCATATCTTTTCACAGCGTGTTCCGAGTTCTATGACCCAAAACTAAGATCTCTCTAGTGGAACTGCGTGCCACGTTTGGCTGTTTCGCCACCTTGTGCACAGTCTATTAAATCAAGCCCCCTTAATGGTCCACCCTATGACCATAAGTTGAAAGAGTGCGACCCCAGGATCTCTATCCTATGTAAGGGTCTCAACTCCCTATATTTGGTATGCCTTATAGTCGCATTTAGGTGTTTTCTGACAAAGAACGCAAAGTATGTAAATTTCATGGGGAAAATCCCCTCATTCCATGTCCATGCTTGATGAGCCCGTCATTTAGATCCTTATCCTCTCCCATGCCTAAAGGGACCCCCTTTGCGGCCAGGTCTCATACCACACTGGCTTACCAACAGTCCTGGTACAACGTCCCTGAAGATCTTAGACGTCATTTATAACAGGTCCTGTGTTTTGAACATGATCAACAGTTGACCCTCATTTTTATATCCCCATTTTAGGCTAACATGATATGGATAAATTGTTTCAAACATGGTCAATATCTACCCCCTATCGTCACGCCACCATCATTGTGGTCCTGATCTCAAGCATCATGATTCACACATTCCCACTTCCTTATGTTCAAGTGGAATTACAACATACCCAGTTATACTCTTCCGTGCATCTAGGTGCGTTGTATTGAAAAGAAAAAATTAGTGGGACGTCATTCACCTAGTGTCCCATCATCACTAACGTGTTCCTCCCTGTGCTAGGAAATTCAAATCACTACTTCTTGTTTCCCACATTTAGCACGACTCATGTGGGCTTAGTAGTTCTAATAGGATGTGAACTAGCACATCCATGCCACATGTACCTTTCCTCGTCCCACATGATGATAAAATGCACTCTCAGGACTACGTATGGATTGATTCCCATCCTTATGGGGTACGTAGGAACTCCCGACCACTTTGCTTCGGGGCCAGCCTAATTTTCACTTTTGATTCCTTGACCTGAATAATTTACTATGGGGATACGTGGTGTGGTTCAGAATCCAAGTCCTCATTAACGTCAGTTTTATAGTAATCACACCACACACTACCTTAGATATTCCCTTTCACTCCGCATCCTATCGTATGATGTTAAACTACACAAGTCCATATGTCCTCAACGTATGACACTAAACTATGGTTCTACCCTGAACAAGTCTGGGATTCCCTATGTTAATCATTAGATGCATCAGTTTCCTCTATAGAGAGGTTTCTCCCTAGCAGTGTTGGTCTCTAACCACATTGTGACCCTAGAACTACGTTCAGCTTGATTCCCCTTCTCATGGGATATGTAGGAACCCCCAGACATCTGATCTCTAGGTCCAGCCCCAAGAATCATAATTCTAATTCCCACCTATTTTTTCAGTCCCTTGACCTGATCTCTTTTTTGGAACCCTAAAATTCCAACTTTACCCGGAACAAGTTTGGGATTCCCCCGATAACATTGGAAGGCAACAGTTTCCTCATTTAATAGGTCATGTTCAGAAGAAGGAATGATCCATTATTAGGTTGTTGTGCCCACCTAATGTGTTCTCACCAAGATGGTGTAATACTAAGAGTGATGGATTCCATTCAAGCAAAACACCACTCCACCTTCCACGCTTTGCGTGCTCATTATTCAGACCCTCTCCCCCTTTTTTCTAAAGGAACCCCCTAACAGTATGGATGCTCAGCCTATGGCTCGCCTACTATCCTAGGCCATCGTTTTGGACATCTAATGGATGAAAATATGAGTCAATCCTCGTGTTTCGAACATGGTCAGCAGTCGGCCGTCGTTCTTCATCAACATTTAAGGATAATAAAATATGGATACTGTGTTTAAAACACAGTCAATAGTTATACTCTATTGTCACTCCACCCCCTCACATTGTTCTAAATCTATGGTATTGTAATTCACAATTTCCACTCCCTTATGTTAGGGTTGATTTTATATGCCCCTGGCGTTTCCCTGCTCGCGAAATAGAGCACATTGTGAAGATGACATGTCGATATTTTTGAGGTCATCATCCCCTAATCAGGCCTATCCCTTATCTTCTCAGGAATCTAGGTTGGTTGTTTGAACCTCAAGTGCCCAAATCTTGGTTGGTACTCCTACATTGAAAGGAAGTAATAATGTGAGAATATTTTGTTTCTCACATTGGGTATGACCCACGTGAGCTTAGGAATGGATTTCTATTTATTTTAGGATTGTGTTTGGAGGATATTTTACCAAATGAAAGTGTAAATAAATATATCCATACATGTAGTTCAAAACAAGATGTGGTAAGGAGAAGTGTGTTTATGAGTTCAACCAAAAAGGGCCCTTAGGGATCAACATCTTGGATAAATCACTCTAGTACCGCTACCTTTTTTCTTATGGAGTTCCAAATTGCCAACCCCCCTGAGAACCTTCTCTTCATTAGCATCCTCAGGGCGCAGTTCACTAACCCTAGCATATCCTTGCACATGTTCAGTTTGGAGTGCAGTCATTTGGTGACCCACTTCCACTAGCTGCTCTTGGGAATTTTCCAGCTGGCCCCTCAATTTCTCCACAAGATCAGAATATTTTGCAATTAATACCTACTATTCTTTCATCTATTCTTTGAGGCATCAGACCTCTTGTTCTGCCTTATAGAATTCATGCGTACACCCAGACTCTTCTTGACACTGAGCAACGTCAGAGCGTCGGCTTCTCTCACACAGCTTCCCGTCCATGTAGTCACGAACTGTCGAATGATGACGTTGAGCATCCACCCCTCCAGCACAGAGAAAGCGCAGCTAGGTATGGAGTTATCCCATCTGTTTTATCCATTTCACCTGACATGGACCGAGAAAGATCTTGACACACTTCTACCCTTTGCGTCGCATCATATGGCTCTCATCGTCCGCCTCTAAATCTGTATCATCTATCTCCTCAGGATCCGTTGGCTGATAGTCAGGGAAAGAAACGCTGAGTTCAACAACGAAGTCATCTTCAAGAACCTCCACCTCATCAGTGTCTTCGCTCTCATCGGGCTGGAGTCCCACCCTAACCGCATTACCATCCCTCCTTTCAATCTCCGGCTCATCGAGTACCGGGGTAGGGTTGCCTAGAATAGTTTCTTCTACAAATCCTGATGCGGTCATTTCCCATCCTTCTCCTGCAGATATCCTGGACTCGACGGTTTGTCTTGCCTCCAAACTTGCGATCACTGCATCAGGAATTAGAGTCTTGATTAGCTAAATTATCCAGAAAATAGGGAAACAAATGAAAAAGGACTTACAGGATCCAAGTGCAGCGGTGTCCAATACATGTGCCATGGTGGGGGGGCACCATAGGAGAGCCATTGGCACTTTTAAACTCGATTACTGATGTCGGCTCCTCTTGGGAAATGGGGGGGCTCTCCTTCTGGCTCATTATCGCTGATTCTAGATAAAATAGGTGCCTCATTTTGCCCGGTTTTGAGGAATAGCTTCCAAGGTTTCCCATCGGTCTCCATAGGCATACCCATGCCCCTGGTAGGGAAGGCTTCCTGAGGACCCTCGCCCACGTGTTCCAAAATTGGATATGGTTTGGTTGACGGATTGAGACTATGAATAGATGAAGGCTAGTATATGGTTTAAACCATACCTCAAGATGATTTTCCAGTTCTGTATTGGAGCCAAATATTTCTCTACTCTCTCGAGAACTCTGCTGGTGAGTGGGATCTTCTGAAGGCCCCTCACCACCAAGACCCTCAACTTGTTACTCTTCTTCCGGTCCTTCTTCTTCATCTTATTATTATTATTATTATTCTTCTTCTTCCTATGAACTTTAATCCTTGGATGGTAGCCTCTATGGGTCATGATCCTGGCCAAGCAATACTTTCACCAGGAGATGCAGTTCTTCATATCACCCCCGCTGGAATGCGTACATGTCCATGGCTATCAGTTATGCATTACAGTGGTAAATGTTTACTTTATACAGTATCCATATGTTCCCTATGTCTGGTAGATCAATCCCTGTGCGCATAAACCTCAGCCATAACTCTTCTCCAGACATGGACTGTCGCGGAATTCTCCCTGAAGACCACAGAGAAGGGAAGATAGCATTGGTAGATGGAATTAGGAAGTACTAGAGTTGCTTTCCTGGGAGGTCCCTAGTTAGACCATGAGGCCGTGCACGAGACCGCCCTTCCCCAGAGGGTAGAGGAACAATATTGGTTTGTGTTTCCCCTGCTGATAAAGTACCGGCCCGCGCCACGCTAGCCACTTGACCCGTTCTTTGCCTCACTTCCCCCGAGGCACCTCGCCTACCTTCCTTTTATTTAGGCTCTGCACTAGTTGCCTTTATTTTCTGAATGTGTTTCCAAAGAATCGCATCGAGGTACGTCCTTGTCCAGTGTTCGACATACCCCATTTACAGTCCGACACTAACATCAATAGGGGGAAGAGTAATGATTTTGCACTGGCCTACCATTGTGAACATAAGCCACAAATGGAAAATAATTCAGGGATTCCTCTCTTACCATACCTTTGTATATACTTTCTTGGGCATCCATTGCATGCACCCGAACTTCTTGGAAAACCTGGCCGGCACATAGGGATCGTAGAATATGTTTCCATCAATTCAAGCCTCCAAAAATCCGCCCCAGATGCTCTACAAGTACTCCCTCTTCTCCAGTGGACCCCTCCCATAGTCTACCATTTGAGAAACCGGGGTTTGGAATTTTTGGAAGTCGAAGTGAGTGTGGATGCCGATCTTGAGCTTGACTCCGTCATCCCTGAGCATCGATAGATGGATCCTATAAATGTTCAAGAGGGGTGGATGCATATTGTTACTAGGGGGATGGAATTCGGGAAGTCTTACCCATCATAGTGGGCGGTGACCCAATATTGGAGGATCTAGAATGTCCTGCATATCCTCCAGGGCGTACCTCCCCCTAAATGCACACTAGAATACTATATATCCTAGCCAATATTGGATACCCTAGGTTAACCTTTTTCTTTTCCTCTATAATAACGGCCATCACTAGCATCCTCGGGTGGACTCCCATCCTCGTGTCCCTCATAGGTAACAACCAGCTGCTCAAGAACGCGGAAAGGAACCCGACATATTTCACATTCGCGTTTCGACCATTATTGAGGCCAAATCCCCATGATCGATACACCCCCATCTCAAAAATCTTCCAGTATGATCTTTTTCCCCCTCTGATATGTGTTCGAGCATTGCTTCCCTCGGTCTAGCATCTTCATAGCTGTGTCCTAGGTCAGGAAGAGACTAAACCACCCGAAATATGGTATGTCCTTTAGGATATATTTTATTCTATGTACCTCTTTATCCAGCTCCAGCAGGTGTCATGACAGGATTGGGGTGCGGGTCCTATCCCCCCATACATTCTCTGTCAGGAGGAACTCATCGTACTGATACACCTCCAAGGGGATTCCCCTAATACAATGGACATCCCACAGACTGATGCCCACCTCCACACAATGAAGGAGAAAAGTGTTGGTATAAGGCGACAAACAACTGAAAAGCTCTACTACTAACTCTTGTGGTTGATAAAAGTGGAATTGAGACATCCAAACAACCTCAAAAAGCCCAATGGCCAACATCTCTGACTTAAATTCCTCACATGTCTGACATACCTAGTATGCCCATTCCCATTAATTTTTAAGGTTTCCCCAAGATCTAAAATCCCACTCCTACCATCTCGTCGTCTCGTTAGAAATGATGCTTCTGAAAGTACAATCATAAATAACGGGATATTCCTCAAGAATTGGATCACTTCCCTCAGTTGTCCTAGTCTTCGAATTTAGGACATAGATGGTTGTGTTATATGTTTCCCTAGAAGGATGGTCATCGCTGGTAATGTGGAATTTTGGAAGACTATCCCCGCACATCACCCACGACCACGGTGTTTCCGTCTTCAAACCTGGCATTAGCACCTCTTCCAAAAGACCAAAGTTCTATATCAGCAAGCTACTTCTCATGATGTAATCATTTTGATCTTGCGTAAGCATTCCTAAAAGAATTTGGTTGTCAGACACGAACCTCCTCGTGTGATGAATCAAAGGGTTTGTGATCATTTGGGTTCTTCTTGCTGCATCAGAAACCTCCCTCTTGGCAATGGTCTATTGAGTGGCCATTTTTAGAACTCCAAAGGGGTTGATGTGAAAGAAGGAATATTTGGTGTGTAAAAGCTATGGCGGCACGAAAGAGGGTCAACATGCATGGAAAAAAATTAGATGGAGTGTAAAACATACAGTCAGTCATGGAAAATTATGCATGGAACAAGGCCATTTTTGTGCACGAGAGAAAGAAAGTCTGTTGCATGGAAAAAGACAAAGTAGGGCCTAGGGGGTTTAGCCTATTTATAAAGTACTAACGTGTCTTCCCAAGCCATGCATCACTCTTCTGTGCACAAAATTCGTTTTTGTGCCTTGCCGGTGATATATTTTCTACTTTTCGGCATACCCTCAGAATTGGACCTTTAGGTTCCCTTTCGGCATTGATTCTGAGGGGGGGAATTTTTTGACACCGATATTCAGAGAAGGGCCAAATCAGGTGGATAAAATAGCAACGAATGAATCCAAGATGAAAAAACGGAGATCCCAGGGCTAGGGAGGAGGGTGCCCGAAAGATTTGGAAGGCACACACAAGAGGACTTTCGGAACCCAAATCGTTGTGCAACGGCCCTCCATTCAGCACCCAAAACTCTGCCCTCCGTGACTAGCTTCCCCCGACCCCATTTCAATGCCCACGGTGATGACGAATGGGGGTTTGTGTGCCAGGCCCCAATTTCGTGCCCAATGCAACATCAAATGGGGTTTTGCGTGCCCGAACCCTATTCTGTGCACAAGGAGACGTCTAACAGCCGTTTGCATGCCCGACCCTGAGTCTGTACCCAAGGAAATGAAAAACATACATTTTCATGCCCGACCCTGAGTCCACGCCCAAGGCGACGACAAATGGAAATTTGCGCACATAACCCCCTTTCTGCACCCAAGGTGAACACAAACAAGGGTTTGAGCGCGTGGCCCTGTTTCTGCACCAAAGGTGACGACGAACGGGGTCTTGTCCTCCCGGCCTCATTTCTGTGCCCAAGGAAATATCAAATGGTCGTTTTCATACCCGACCCCCACCGTGAACACAATCCAATGACTGATGGGAGTTTGCACGCCAGGCTCTGGCGCGCCACTCCGATGACTCCGGCTATAAAAAAACTATATCCCACTTTTCAGGAAAGGTAATCGAAGACGAAGTGATGCTCTCGTGCACAAAAACAACATCTTCTATGACCACGCGAAAAAAATCCATGGCCTTTAGGTATTGGTGGTTGCGCGATAGGTTCCCCGGGGGCACCTTCGGATGGTCCCTTTGATCCTTGTGAATTTCGTTTCTTCTCGAAGTTATTTTCTCGTAAGTGGTCCCATCTTGCGTGAATGTTCCCACTACATCAGGCGTTCTTGTGTGCTACCCGTCCAAACTGCACGAAACCCACCCATCTTGCGCGCAACCGGTAGCGACACAAGATTTATAATTATATTTGGTTCCTAAATTTCTGTGTTATTTTATTTTATACTAAAAAAACTATATCATTTAATTAATTAAGTGGGTATTAATAAAATGATACCATTGGGTTTCGACTGTTATATGACCTTTGTTCAATATGACTATTGGAAACGTTAATCTTAGTGTTGTGTTTTTATAAATACAGTTATCTTCGTTAATTAATACAGAAAAAATATTGAATGGCCTCATCCAGTAGACTTGGGCTATATGAAGCCCATCTCTCGAAGCTTGGGATGGAGGTAGCATCATTGGGCTTTGATTTGGACCAAGACCAAGCCAAACCTCTAGATATAATTCTTGAACGGAATCGCTTATGGTATAAGTTCAAGATGATAGAAATCACCACTCGGGCAATGTTGTCCGAGCCACCCCAATATTCTATCACCATAGCACACGTTACACTTAGTTCCTATGCTAGTGTTATAAGGGGCTATGTAACGAGACCTTAAATACTTGGTGAAATCCTTTTATATAAATAAAATTTTTATTTCTTATTATGGCAATGTTTGTGAATTTAAAATATCCGAATAAATATAGGATGTATATTATTGATGAATATAGAAAAAAGGGGTATTTTGAAAATATTTTTATATGCTTTAAATTATTAATAATGTAAATTGATTTTCCAAAAAATGGTCTTCTACAGTTGTGTTCATTGAGAAATTTAGAGTATAATAAGATCAATGTGATTTTTAGTGAATAGTAAAGTATGAATAGTAACATACCCATATGAATAGTAATTAATAGTAATGAATAGTAAATCGACCAAAAAAATAGAAACATCACCCATGAATGTATAAATAAAACTTAAACATCCTAAAAGTGGAAAAACGATCATAGTATAAGTTTTGGTATTTTTGTATGTTATAAATATTTTATTTCAATTTTTATAAGTAATTTATTAATTTGAAATGGAAATATATTTTCATAAAATGTAATCATAAACTATTATTTTACTGTATTATGGTTATACGATAATTTTGTGGGACCTTGATAACTTTCTTAAGGAGTTACAAAACAGGTTATAGTTTTAGAGTTTTCTTTAATAAATAATGATTTTATATAAAAATTAAATAAAAAATATTTAGAAAATTATTTTCATAAAATTGATGTCGTTTTTGAATTCAGAGCATCAATATTAGGATAGGGGGAATTTTTAGGATTTTTCTGAAACAGCTGAATTTTCGGAGAATAGTAAAAATACAGTTTTGTGTTTCGGGTGTTTAATGACATCATTAATGATGTAATAATGATGTAATATTTCAAGTATACTTAAGAATAATGAGATATTATATGTGGTTTCCCAAGTGGCCAATACCATGGGCAAATACGATGGGAAAGCCCATTGTTTTGCAAATACCACCACTGAGGTGTCCCTTGGAAATTAATAATTTATTACCTCAATGTTTCTATAAATACCAAGACATTCCCACATTCATGTCATTCCAAAATACTTGTTAACAATATTCTGGTCTTTTTACCTCCCAAGGAGTCCTCCCAAGGTGCTCTGAATTATCCCATGGTCCCGAACATCATGATTTCTAAGTTACTCTTCAAGGTAAGGGAACCATTCACCCTCCTCTTTCAAGTCATGACTTCCTTTATGTTATGTCTTATAGTTCCATTTTATTATGAGGGATTGTTCTTATATATATTTACTAAATTCTATTTCATTTATAAATTATGAGAAACCCATTACTCTCCTATGAATTTATTTTATGAATTTTTATGTGACATCGTTAGGCTGCCGATTTTTCATAAAAGAAATCACACTTTCTCTTTCCTTTCAAGTTTTCATATCATGTGGTCTGTCCTTAAAATGTGCACACCATGATATTATTTCTTTTTATTATGTCCCTATACATCAAAATGGTTCATTTATGTATGGGATACCCTTGTCCTATCTCATTATATTATTTTCTAAAACCATGTTATAAAGGCGTTATGCTGCATAAATTTCGTCTCAAAAATTCTCTCTCTTTTTCTCAAGGAATTATCTTGATTTTTTAATGTGAATACCCAGACCTATTTCGTTTTTATGGGTATTCATAGATAAAAAAACGAAATATTTGATTCTGCAATTGACATACATGTAACCCTCACTACCTTTAAATGGGTCATAAATGACATAATGATCTTACTTTTAAGCACTTTTAAAACGTCACAATTTTGAAGTGAAACCCATTTCTTTAACTCTCATTGGGATTTTTATGTAATGTTTTATTATTATCTATATGGATCACATGAATTTAAAGTTATATTAAGGGTGTTCCCTGATAGATCTCTAATTCATTGGGTAAAGAAATTAATCTCTATAGATGACAAGTTTCATCATACCTTGGTGAATAACCTTGGTAAATTTTATGACACCTCGAGGATAAACCTTGGTGATATGTTCAAGAATGTTTAATGGAAATGTTGTATCCACATATTCAAGTTATGATTAATGTTATTTTTATTATGATATTAATATTCTTCCATTTCTCATGCCTTTATGACTTTTATCATGTTCTTATTAATATTTCTCAAGATCACTTGTCAACAGTTTCACTTGTTTTCCTTACTGAGCCTTCTACTCACCCTTTCCTTTTATGTATGTATCCATGATATTATATTTAGTAATTGAACATAGTATGAACCTATTATTAAGCCTTACGAGTGGTTTAGAAGAATGTTTTATATTTTTTTCATGGATTATGTTCCAGATTTCCAAGACACTAGACTTTAAATATCCTCTATTTGTAAAATGTAATGAACAGTTATGTAATAAAAAGGAGGGATGCCATAGTTGGTATCAATGGATATTTTAGTTATTTATGGTAATTAGGCTATGGAAAATTTAGGAATAATCCTATAGAAAATTTTAAATATAGAAAAACATCCTGGTATTTTGGTGAGTATTGAGTAAGTGGCTTATCAAAAAAATGCATCCTTGTCTGGACTATAACATGTAGAGGTGGCTTTGGCACAGAGGTATCTAGGAGTGGAAAATCTGAAAATGATTTTTGGGCTTGACCCATGGTATCCTGGTACATGACAATGGGCCTTGATGCACTCTTGGTTATGACACTCCCTGGGGATACGTTGGGTTAATCATAAGCTTTTTATGAATCATTATGAAAGAATTTAAGAGAAATGTAAATGTTTAAGTCTGATGTTTTTAGACATTAAATATTTTATAGTTAAAAGATTAGTAAATGGAATAATACTCTTACTATGGTTTTATTCTTTTAGAAATGGCAGGTAATAGGAGGAACTGTGCAAATGGTGACCGAAATGGACCAAGCGCTGAGGGACCATCGATGGAAGTCGGAATGGAAACATTCATGCGAATGATGAACCAACTAACTCAAGTTATATGAAATATCTTGAATCAAGCTTACTGACTAATCTCACTGCGAATGGAACAACAATATATTGAGTCCTTTATGCATCAACAACCACTAATATTCAGTGGTTCTACTGACCCAGTGATTACTGAACAGTGGATCAGCTAAATAGAGAAGGTCTTTTCTGTGATCCGTTGTTCAGAGAAAGATATGTTCACACTGGCTATATATCTCTTAGATGGAGAAGCTGATTAGTGGTTGGAACTGATTAAAAACATGAGGCAAAGAGTTGAAGTTGAAGTTATGGAGTGGGAAGAGTTCTGAGGGATCCTCTTTAGTAAGTATTTTACTCCTTCTATAATAACAAGAATGGAGAAGGAGCTTCTCGATCTGAAGCATAAGGATAATGAATCTATGGGAATCAACGAGATGAAATTTACTATACTTTCCCATTATACATCCATATTTGTCATGGATCCTAATGGTACGTTTGAAAGATTCATCGGTGGACTGAGACCTCAATTGCAAAAAAATCTTGCCAACCGAGACTATGACATCTATGAGGAGATTGTACAGAGTGCAATTAAAGTCAAACTGGGGTTCAATGAGACGTAATGGTCTCATAAATCAAATTACTATTAAGAGATTGATGGATCCCAACTTAGGGAGGACCTTTGACCAGGAAAGAGGAGGCAAGCAAGTGCAACATCCCATGTGTAATAAATGTGGGAAGAAGCATTCGGGGAATTACCTGCTCAAGAGAGGGAAATTCTACAAGTGTGGAAGAGATGGCCATATTGAGAGGAATTGTCATAGTGAGGTGAAAACTCAACTTCAAAATACTAACGAAAATGGAAAGATGGTCCAGGACATACCTGATGTCTAGTGGTTTATGTGTGGGAAACATGGGAACTTTTCCAATCTCATTCCAAATCCAAGGGTAGTGGAGGGGAACCACCATCAGCCTGAGAAAAGTACAAGGGAGAAAGGACACGCTTTTTCAATCATGACAGCTGCAGTTGAAGATCCAAATGATGTGTTAGCTGGTACTCTTGTTGTTCTGTCAATTCTAGGAAGTACTTTGTTTGAATCTGGTTTTACGCATTCCTTTATTTCCACCACATTTGCAAAGAATTTAGAATCAACACCCAACTTGCAAAAAGTAGATTTGTAAGTCAAGACTCCAAGTGGGATTATCCAAGCATCGTCAGTGTTTAGAAAATATACTTTTTACTTTAGTGAGCACAATATTATCACAAATGTAGTAGTCATTCCCATCCTAGAATTTGACATTATAATAGGGATTGACTGGCTCTCAATGTATAATGCTAAGATCAAATGCAGAAGTAAGGAAATCTTGAAATTCATGAATGGAAAACATACAATAATATTCTAAGGAGAGATATCTCAACCTGATATTTGTCTAGAAGAACCTCCTATATCCTTCTTTATGGAATTGATCAGTGAAGAAGAATAGTTAAATGAGAGTTTGAGGATAGAAAATGTCCCTATTATCCAGGAATACGTTGACGTATTTCCTGAGGAGTTGCCTGGACCTCCCCAAAAAAAAGAGGTAGATTTATCTATAGAACTAGTAATTGGATCACATCCAATATCAAAGACACCATATAGGATGAAAAATGTGGAGTTGGAGGAATTAATGAAACAACTCCAAGATCTTTTGGAGAAGAAGTTTATCCGACCGAGTGTGTCTCCTTAGGGAGAAACTGTTCTCTTTGTAAGGAAGACGGATAGATCAATGCGTCTATTCATTGATTATAGAGAACTGAACGGGATCATAGTAAAGAACAAATACCCTCCTCCAAGAATTGATGACTTATTTGACAAACTTCGGGGGGCTCAATTCTTCCCTAATATTGATAATAGATCTGGTTATCATCAATTGAGGGTGAAGAAAGAATATATTCCAAAAACTACCTTCCAATAATGATATAGGTAGTATGAGTTTATTGTTATTAGTTTTGGATAGACTAATACACCTTTTATTTTTATGGATTTGATGAATAGAGTATTTAAGGAATACCTCGATAACTTTGTGGTAGTTTTGATTGATGATATTATAATATATTCCAAAATATGTGAGGAGCATGAGGATCATATAAGGGTTATTTTTCGAACTTTACGGAAGGGGAGGCTTTCTTGAAATTTCAGTAAATGTGATTTCTGGTTACAAAAAGATGCTTTATTGGGGCACATTGTTACCAATGAAAGAATCACAGTTTACCCAGCAAAGACAAAATTTGAAGAGGAGTGGCCTGAGCCAACAAAAATAACTGAGATTCATAGTTTCCTTAGATTAGCAGGATATTATAGGAGGTTTGTGAAAAACTTTTCACAACTTTCTATTACATTAACCAAGTTAACACGAAAGGGGTCAAGTTCATCTAGACAAAGGAGTGTGAGGAATGTTTCCAACAGTTGAAGAAGAGATTGGTTACTGCACCCATGTAACTCTGACCTCAAGTGGAGAATGATTCATTATTTTTATCAATTCATATATGAATGGGAGTGGGTGTGTCCTCATGAAAAATAAAAAGTTCATTGCTTATGCATCTCGATAGTTGAGGACTCATGAGCATAACTATCCTACACATGATCTAGAGTTGGATGCGGTCATTTTTTCTCTGAAAATATGGAGTCACTATCTTTATGGTGAGAAATGTGATATATACACAGACCATCAAAGTTTGATGTATATTTTCACAGAAAAGGAATTGAACATGAGACAAAAGAGATGGTTGGAACTTCTTAAAGACTATGACTGTTCAATTCATTATCATCCCAGAAGAGAAAATAAAGTTGATGATGCATTAAGCAAGTAAGACCCAGTTATTTTTTCCATTATAAAGATTCTAAGAGATCCTTTTATCAATGAACTAGTAAAACTGGACATGGGAATTATAAAGGAAGGGACATCATCAACCCTAACACAAATGATTTCTCAATCATCATTACTAGAGTAGATCAAGAAAGCTCAGAAAGAATATCCTTTGTTATAGAATTGGTTTGAGGCTATGAAAGATGGGAAGTTTATTGAGTTCAATACTGATCAAGAAGGTGTACTAAAATATTGTACAAGACTATGTGTTCCATATATTAGTCAAATAAAGGAGATGATGGATGAAGCTTATTTCTATACTTTCTCAATACATCTTGATAGCACAAAAATGTATTGGGACCATTGTGATCATTATTGGTGGGATAAATATGAAAAGGGGGATTTCTGACTACATTTCAGGGTTCTTTGCATGTCAGCAAGTTAAGGCGAAGTGACAACTTCCTAAAGGGGTATTAAAACCACTGCCCATACTAGCATGGAAGTGGGATAATATCACTATGGACATTGTCACTGATCTCTCAAGAACTTCCAAAGGAAATAATGCGATATGGGTTATTGTGGATCATCTCACCAATACTGCCCATTTTATCTCCATTTGGGAATATTTTTATCTTGATCAAATTTCCAGGATTTACGTGAAGGAAGTGGTATGGCTACATGGAGTTCCATTTTCTATCGTATCTAATCGTTATCCAAGGATCACATCAAAATTCTGGAGAAGTCTTCAACAAGCTCTGAGCAGTGAATTGAATATCAGTATGGCCTATAACCACCAATTTGATGGACCATATGAAATGAATATTCAAACACTCGAGGATATATTGAGAAAATGCTCAATGGACTTTAATGGTGGATGGGATCAACATCTCCCTTTAGTTGAGTTCTCCTACAACGACAGCTTCCACTAAACCATTCAAAATGGCACCCTATGAAGCTCTATATGGGAAGCGATGTAGAACTCTTACTTGTTGGGATGAAGCTGGTGAGAGAAAGCTTCTTAGGCTAGATCGTGTGTAAGAAATGATAGAAAAGGTCAATTCCATCCAACAACACATTAAGGCTGCTCAGAGTCGGCAAAAGAGCTATTCCAACAATCGTCGAAGGGACTTGGATTTTGATGTTGGTGACAAATTATTTCTTTGGATTTCACCTTAGAAGAGAGTCATGAGGTTTGGGAATATATGGAAGCTCAACACTAGGTACATTAGCCCCTATGAAATCATTGATCATGTGGGAAAAGTGTCCTATCAGCTTGTACTTTCTCAAAATCTAGCATAAGATCATGATATCATCCATGTATCCCTCTTGAGGATGTACATACTTGACCCTTCACATCTACTAAATCCAGAGGTGGTACAACATGAACAAGACCTCTCTAATGATGAGTAGCTAGTTAAGATCATGGATCATAGAGACAAGGTTCTACGCAAAAAGACTACCCACCTTGTTATGGTGATGTTTAGGAACCACAAATGTAAAGAACCCACGTGGGAACTAGAGGAGTCTATGAGACAGAAGTACCCACCAATTTATTCATCAGATGGTATGAGATAAACTTTCAGAGGTGTAATTTCATAAGGGGGGAAGAATGTAACGACCCAAACATTTTAATTATATTTGATTCCTAAATTTTTGTGTTATTTTATTTTATACTAAAAAAACTGTATCCTTTAATTAATGAAGTGGGTATAATTAAAATGAGACAATTGGGTTTCGACTGTTATATGAACGTTGGTCAATATATCTGTTGAAAACATTAATCTTAATGTTGTGTTTTTATAAATATAGTTATCTTGGTTAATTAATACAGAACGAAGATTGAATGGCCTCATGCAGTAGAATCAGGCATTATAAAGCAAATATATCAGAGCTTGGGAAGGAGGTAGCATCACTGGGCTTTTCTCTGGACCAAACCCACAACAAACATCAACATATGAATCATGAACAGTATCACCTAACGGAGATGTTCAAGCTGATAGAAATCACCACTCAGGCAATGTTGTCCGGGCCACCCCATGAGTCTATCACCATAGCACACCTTACACTTAGGTCCTATGCTGGTGTTATAAGGGGGTATGTAACGAGACCTTAGCTACTTTGTGTAACCATTTTATATGAATAAAATTTTCATTCCTTATTATGGAAATGTTTGTGAATTTCAAATATCCGGATAAATATAGGTAGTATATTATTGATGAATTTTAAAAAAAGTGATATTTTTAAAATATTTTTGTATTCTTTAAATAATTCATAATATGTATTGATTTTAAAAAAATTAGTCTTCTACAGTTGTGTTCAGTAATAAATTTAGAGTCTAATAAGATCAACTTGATTTTTAGTGAATAGTAATGTATGAATAGTAACATACCCGTATGAATAGTAATGAACAGTAAATTGACAAAAAAAATGGAAAATTCACCCATGAATGTATAAATACAATTTAAACATATTTAATGCGAAAAAAATTATATTATAAGTTTTGGTATTTTTGTATGTCATAAATATTTTATTTACAATTTTATAATTAATTTAATAATTTGAAATGGAAATATATTTTCATAAAATATAATCATAAGTTGTTATTTTATTGTATTATGGTTATAAGAAAATTTTATGGGACCTTGATTACTTTCTTTTGAGTTACAAAATGAGTTATAGTTTTAGAGATATTTTTTTAATAAAAAATGATTTTATTTGAAAAATAAATTTAAATTATTTGGAAAATTATATTCATAAAATGGAGTTCATTTTTCAATTCAAAGAATCTATATTAGGTTAGGGTGAATTATTGGTATTTTTCTGAAATAGTTGAATTTTCGGTGAAAAGTAAAAATACAGTTTTGAGTTTTGGGTGTTTAATGACATCATTAATGATGTAATAATTATGTAAAATTTTTGGTAGACATATGAATAGTTATATATGCTATTAGATGTCCCACGTGGCCAATACCATGGGAAAATACCATGGGAAATCCCATGGTTTTGAAAATACCACTAATGAGGCGTCCCTTGGATATTAATAATTTATTCCCTCACTTTTCCTATAAATACCAAGCCATTCCCTCAATAATTTAATTCCAAAATCCTCCTCAACGAATTTCTGGTCTCTTTACCTCCCAAGGAGTCCTCCAAAAGGGCTCTCAAGCCTCCCAAGGTCCCAACCATCAAGATTTCAAAGTTACTCTTCATGGTAAGGGAACCTTTCACCCTCCTCTTTTAAGTCATGAAATCCATTATGTTATGTCTTATAGTTACATTTTATTATTAGGATGATTGTTCTTATATATATTTACTACTTCCAATTTCATTTCCAAAAAATTAATGACCCTTTCCACTCTCATCAATTGATTTTCTGAATTTTTATGTGACGTCGTTAGGCTTCTGAATTTTCGTAAACAATCAAGCTTTCTCTTTCGTTTCAAGTTTCCTTTTCATGGGGTGTGTCATTAAAATGTCCACACCATTATCTTATTTCTTTTTATTATGTCCATATATTTTAAAATGGTTTATTTATGGATGGGATAACCTTGTCCCCTCTCTTTATATTATTTTCTAAAACCATGTAATGTAGTCGTTATGCTATAGAAATTTCATCTCACAATTTCTCTCTCTTTTTCTCAATGAATTATCTTGTTTTATTTATGTGAATACCCAGACCTATTTCGTTTCTATTGGGGTTCATAGATACATAAAATGATATATTTTATTCTGGAATTGACATACATGTAACCCTAACTCCTTTTCCATGGGTTATAAAGGACATAACGATCTTATTTTTATGAACTTTTAAAACGTCGCGATTTTGAAGTCAAACCTATTTCTTTTACTCTTCTTGGGTTATTTATGTAATATTTTATTATGATCAATGTGGATCAAATGAAATTAAATACATATTATGGGTGCTCCTAGATATCTCTCTAATTTATTGGGTAAAGAAATTAATCTCTAGAGATGACAAGTTTTCCGATACCTTGGTGAATATCATTGGGAATTTTTATGACACCTCGATGATAAAACTTTGTGATATGTTCATGAATGTCTAAATGAAATGTTTTGGAGACATATTCATGTTATGATTCATGTTATTTTTATTATT
Organism: Viscum album; assembly: GCA_963277665.1. Taxonomy (NCBI): domain Eukaryota; kingdom Viridiplantae; phylum Streptophyta; class Magnoliopsida; order Santalales; family Viscaceae; genus Viscum; species Viscum album. The sequence continues at coordinate 1,345,665,608 of OY728123.1, forward strand.
ATATTCCAATTATTCCATTTCTCATGCCTTTAAGACTTTTATTACGTTCTTATTAATATTGCTCAAGATCACATGTCAACTACTTCACTTATTTTCCTTACTGATCCTTCTGCTCACCCTTTCCTTTGATGTATTTATCCACAATATGAGATGAAGTAATTTTTCATAAGTTTAACCTATGATGAAGCGTTAATAGTTGTTTAGAATAAATTTTTATGCTATTTTGATGTATTATGTTTCTGATTTCCAATACACTAGTCTTTAAAGATCATTTGTTTGTAAAATTTAATGAAATGTTATGTAATAAAAAGGTGGGATTCCATACAATCCCTCGGGCTTGAGCGTGACTAGTTCAACTTGTGATCCAGTGGTCTAACTTTCATGCAACCCCTTTTTCATACGCACCACCTGTACCACTTGCGCTCCACATGTACCTCTTGTGTGCAACCCGAACCTCTTGCACACAACCTCTTTATCTTGCGCGCAAACCTTGTGTCTTGCGCATTAAATTCCTATCATGCCATGAACCATTATATTATGCACACTCCATGTTCTTCCCTCACCTTGAGGAACCTTGTTCAGCCCTTTCATATTTTCGACACACCTACGTCACACAGTCATTCCCCGTGTGGCCCATTAGGTTTGCACGGAGCAATTTCGAAGTCCCTTAGATGATATTGCCCGTTGTGTTGCTTCGCCTCATGCTCCTTTGAATAGGCATCAAAAAGGATATTGCTTCTACACATAGCCACGCTAATGTGTACCCCCCAATGGTTTTCTCCATAACAACCACATGCCACGACATTGGATGTCCCTTCTCTTCACCAAGGTGTAGAGGGTGCCGGTTATGAAAATCATTGGGATGCGGCATAAACCCACTCTGTCTGAGCTGTAGGACGTTAAACTGCTAAGCACCTTTATCCTCAGCACATGATGTTAAACAGTTACCACAACTTGTTCCCCATGTGTCAGATGTGGTGTTCCCCATCCTTGTACATCTTGCACACCCACAAGACTCCATGGGAGTGAGATCAGTCCTCACATGGAATGAGATCCTCTTCATCAGAGTGGCGTCTGTCTGTGGGGAAAGGGCAACCACCATGTTGTAAGCACCTAGCTTTCCTTGTAGGAGGCATCAACCCTGCTTCTCCTCATTTCCAGGGTTCCAAATCTCTCTCTCGCTGGGCTTTGTCACCACCCGTGCTTCCACCCTTGAGTAATTCGCAATCTCTATCTCTCTGGGCTGCGAACTATGCATAAGCCCCTGTTTCCTCTTTGGGCTGCTTATCACCCGTGAGTCCCACTTCACTTCCCAAGGATACACCTTTCCTGATGTGATCTCCAGGCCTTTGATGTATCTTGTTTCTCAAACTGAGAATGACTCATGTGTTATAAGATCAAGCATCAACCATGACATCCTATCCGGGCATCGTAGAGTGTAATCCTGAAACCACAGCTGAACTATGAGGTCTTTGATCCCTTCTAAGGCTGGGTACGTATTTATCCTCCCTGAGGTTCAATCCCAACACCTGGTGGTTCCAACCCCTTCACGTCGTTTCCCAAATCATCATGAACTACAAGGTCTATGATCCTTTCCAAGGCAAGGTACATAAGAAGCCTCCTTGATGTTCAATCCCACCATCCATCGGTTCTGACCATCCTCACATTAGTTCACTATCACCCCACCTAAACTATGAGGACTTTGATCCTTGTCTAGGCAAGGTACATAGGAAGACTCCACGAGGTTCATGACCACAATCTAGTTGGGCTCTAGGTTCTCCTTCACATCGATTCACCCCCATCCTTCATAATTTTAAACTATGAACCTCAATCAGCGGTGAGCTGTTATCTCCCCCAACTAGTGGTAAGTCGTTGTTTCCCCAGTCAGCAGTAATCTGTTGCACCCACCCGAACTACGTGGGCTTTGATACTTGACAAGGCAAGGTTTGTAGGACACCTCCCTGAGGCTCAATCCCAACAACCATTAGACCCTGAGTCCTCCTCAATATCAGTTCACTGACCCCCATCCAGAAGAACTACATGTGTTTGATCCTTGTCTCCTCGATAAGGTACGTATGAATCCCCCCTGAGGTTTGACCACATCCAACATTAAGCCATTGTGACACCATTAAGTGGTAAACCATTGAAAATCCATCCAACAGTTAGTCATTGTGACCCCATTCAGTGGTAAGTCATCACGACCCTGTCAAGTGGTAAGCCGTCGACATCCCCATTTAGCGGTAAGCCGTTGAAATCCCAAATCAGCGGCAAGCCATCAACAAATGAACTATGAGGACTTTGATTACCTTCCAGATGGATACGTAGGAAGCATTTTTGAGGATCAAGCCCAAATTCATCGTCATCCTCATGGTGGTTCTATCCCATTCACCATACACTTCATTCAACAATCCATCATCCATCCTGATTCTTACTCCGGACACCACATCCCGATGGGATCATGCAACCTCATTCCCCATTCCACTCAACAATAATTGGGAAGCTAACCCCACATTGGCCCCAACATCAGTGTTCCCTACAGAGGTTTCACCCATATGATCAACTTTAATCAGTGTTCTGATCAGTCTGATCCATCTCTGCTAGACGTTAAACCTAGGACATACCTTGTGTTAAACACGAGAACCTAAGGAAAACATCAGATACATGCCTATGGTATATGATTCCTCACATTTGGTGTGGGATTACTTGGGCTTCCGCTCCCTCGAGAAGCAGTATAATTAGGGGAAGAAACTCAGACGCGCCAGTGTCACAGCGTCCAGACATGCCAGTGATGTCCAAAGTGACTACTCCCCTAAGTGAAGGTTTCTGCCCTGACCGGACCCATTGGAATGTCCCGACAGAAGTAGTGTAATTAACTGGTGTCGTTGATGATATGGGACTAGGAAGAGTTTCACGAACATCATCTTAAATCTATAAGAGATACCTGAACGTGGGGACGAGTTCTAAGGAGGAATCCATAGAAGGAAGGATCGATATCCCATCATCATGTTTTCATCAAGGAGAAAACATCCCTGAACAGGGGATGGATGTCGCCCGCCTTTGGAATGTGGGAATGCAGGGAAACAAACAGCATCACCGTCCCCCAATGAGACAGACGCGCGCACCCCGACAAAAAATTGGAAACAATTTGTTTTAAAAAAAATCCACATTTTATTTCAATTTTATGATTTCATGGATTATGTTATTTATTTCCTTATGATTCATGTATTATTAACATCAAATAATTATTTCATGATTCATGTTTATGACCTTTGATATACGGGGTATGATCTACTAATGTTTTGATCATGCACTCTTAAAATTATTCTCATGCTTATGCTTACATGTATCCCTTGATTACCATTACTGAGCATCTTTGATCACCCATTTTTTATGTTTCCTTCCCTAGGTTATAGCGGTATGTATTATGTATTATCTATATAAGAAGGGTTCTATTCATGAAGAACATAATGGGAGATAATGTAGCCTGCTTATATATCAATATTTATGTTTTCATGTTTCCAAATGCAGTAAACTAACATGGTCTTTGGGAATATGTTTTTATATAGTTTTAAGTATTTTTCATAAGTTATGTATTGTTAATGTTTGAAAATATAGGATCACAATATTTTTTATCTGATAAAAGGTTTAGTTATCCTTTGAATGTTTGGATGAGAAAACCATAGTAATAACTCTAAGGACATGTATAAGGATAAGTCAATGGATAAAAACGGACAATAAAATGTCCTTAAATTTTGATAAAGGGTTGAGTTAGTGGTTTCATAGAAATAAATCTTTGCTTGGAGATAATATTTGTGGATGTGGATCGGGAACATATGTATTTAGAAGTAAAAACTATAACAAGATGTTATGAGTCTGAATCAGGGAAATATGGTACACAAAAATGGTCCTCACTGAAAAAATGGTTTTACAGTTAAGGGGGATATTCTTTAGAAATTCACAAACTCTTCCTGAACCTTCATGAAGTATTTCTAAATAAGTTGTCTATGAATAACCTATGATAAACCTAAGGTATCATTCATTATGGAAGGCGTCGTGAATTAGACATCCTATAAGTAATTATTTTTATGACTATGTAGTTTTACACTATGATAGGTAATTCCCACACTATGCTCATGGTTTAAGTAAATAGAAATAACCATAAGATACATGATTAAAATTGAATGTAATTGAATCTTTTCAGATGATCAGTCAGGTAGGATAATCACTTGAGTGAAAGATGTTCTAACCATTCCTAATCAATTTTTCAGAAAACATGACTAAGAAATACTACCTTAAACAAATCTCGGACTCACCGAGGAAGAGAAATAAAAAGTTTTCTTAGTGTTTGGGGAATGTATACCTTGGAGGAAAGAAGATTTAGTTTACTTTGTGTCAAAAAAGTTGAAATAATTACCTAATTGACTGTTCTAGATGATCAAATAAATGTTTATCCTATAGAAAACAAGGACCCAAATCAAGTGACTATAAGGAATAAATGAAGAGTTCAACAAATGAAATGGATTAAAATATTGATCTCCCTATGACTTTATTTAAGTTTATGTGTTTAAAGTGTGGAACAAAAGGTTTTAATGCAACTAGAATTTTCAAGATGAAAGCTCCCGAAGAGAATCCACATGGTGGTACGAGTAATGGTTATATGATTGGTGATGATGAGACTATAGATGAAATTTTTAGGGAGAGATGTATTGAAAAATAGGATGAGGTAGAATTATTATTCATTCTTTATTAACTAGAATAGTCAATGTTTTTTAGGTATTTTGATTAAAAAATTATGTTATATGGATTATGAAATATACACGAACTATTCTACTTAGGATTTTTTCTAGGTATTAAAAATTTTATATAGAATGTTTTTGATAGACTGGTATTGTGATTTAATGACAGAGTGATATTTTTAATAAGGAAAGATTACCCTTAATATGTTATTTATGTTTTGATAATGTTTTCTGGACAAAGATATGTGGGTTATGAATAAAAAAGTTAGACAGTTTTAATTACATTGGAACTAGGTATGTCTTTATTGACATGTGGTTTATGCTATCATTGTTTATGTTTAAAAAAATTTAGATTTAATGAATTGATCCAATATTCTTTGGAATAAGGATACATGCATGGTTTTAGCAATAATTTATGATAATTAATTTCATTACCATGTTTCAAGATAATGTTTGTTTAATGTATTCACATGTTTGTAATGTAAAAACCAAGTGATACATTTTGATAAATGGGGAAATCAATGTTAATATTATTTCATGACCTTATTTCTAATGTATTGGATTTTCATCCTTCAGACTGGTTATAAGGATAACTATTTTTGTAAATTTTATGTTAAACATCAGATAAAGTTAGTTAGATTAAGGTATAATCTCATCATAAGATAATTATTATATATTATATAACTTATTCAATACATATTCTATTGATCATAGCTAAATATATACGGGATGAATTATCATGGATCACATGATCTACTAGTGATTTTTGAATGAAAAATTGACCCTCATTTCATTGAATTAGAGATGTTGTGGAATTAGACCAAGGAACGATAAAGGTTAAAGTTTTCCTAAAATCATGTAAGTATATCTTTTCTGGAAAATAATTAATCTTAATGAAAAAGTACCTTGAAAGTGAAAATTTTATCACAGTACCTTCCTTATAGTTAATCAAGTGGCCCGTTAGATCATCATAGACTTATGGCTTTGTGGTTGTTATCTTTCTCCTATCATTGTTCTCTATCACTCTCCATAAAAACATGATATCCATATTTCTCTTCTATATCTATGTTTTCAATTCACACTTATGTTCTCTTATGTGTATATCTACATATATGTTACTTTGGGTAACCATTATGGTTCCAACATTCCCTTTTTAAGGGATGTTTTAATATTCATTTTTACAATGTGGGTTTCTATGAATGAAAATTTTAAGTAATAAACCTTTTATAACCCAGATTAATATTGATGGATAAATTAGTTTTAGGGGGGTAGAATGTAACACACAAGTATTTTTCTAATTGTTTTTTACAAGTTAATTTAATATTTTTTATATTTTCCATTTCACATAACACTGAAAATAGTTTATTTTAAAATAAATCTATAAGGACTCTCCCTTATTACATACATAATATTGAATTTAGTCAAGAAAAAACTTCCTATTACATTGAGGATATTTTCATGTTTAGAGATTTAGAGACTTGGGAAATAATACATTCATAACATTACACATTGTTACAGAGTGAATGCCATAAAAAACAGTTTCCATTTTTTTCAAAATATAAATCATTAAAACATAAACATGACTCCTTGACAATTCTTAAACATTTAACATGTCTTACTACTTTTTCTTACACATCCATTAACCTGTGAAAATCATTTAAAAACATGGGATGATCAAAAAATATCATCAAGTAATGAAAAAGAAGGAAAGAACACATTAGTCCCTGAATACTTGTAATGTAAGAAATCATTTTCAAAAGACATGTTGGTCACCCATATATACTTACTTTGTGTAACATTAGATTTAAAAAAGATCCACACAAAACATGAGAAAATAAAAATAATCAAAATTATTTCTTGGTGAATTACTTACATAATATTTTAACCCTCACGGCTACCTTATAATTTTTAACCCTCACAACTACCTTACAATTTGTGTAACCATTACAGTTACACATGGAGTAACCATACGAACAACCTCCAAATTACACATACCCAATGCATTGGAGGGAAATATAGGTCCCAAATATCATCATAAACAATTTCCAAGAACCAGAACATAATCATTCAACATCAATAATTCCATAAATACATTGCTTTGGAATTTTATAAAACCGAATTTAAAAAGAGGATTTTAAAGGAAAACCCCCTTACAAAAATCATATAATTGAAGTGGGACTTAATAGAGTAGATATAATATGATTAAACACTATAAATACACATAATTAAACATTTTATAAATAAAATTATCAACACAAACAATTTTAATACCACATAAATAATTAAGTATAATGTTAACCCAAAGAATGGAAATCGGGTTAAGAATTCCCATACGTCAGGTTTGTATTACTTAAAACATGTTTAAAATTCTTTTATAATGGTTTAAATTTTTTTATTAGGATTTTAAAGAAACATTTTCATGTTTATAACATCTTATATGATCATTTCATAACACCATTTCACTGTTTAATTGTTAGTATTTTGCTCCATGCACGGTTTTTGGGTGAGTTCTTTACATGATTTCCAAGATTGGATCATGATGGATGTTCTTGTCGATTGAAAGTGAAAATCCCTAATTGGAATGGAGTAGTATTTAAATATATCCATTAATATAAATTATTCCATTTATAATTTTTAATTCTTACATGAGGATGATTCATAAGTTAAAACATTAATGAAGTTCGTTTAGAACATTTTAGTGGTTCTTTGATAATAATGACCTTATTTTGTTTTATAAATTAAAATTATGTGTACAAAAGAATTACAGAACCATTGATGAGAAATAGTTCATATATTATAACCTTTTTCAATCATAAAAATGGTTTCATTACCAGACATGAAGGACTTAATGAATAATGAAATCACAACGTCCATCATGTAGGTAATTTGACACATCATGGACAATGTTTTTAATTCCTTGAATAAGTGGGAGAGGAGAAGAAGAATGATGATTAATTTTCAATAATCATGATAACATCCAGAATAAAAATTATTTTTTATCTTTCAATACTCTTGGATAAGAGGAGGTGAGGAAATAACAAGAAGGAATCTTGAAATTAAAAAACATGAGAAATTTCTCACGAAAATTCGGCAACCTAACAGCGTCTCTTAAAATTTCATAAAAATAGTTTGATGAGATAAAGGGGATATATCATCACACATACATAATTTCGAAAGTGAGGGGGGATATGTAATGAAATATCCCATCATAATCCAAAGGTAAATGAAGAGAATAACATAAAATGAAATAAAAAAAAGAAAGTAAAAGAGGATGTTTACCTCTTGATCTCTTCTCCTTTAGATCCTTCTTACAGGCTTTGGTTTTTTTCTTTTGGTGAAACCAGAATCTCTAAGACGTGGGTAAGAGTTTTGGGAGGCATGGATCAAGGCTTTATAGTTGTGGTAAGAATAGGGGATTGAAGGTGGTATTTATAGTGGAGGAGAGGGGGTATTTTCATTATTTTAATCATTATTATAATATTTTTTCCCAATATTATGAATAGTCATAGTTAATTTGACCTCAAGTAGTAATAATGAATTTTGAGTTCTAAAAATGTGGCCTTGCATCACTTATGATGTCATAAATTTTTTATTTTGTTGATAATTTGATTATACGGGTTTTTATCGTATTTTACTATTCATCAAAAATCATGAATTTTAGAAAAATCCCAAAAATTTACCCTAAAAATTTTTCAATGTGTATAATTCAAAACAAAAGTAAATTTTTTTAAAATAATTTTCTAGATATTATTAATTTTATTTCTAAATTAAAGCATACTTAATTCAAAAATATACAATTCAAATTCTATAACTACTTCTATATCACAATGAAAAATTAACCAAGATGTTATTATCATAAAGCATTAAGAAGATAAAATAATGATAAAATTTACTATTCATTAGTGTATTATTACTATTCATAAGGGTATGTTACTATTCACAAAAAAAGTATGTTTCATCAGACTCCAAATAACTTACTTAACACAATTATAGATGACAGCTTCATGAACATCAAAACATAGAAGTGGAAAAATTATGTTTAAAGTCTAGTTATAAATATCTACTTAAAAAAAGTTCCAGTCATTTCTATTTATTTTTAGAAAAACATGGAGTGTTACAATATCCGCACCTTCTAGAAATTTCATCCTCGAAATTTTATTTACTTATTAAAAAACTAAGGGTACTTCTCCATCATTGCATTTTCAGACTCCCATGTTTCTTCTTCAATAATGTGGTTACTCCACAAAACCTTTACCTGGTGGATTAACTTATTCCGCAATTCCTGTTCCCATTGAACAAGAATTTGAACTGGTTTCTCCTCTTAAGAAAGGTTCCCTTCTAACTGAACTGCTTCTGGGCTCAAGACATGAGATGAATCTGGGACATACTTTCTCAACATTGAAACATGAAAAATATTGTGTACCTGAGAAAAACTCAGAGGCAATGCTATGTGGTATGCCACTGTTCCAACTTTCTCAAAGACATCAAAAGGACTAATGAATCATGTACTTAGCGTCCCTTTCTTACCAAAACACATCACACTCTTCCAAGGAGATATTTTAAGGAAAACATGGTCACTTACCTCGAAAGAGAAGTCTTTCCTTTGGTCATAAGAATAACTTTTCTACCTGCTCTGAGTTGTACTCATGTGCTGCTGGATCATCCTAAATTTCTCAGCCACTTATTATACTATTTCGGGCCCCATCAACTTCCTTTCATGGACATCTTCCCAAAACGCTGGAATCCGACACCACTTCTCATACAAATCCTCAAAAGGTGCCATCTGGAAATTGGAATGAAAATTGTTATTATATGAAAACTCAACTAATGAAATATGTTGATCCCAACTTCCTTGGTTTTCCATTGAACATGCTCAAAGTATATCTTCCAATGTTTGAATCATTTTTTCTGACTTCCCATCTGATTGAGGATGAAAAGCTATACAGAAATTTAATTCCATGCCCAATGACTTCTGAAGTCCCTTCCAAAAGTTAGAAGTGAACCGGGGATCCTGATCAGATACATTGAAAGAGAAACTCCATGTAACTTGGCAATCTATTTGAGGTACTATCAATAAAGTAGATCCAAAGACATTGTATCACAAATAGATTGAAAAATGTGCATATTTTTTCCGCCAGTCAACTATAACCTAAATTTCATTGTATCCTCGATATGTCTTAGGTAGTCCCACCACAAAGACCATGGATACAATATCCCATTTCCACTCTATCACTGGAAAAGGTTGAAGCATCCCCTTCGATAACTTCCTATCTTCTTTAACCTATTCACATGTTAAACATTTCACGGTAAAATCAGAAATATCCCTTTTCATTCCAAAACACCAATAAGAATTTTTAAGGTCATTATATATATTAGTACTGCCATGATGAACCGAAAATGGAGAACTATGAGCTTCATAAAAAAAATCATTCCTCAATTGAGAATCCGTAGGCATGCACAAACTTTTTCCAAATCATTAAACACAATCCTTATCAAGGTTAAATTCTAGAAACATACCCATTTTAAACAATTCTACCTTTTTTTATAGCTCACACTATTCCTTCTGCACTTGATTAATTCTGTCTGACAATGACATCTGTACTGAAACCTAAAACAAAACAAAGGTATTTCTTGCCTGAATGGCCCTAAAGCCTTCATTTTTATTGATTTTTGATAACCTCCCTTTTAATGGATGAGGGGGAACCCTTACAAGGCTCGTAGTCTCAGAGATTACATGGCCCGTAGGCTTTAGGATATTACATGACCCAAAAGGTCTTAGTAAATTAAACCAGACTATCTACAAGGAACTGCCCCTACCCATCATTTGTATCGTGATATTAGCTCTCCACCTTTACATGGCTATCTGGCTAGGCTTCCCGTGCAAGCATAGGTTGGTCTCGATGGCATAGTCATACCCTCTCATTCTGAAAAACCCATTTTGCTATACTATTGTGTGTGCACCTACTCTGAATAATCTACTAGGGCTACTCCTTTTTTTGTAGAGTCTGTAAGGGGAAACTACATGTGTCCTGAAGGCCTTGAGGTGGCCCAAAGACCATAAAGGTGGCCCAAAATCCCTACTGACCAGATGGCCTAGGTGGCTCAAAACCCTTAAGGACTCCAATCCTAAACTGGTGGCCCAGGGTGAATAGTTCCAGCTACTACAGCACCACACAATACCTGCAATAGTAACTGCTACTGTTCATGCTATAGTACACACACAGTGTACAGTTCTGCTATAATGTTGCTAGAGTGCCTCCTACAATACCTACTACAGTACTGCTACAGTAGCCCAAAAATATGCCTCTATCTGGTTTGGAACCTGGGTCTCATATATGATCTTAAGGACACCTCACCAACTAGGATAAGGCTAATGTTCACAGAGGTATTTCCTACACCAACAACATCTATGTCAAAAGTCATCAAATCATTAATCAAGGGATCATGTTACAAACATAGCATGGTTAATTATGCATGATGTTTCTAACTCAAGGGACCTTACACTTTGTTTGATTTTCTGGGATGGTAATTAATTGTGCAATAATAATCCTTTATTAGTTCAATCCATCTTCTATGCCTCATGTTTAATTCCATTTGAGTGAATATATACTTTCAACTTTTATGGTCAGTATATATTTGAAATTTGGCTCTGTATAAATGATGCCTCCAAATTTTCAAATAAATAACCACAGCTCCCAATTCCAAATCATGTGTGGGATAGTTTAGCTCATGAGGTTTATTTTGTCTCAAAGCATAGCCAATTACATGATCATTCTACATCAAAACACAATCGAGTCCTTTCAATGAAGCATCACTATAGATGACAAACTCACCATTCTCGGAAGGTAAGGCCAAAACTGAAGCATTCACCAATCTCCTCTTCAGTTCCTAAAAACAAGCGTCCCATTATTCTGTCCAAAAAAATTTAACCCCTTTCCGCGTTAACTTAGTTATCATTCTAGATAACTGTGCAATTTTCTGAACAAACAATCTGTAATAACCTACTAACCCAAGAAAACTATGAATCTCTGTAACATTTTTGGGTCTTACCCATTCATAAACCACCTTTGTTTTGGCAGGATCAACTATTATTCCATCCTTATTTACAATGTTCCCAAGAAAGGAAATATGTTGCAACCAAAAATCACACATGCTGAATTTTCAATACAGTTTCTTTTTTAAAGGTTTTTAAAACATCCCTTAGATATTTTTCATTATCCTATTTATTTTTAGAAAATACCAGAATGTCATCAATTAATACAACGAAAAACTTATCCAAGAACTCATGAAATACTCTATTCCTAATATTCAAGAATATAAAATGTGAATTAGTTAACCCAAAGGGATAACAAAAAATTTATAATTCCTATATCTAGTATGAAAGGCTGTTTTTGGGATTCCATCCTCCTTCACCATCTGATGAAGGTTTCTGGATCTCAAGTCAATCTTTGAAAAGTACTGAGTTCCCTGGAGCTGACCAAACAAGTCATCGATATGAGGCAAGGATACTTGTTTTTAACAGTGATGTTATTCAAAGCTCTATAATCAATGAAAGGTATCATGGAACCATCTTTATTTTTAACAATCAAAACTGGGGATCCCCATGGTTATGTGCTAGGAATAATGAATCCTTTATCAAGAGTATCCTGCAACTGATTTTTCAATTAATGAAGTTCCATTTGAGCCATACGATAAGGGGGTTTTGAAATTTTCTTAGCATCAGGAACTAAGTCAATTGTGAATTCGACTACCCGATCATGTATGACACTGGGTAACTCATCAAGGAAAACATCAAGGTATTCATTTACCACTGGCACATCATTAATCTGAATAGTTTGCTTGTTTTTAACTATATGTGGAAGATAACTTTAATTTTAATCTTTCAATTGTTTCTCAACTTCTTGATATGTTATCAATTGTATGGGTTCATTCTTGTATTCAAACATAAACTCTTTTTGAAAAACAACTTCTTTATCTCTACAGTCAATCTTTGCATGATAAACAGAAAGCCAATTCATTCCCAGCATAACATCAAACTTGACTAATGGAAAATCAACAAAGAATGAAGGTAATGTCTTTCCATAGATCACAATACAAAGATTATAATAATTCCTCTTTGCTTTAATATTTTCCCCTGGTGTTTTAACAACAAGTTCAAGTATCATTTTTAGGTGATATTTACTATTTACTAGAAAATTTCTCAGAGATGAAAGAATGTGTAGACCCCGTATCAAAAATAAACCATAGAAAAATCTAAGTGACCAAACAATTTACATGATAAAACTTCATTCGATGGACTGAAATCTACTGACGTAGTCACAAAAGATCTCACTACATATTTCTTCTTATAGTATGGCTTCATTTCATCATTGGTATATCTCTTTGGGAATGAATTTTTATAGTGACCAATCTCACCACATTCAAATAAAATTACAATTTTCTTATTAGGATTAGTCTTTGGATCATTTTCATTAAAATCATGGGACAAATGTTCAAACTTACCACATTTAAAAAGCTTCCCAGTTTGGCAAAGACATTGCCAAGGGTGTTTCTTGCCACACTTTTTGAAAACTGGAAACTATATTTTCTTAAAATCAGATATCTTTGATAGATTCTTACCCATTAATTTCCTTATAGACCTATTCTTCTCTGTATTTCCAAATTGCACATGATCATCAGAAAACTCCATCTATACCCTCTCAGTACATCAGACATGTTTCTCATAACTTTTGAATTCACGGGAGGCCAATGCCCTTCAATACCTTGGATTTAGTCCTGAGTAAAAGATGTTGATTTTTTAATCACGATCCATAATAAGATTTATTGCATACCTCACCAGTCACGTGATGTTTTCTTTACACACACCCACTAAATCCTCCTCGTTTTACTTGAATTCATGGAATTACATCTCTATCCTAAGTTGTACCACGTTAGGAAAAAAAATTCAAGTAAAGAATTTTAAATTCATCCCACTCTAAGGCATAAAAATCCACTCTACCCCTGATATTCCTTACCACTGTCCAAAAATGATCAAATTCCCCTTCAAAATGATAAATGGCAAGACTTAACTTTTGATTGTATAAACACCCCCATTACAGAGAATATCTTTTCAAGGTCTTTGATCCATCTTTCAGCTGCTAATGGGTCATAAGATCCATTGAAAGAAAGAGGGTGTTGCCTCATAAAATGTTCCACTATTTTCATGTTACACTGTTGTAACTCTATTTTTTATCTATCATGGACGCAACAACCATTTATTTCCTATTTTAGCTAAGACATTATTTTCACAAACTTCTCGGTTCTAATCCCTACCATTTTGGGCTATAGATCCAGAAGAATTTCATTATGTCAGTGCCTCTCCTGTTCAGCATCCATGTTCCTTCTGTGGACAAGCATTTAAAACAAAAATATCTTAGATGAAGCAATATGGTAATCTTTAAATGCTAAACCATTTCAAATTAATCATATAGTAAATTTTTTTATGGTATTATTTTAACATCATCCTAACCCCTAAAGTTATCTAAACCATCCTGTGATACCAACTATAAGGACCCGGCCTTATTACATACATAATCTTGAATTTAGTCAGGAAAACACTTCCTCTTACATTGATGATCTATTCACATTTAGATATTTAGAGAATTGTGAGAGAATACATTCATAACATTACACATTATTACAGAGTGGATACCATAAAACAAATTTTGCATTTTTTTTTCAAAATATAAAACATTAAAATGTAAACATGAATCTCTGAAAATTCTTCAACATTTAACATGGATTCCTTCTTTGTCTTACACATACATTAACCTTTGAAATTAATTTAAAAGCTTGGGATGAGAACAAAATCTTGGTAAGTGGTGAAAAATAATGAAAGATCACATTAGTCCATGAATACTCGTAAAGTATTAAATCATTTTCAAAATAAATGATTATCACCCATATATACTTACTTTGTGTAACATGAGATTTAAAAACGATACACACACAACATGAGAACATAAAGATAATCATAAAGGTATCTTGGGGCATTACAAACATAATATTGTAACCCTCATGGTTACCTTGTAATATGTAACCCTCATTGTTACATTACAATTTCTGTAACCATCGCAGTTACACATGGAGTAACAATACGACCGAATTCCAACATACACATACCCAATTAATTGGAGGTAAATATAGGTACCACCTTTCATCATAAAAAATTCCCAAGAACCAAAACATAATCATACAACATGAATAATTCCATAAAAACATTGTTGTGGAAGATTGTAAAACTGAATTAAAAAAGAGGATTTTAACGGAAAAGCCCCTTAAAAAAATCATATAATTGAAGTGAGATCTAATATAGTTGATGGAATATGATTAAAGAATATATATTAACATAATTCAATATATTATAAACAAAACATTCCACGCAAACAATTTTAATACCACATAAATAATGAAGTAGAATGTTAACCTAAATAATGGAAATCGGGTTATGATTTCACTTACCTCAGGCATGTCTTACTTCAAACTTACTTAATATTCCAGTATAATGGTTAAAAAATTGTTATTATAATTTTATCAAAACATTTTCATGTTTATAAAATCTTATATGATCATTTCATAACATCACTTCACCCTTTAAGTGTTAGTATTTTTCTCCTAGCACTGTTTTGGGGTGAGTTCTTTACAAGATTTCACAGATTGGTTCATGATGGATGTTCTTGTCGATTGGAAGTGAAACTCCAGAATTGGAATGGAGTAGTATTTAAATATATCTAGTAATATAAATTATACCATTTTTCATTTTTAATTCTTACATGAGGTTGATTCATTAGTTAAAACATTAATGATGTTCATTTAGATCATTTTAGTGGTTCTTTGATAATAACAACATCATTTTGTTTTAAAAATTAAAACCATGTGTATAAAAGAATTCCAAAACCATTGATGAGACATAATACATATATTAAAACCTGGTTCAACCATAAAAAATGTTTCATTACTAGACATTAAGGATTTAAATAAAAATTAAATCACATCATCCACAATGTCGGTAATTTGACACATCATGGACAATGTTTTTAATTCCTCGAATAAGTGGGAGAGGAACATAAGAATGATGATGAATTTTACATGAAAATTAGAAAATATAGAATATACATCATTAATGATCTTTCCTGCCTCTTGGATAAGAGGAGGTGAGTAAAAAAGAAGAAGGAATCATGAAATAAAAGAAAACTAGAGAAATTTCTCAGAAACATTCGCCAGCCTAATGTTGTCTCTTAAATTTTCATAAAAATAGTTTGATGAGAGAAAGGGAAAATCTCATCACTATTAAATTATATGGATAGTAATTAGGGATATGAAATGACATATCCCAATATAATTCATTGGTAAAGGAAGAGAATAACATAAAATGAAAGAAAGTAAATAAAATAGAAGTGGACGTTTACCTCTTGATCTCTTCTCCTTGAGATCCTTCTTAATGGCATTGGTTTTGGCCTTTTGGTGACACAAGAAACTCTATGATGTGGGGAAGTTCCTTGGGAGGGTTCTTGGGCAGAACATGGGTATGGTTCAAGGCTTGAGAGGTGTGGGAAGAAGAGGGGAGTGAGGGCGGAATTTATATTAGAGGAGAGGGGGTATTTTTCGTTATTTTAATCATTATTATAATATTGTTTCCCAAGATTATGAATAGCCTTAGTTCATGAGACCTAAAATAGTAATAATGTCATGTGAGTTTAAACCAAGTGGCATTGCATCGCTTATGTTGTCATAAATAGTGTATTTTACTGATAATTTGATTATACTGTATTTTATCGTATTTCACTATTAAGAGAAAAATCAAGAATTTCAGAAAAATCCCAATAATTTACCTAACCATTTTTCAACGTGTAGAATTAAAAAATAAATACCATTGTTAAGAAATAATTTTCTAAATATTATTAATTAATTTTTAAATAAAATCATACTTATTTCAATAATTAAGAATTCTAATTCTATAACTACATCTATATCACGATGAAAAATTAACCAAGATTTTGTTATCATAAATCCTTTAGAAAATTAAAAATTAATAAAATCTACGATTCATTTGTGCATATTAATATTCATATAACTATTCATTTGTGTATGTTACTATTCACAAATAAAAAAGTTGGTTTCATCGAACTCTAAATAACTTACTGAACACAATTGTAGATGAAATTTTCTTGAAATTCAAATTATAGAAGTGGAAAAATTATGTTTAAAGTATAGTTATGAATATCTACTTAAAACAATGTTCCATGAGTTTATATTTATTTTTAGAAAAACATGGGGTGTAACAAAAGCTGTAAGAACCCAGTTTTTTCTATAAAATACTTTGGAATATTCTTGATATTATTCCAGAGCAGCGCCTTTAGATGGCGTGCGATTTTGAGCCCTGATGTGGCCGGAATTAAATTTTTTAGTGCGTTCACACTGGGCAATCCAAATAAATGGTATAACTCCTAAACAGTGCTTCAAGTCAAAGATCTGAGTGTACGGATGGGTCTGAAATGGGGTGTTTACCGTAGGAATGACATAAAGCATGTCGGTGCGGGACGTTTGGACCCCTCGCCCGCTACCAGAACATTAAACGGATTAATTAATTAATTAATTAATCCGTTTAATGGTTAAACTCAAGTATCTCTTAAACGGTGGCTCGGATTTGGAAACCGAGGGCTCTATTGAGTTTGGAGTGTGTTGTTTACCATAGGAGGGGTGTAAGTTTAGCTGGCACGGGCCTGCTGTGAGAGATGTCACCCAGGGGAAAGATGGTCATTTCGAGATGTCCACTTAGTGATTTTTATCAGTGGATTTCTTTTTTAATAACATTCGAACAAGGTCTCAGAATTGAAATCCAAGGCTTTCGTTGAGTTCATAGTGGGGTGTTTTTCCTAGGCGTGAGATAAAATAGGTGGGAGTGAGGGTTTCGAAATCCACACCCGTTGGGAGAGTTTTAGTGAAAATTTATAAATTCACTAAGTGTTGAGGGAAGACCCATTTCTTCCTCCCTCCCTCTCTCTCTCCCTCTCTCTCTATCTCTCTAGTCGTTCTTCATCGTTCTTTGCCAGATCGAGGAGAGATCTTCAACGAAACTTCGGCGATTCGAATGTGGAGCCTCACGGACACATCAAGTACGACGCGCATCGAAATCGAGGTAGGATTTGTTCTTTTTTTGAGCTCCGATTCAAGTTTTAAATTAAAAAAATTCCTCGTTGCCTTTTGTTTATTTGTTTTGGATACACTGTTTATGGCCACACGAACACGGCTATCAACCCATGATGAAAAATCAAGTTTTGTTCATCGTTTTCTTAAACTGTTCTTTGGGTTCTTGAGTGCTCACAATTAGGCATGTCAAATCTTCAGTAGTTTTTCGATCAAAGGCATGCTCTTCGATGGTCACATCGCAAGGATCGCATGTATGGACTCAGAATAATTTTTGGGTGTGCATTGGAATCGCGGTGGTCCATGAAAGGGACCACCGGAATAGAACCGACAGCGGCGGCAAATGGTAGTCCGATGCGGCGACCGACGGTGGTCTGAGGTTAGCGGCGGCATCGGCGCGGTGCAGCGGGCGTCGGAAGGGAGAAGGCAGCCAGAGGGGCCTGCGGCATCGACCAACGGAGCCATGCGGGGAGGCAGCTTCGACGGAGCCATGCGGAGAGGCGGCGCGAACCCGGCGGAGCCGTCGGGCGGAGAGGAGGAGCCGGGTGCGGCCAGAGGCAGAGCGTGGATGAGGCGGTTGCGGCGCGGCTTCGGCCTGTCGCGCTCAGCAGAGGAACCCGAGGAACTGCGCCTCGGGTGTGCGGCATGGACAAGGACCCGCCGAACGTGGGTCCTGCGGGAGGTGACAAAGACCATCCTTTTGGCTGGTCTGCTGGGGAGAACCGGACCCGGGGGGTCCGGTGCGGCAGGAGTGAGCCGCGGCCAGCGGTCCATGACGGTCTGGACTAGACCAGCCCACTTTGGGCCCCCGCTTGCATTTGGGGGGCCATAATTTCCAAACGGCGCATCCATTTGATGCGCTGTCTGCGGTAGTGAGTTTGTATCGGTGAGGCACTCTTTTTAATGTGGGTTTCGGGATTTTTGAATTTCGTGCCCGAAGACTGGCGAACCGAGGAGCTTTAAATTAATAATAATACATTATTATTAAGGTTACGATGGACGTGGTTCACGAGCTGACGTATGTTTGGCGTTCCGTAAGAGGAACAGTGGCCCCAGAGTTGAGACGATCCTTCTAAAATTGGTTCGGAACCTTTGCGGGTTGGCTTCATTGCTCGGTGGCACGAAATGCCAAATGTGAGTAATTAATTAATTAATTAATTTTTTGCGTCGAACCTAACTCCTGTTTGGGATGTCTGATTGATGCGCCGTTAGTGGAAGCATGATTCCAGTCTTCGTGCGGACTTTTTGAGACGCTTTCTGAAGTGTTCGGGTTATAGACTAGGTGCGGCCCCCACAGTGCCTAGTTTGCACATTTTACTGTGGAATGTCACGTTTTCACCCGACATTCGTTTCGGGTGAATGAGCACTCATTTCTGAGTGTTTTTCCGAGGGGATTGCAATGACTCAATCCTCCCACCTAAATTCAGGCTCGTGGTGTGGGCCCCATAGGGCCCTATTTACGTATAATGCGTGGAATTAAAACTTTTACATCGGGAGTCCATTTTAGGCACCATCAGCGGCGTTGTGACCCTGACATCGAGACGAGGTTGACCAGGGTAGTTTCAGGCGATGAAGCCGGAGTTGAGGTGTGGGCCCCATGGGCCGTCTTTTGAGCTGTCTGCAGCGTATTGCGACTTTTTCATCATACATCCGTTCGGGGCGAATGAATAGTCGTTTTGATGTGTTTTTCCGAGAGCTTCATGATGGCACAGTTCACCCGACCTTTTTAATGATCGTAGTGTGGGTGCCACCCGGGCTAGCTACGGTGAATAGTACCCTTTTATCGGGTGTCCGTTTTGGGCGATTGAGTTTCCAATATCGTGTGTTTTTCTGAGGGGATCACAGTGGTGTGATCCGTTTGTTTAGTTTCGGGACCTTGGTGTGGGCCCCACCCCGGCTGGCTACGGTGAATAGCATCCATATTCACTGGTTGACTATTTTGGGTGAGTAAATGGTCTATCTCGCATGTTTTTCCATGAGGATTGCAATGGTGGGATCCGTTGGGGAATGTGGAGTCGCTTTTGAGATCTTATTAAATATGGAAACATGAAATGGTGTTGGATGGAGGTACCTTTGACGCACTCCGAACCAACGCATAGTAGTGATGTTGGTAACACCCGGTGATGTCAGTTGTAGTGCTGAGTTGTCGGACCCGTTTCTAGGTCTACCCTCTAGTAGGGCTGGGTAGTGGGTTGCCTGACGATTTATTCCGGGTCTACCCTCCAGCAGGCCTGGGCAGTGGGTCGCCTGTCGACTACTTTCAGGTCGACCCTCTAGAAGGGTTGGGTAGTGGGTCCCCTGTCGACTACTTTTAGGTCCACCATCAAGCAGGCATGGGCGGTGGGTCGCATGTCGACTAATTTCAAGTCCACCATCCAGCAGGGCTGGGCAGTGGGTCGCCTGTCGACTACTTTCAGGTCTACCCTCCAGCAGGCCTGGGAAGTGGGTCGCATGTCGACTACTTTCAGGTCTACCCTCCAGCTGAGACTGGGTAGTGGGTCGCCTGTCGACATGTCCCGGGTCTACCCTCCAGCAGGGCTGGGAAGTGGGTCACCTTTCGACTTCTTCTGAGTCTACCCTCCAACAGGGTTGGACAGTGGGTCGCCTAATGATGTATTAGGGTTTACCCTCCAGCAGGGCTAGCCAGTGGGTCACCCATTGGAATTTCAGACTCAGGCCTTCTTATGAGGCTAGTCGGTGACTTTTTCTCCATGACTACTGGAGCAGGATCTTTGGTTATACAGATCGGTGATGTGACAGCTTTGACATAACCTTAAGACATACGAGAATGAGGGGCGCTTTTCCCACTGAGATGCGTCCTTGAAACGCAACCTAATATCTGTGCGGGAGAGATAGTGCCACCCATAGTTGATAGTATCGAGGTGTGGTGATTGAGCCCCTTTGACTTGTACCACATAGGTTGACTTACGAGACGTTTGGGTTCAGTTTTGGATGTCCTTTGAACTGTTGGTGACTCTTCTTGGGCTGAGCTTGGAGATAGAGATCCCCTTACCCACTCATTCAGGTTTCTCAATGAGCATATATATATATCCTATTGTTCATCCCACTCCTTGGGTTCTGTTACTCTCTTTCTAGGATGGGCGAAGATGTGCGGGGTATGCCACGTGCTTTCCATGTCTATCTCCTCTTGGTTGGATGAGTCTACTCTCCTGGTATAGGCAGCGAAGACTCGACGAGAAGTTCATATTCTCATCATCTCTAGCTCCTTGTGTCTGAACGAGTCTGCTTCCTTTCTCTTGTTGGTATGAGATGCACTCTCTTTCTCTCTTTTTCACTCTTACACTGTTCTCTGCTCTTTCTACTGCTCCCCATTCTAGTACTTTCCATGTTGCTCCCTCGAGCTTTTAGGGAATCATACTGAGTGTTTTTATACTCACCCCTACTTGGGCTTTCCCGTACTTGGTGTGCCCTTGTAGACGACGGACAGGTCGGTCGAGACTATGGAGGATCATAGAGGACACAGGAGCTTGGGCTGCATTTGGTGGCCATAGCAGGATTTCCTGGCTCTTAGACTCACCAGTGGTTTACCTTTGTTTTACCTGTTGTCGGGTTTTGGAACCTTTCTGGATGGGCACGTGTTTTTCCCCTTTTATTGTTCAGCACATTAATTGTAATAGTTAGAGGTCGATGCATGTATGTTGGTTACCATTTCTAAAGAAGTGTTGTACCTTTGTTTCTTTTCCCTACACTGTTGCTTTGAGTTGGCTACGTGTGTGTGTACAGTTTCATAGGGAAAGGCCTCCTCTAGTTTATTGTGCCTTCGGCGCTAGATTCCAGACCCTGGCCTATGGAGGAAGGCTTGGGGTAGTTGTGGCTCGAGCCTCGGTATGGGTATGGTCATGGAAAATTGGTATCAGAGGTGGTTCGTTCCTTGGGGCGATGTACGGACGTCCATAAAAAGGAATTGGTTGAGTTTTGGGGCAATAATTTCAACATGTCTTGAGAGTGGCTCTCAGGCCCGGGAGTCAAGTAATGGTGCGGCGGCCTATGTATCCATTCATGAGGACCCTGATAACCCGCTTGTCAACTCGGCACACTGAGACACTTGTTGCATGGAATTTGGTTCATGCATCGTATAGGATTGAGTCCTTGATTGTCCTTATTGAGTCAGATCCCTATCGTTGTTGATATATATATGCTCATTTGATTTCAGTGCTCCTTGATCAGGTACAAGATGTATCCATGATGATATCCATCTAGGATACTAGCTTTGATTCGTGATGATGATTTCGTGAGCAAAGAGGCCTCAGTTCAAGATCCATCATACGATTACCCTTTCTCCAGGGGGACAGGCAGAAGCACCTCCACCTTTGGAGTAGTGGATAGTGCTGGCAGTGAGGGCCAATTATGAGTGCAGGATGGGTGTGCTATGTGAGTTCCAGTGTCAGAGACTGCTGAGGTTCCACTGAAAGCCATACCCTCAGACAGTGAAGGGTTGGATAGAGTCGGTGGTCCGCCTCTTCAGGGTTGTTTGGACACTGACAGGTTAGATGGTGGCTTTGAAAACCAGTCTTTTTTTCCACCACGCAGTTTGGTGTAGTTGAGCCAGGGTTACTCAGATACACGATGAGTTGGTACTCTCTTTGGATGACTTCTAGAAGCTATTTCGTGATGAGTACTACCCCTCCCACTGACGCCTTTTACAGGTTCGGGAGCTACTGGAGCTTCATCGGGGAGTGATGGCAGTGGCTGAGTACAGGACTGAGTTCACATACCTTACACAGTACTCTTTGGATGTAGTCCATGACGGAAAATTCCGAGCACAGAAGTTTGAGTAAGATCTATGTAGAGGAGATTTGTGTCAGCGTAGTGCCCTTGTGCATCCTCACCCATCTCAGGGTGCTGGAGTAGGCACTGGTGATAAAGAAATTTCTGGTAGATGGACGTCAATTGGCGGGGCCTCGATGCTGGAGGTTTCCCCTTGATGAGGCTCAGGAACATGTTCAGGGACAACGTAGAGCACTGAGATAGCCCAGGGAGGACTAGTGCTATGTTTGTGATGTGCAATATCATGTGGCGTCAGGCTACTCGACCAAATGTGTTGAGTCTTTTAGATGGTTGGTAGATGCACCACCACGACAGAGGCTGTGTCGTGATAAGAAAACTCCCAGGTGAGGACAGGGTGGTCCCCAGGGAGGCGGTGTTGGAAGAAAGAAGAAGCAAATGTGGTTGGCGGAAGACGTTTCGAGGTCCTTTCAGCACCACTAGGCGGCAAATGTCTGGCTCAGGGATCTGACGGATGAGCCACGGGTGGCTGTGTACTATGGTTGTTTACAATCATGCAGCGCAAGAGATGATGAGAGGTACGCTCAGAGTCTTTTTCTACTATTCTCAGTAGAACTTGTTAGACACTGTGCGAGGTACACTTTCCTCAAGGGGTTACCGAGGGTGACATGATGCGTCGGTGAAACCCTATGTTATTGCGGGTGGTGATAGTTTTTCCTTAAGAATATGGAGACACTATCTTCAGGGAGAGCGCATTGTAGATTTATTAGGGCACCAGTTTCTCAGGTGTGTCCCCACATAGAGAGACTTGAGCCGGAGACGACGGTGCTGGCTGGAGTTTCTATAGTAGGGTACAGCTTGTCTGTAGTTGATAAAGCCGAATCCTTCGCTGGTTGAGCATGTAAGAGAGTCTCGGTCGTGATGCACCGACTGTGAAAACTTGTGTGACCATATATCTTTGGGTGTTTCACCAGATGGGTATTCTGATGGAGGGAATCATCGGGCCATGTTCCAGGCGAGGTCGGTGATTCCAGTCACGTCCTGCCATGTAGGGGTTCATCCGTGGAGGTGAGCTACCCCCGAGGGCCTTCGGGCCATTTGAGACCATGCAAAGGGATGATGAGGTTGTATACCTCCTTGCCCTGACCCCCAAAGTTGGGAGTGGGTGCACGACATCTCCCGCAAGGCATACCTGAAGAGATGTGTGTGTGATCATGTGCGCGTCATCGGTAATGTAAAACCATGCTCGAATAGATAAAATCCATTGGTCTGTGTGCGGTGACACAGAACTGTGAAAGAGTACATCTGGGTACGGGAGAGCCAGGTGTGGGATTAGTACCATGAGTTATTCCCTGGTTTTGCTTTTCGAGGATGAAAATATCGAAGGAAGGAATGATGTAAGAACCTGTTTTTTGCTTTAAAAGACTTTGGAATATTATTTATACTATTCTAGATCATCGCCTTCAGATGGTGTGCGATTTTGAGCCCCAGTGTGGCCGAAATTAAATTTTCAGTGCGTTCACATTGGGCAACCAAATAAATGGATAAATCCTAAACGGTGCTTCAGATCAGAGATCTGAGTGTACTGATGGGTCCGAAATGGGGTGTTTACCCAAGGAACGACATAAAGCATGTCAGCGCATGACGTTTCGACCCCTCGCCTGCTACTGAAACGTTAAACAGATAAATAAATAAATTAATTAATTAGTTTAAGGGTTAAACTCAGATATCTATTATACGATGTCTCAAATTGAGAAACTGAGGGTACCGTTGAGTTCGGAGCATGTCATTTACCCTAGGAGGGGTGTAAGTTTTGTGGGCGCGGGCCTGCTGTGAGAAATGTCACCCAGGGGAAATGGTCATTTCAAGATGTCCACTTTGTGATTTTTATCACTGGCTTTCTTTTTGAATAACTTTTGAACGAGGTCTCGGAATTGAAATCTGATACTTCCACTGGGTTTGCAATGGGGTGTTTTGCCTAGGCGTGAGATAAAATAGGTGGGTGCGAGGGTTTCGGAATCCGTGCCTGTTGGGAGAGTTTTAGTGAATATTTATAAATTCACTAAGTGTTGAGGGAATACCCATTTCTTCCTCCCTCCCTCTCTCTCTCCCTCTCTCTCTATCTCTCTAGTTGTTCTTCATCGTACTTCGCCGCATCGAGGAGCGATCTTTGTCAAAACATCAGAAATTCGAAGGTGGAGCCTCGCAGACGCATCACCTACGACGCGCATCAGAATCAAGGTAGGATTTCTTCTTTTTTTTTGAGCTCCGATTCAAGTTTTAAATTTAAAAAATTCCTTGTTTCCCCTTGTTTCTTTGTTTTTGGATACACCGTTGATGGCCTCACAGACACGGCTATCAACACATGTTGAAAAATCATGTTTGGTTCATCGTGTTCTTCAAACGTTCTTCGGGTTCTTGAGTGCTCACAATTAAGCGCATCAAATATTTAGTAGTTTGTCAATCAGAGGCATGCACTTCGATGGTCTCGTTTCAAGGATCGCAAGTATGGCTCAGAATAATTCTCAGGTGTATGGTGGAATCGCGGTGGTCCGCAGAAGGGACCACCGGAATAGAACCACTAGCGGCGGCCGATGGTGGTCCGATGCAGTGGCTGACGGTGGTCCGAGGTGAGCGGTGGAGTCAGCGCGGTCCAGTAGGCGTCAGCATGGCAGATACAACAGGAGGGGCTTTCGACGAAGAACAACGGAGCCAGGCGGGGAGGCGGCTATGGCGGAGCCAGGAAGAGAGGCAGCACAGACCAGGCAGAACCGTCGGGCAGAGAGGAGGAGCCGGGTGCGGCCGGTGGCAGAGCGGGGACGAGGCGGCAGCGGCGTGACTTCGGCCTGTCATGCTCAACGGAGGAACCTGTGGCGCTGCACCTGGGGTGTGCGGCGTGGACAAGGACCCACCGAACGCGGGTCCTGCTGGAGGCGATGAAGACCGGCCTTTTGGCCGGTCGGCTGGGGAGAACTGGACCCGAGGGGTCTGGTGCAGCTGGAGTGAGCTGTGACCTGTGGGCCGCAGCGGTCCGGACTAGGCCGTCCGGTCCGGACCGGCCCACTTGGCCCCCTGCATTCGGGGGGCCATACGTTCCGAACAGCACGTCATTTTGATGTGCCGTTTGTGGCGGTGAGTTTGTATCGGCGAGGCGCTCTTTTTAAGGTGGGATTCGGGATTTTTGGATTCCATTCCTGAAGACAGGTGACCCGAGGAGCTTTAAATTAATAATAATAAATTATTATTAGAGTTGCGACGGACGTGGCTCATGAGCCGGACATCCGTTTGACGTGCCGTTAGAGGCGCAATGGCCTCGGAGCTGAGTTGGTCCTTCTATAGTTGGTTCCGAACCTTTGCGGGTTGGTTTCATTGCTCGGTGGCATGAAACGCAAAATGTGAGTAATTAATTAATTAATTAATTAATTAATTAATTGTTGCGTCGGACCTAACTCCTGTTTTGGATGTCCGATTGACGCGCCGTCAGTGGAAGCATGATTCTAGTCCTCGTGCGGACTTTTTGAGACGCTTTCTAAAGCATTCGGGTTAAAGATAAGGTGTGGGCCCCACAGGGCATAGTTCTCACTTTTTATAGTGGAACGTCACTTTTTCACCCGACATCTGTTTGGGGTGAATGAGCACTCATTTCTGAGTGTATTTCCAAGGGGATTGCAATTCCGCAATCCGCCCACCTAAATTCAGGCTCGGAGTGTGGGCCCCGTACGGCCCCGTTTATGTATAATGCGGGGAATTGAAACTTTTACATCAGGAGTCCTCTTTAGGCTCTATCAGCGGTGTTGTGACCCCGACATCGAGACAAGGTTGACCAGGGTGGTTTTAGGGGATGAAGCTGGAGTTGTGGCGTGGGGCCCACAGGCCGTCTTTTGAGTTCTGTGCAGCGTATTGCGACTTTTTAATCGGACGTCCATTCGGGGCGAATGAATAGTCTTTTTGATGTGTTTTTCCGAGAGTTTCGCGATGGCACAACCCGGGCTGACTATGATGAATAGTACCCTTTTTACCAGGTGTCCGTTTTGGGAGATTGTGTAGCCAATCCCGTGAGTTTTTCTGAGGCGATCACATTGGTGTGATCCGTTTGTTCAGTTTCGGGACCTTGGTGTGGGCCCCACCAAGGCTGACTACGGTGAATATCAGCCATATTCACTGGTTGACCATTTTGGGTGAGTAAATGTCTATCTCACGTGTTTTTTCACGAGGATTGCAACGGTGGGATCCGTTCGGGCATGTGGAGCCACGTTTGAGAACTTATTAAATGTGGAAACATGAAATGGTGTTGGATGGAGGTCCATTTGACGCACTCCGAACCAACGCACGGTAGCGATGTTGGTAACACCCGGTGATGTCAGTTGTAGTGCTGAGTTGTCGGACCCGTTTCCGGGTCTACCCTCCAACAGGGCTGGGTAGTGGGTTTCCTGATGATTTATTCCAGGTCTACCCTCCAGTAGGGAAGGGTAGTGGGTCGCATGTCGACTACTTTCAGGTCTACCCTCCACTACGGATGGGCAATGGGTCCCCTGTCGACTACTTTCAGGTCCACCATCCAGCAGGCCTGGGAAGTGGGTCGCCTGTCGACTACTTTCAGGTCTACCCTCCAGCAGGGCTGGGTAGTGGGTCGCCTGCCGACTACTTTCAGGTCTACCATCCAGCAGGCATGGGCAGTGGGTCGCCTGTCGACTACTTTCAGGTCTACCCTCCATCAGAGAATGGGTAGTGGGTCGCCTGTCGACGTGTCTCGGGTCTACCCTCCAGCAGGGCTGGGCAGTGGGGCGCCTGTCGACTTCTTTCAGGTCTACCCTCCAGAAGGGCTGGGTAGTGGGTCTCCTAATGATGTATTAGAGTTTACCCTCCAGCAGGGCTGGGCAGTGGGTCACCCATTGGCATTTCAGACTCAGGCCTTCTTATGAGGCTAGTCGGTGACTTTTTCTCCGTGACTACCGGAGCAGGAACTTTGGTTGTACGGATCGGTGATGTGATAGCTTTGACGTGACCTTAGGACAAACGAGAACGAGGTTCGCTTTTCCCACCGAGATGCATCCTTGCGACGTGACCTAAAAGTCATGCGGGTGAGACAGTGCCACCCAAAGCGGATAGTATCGGGGTGTGGTGATTGAGCCCCTTTGACTTCTACCTCCGAGGTTGACGTACGGGACGTTTTGGTTCAGTGTTGGATATCCTTTGAACTATTGGTGACTCTTCATGGGCTCAGCTTGGAGATAGATATCCCCTTACCCACTCATTCGGGTTTCTCATTGAGCATATATATACATTCTATTGTCGTTCCCACTCCTTGGGTTCAGTTACTCTCCTTCTAGGAGGGGCGAAGACGTGCAGGGTATGCTACGTGCTTTCCGTGTCTAGATCCTCTTCATTGGACGAGTCTACTCTCCTGCTATAGGTAGCAAAGACTTGACGAGAAGTTCTTCTTCTCACCGTCTCTAGCTCCTTGCATTTGGAGGAGTTTGCTTCCATTCTCTTGTTGGGTTGAGCATCACTCTCTTTATCTCTTTTTCACTCTTACACTGTTCTCTTATCTTTATATTAATCCCAATTTTATTACTTCCCTAGTTTCTCCTCCGAGCTTTCGGGGCATCCTAATGAGTGTTTTTATACTCACCCCTACTTGGGCTTTGCCCGCACAGGGTGTTCCCTTGCAGACGATGGACAGGTCGGTCGAGACTACGGAGGAGCATAGAGGACACATGAGCTTGGGCTGTGTTTGGTGGTCGTAGTAGGACTTCGTGGGTCTGAGACTCACCAGTGGTTTACCATTGTTTTACCTGTTGCTGGGTTGTGGCACCTTTCTGGATGGGCACATGTTTTTCCCCTTTTACTGTTCAGTTTACTTGTCAGCACTTTACTTGTACTAGTTAGAGGTCAATGCATGTATGCTGGTTACACTTTTTATAGCAGTGTTGTACCTTGCTTTCTTTTCCCTTCACTGTTGCTTTGAGTTGGCTTCGTGTGTGTGTAGAGTTTCTTTGGAAAAGGCCTCCCCTAGTTTATTTTGCCGTCGGCGCTAGTCGCCAGCCCCTGG
Organism: Viscum album; assembly: GCA_963277665.1. Classification (NCBI taxonomy): domain Eukaryota; kingdom Viridiplantae; phylum Streptophyta; class Magnoliopsida; order Santalales; family Viscaceae; genus Viscum; species Viscum album. The sequence goes on from OY728123.1 coordinate 1,345,694,327, forward strand.
CATATGGAGGCGGGCTTGGGGTAGTTGCAGTTCGAGCCTCGGTACGGGCCAGGTCGTGACAAAAGCACTATTATTGGATTCCATTATATGAAACACATAGTTAATCATGCACTACACACATAATAAAATTTAAGTTTCTCTACATGGAACACCAAGGTTAGCTTACATTACATGAAACAATGACTTTCCTCGATGGCTTGCATGATGCACATGATCGAGGTTTACCAATCAATAATATATTATTAAAATATTATTGTTTAATATAAAAATATATAATCTCGAAGTTAAATTACTTGTGATGAATAATATTACATAAGTAATGAAAATATATCGATTACAAGAATATAAGATAAATTTATAGGATACCAATTAATTATAAATGAATATGAAATCTGTTTGAATATAAAGGGAAATATTATTAGGTTTATGGTCTCAAAGAGGTTTTACCCATATAAATTAAATTAAATATAATTAGTGAGTGAAAATAATTTAATATATATTTTATATCTTCAATCAAATATTTTATATATTCATCCAATTGATTTGATATACATAAGATAAGAACCAATCAAATTTTATACTTAAAACCTATATTTGTATAATTGTAGTTTTACAACCTTTTATTTGATATCTCATTTTAGATACAAATTTTTGAATATTTATATATTTAATATGTCAAAATAAACATTATATTTGAAATAAAAACATAAAGATTTTAGTTAGGACTCATATTTTGGTATTTTTAAGTAATGTTTTATTTTTTAATGAATAGATAAATATACTAAATTTTAATTCAAAGCTTCTCGATAATTTATTTTATTTATAAGGTTAAATTATATTTTAACTTATTTTCAATGTATAATTAGACAATATTTCTTTCAATAAATCCATTTAAATCACTACATCCAATTTTACATTGAAATTGTAAATAAAAACCAAGCAAACCTGTGATCAATTTTACTTTAAAAACCTGTAGTGTCATCTTGTCAGCAGGAGTTATTTTAAATTAATTTATGTCACTTATGTGATTGAAATTTGAAAAGTTTGGTTTATATATTTGGAATAATAATAATATATAATTTATTATATTTTAAACTATGGTTTTTTTTGAAAAATATTAGTGACTGTAATTAAAATTTTGTAAAAAAATTAAGGTAAAATTAATCATAACAAGGGAATAAACGTTAATCATAAAGATCTAAATGTCATAGGAACTTCTCCAACACCCGTTTTATGTCCATGAGATGGAAATTAAAATTACATTATTTATTTTGGTACGTTTTCTAGGAATTTATTAGGTAAAAACGTTCGTACACCTATCAAGTTTAAAAATAATAATATGTGAGTCCTTTCCCTTATCTGTATAAGGCCACCAACTCTCGCTCTTCTTCCCACCTCTCAAACCTCTTATGTTATGCTATAATCTTCTCAATAAACTTATCGAAAACCCTCCATTCTTTATTAAAGCCTTCCATTATGCATAAATATTTCCATGGAAGCTCTTTGGTGCCAACTAAAATGAGTATCCTGATTAAGAGGAAACACCCTCCCTCAAACTCCATTCTTTTATTTTCTTTCTCCAATCTCCCAACTCTTATTATTTTATTCATTTATAAAAAACCAGTATCTTAAATATACTAGGAATTTGTAATTTTAAGGGTTTTACCTAGACTTATACACCCAACAATCTAATGGTTATCGAAAAAACTGTTTATGTGCACAGTGAACTACCACCACACTAAATGATGATTACTCATTTTTCCATTACCACCTCTCATGGTAGAAATTATGTTGGAATATATATATATATATATATATATATATTTCCAATATTATATTTATTTTTTCTTTAATATTATCTGTTTTTAAAGAAACAAATTTTTACCAATGGAATTTCTCCCTTATTATAGTAATGTTATTTTTTATAAATCACATAAAATCTGTAATAGACCCTAATAAAAACATTATAAATAAATAATGCATGAAATAAAAGTGATTTCGTGATGTTAAGGAACCAATACCGATGAAATAGTAAAATGAACATAGAAATAGTAATATAACATATATGAATATTGAACAATCCAAATAAATATTTACATCACCCTTGAATGTATAAATAATATTTTAGAATATTATAAATGAATGTACGGAATAACTATATCATAGTCTAACAAAATAATTTTTTTTAAAAAATATTAATTAAGTGTTGACATTTTTGTTAGTAATAAATTTTTAACTACAATATTAAGATTAATTTAATAATTTAAATGAATATTTATTTTCATAAAATTCACTCAATAATTAATTATTGGATGTATTATGATTTTAAGATAATTCTATCAGACCTTAAGCAATTCTTCATTTTTTTAAAACAGTTATAATTTTCAAATCCTTATTTTATAATTAAATGATGATTTTAATTAAAAATTAATTTAATAATATTTAGAAAATAATTCTCATAAAATAGATTTTATTTTGGAATTATAAACATCAAAAAATATTTATGGTGTATTTTAGGGAATTTTTTTGAAATGCTGGAATTTTTTGTGTGTTGTTAAATAAGGTAATTCATAGTATATATACATTATAAGTATACTACACTATTCATTAGGTTATATCTAATGTAAGAAACATTGGTTCTACCTAAAATGATCTAATTACAATATTTTGTCTCAATAATCAATAATATTGCTTATCTTGTGAAAAATAAAAAACTGATGAATTAAATAATGAGAAAACACCCCTCTCCTCCACTATAAATACCACCCCACACCCTCTTTTCCTCACACCTGTCAAGCTTTCAGTATTTTTAAAACTATATTAAAACTGTAAAGACCTGTAAAATTCATGGGAAATTTTGTCTTAATTTTCTTTTGGAATTTACAAGAACGCAGTATCTGACGAAACCTGATTCTGAGGCCCGGTGTGCCCGGAATCTTTTTCCGAAGTTTAGCTCGGGTACGTTCAGTGAACGAATGGGCGGGTTTTTATATCTTTTGAACCGGTGCTCGGAATCAAATTCCAAGGGCACCGATTGAATCGCAGTGCCGATATTTGCTTAGAAACACCTTTTCTGGAGTTGCGTTTGCTCGAGTGTGGTTTTTAAATTTGTGGGTTAAGTAAATGAATAAAATAAAATGGTGTGACCAATTTATTTTATTTTAATTCACTTAAACTATGATAAGTGGATGACGTGGGACCCACAATATCCTACCCACTTTGTAGGATATTTCTGCGGTGGGGTCCACCCAAGCCCCACCGTTTCTTTTCTTCTTAAGTAACGCACCTGCACCCCCTTTTTAATGAAGTCCACTCTTGCATTTAATCTGGATATTAAATGCATCATTAATTGGGTGGTTTTAAAATCCTCAATTAATTGATCGTTTCTTTTCTTTTTGAATTTCAAACAGTTGGTTTGAGGGTCAAAAAAATAAGACAAAACTTATTTTATTTGGGTTGGAACTTGTTCCATTGGGAGGATTTGGAGAAAAGCCTTCTTCTTCGACGAAGAACGCGAAGAACGCGAAGAACGCGAAGAACGTGAAGAACGCACCGATCTCCGATGAAGAACGCCGAATGCTCGGAGATCGACTACGTGATGCTGTGTACTACAATGCCAACAACGCTTCTTTTGCGATGCCTTCTTCCGCGACGTGATTTTCTGTGACGAACCCTCGCTCAATAAATTCGACGAGGTAGGGGTTTAATTATTATTTAGTTTATTCCTGATTACTTCATCGTTGGTTTATCATCTATTTGGGGCCGCCTGTTATCGCAATAACGGGACGAGGTCAGACTGCACGAACACAGACGAATCTCCTCCCCTTTTGGTTGTTTGATATTGATGCAGCATGAATGAAGCAACCAGGTGCCGAAGCACCGCGCGGGAATTATTGAGGAAAGGGGAAGAAGCACAGCGCTATCGCGCCGCGCTGTTGAAGACGAACCAAAGATACGGAGCCATCGTGCCGCGCCGTTGAAGACGAACCAAAGAGGTGGCGCCGTCGCGCCGTGCCGGAGAACCCCAAAAGCACCGCGGCCGAATCGGGGCCGCGGTGGATGGGCACAGTGCCGTCACGCCGTGCCGGACAGACCAAGGTCGCGGCTGGTTCTGGGCCGCGGCAGAGCAGGGGAACCGGCGGCCGGTTCCAGGCCGCTGGCGTCGGAGCAGGGGGACCGGCCCTTACCCGTCCCGTGGCGGCAACAGCCGGCTGGCCGGAGCGGGCCGGCTGGACAGGGGAAGAGCCAGGGGTTACAACCCCTGGCTGGCCAGCAAAGTGGCCCCCACGTGGGGCCGCGACTACAAAAAAAAATGGGGGGCAACGCCCCCCCCCCCCCCCCCGCATCCGTTCGCTCGGCCGAAACGGTCGAGCCCCTGGTTGAAGCCAGCACGCCGGGTCGGCTGCCCTGGCCGGTCCGCCAGACCGGGCTGCGCCCAGGCTGGGCCGAGGCATGCCAGCCGGTCCGGGCCATGCCCAAGTAGGCCGGACCCAGACCTGGGATGGGCGACCCGGTTCGGGCCGACCCATAAGGTATCGGACCGGGTCGGACCGGGCCTGAACCCCCTATTACCGAACCTTTTTTCGGTCTGTGGCCCATAACATGGGCTACGGACCTCCGATCGACGCACCGTCAGTTGTGTAGAGATCCTTGGTTCGATACGGTATTTTATGTATATTAAAATCATGGTTTAAAAGAACTTTGAGTACTTCCGGGTTGGTTCGGATACGAAACCAACAGGGCCCTCAGAGCAGAAACGCTTATATCTCGAGCTTCGGACGTCCGATTGATGTGTCATTGAATTTGTTGGATTAATCATGATGAGACATAACTTTTGGAATGCTTCACCTGATTTTGGATGCTGTTGGATAATGGCTGGTTTGGATTTTACCCGAAATCCTACCGGGCCCCAGGAATAGAAAGGCTGATAACTTTCAGACCGGACGTCCGTTTGACGAACCGTCAGCGGTGTTGGTGATCACTTTGAGAAATGGTCCCTATGAGCATACCATATGATATTTCAGGGTACAGTCGAGATACGGCCGGGTTGGTTCGCACACAAAACCAACTGGGCCCCTCGGACGAAAAGGATAATAACTCATAGACCGGGCGTCCGATGACGTGCCGTCTGTTGTATTGAGACCCCTATGACGAGGCGGTACTTTGAGATACTTATTAATGGATCTCTGTGATACTTTGAGTATCGACCAGTAGCTCATGGAGCGGACCCTCCCGGTGATGAGCTAGCAGAGTGAAGAGACCTAGTAGCTGGCTGATACTTGATGATTGTTGATCTATCGACTCGGGGTGTTTCGGATTGCCCGGTGGGGAGCGCTTGGTTGTAGCAGCAAACCCACGGTGGAGGAGTGCTTGGTAGTAGCGGCAGACTCGTGGTACTCAACAGAAGGAGTAACTTTGGAGGCTATGAGGGGGAGTGCTTGGTTGTAGTGGCAGACCCACGGTGGAGAAGCGCTTGGTTGTAACAGCATACCCACGGTACTCAACAGAAGGAGTACCTATGGAACCTATGAGTGGGAGGGCTTGGTTGTAGAGGCAGACCTATGGTAGGAAGCGCTTGGTTGTAGCAGCAAACCCACAGTACTTGACAGGTGGAGTACTACAGCAGTCCAAGGAGTTTGGCGCGCTTGGTTGTAGCGGCAGGCCCTCTGTACTCGACAGAGGAGGAGTTCGATGCGCTTGGTTGTAACGGCATTCCCTCTGTACTTGACAGAGGAGGAGTTCGGCGCACTTGGTTGTAGCGGCAGGCCCTCTGTACTCGACAGAGGAGGAGTTTGGCGCACTTGGTTGGAGCGGAAGGCCCTCTTTACTTGACAGAGGAGGAGTTCGACGCGCTTGGTTGCAGCGGCAGACCCTCTGTACTCGACAAAGGAGGAGTTCTCCAGCAGTCGTGGTTTTGACATCATGAATAAAATCTTGGTTGAGATGAGTTTATAATCCTTGTGTTTCCTCATTATTGATATGGGTTACTTGATAACTTATGTATATTTATGGGCATATACCTGGGTAGATGTTATCCGTTGATTTCATAATCCTTTTGTTTCCTCACGATTGAGATGGGTTACTTGATAACTTGGGTATATGTATGGGAATGTACCTAAGTAGAGGTTATCTGTTGAGATATTATTTGTGGTTATCCTTGTTGGATTTAGTGAGACCTTGAGGGTCTCGGGGTCCCTACTGAGTTTCTTTATACTCACCCCTATACGGGCTATGCCCGCACCTCGTTGTGTTGGTTGCAGACGACGGACAGCGTAGACATAGGTCGAGTGTTCGAGGACTGGATGGTACCCGGAGGTGGAACTCACGACGAGATAGTATTCTGTGGTGGATTTCATGACGAGGTGATGCTCGGAGGAGGTTGAAGGGTGAGATCGTTGTAGAGGCTATCTGTACCTACCCTTCAGGTAGGATTCGTGGTGGAAGATCCAGGAGCTGCGCTATCTGTACCTACCCTTTAGGTAGGATCCGAGGAGGATGACCCAGGAGCTGCTTCCTTTCTTCCAGCTTTTGTCTTTGTTGTAATTTCTTTCAGTTGTAGATGTACTTTGATTGGGTTTGTATTCTGGCCCATTTACTTTTCCACACATCCTTTTTGTACTTAGTGTTTTACTTGTGCTTGTACTCTGTGGTGTTTTGTTACTTTTAAAAGGAAATTCCTTCCTAGTTATCGGGATTTATGCCTTTGCTGCTAGTCTCCAGCCCCTGGCCTATGGAAGGCGGGCTTGGGGTAGTCACGACATGGGCCCCGAGGACGGGTCGTGACAAATTGGTATTAGAGGAGTTCGGTTCTACCGAAGAACTCAGGACTCTGGTCTTTTTCTATGTGAAGAAATAGTGTTGAGAGTATTGAGAGTGGTTATCAGTCTAGGGAGTCCAGTTCTGGTGCGACGAACGACGTATCCGTACACCAGGAACCTGACATCTAATTTCCGATTCAATACACGAAAACATTGATTGCATGTGTGTTTCATGTTTTCTTTGTGATTACTTTGTGTTATCTCACCAAGTATACTGTTTAACCGTGGCACACCTATTTCTTTTCAGGATGGCCCCAAGACGGCAGCCAGCTAGGGTTTCGAGATTTCTGCGTGACGACAGCCCACTGAGTGACGAGGCCTCAGTACAGGGCCCTTTGACAGTAGAGGCACCGACAGTACCTCAACCCGCCGAGCCACCGATGCTACCAGCCCCAGCCGATGACGGTGCACATCGCCTTAGTGCACTGCATGAGTTTTAGCGTCAGCGACCACCCTGGTTATGTGGGGAGACGGACCCTTAGGCAGCCTAGGATTGGCTGGAGTCAGTTGTACGATTTTTCCGTTTGTTAGGGACCCCATCTGACTTTATAGTGGTCCTTGCAGCGAGCCTCCTGCACGCGGCAATAGGCCAATGGTGGAGCTTGATGCTCGAGGTGCACAATGAGGAATCTCTTCTTTGGACGGACTTTGAGAGCCTTTTTTGCTCAGAGTTCGTCCCAGCCACCCTCCGAGCAGTGTGCATCCAGGAGCTGCTACAGCTGTGGCAGGGCATCATGACAGTAGCCCAGTACGCGGCAAGGTTTACCGATCTCTCACGCTATTCGATGGACATGGAACGTGACCCATTCTTTAGGGCCTGAACCTTCGAGCAGGGGATCAGGAGAGAGATCAGAGCTTCAGTTGTTTCTCACAGCATTCCGACACAAACAGGGGTGTTAGAGAGAGCCCTCTTAGTGGAGAGTTTCCTTGCTGAGTAGTCTCCAGCAGTAGGACCCACCACTAGCCGGCATGTGGCAGAGTATTCTGCAGTAGGTAGTAGACAAATGACGCAGGTGTCCAAGAGGAATAGACCTATAGGTGGTCGACCGGATGACACAGGATCTTTTGTGCGAGGCACCCGGGGTGAACAACAACTTACCATGAGCGGAAAGTGTTACTACTGTGGCGGGGTTTGTCACATGGCTCGTGACTATCCGACTTGCCGTACAAATGACCAGCAGACAGTTGAGGGACCACCCAGGCAGAGGTAGAGGGTCGACCGTGGCAGTCCCCAGGGAGCAGGCAGACGAGGCAGAGGAGCTGGCCGAGTAGTAGGTGGTGGGCGATGCTTTGAGACTCTACCACCACCACCACCATGAGGTCCACCCCGACCGTAGGGAATAGGTGGACGTAGGAGAGATCAGCCTCAGGCAGATGAGGCCTACAATCATGGTGCTCCGTGAGCAGATGGACAGGAGCGGGACTATCTCCAGACCTGGATACTTTTGTTTATGTTGCTTCTATCTCTGTTGATGTTTGTTTGTAGATGCTTTGTGTCTTTGTACGTTGAGCTGCAGTAATAAAAGACACCTTTCTTGTCGCTTTTACCTTCTTGTCCCCTCTTTATGTTGTTACTAAGAGGATCCGGTTTAAAAACCATTGACTTGACCCTCACTTTGAGATACCTACAGGAGGAGACCCAGTGACCACACAATGATGCTGACAGTGTGACTCAACCCTTGGAGGTGAGAGTAACAGTTGGATCTCTTGGTAGTAGCGTCGAGGCCTTACGACGTCAACCTTGGTATGTATTAGTGTCATCCATGTCGTGATTGACTGTATTAGGCGAAGAATGTGGTTCATCCTGGGGATGAGACCGGATTTCTCTTATCGGTAAAGAAGAAATCTCAGCAGCTCTTGTAGGACCAGAAGGGTCCAAGTCATCCAAGAGAGGATGAGGACAGCTCAGAGCCGGAAAAAGTCTTGTGCTGACAGGGGGTGGAGACCGCTAGAGTTCGAGGTTGTAGACCACGTTTCCCTACAAGTCTCACCTCGACGTAAGTTACGGAGATGTGGCTGAGGCGACAAGTTATCTCCGAGGTTCAACGGACCATTCTAGGTCCTGAGAAGGGTAGGCAAGGTGGTTTACCACTTGACCCACCCACCTCAGTTTCACCAAGTGCACGACGACTTCCAGGTATCTCAACTGAGGAGATATGAGCTCAACCATTCGCTTTTCATCAACCATGAGGAGCAGGACTTGGGCGATGGGGTGACCCCCACGGAGGTTCCAATGGGGATCGAGGAACGACAAGAGCGGGTCCTACGAGGATGGGCCGATTCCTTGGGTGCGCTTTCACTGGCAGTAAGGGAACCTCCAGGTGAGCACATGGGAGCGGAAGGCTCAGATGCGTGCTCAGTACCGCTTTTGTTTCCCTCGTTCATGTTATAGCTTTACGGGAATGTAAATCCTTGTGGTGGGAGTAATGTAAAGACCCTTAAAATTCAAGGGAAAGTTTTTATTGATTTTATTTTGGATTTTACAGGAACGCAGTTTCTGAAGGCACCTGATTCTGAGGCCCGGTGTGCCCAGAATCTTTTTTCGAAGTTTAGCTCGGGTACGTTCAGTGAACGAGGGAGCGGGTTTTTATAACTTTTGAACCAGTGCTCGAAATCAAATTCCAAGGGAACCGATGGAATCGCAGTGCCAGTATTTTCTTAGAAACACCTTTTCCGGAGTTGCGTTTCTTGGGTGTGGTTTTTAAATTTGCGGGTTAAGTAAATGAATAAAATAAAATGGTGTGACCAATTTATTTTATTTTAAGTCGCTTAACCAATGTTAAGTGGATAATGTGGGACCCAAAATATCCTACCCACTTGGTAGGATATTTGTGAGGTGGGTCCCACCTAAGCCCCACCGTTTCTTTTATTCTTATGTAACGCACCAGCACCCCCTTTTTAAGGAAGTCAACTCTTGCGTTTAATATGGATATTAAATGCCTCATTAATTGGGCAGTTTTAAACTCCCCAATTAATTGATAGTTTCTTTTCTATTTGAATTTCAAAGAGTTGGTTTTAGTGTTAATAAAATAAGAAAACACTTATTTTATTTGGGTTGGAACTTGTGGCGTTGAGAGGATTTGGAGAAAAGCCTTCTTCTTCAACGAAGAATGCGAAGAACACGAAGAACGCGAAGAATGTGAAGAACGCACCGATCTCCGAAGAAGAACGCCGAATCCTCAGAGATCGACTACGTGACGACGTGTACCGTGACGCCAACGATGCTTCTTCTGCGATGCCTTCTTCCGCGAAAAGCTTTTCTGCGATGAACCCTCGATCAACGAATTCAACGAGGTAGGGGTTTAATTATTCTTTTGTTTATTCTTGATTACTTCATCGTTGGTTTATCATATATTTTGGGCTTCCTGTTATCGTAATAACAGGGGGAGGTCGGACCGCACAAACACGGCCGACTCTCTTCCTCTTTTGGTCGTTTGATATTGATGCGGCACAAACGAAGCAACGTGGTGCCGAAGCACCGCACGTGAATTTTTAAGGAAAGGGGAAGAAGTGCAGTGCCTTCGCGCCGCACCGTTGAAGACGAACCAAACACGGGGCGCCGTCGCGCCGCGCTGTTGATGGCGAACCAAAGACGCAGCGCCGTCGCGCCATGCCAGAGAACCCCAAAATCACTACGGCCGGAGTGGGGCCACGGTGGATGGGTGCGGCGACGTCGCGCTGCGCCGGACGGACCAAGGCCGCGGCCGGTTCCAGGCCGCGGCGGAGCAGGGGAACCGGCGATCGGTTCCGGGCCGCCGGTGTCGGAGCAGGGGGACCAGCCCTTGCCGGTCCCGGGGCAGAAACAGCCTGCCGACCGGAGCGGGCTGGACGGATAGGGGAAGAGATGGGGGTTACAACCCCCAGCTGGCCAGAAAAGCGGCCCCCACGTGGGGCCGCGGCTACAAAAAAACGGTGGGCACCCCCCCCCCCACGTCCCTTCGCTCGGCAGAAACGGCCGAGCCCCTGGATGGCGCCCACGCGCCGGGCTGGCTGCCCTGGACGGTCAGGCAGACGGGGCCGCCAGGCCCGGCCGAGCCGGGCCGCACCAGCCGGGCTGGACCCGGACCAAGGACGGGTCGTCTGGTTCAGGCCGACCTAGAGGGTATCGGGTCGGGTCGGACCGGGCCCGAACCCCCTATTATCGAACCTCTTTTTGGTCAGTTGCCCATAACATGGGCTACAGACCTCTGATTGACGCACCATAAGTGGTGTAGAGATCCTTGGATTGAGGCGGTCGTTTTGGTATATTACACTCAAGGTTTAAGAGAACTTTGAGTACGTCCACGTTGGTTCGGATACGAAACCAACCGGGCCCTCGGAGCGGAAACGCTTATATCTCGAGCTCTGGATGTCCGATTCACATGCTGTCGACTTTGCTGGATTCCTCTTGATGAGAGGAAAATTTTGGAATGCTTCTCCTGAGTTTTGGATTCTGTTGGATAATGGTCGGGATGGATTGTACCCGAAGTCTAGCCTGACCCCTATAACGGAAAGGCTGATAAAATTTAGACTGGACGTCCGTTTGACGAACTGTCAGCGATGTTGGTGATCACATTGAGAAATGGTCCCTATGAGCATACCCTATGAGAGTTTTGGGTATAGTCGAGATACGTCCGGGTTGGTTCGCACACGAAACCAACTAGGCCCCTGTGACTAAAAGGCTAATAACTCATAGACCGGCCATCCGATTGACGCGTTGTCTGTTGTGTTGAGACCCCTAGGACGAGGCGGTACATTGAGATACTTCTTCATGGAACCTTGTGATACTTGGAGTATCGACGAGTAGCTCAAGGATTGGACCCTCTTAGTGATGAGCTAGCAGAGTGCAGAGACCTAGAAGCTGGCTGAGACTTGACGACTGCTGATCTTTTGACTCGGTGTGTTTCGAATAGCCCAGTGGGGAGCGCTTGGTTGTAGCGGCAGACCCACGGTGGAGGAGCACTTGGTAGTAGTGGCAGACCAGCAATACTCAACAGAAGGAGTACCTCTAGAGGCTATGATGGGGAGCTCTTGGTTGTAGCGGCAGACCCACGGCGGGGGAGCGCTTGGTTGTAGCGGCAGACCCGCGGTACACAACAGAAGGAGTACCTCTGGAACCTATGAGGGGGAGCGCTTGGTTGTAGCAACAGACCTATGGTGGGAAGCGCTTGGTTGTAGCAGACAGCCCACAGTACTCGACAGGTGGAGTTCGATAGCAGTCCAAGGAGTCCGGTGCACTTGGTTGTAGCGGCAGGCCCTCTGTACTCGACAGAGGAGGAGTTCGGCGCGCTTGGTTGTAGCGGCAGGCCCTCTGTACTCGACAGAGGAGGTGTTCGGCGCATTTGGTTGTAGCGGAAGACCCTTTGTTCTCGACAGAGGAGGAGTTCGGCGTGCTTGGTTGGAGCGGAAGGCCCTCTGTACTCGACAGAGGAGGAGTTCGGCGTGCTTGGTTGCATTGGCAGGCCCTCTATACTCGATAGAGGATGAGTTCTCCAACAGCCGTGGTTTTGACATCATGAATAAAATCTCGGTTGAGCTGAGTTTATAATCCATGTGTTTACTCGTGGTTGGGATGGGTTAATTGATAACTTAGGTATATGTATGGGCATATACCTAGGCAGAGTTTATTCGTTGATTTCATAATCCTTGTGTTTCCTCATGATTGAGATGGGTTACTTGATAACTTGGGTATATGTATGGGCATGTACCTAAGTAGAGGTTATCTGTTGAGATCTTATTTTTGGTTATCCTTGTTGGATTTAGTGATACCTTGAGGGTCTCAGGGTCCCTACTGAGTATCGTTATACTCACCCCTGCACGGGCTATGCCCGCACCTCGTTGTGTTGGTTGCAGACGACGGACAGCGTAGACAGAGGCCGAGTGTTCGAGGACTGGATGGTACCCGGAGGTGGACCTCACGATGAGACAGTATCCGGTGGTGGTTTTCATGACGAGGCGACGCTCGGAGGAGGTTGACAGGCGATAGCGTTTTAGAGGCTATCTGTACCTACCCTTCCGGTAGGATCCGTGGTGGACGATCTAAGAGTTGCGCTATCTGTACCTACCCTTCAGGTAGGATCCGAGGAGGACGACCCAAGAGCTGCTTCCTTTCTTCCAGCTGTTGTCTTTGTTGTACTTTCTTTCATTTGTAGCTGTACTTTCGATTGGGTTTGTATTATGTCCCATATACTTTTCAGCACTTCCTTTTTGTACTTAGTGTTTTACTTCCGCTTGTACTCTGTGGTGTTTTCTTACTTTTTAAAGGCAATGCCTTCCCAGTTATCGGGATTTACGCCTTTGGTGCTAGTCGCCAGCCCCTGGCCTATGGAAGGCAGGAAAGGGGTAGTCATGGCATGGGCCCCGAGGATGGGTCGTGACAAAAACCACTACCAAAGACCTAATAAAATTTATAGTATCTCTAGGTATTATCAAAAGACAAAAACTATTTACTTAAGGAGGTTCTCAAGGAGGAGTGATTTAAGAGGTAAATCTGCTTCTATTTTCTACAAATTTCATTTCAATTTTATTTTTTTCTCCTCTTCTCCCAACTTTATGTTATCCAAAAGGAATGATAAATCCAATATGTTTGATATAATATAATTTTATAATGTTAATGTAATATCTATCATCAATCTCCATTCTCACCCTCTTTTATTCTAAAAATGAAATCATCGCCCCTGATGTATCAATTTACTAAATCGTGGGAGATGCACATTCATTTTTCTTTAATGAAACAATGGATATTAATAAAACCATTATAATTGTTGAAACATATTTGAAGGTTTATTTTATAAACCTTGTTTTTGTTCTAGAATTAACTTATACACATCATAATAAATGATAAAAAAACAAGTTTTCTCTCATCAATAAACCATCAAAATTAACATAAAATGATCATCATTTACTTGTATATAATGATTAATTATCATTCCATATTTTTTAAAATAACATTTTAAGTTAATTAAGTTCATTAATAACATACAATAACAATTATGGACATTTATCTGCATTTTACATGAACTTCAATTCATGAATAGAAGTGAAATCATCATGAAAACTAAGAAAACGAACACTCTTGAACTATCAAATTAAACTCTATAACTAATAAATAATCCAATTAATGAAATTAATTAAACAATAATTAATAAAATTAATGAATAAAAGGTTATTTTGTTTTTAATTAATGAATAAAATGTGATTATATAGGATATTAATGTGAAGGAGGCTTCCACACACAAGGTATGGGGAATTGTCAAAACCAACTCTCTTTCTTTGGGGTTTCTCTTATTCACCCCATTTTCAGTATGTATATTACTTAAATATAATTTCTCCATAAATATATTCCCTGTTACGGGATATATTGTTTTCTACTTTAGTTCATCACAAGCACCGGTTCTTCCAAATTTACTCTTCTTTTTTAAAAATTCCCCTTTTACTTCTCGAGATTGTATATTTTTTCACTCAAGTTTGATGATTCTTATATCAATTATGTTATTCCCTATTTCATTTGGGAACCCAATGTTTATGAATTTATTCATTATGAAATAAAATCAATTCCTTTCCATGGGTTATTTTATGTTCAATAATGATATATGTTTTATGTGGCATGCATGATAATGTAAATGTTATGATATGAATGGTGCGTCCAGAATTATATAGCACTCTAATGAATTGGGTAATGTAATGTATATAATTAAAAAAGTGAAATATGTGTGAATATTATTCTAGATTTTTTCACAACTATGTGTGGTGGTTGACCACTAAGACATGATGTTTTATTTGTATGCATTTCCACATTCTATGACTTCTCTTAAAGTTTACTCTCTTGATTATGATCCAATACCTATGTTATGAGGATAATGACTATGCTCGTTGTGTAATAATTTTATTTTTTTGGTCATTAAAATGATGTAATCATATTTTTAAGAAATAATAGGATCTCTATAGTTGGTATCATAGGAAGGTTTAGTTAATTTGGAAATTAGGATTAAAGAACCTTTGTGAAAACCCATAGTATGCGACTTGGTATTAGTGAGAAAACAATAAGTTTTTTTCTAAAAATTATAAACATAGGGATACCCTAAGATATTATTTTGATGTTAGTATTCAAAGGGAAAATTTTTTGAGGACTTTATGAGTTATTTTTTGTTCGAACCTTTTCGATTTCATAAAATGGTGGGAACTAGGAGAAACCAGGCCAACAACCTATGTGACAGACAATACAATGATTATATGAGTGACATCCCCAATGATTTGGGAGGTGTAGTAAAAAATTACATCGGGACTATTACATAGATGTCTTAGGTTATGAACAATAACCATAATAATGTGGAACATACTTCTTCACCAAAGAGGAAGCAACAGGAAATTGACTGTTTTATTTAGCAGTGAACACCGATGTTTAGTGGACCTTCTGATCCAATATTCATGGAATAGTGGGTCAACTCAATCGATAATATATTATATGTACATAAACATTATGATATAAAAAAGGTGTCTCTTTTTTTATAATCTATATGGAGAGTCCGATCAATGTTGGGAATTGATTAAGAATACCATGCTGAATGATGAAATTGAAGAGGCGGAGTGGGAAGATATTAAGAAAATTTTTCTTAACAAGTATTTCTCATGAAATATTCATACAATGATGAAGATAGAATTTATAGAGTAGAAGAAAAAGGAAGGTGAACATGTCATTTCGTAAAAATAAAATTTCAAAATGCTTTCATGGTATACATCAGGTTTTGTTATCAACAATGATAGAAAAATTTATAGATTCTTTAGTGGTTTAAAACACACCTTTGAAAGGATCTTCAAATTCGAGACATTGGAAGTTATGATAAAGTTGATCGATGTGATCTCAAAGTGGATATGTAGTATGGAAAATGGTTCCATGGATATGGTGATAAGAAATGAAAGATGGAGTTTTAAGCTAGAGTGTATAATGAGAAAGGTGGAAAGAAAAATCAACCACCCATATGAGAAAAATATTGGATGAAGGATCATGGGAACTTCCAAAAATGTATGGGGAATGCTTCATGTGTGGGGTAAAAGTACACCAAGATCATGAATCTCATAAATACATGAGGAGGCATGAAAATGTGGTGGAGGAAAGAAGAGAACCACCCATGGTCCAATGCAACAACTACATGGAGAAAGGGAACTATGAAAGCTACTGCACTAAACCTTAGGTCCCTAAGGGTAATTAGTGATAGAAACCACCAAATCAAAAGGAACAAGGAATGGTTTATTTCATCACTACATATGATGTGGAGAAAGAAAACTAAGTCAAACAATGTACACTTCAGACTCACTCAATAATGTAAAAAGTCTTACTTGATTCTATTTCTATGCATTCCTTTACATGATTCATTTATTCTAGATTTGTTGAATCAATGTCCCAAAACCATGAAGTAGATATATAAGTAAAAACACCTAGTGGTGAAATCATTACAACCCAAGTGTTGGATTCTTCTCCAATTAATGTATATAGGAATTTTCTTCCAGCGAATTTTGTAATACTTTCCTTTGCAGAATTCAACGCGATTCTGGGGATGGATTGGATCTCGTTATATAGATCACATATCAATTTTGGCGAAATGTATATATCATTTCATATTTAAAACCATTCCATTCTCCACTAAAAATATATGGAAGACCATAAATCTACATTGGAACATACTTCAATGTTTAGGGTGTTGATTCCCTATGGAGAATAATTTCTCTCACAAATGATGGAATCAAAGGATGGTATCAACCCAGGGGAAATGGTCATTGTTATGGAATACTATGATGTATTTCTTAAAGAGTTACCCAAACTTCCACCGGATTGTGAGTTATATTAATCAATATAACTCATACCTAGAGCTACTCCTATCTCAAAATACCCCTATAGGATGGACCCTGTCAGACTAGATGAGTTAAATAACCAGCTAAAAGAGCATTTTTACGAATAGTGAATACATCCTAGTGTATCCACTTAGGGTTATACAATGATCTTTTTCCATAAGAAGGATAGATCAATGCAGTTGCGGATTGATTATCAGTAACTCAATCAGACCACCACAAAGAAAAGTATCCTCTTCCAAGGATTGAAGACTTTTTTGATCAACTACGAGGAGATTAGTACTTCTCAAAGGAGGATCTCCATTCAGAATATCATCAGCTAAAGGTGGAGAAGTATGATATTCCAAAGACTACCTTTTGTACATGGTATGGTAACTACGTGTTTCTATTGATTCCCAACGAACTTAAAAATACCCCTAAAATCATCATCAATTTGATGAATAGTGTCTTTAGACATTACCTCAGAAATAATTTGGTAGTGTTCATCTGTGATATTCTTATCTACTCCAAGAGAAAGGGGGATATGAAAACTTATAAGGCCTGTTTTTGTGACATTAAAAAATTTGAATTTTTATTCCATGATCATCATGTGTGACTTCTTGATGCACCAAATCAGATTCATCGGACATATGATCACATGTGTTTAAATTTTTGTTGACCCTATAAAGAGAAAGGCGATTAAAAAATGGACTACACCCAATAATGTCACCAAAATCCACATTTTTCATGTCTTATTAGGGTATTGTTGACATTTTGTCATAAATTTATCATTATTTTCAAGACTACAAACTATGTTTTCAAGGAAAGGTGTAGAGGATATCCGAATTGAAGAATGTGAGGAATGATTTAAGGAGATATATAATACACTGATAACCACACATGTACTCACATTACTAAAAAGTGGAGAAAGTTTTGTGAAATGCAATGATTCTTCCAATAAATTATTGGGTTACGTACTCTTTGAAAATGGTAATGTAATTGACTATGCGTCACAAAATTTTAATTTCCATGATCAGAACTACCCAACGCATGACATGGAGCGATAAACTATGATTTTTACCTTGAAAATATGACATAACTACCATTATGGTGAGAAGTGTGACAGATATACAAATCAAGAGAGCCTAAAATATATATTCAAACAAAAGAAGATCAATATGTGGAAAAGAAGATAGTTAGAGCTAATAAAGGACTATGATTTCTATATTCACTACCATCCTGGACGAAAACAAGGTAGCTTGTGATATTAGCAAAAAAGAATAAACCATTATATCTATGTTGTAGATTGAGAAAGGCCCTATCTTCATGGTTTTTGGAAAGGATGGATTTTAGAATCATAACAGAAGGGAATAAATCATACCTTGCCTAAATGATTTCTCAACCATCTTTTTAAGAGAAGATTAAGGGGCCACAAAGGGATGATCTATAGTTATGATAGAAGGTGAATGCAGTAAAGCAGGGAAGATGAAAGAGTTCCATATCGATGATGATGGTGTGATTTGGTTTGGAATGAGGATTTGTGTGACATCATCACATGGGATAAAAATGATCTTTTGAAAAATGCACATAGCTCAACATTAACTATCCTTAATGGGTGTAACAAGATGTACTGCAACCTCTGAGAACACTTCTGGTGGGACAACATGAAGAATGATATTGTTGAGTATATCTCAAGGATCTTGCCATGTCAAAAAGTTAAATCTGAGCAACATATGTCCAAAGGGATGATGTAATCATTAAATATACCAATTTGGAAATAGTAGAATGTCTTTATGGAATTTTTCATGGGTCATCAGAATATTTCCAAAGGAAATAATGCAATATGGGTTATGGTGGACCAACAAACCATGAATTCCCATATTAATGATATTATGGAAGACATCTCTCTATAAAAACATACAAAGATACATGTGAATGAATTTGTGAGACTACATGGAGTTAAACTCTCAATTTACTTTGATTGTGATCCCAGGTTCGCATCAAATTTTTAGAGGGGCCTTCAACATTCTTTGAGTAATGAATTAAATTTTCTCTCGACCTATCACCCCCAAACTAATTTCCAATATGACTAGACTATTCATATAATTGAATACATTCTAAGAGCATGATATTTAGAATTCAAAGGTGGATCAGATCAACATATCTCATTGGATGAGTTATCATATAGTAATAGATTCCGCTTGAGTATTTAGAAGGATCCACATGAAATTCTGTATTGAAAGAGTTTTAGAAGTACGAAATGTTGGGATGAAGTTGGAAAATGAAAGCTACTTGGAACCGATCTTGTACAAGATATTACATTCATGGTTCAAGTGTTCCAAGATCATATCAATGCTATAAGGATTCAGAAAAATAACTATGCTAACAACCATCAAAGTTACTTTAAGTTTGACGTTATAGATAATGAATTCTTTCAAATATCACCATGGAAGAGAGTCATGTGGTTTTGAATGAAATGTACGATAATCCCAAGGTTCATAGGACCACTTAAGATCCTTGGTCACATAGGGGTCCTGGCCTATTTACCTACACTTCCACAAAATATGGTTGAATTTTAGTATGTTTTCCAGGTATCACTTCTGATGAAGTATGTACTAAATCCTTCACATGTAATTAACTTAGAGGCGGTATATCGGGAAGATAATATCTCTTATGAGGACCAGTCCATAAAGATTCTGGACAAGATAGATATGGTTATATTTAGAAAGACAACCCACTAGGTCAATGTGTTGTGGATGGACCAGATGTATGCAGAAAAAACCTGGGAACTGAAGGAGGAGATGAAAGAGACGAGCCTTCACCTCTTTATGTATAACAAAATTTCGTGGGTGAAATATCAAAACAGGGGAAGAATGCAACGACCCAAACTTTTATCAATGGAATTTCTCCCTTAATATAGTAATTTTATATAGTATAATTCAAATATAATAATATATAGACCATAATGAAAACTTTATAAATGAATAATTAATGATATAATAGGTATTTATAGTAATTAAGGAACCAATACTGATGAAATAGTAACCTGGACATAAAAATAGTAATATGAACCATATGAATATTGAACCAGTCAAATGAATAGTAAACTCACCCAAGAAAGTATGAATAAATTTCTGGAATCTTATAAATGACTTTATGGTGTAATTATATTATATTTTATGTAAATAAATGATTTAAAAATTATTATGTTTTGGCATTTTTGTAAGTCATAAATATTTAATTTCAATATAATGATTAATTTAATAATTTAATAGAAAATTTATTTTCATAAAATGTATTCATCAATTAATAGTTTTATTTCTTATGATTTTATGATAATTTTATGAGACCGTAATTAATTTCTTTATGTATTATAAAATCAGTTATAATTTTAAAATCTGTATTTTCTATATAAAAGATGATTTTAATTAAAAATTAAATTACTAATATTTATAAAACTATTTTCATAAATTGGAGTTCAAATTTAAATTATAAAAATAAGAAAATGGTTAGGGTACATTTTTGGGATTTTTTTGAAATACTTGAATTTTTGGTGAATAGTGAAATACAGTAATTTACGGTATATATACATTATATGTTAAATAAACTATTCATAGAGTAACATCTGATGTAAAATCCATTGGTCTGAAATAAAATGATAAAATTACTATATGTTTTCTCAATAATAAACACTATTTCTTTTCTTGATAAAAATAATAAACTAACTAATTAAATAATGAGAAAACACATCTCTCCTCCACCATAAATACCACCCCCCGCACCCTATTTTCATCACATATATCAAGATTTGATCCTTTTTCACATTCTCCCAAAAATTCTCTTGAAACCACTATTTCATTTCCATGAGATCTTTCTCACATAAAAAGGATAAAACCTTTTCCCTAAGGAGGTTCCCAAGGAGGTGAAATTTAAGAGGTAAAATCCTCTTCTTTTTTCTACTAATTTCTTTTCAACCTCATTTTTTTTCTCTTCTACTGAACATATATTATCATAAAGGAATTATAACTCTATTTTTTTATATAAATTAATTATATTATTATAATTTATCATCTATCATTAAACTCCATTCTCTCATTTTTTATTCAAAAAATGAAATCGTCGCCCGTGATGTGTCAATTTTCCGACATCATGGGCGATTAAATTTCATTTTCCTTTTACACCTTAAAAGATATTAATAAAACTATTATCATAGTTGAAACATATTTTAATGTGTATTTTATAACACTTTATATTTTTTAGATGTAACTTATACCATAATACTAAATGATAAAATAAATTGAGTTTATTTTGATAAAAAACTGCCAAAATTAACATAATACAGTCATCATTAACTTGTATATAATGATTTATCCTTATACCATATACAAAAATCATTATAAAATAATTTTAAATTATTTAATATATTTAATATGATACAATTACAGTTCATGAAATTTATGCTCATTTTACATGAACTTCCATTCATGAATTCAAGTGAAACGTTCATGAAAACTAAGGAATTAACCACTCCCAAATGAGGAAATTATACTCTATAACTCATAAAAAATAAAATAAATGAAATTTATAAAACCATAATGAATAAAATAAATGTTTAAAATGTTATTTATTTTTTAATTAATTGTTTTAATGTGATTTTATAGGATTTTAATGTGAAAGATGCTTTCAGACACATGGTAAGGGGTATTCTTGAATAGAACTCTATTTCTTTGGGATTTCCATCTTTCACCCCATTTTCAGTATGGATATTACATAAGTATAATTTAGTTATCATTATATTCACTATTCTGGGATATATGTTTTTTATACATGAGTTTATAACAAATACAATGTTTTTTAAAAGAAGACTTCATTAAAAAAACACACCTTTAACTTCTCGATAGTGTTTCTTCATCACTCAAGGTTGAGGATTCTTATATAAATTATGTTATTCCCTCATTCATTTGGGTTCCAAATTTTTATTAATGTATGATTTATGAAATTAGACCCATTACATTCCATGGATTTTCTTATTTTTAATATTGATATATGTTCTATGTGGCATCCACGATAATTTAAATGTTATGATGTGACAGGTGCGCCCGAAATTATATAGAAAAATGTCAATGTTATGATGTGACAAGTGTTCCCAGAATTCTGTAGCACTCCAATTAATTTTGTAATATTATATATTTCATGATAAAAGTGAAATATGAATGAACATTATTCTATATTTATTCACAACTATGAGTGGTATTTGACCACTAAGACATGTTGTTTCATTTTTATGCATTGCCACATTTCATGCCTTTTATTAATGACTACTATCTGATTATGATCTTATACCTATGTTATGATGATAATGTCAATTATCAACCCATGTTATATTGTTTGATGTTATTATATAACTTTTTTAACTTTGATTTTATATCACCCCATTTTGATGTATATCTTCAGGTGATTACTTAAACTATGGAGAATGTGAAGACCTCTAAGAAGTTAGAGAAAAGGGAATAAAATAAATATTTATGTTTTATTTTTTAAATGCCATATATGGACATATTTTCCCCAAGAAACTAATCCTTTGGATTATCATTTGTGTAATTATTTCAAATTATTTTTCAATATAATGACCTAATAAGACTTGTAAGAATTAGTAGGGTCAATATAGTATTCCTTTTACAACACATATCTTTTTTGATTTCCATTTTATGTATATATGATAATTTTATTTGAAGAAATATAGACTGCATCCCCCTCAAAGGGATTTGTTTCATTCACACACTAGATGGGATGTATTAATAGTGGTTTTAGTCAACTTATATGCTATATATGATATAATTATTCTACTATAATAATGATATACATACATATATGTCATTCACTTTCTTTATTTCGACACAACAATTAAAATGGAAACATCATTCATTCGTACGTATGATATACCACCTCAATGAACAATGTATTCTTTTTCATAATTATATATTATATATATCATTATAATTTCCATATACCGAATATACTAGATATTTATATCATGTTTTACATTCTAGAAATCATGATATAAGTATAAGGACCAAATATAAAAAAAATTAACACACATGCAAAGAACAAAAAAGATGCTACCTAAAGTGAAGCCTGGACATAGAATTGTTCAAAATCATATAATATAAGGTCATAATAAAATCATATATGGTATTACATACTTGAATATGGTTCTTTGATAGAATTATAATAAAAAAATATTTATTATATCGGATGTTTGTATGATTAGAATGAGAGTCAAGACCTGAGGTAAGAGAATTTATCTCACATTTCTTATATATGAGATAAATGCCATGTTCACCACTCTTTTCTTTTGCATGATGTATATAATTCACCTGAATTTATTCTATGTTTATTATTAATATTAAATTTATGTGTATTTATATATCTATTATATGATAATTATATAATGGTATTTATGTTTTAAATATCACCAAATTTTATAAAGTAATTTCATCTCAATTTTCCTACTTTGAGACACATTTCATGTTATGCATCTATATTTTTATATAATATTTATATACTATATTTGAAAGGTTATATCGTTAATATAATTCCTTTCCAAATATTTTAAGATTCATTTAATTTCATTTTCTAATATTAAGAGTGTGACTAATAGTAACCAAGTGATAAGATGCTTATTTAAATTATCTCACATTTATCAACACTATTTATCATTATTCTTCCAGTAATTAATTATTATGATCAATCATTTAATAACACTCATTAATTTTATTTTCCTTTAGGTATTAACGATATATTCATATATGGGATCCATGTTGGCACTAATTGGTATATAGGATAGTTACAGAAGTATGTTTTTAAGAAAGGTCAACTTTAACCTCTCTTTGATGATAAATCTATGTTCCTTCAAAACCAAGTTTTCTAAAAATGTTATCCAAGAATATTAACTATTATCCTATAATCATTAAAATATATTTTTACCATGATTTTATCATTTACCAATTTTTTCAAAGAAATCTTCTTACCTCTTTTTGAACATTTCATTTTTCTAACCTTTTTACCGTGAAAAAAAGAATATTCTTTTTTACCTTGTACAATATGTAATGATTTAGCCACCATGATTTTTGTGAGGGTTAATTTTCATGTTTTAGTTGTTAATTTTTATGATTTTTAAAAAATTAATTTTCAAAGAAATAATTTTCAATATAGTTTTTAAGATTATTTTATCGGTATTAATGGAAAATGGTTTTAAAAATGTTTTCAATATTTTTTAAAATGTTTTCAAGGAAAACTATTTTGAATATGATTTCAATCTTCTATTATAATATTTCAAGGAAATTGGTTTTAAAAATGTTTTCAATCTTCTATTATATATTTTCAAGGGAAATGGTTTTCAATTTTTTTTCAATATTAATTTATAAGTTTTCATGGAAATGATTTTAAAAATGTTTTTAAGAATCTTTTATAAGTTTTCCAGGCAAATGGTTTTCAAAACAATTTCTAGATTATTTCATAATTTTTCAAGTAAAATATTTTTCAAACATTTTTAAGATTATTTTTTATGTTTTCATAGAAAATGTTTTTCAAAATGTTTTCAAGATTCTCTGATAATTTTTAAAAGAAAATGGTCTTCAAAATGTGTTCAAGAATCATTAATATGTTTTCAAGGAAAATAGTTTTGAAAATGTTTTCAAACATCTTCTACTTGTTTTCAAGGAAATGATTTCCAAAAATACTCGAGTATTATTTTATATGTTTTCAAGGAAAATAGTTTTGAAAATCTTTACAAGTGTTGTTTTATAAATTTTCATGATTTATTTCCTAAAAATGTTTCTCAAAAGGTTTTACATTTTAAAAAAAAATTGAAGAAGAAATGATATTTTCATTAATAATGTTTTTTGAAAGATACTTCAAAATTATTTTGCAACTAAGATGACATCTATTGATGTAACTCGTGTATTTATGGGAAATGACCTAAAAGTTCCATTTATTTTTTCCTCTAAATGATTTTTATTTTTATTTCATGATATTTGTGAAACTCATTTAAATTTAAAAGGTTATATATTTAGTAAACATGTTTCTCTTTCATAAGATTTATGTCTATGCAACCAGATTCTTTTCTTGGGTTATGATAATATTAAATGATTATGAAACAAGTCTATTTCACTTCGGTTATGATAATATTTCATGTTTATGATACCCATCTCATTTCTTAGGTTATTATATGATTGTTTATTAATTTTTTTAACATGTATGTATGACTTCATTATAAGATGGGTGAGACCTATATCTCCCTATGATGAATTAGGTGAATATTTATATCTCATGAGATACATTAAGATAGTATTGGGAGTAATCCTTGACGACTTAAATGGTTATGGGAGTGAACCATGACTACCAATATGGTATGATTAGTTAACTCATGCTACAAAGATGGATCGGGTAGTGAACCAAGACTACCAAATTTGTATGAGGATTAATCCCATACTACTATGATGTTATTATCAATCATTATTTAGATACTATGTATATCATATTAAATGATTTTGTGTTTTCCGTAATTCCATGAATTATTCTTATGTTATGATTTCATGGATTATGATCTTTATTTCCTTATTATTAATGTCTTATGAAATTCCAAGATTTATGCAATGATTAATTTTTATGACCTTGTATATATAGGGTATAATCTTTAAATGTTTTCATAATGTTATCATACCCTTATTCTCATGTTTATTTTTACATTATCCCCTTTTTACCCTTATTGAGCACCTGAGATCACCCATTTTTATGTTTCCTTCCCCAATTTATGAAGGTATGCATCAATTATGATGTGTCTAATATGGTTTTTGTTCATGAAGAACCTAGTGTGATATAATGTATCTCACTCATATTTCAGTGTTTATGATTACATTTTTCCAAAGGCACTAAACTAATATGCTATTTGTGTGTCTATTTGTATAATGTTTTATGTATTATAAAAAAGTGATGTATGTAAATGTATTAAAATAGTGTAATTTTATACTAACATTGTAGAGACCCAAAGCTTTAAGTACATGGACATTACATTACTTTTTCGGAATACTTAGTACATAACAAAAACAGACACACAAGGACCGTAATAGTTTAGTGTCTTTGGAAACTCGGAATATAATTTTCAAATCGTGGTGAAAGATCTTCAACATCTCCCACTAAGATCTTCCCCTTTTTTTCTAACCTAAAACCTTTCTTTATATATTAGGGAAAATAAAACATAAAAGGGGTGAGCTCAAATGCCCTGTAAGGGTAAACATAGAGAACATAAAACAATCCATAAACATTTGAATGCAAAAACTTGAACATAAAATCTAAACATCAAAATCATGAGCAAAGACATGAATCTTGGAAGTACGTAAGGCATATATCATAAGGGAACATCAATCATGATAAAATAGCATGGGAATAAAACATTTAATTATTGCAACCATTAAGCACATGTTATGCTTTCCATAGTACACAAGGCATTTCTGCCAAGACCATCTTAGTGGACAAAGTCCCTTTGTGAATTGAGTTCACTCCTCGTTTCAATCCTGTAACACTGAACTGAATTAACATACCATTCCAGCCATGTCTATCTCATGAGATATAAATCATTATCCAATGAATTGGAAGGAGATATAGGTCCCACCCATCTTATAATGAAATCATTCTTATTTGTGCCACAAAATAAACTGAAAACATTCATCATAACCCAAAGAATAAAATGGGTTTCATAAACATCATCCCATCATTTCATAATCCATATAAAAAATGGACATTTCATCATAAGAAACGTGAACCATGTAAATCATAGAGACATTAAACTTGAAACATACACATATGAAATAATGTAATCTTAGATGGAAAATGGTTTTGATAAAACATTTGAAATGATTTCTTGAGGAAAATATCCTTTCTTCATCAAAATAATTTTCTTTTCAAAAAATGCCATGCACTTTTAAAATAAATGTATTTTGTTGAAAATAGTCATAAAATCATGTAGAGTAAGCTTCATGAAAATGAGGCGTTATGAAACCATAAGAATTCGTTCACGCCGTATAAGTTAAAAATTACATTCTCCTCATACTTTTGTCGGAAAAGTAAAAAATTACCTCATATAGTAAAAAAAGATTCCTTAAATACCATGTAGTAAAAGTCAAAAATGGTTAAAAAGGACTTTAAACATACATTAAAACACTTTTATAAAACATGGACATGGATGATAGAAATAACCCCAGTAAATACTTACGAATAACAATCTCGGATAATAACGAGATTGGAATAGTTATCCCTTACCTTGGGTCCGATATGCTTCGTACATTTCCGAACCTCATGTATAATGATTTAAATAATTTCATTGACTTATTACAGAATAATATTCATTGTTATGATATCTTATATGGTTCACTTATGACTGTATATTACCTGTTATTTTGTAAGTTCCATGTTAATGCAACGTTTTGGGTTAAATCATTTTTTTATCGTACATGTTTGGACTTGTTGTTCTTGATATTATTACTTATATCCTGATTTAATTAATTCAAGAATGTAAAACATGATTTATATATAATATATATTCAGTATATAAAAAAATATATGATAGATCGATTAAATGGAATGAAATACACCGTTCATGGAGACGGTAGGTCGTACATACGCATGAATGCTGTTTTCGTTTCCTTATTGAATTGAATGAAATTAAGTAGATGAAATACATATATATACCCATAAATCAAGTATCATTATTATTTTATATATTTCCTGATTACTTATTATATATACCTTATTATCATTTATGAATGGTTAACATTGAGAATGAATCTCATCGCGTCGTGGAGACGGTAGTCCGTACGTACACACGAGCGATGATATCATTCCCATGATCATGGAATTGCATTTATGTGTATGTATAATATTTCAGAATCAATATAACTTTTCAATAATCATATATAGTTATTTATTTAGACCATTATACCCATCCAAGTAAGGTGGTGGTCGAAAATAGATTACACCACGGTGTGGAGACAGTATTCCGTACGTACGCAAGTGCGGTGATTTCATTTTCCGTTGGATGAATAGATGGTGAAATAGGGTTGTTTCATAATTATAATAACATATCAATATATGAGTGATACTGATGTTATTCCTTCATAATGAAACAACTAAAGAAGAAGTAGAAGAAGAAATAAAGTTGAAAGAATCGATAACGGATATTACCTCTTCTTTCGACAGGCCTTTTTGAAACCTCCTCTTAGGGAACTAAGATTGGTCTTTGAAGAAGACCAAAACCTATAGTATGTTTCTAGGGAAGTGGAGAAGATAAATATTCAGGAGTTGGCCGAGCTCGAAGGCTCAAAGTGGTGTGAGGAAGAGGGGAATGAGGTTCCCTTTTATAAGGGAGGAGAGGGGCACCTTTGGAATAACTAAAACTATTATTTTATTATAAAGTCATATTCATTTTTTAATAGCTCCAAATTGAGTTATTTATAATATAATGTGGGGATGGGTCGACATCCTCTCATAAAATAGAATTTAGACAAGTTTAGGTTTCTATTTTAACCTTATCATTTAGATTAAAATTTAAGTTAAATAATTTTTCTTTTACCGTGTCTTCTTGTTTTCTTACACTATAAGGTTAATAAACATACTATAACAAGACAAAAGAACCCCAAGATGTTTATTATTAATATATATAACATTATATAAGTCACCTGGCCAAACCTTAAATTTTTAGGAATAAAATAACAATTATTAATATAATGTTTGTTTTAAAAACTATTTTATGTCAATTTTGACACTATTTGGTAATTGATTTTTGTGAAAATCTTAACAGAATTATTAGTTCGAAAACAGTTATCTAAATTAATACTAACATGTCATATTAACATATAAAATTAATGTAATTCATAAAAAGTCTCAAATTTCATTTATTTGGGTATTTATAGCATCAATTATGTCAATATTTCATTAATAAGATAATTACTACATCATCATTGTATCATAAATAAATTACATTATATAATGTCTAAAAATTATAAATAAAACTCAATTATGTAGGAAATATTTATATCTTTCGATGGAATATTTATAGTCTAATTTATCTTATGTATAACCCTATATTAAAAATTATTTAGTTATTAAACTTTGATTATTACTATTTTAACCCTTCTTTAAATAAATTAATAATAAATGTCCTAATCTAATCCAAGTGGGCCTAGATGGTCATATTTTATTCCTAATGTTGTTTATGGTCGAATTAAACCTATACAATAGAATTAGGACATGTGTTAGGGTAATAATAATATCATTTTTACCCTTAATTACCCTATTTTCTTTTAACCGTAGTAAAAAAATGTAAAAAGATACTATTCACCAAAAATTATTTTCATCTCATTGAACCAGATTTTAGTCCTTGATATTAACCATGTCTCTCGGATTTTCGAAATTCCACTCACAGAAGTGGTAAAATTAAGTTTTATGTGAATTTGAAAATTTTCCTAGGAGGTGGGTAAAAGACGGTGAAAAGATCAATAAAATTTCTATATATCTAAAATTATTATAAAATCACTCCAATGACTTAAATTGAACTTATATAGGTATTATGTATCAATTTTGACCTAAAATAAATTTAAACAAAATAAATAATTATTTAAATAAAAAGTCGGTTTTTGAATAGTAACCTAGTGTTTTCACTATTCATCAAAAATTGAAAGTTTTCAGAAAAATACCAAAAATTCACCCTAGGATAATTTCGATATTGTGAATCGAAAATGGAGTCCATTTTGAAATATAAAATTTATAAAATTTCAAAAAGTTGGTATTACTATTCATAACGGCTAGTTTATATAACATATCATTGTTTAGTGAAACTCGGTATTGAGTACAACACACGCTATCGTGGAAGGTCGCGATTGTGAGTAATGCAAGCCAAGTCAGGGATGTGTGTTGTGCAATCTCCTTTTGGTGTAGCGTATAACACAAGACATTAATAAAATTAAAAAGAATATTTTTCGTAAAATCTCGGGGTGTTACATTCTACCCCCCTTAAAATGAATTTCGCCCTCGAAATTCTCCGGGGTTATAAATGGTTTACTACTCGAAAGTTTCTTTAATAGAAACCCACATTGTAAAAAGGAATACCAAAACATGGATTTAAAAACTAAAGTATGAAACGTAATGTTTACCCAAATCAACTAATCATTGGGATTCCACATAGGAGAACATAGGTGAATATATGGATATGGAAGAGAAATCTAACCGTCATGTTCTGATGGAGAGTAGTAGAGAACATAGCTATGAAAAATCCAACAATCACAAAGCCATATATTTGTGATGATCTAGGGTACCATCTGATTCATCGGATATAAGGTTACTAGGACAACATTTTTGGTTTTCAAGATCATTTCCCTAAAGTTGAAGAATTTTAATTAGAATAAATACTAACTTTATTTTGGTATAATCTCACCGTTGATCGTGCCTTGAAGAATTTCCTCTTCATCTCTTTAGGAAATGATGTTGAATTTGACTTTCTCAATGTTTTAGCAGATCATGTGATAGAATGATAGGTCATTCCATCTATCTTTAACATAAGTTAGAAAAAGTTATATACATAATTCCATATATGGTGAGATTAATCATATATGGTTCCAAAATGGACTTATACTTCATCTATAATCCTGTATAATAAAATAAAACTAGTTTCTACTAACTAGGGAAATCCTGTAGGCCAGTGGTAGGAAATAATGTCATGTCGCACTTCGGTTGTGGTTCGATTCTCACAGCCTTGTCCGACGTGATGGGTTGTCTCTCATTCTATAGGTTGTCCTTTTTTTTTCTAAAAATACAATACTAACTTATGTCCAACATAATCCATTCCAATATTTAGGATTATCCATATTATTTCAATCCATTCTCATATTATAGTAAAAACGATTACCAGAGATTTCATATAACAAGCATGTTAATACCATCATTGATCCCCATATATCATAAGATATGTCTTGTTGGTCACATTACAAACATTCGAAGGCCCTAATCATTTATTCTATTGAAAAATGAATACCCATTGAATATTAGTGAAAACATGAGTGTTGTCAAAAGTTAACTCTTTCCACATACCAAAACCCCAAAATTCTATATACTAAAACTGTGATATAACTATTTCCTTATATCAGTCATGAGCTCATGAATACGGTCAAACATTTCATTTTTCTTTATCCCTTCATTATGCGAATATCATCTTTGTTCCAAAAATATCTCAATCACTTTCCATGGTTACCGGTACCATAAAATTATTGAAAACCACAATATACCAATACATAAATATTCCAATATTCCACGATACTATATACAACATTATTTTGGAATCCCATTACATAAACACTTAATCATTCCACCACATTGTTGTCATATTCAACATTGCCAATAGTGATTGCATGTGACTTCCCTTTGTCCTTTGACTTAAGTGGTTGCTCATGTCGATCATCATTAACCCTTGGATTAGGTAATTGATTAGCATAATGCCCCATTTCATTGCATTTGAAGCATTGAAGTGTTGGTGGTGCGTTCTCTGCAGTCTTTTCTTTATTCACATCATTAGCAACCCTTTTTCCATTACTTTGACACTCAGCTGCTCGATGACCTTCTTTTCCACACTTAAAACATTTTCTAGTCCCTTTACGACAATCTCCACCATGCTTCTTTCCACACTATGAGCATAAGGAAACATTCATCTTCTTTTCACCATTATTCTAAGATTTCTCCTAGAACTCAATCTTTCATTTCTTGTCAAAACCATGAGATGGATATGTAACACCAAATTCCATTTCTACCTTGATAGCACAACGCACAATTTCTTCATAGCTACTGAAGTCTTTTATAGCTAATGCCCTTCAAAGATTTGGTTTTAAGCCACTGAAGAATCGATCAACATTACTTTTAGGTTGGATGATAAAGCCAGATGCATACGTTGAAAGCCTTGTAAAATTCGCTTCGTATATACCAACAGATTCATCATCCTTTTGCTTTAGTTCAAGAAATTTCTTCTCCATCATTGTTTGATGAATACGAGGGAAGTACTTATTGAAAAATATGTTCTTGAACTCGTCCCATTCCATGGAATCAATTTCATCTCTTGGCCTCATATTCTTGATAAGATTCCACCATTGATCAGCTTCACCTTCCAAACGATATACTACTAAGATGACTTTATCATGTTCAGAAAATTGAAGAACTAAAAATATCTTTTCAGTGGTACTGATCCATTGTTCAGAAACAAGTGGATCAGAAGACCCACTGAAAGAAGGTGGACGTTGCCTCATGAAGGACTCAATAGAATATTGTTCCCTTATCTGCTAATTTGGAAGTCCAGAATGATTCATATCTTTTATAAGTATAGAAATAAGATTTTTCACTCCATCTCCCATAACATTTGTTTGTTCAGGAGGAAAATCATTGCATTGTCCATTACATTGATCAACACGGTTCCTTCGGGTTCCAACCATCGTCTAAAACCCAAAAGGAATAGTGTGAGAGCCAAAATCATGCTAGGGAAAACAACATAATAAAGGGGCAGTACCTTCAATATCTAACATCTTAGGTTTAATTTTAAGATCGTTACTGTAATTCTAGGACTATAACCTATACGTATACTTAACCTTAGGGACATCCCTAGACATACCTTAGAAATATCTCTAGGGATCTCACTAAAGTTCTCACATCCTAGTTTCCAAAGGTCGACTAAACCTTTCCTCTGATACCAACTGTAGAGACCCAAAGCTTGACGTACATGGACATTACATTACTTTTGTGGAATACTTAGTACAAAACAAAAACAGACACACAAGGACCGTAATAGTTTAGTGTCTTTTGAAACTCGGAATATAATCTTCTAATCGTACTGAAAGATCTTCAACATCTCCCATAAAGATCTTCCTCATTTTTTTTCTTACCTAAAACCTTTATTTATATCCTGGGGAAAAGAAAACATCAAAGGGGTGAGCTCAAATGCTCAGTAAGGGTAAACATAGAGAACATAAAACAATCCATAAACATTTGAATGCAAAAAACTTGAACATAAAATCTAAACATCAAAATCTTGAGCAAAGACATGAATCTTGGAAGTACGTAAGGCATATATCATAAGGGAACATCAATAATGATAAAATAGCATGGGAATAAAACATTTAATTTTGGAAACCGTTAAGATCATGTTATGATTTCCATAGTAGCCAAGGAATTGCTTCCAAGACCATCTTAGTGGACAAAGTCCCTTTCTGAATCGAGTTCACTCCTCGTTTTAGTCCTGTAACACTGAACTGGATTAACTTGACATTCCAGCAATGTCTATCTCATGAGATATAAATCTTTACCCAATGAATTGGAGAGAGATAAGGTCCCACCCTTCTCATAATGAAATCGTTCTTACTTGTTCCAAAAAAATAAACTTAAAACATTCATCATAACCCAAAGAATAAAATCGGTTTCATAAACATCATCCCATCATTTCATAATCCATATAAATAAATGGACATTTCATCATAAGAAAAGTGAACCATGTAAATCATAGAGACATTAAACTTGAAACATACACATATGAAATAATGTAATCTTAGAAGGAAAATGGTTTTGATAAAACATTTGAAATGAATTCATGAGGAAAATATCCTTTCTTTTTCAAAATCATTTTATATTCAAAAAATGCCATGTAATTTTAAGATGAAAGTATTTTTTTGAAAATAGAAATAAAATAATGTATAATAAGCTTCATGAAAATGAGGTGTTATGAAACCGTAAAAATCCGTTCACGCCGTATAAGATAAAAATAACATTCTCCTCGTACTTTTGTCAGAAAAGTCAAAAAGTACCTCATATGGTAAAAAACGATTCCTTACATACCATGTAGTAAAAGTCAAAATGGTTAAAAAGGACTTTAAACATACATGAAAACACTTTTATAAAACATGGAAATGGATGATAGAAATAACCCCAGTAAATACTTATGAATAACAATCTCGGATAAGAAAAAGATTGGAATAGTTATCCCTTACCTTAGGTCCGATATGCTTCGTACATTTCCGAACCTCCTGTATAAAGATTTAAATAATGTCATTGACTTATTACAGAATAATATTAATTGTTATGATATCATATATGTTTCACTTATGACTTTATATTACCCGTTCTTTTGTAAGTTCAATGTTAAAGCAACATTTTGGGTTAAATCGTTTTATTTATCGTACATGTTTGGACTTGTTGTTCTTGATATTATTACTTATATCCTGAATTACATAATTCCAGAATTAAAAACAAGATTTATATATAATATATATTCAGTATATATATATATATATGATATATCGATTAAATGGAATGAAATACACCATTCATGGAGACGGTAGGCCGTACGTACGCATGAATGCTGTTTTTGATTTCCTTAGTGAATTGAATGAAATTAAGTAGATGACATACATATATATAAACATAAATCTATTATCATTATTATTTCATATATTTCATGATTACTTATTATATATACTTTATAATCATTCATGAATGGTTAACATGGAGAATGAATCTCATCAAGTCATGGAGACGATAGTCCATACGTACGCACGAGCGATGATATCATTCCCATGACCGTGGAATTGAATTGAAGTGTATGTATAATATTTAAAAATAAATATCATTTTGAAATAATAATATATAGTTATTTATTTACACCATTATACCCATCCAAGTAAGGTGGTGGTCGAAAACAGATTACACCACAGTGTGGAGACGGTATTCCGTACGTATGGAAGCGCGGTGATTTCGTTTTCCGTAGGATGGATAAATGGTGAAATAGGGTTGTTTGATACTTATAATAACATATCAGTATATTATTGATAGTGATGTTATTACTTCATAATGAAAAAACTAAAGAAGAAGAAGTAGAAGAAGAAATAAAGTTGAAAGAATCGGTAACAGATATTACCTCTTCTTTCAACATGCCTTTTTGAAACCTCCTCTTAGGGCACTAATATTGGTCTTTGAAGAAGCCCAACACCTCTAGTTTGTTTCTAGGGAAGTTTAGAAGATAAATTGGCAAGGGTTTTCTGAGATTTATGGGTCAAAGTGGTGTGATGAAGAGAGGGAGGAGGTTCCCTTTTATAAGGGAGGAGAGGGGCCCCTTTGGAATAACTAAACATATTATTTTATTATAAAGTCATATTCAGTTTTTAATAGCTCCAAATTGAGTTATTTCGAAGCTAAGGTGGGGATGGGTCTAAATCCTCTCATAGAATAGAATTTAGACATGTTTAGGTTTCTATTTTAACCTTATGATTTAGATTTATCTTTAAGTTAAATAATTTTTCTTTTACCGTGTCTTCTTGTTTTCTTACACTATAAGGTTAATAATCGTACAATAACAAGCCAAAAGAACCCCAAGATTTTTATTATTAATATATATAACCTTATCTAAGTCATTTGGACGAACCGTAGATTTTTAGGAATATAATAGCAATTAATAATATAATATGTTTTTTAAAAACTATTTTATGTCAATTTTGGCACTATTTGGTAATTGATTTTTGTGAAAATCTTAACAGAATGATTAGTTCGAAAAAAGTTAACTAAATAAATTCTAACATGTCATATTAACCTATAAAAATAATTTAATTCATAAAAAGTCTCAAATTATATTTATTTGGGTATTTATAACATCAATTATGTCAATATATCATTAATAAGATAATTACTGCATCATCATTGTGTCATAAATAAATTAAATTATTTAATGTCTAAAAATTATAAATAAAACACAATTATGTAGGAAATATTTTTAGATTATTAATGAATATTTATAGTCGAATTTATATTATGTATAACCCTATATTAAAAATGATTTAGATATTAAACATTGATTTTAACTATTTTAACCCTTCTTTAAATAAATTAATAATAAATGTCCTAATCAAATCCATGTGGGACTAAATGGTCATATTTTATTCCTATGGTTTTTTTATCGAATTTCACTTATCCAATGGAATTAGTACATGTGTTATGGGAATAATAATATCATTTTTACCCTTAATTACCCTATTTACTTTTAACCGTGGTAAAAAAGGTAAAAAAGTTACTATTCACCAAAAAAATATTTTCATCTCATTGAACCACATTATAGTCCTTGATATTAACCGTGTCTCTCAAATTTTCGAAATTCCACTCACATAAGCGGTAAAATTATGTTTTATGTGAATTTTTAAATTCTCCAAGGAGGTGGGTAAAAGACGGTGAAAAGTTCAATAAAATTTTTATATATCTAAAATTATTATAAAATGACTCCAATGACTTAAATTGAACTAATATAGGTATTATGTATCAATTTTGACCTAAAATAAATTTAAATAAAATAAATAATTATTTAAATATAAAGTCGGTTTTTGAATAGTAACCTAGTGTTTTAACTATTCATCAAAAATTGAAAGTTTTCAGAAAAATACCAAAAATTTACCCTAGGCTAATTTCAATATTCTGAATCCAAAAATGAAGTCCATTTTGAAAGATAAAATTTATAAAATTTCAAAAAGTTGGTATTACTATTCATAACGGCTAGTGTATGTAACATATTGTTGTTTAGCGAAACTCAGTATTTCGTACAACACATGTTATCTTGGAAGGTCGCAATTGCGTGTAATGCATGCCAAGTTAGGTATGTGTGTTGTGCAATCTCCTTTTGTTGTAGCGTACAACACAAGACATTAATGAAATTAAAAATAATATTTTTCATAAAATCTCCGGGTGTTACAAACTTAAAACCATGAAGCCACCTAATGTCCATGAGAAAGAAGATCTATGCATGGAGATCAGTATGGAAATAACGGAGGAAGGGGCTAGAGGGTAATAGGTGATCATTTTTCCCCTAGAATCAAATCTACAAAAAAACCTAAAGAAAGGTGCCCGAAGAAGCTGATCAAAGCCATCCATTCGAGAGATGGAAATTAGTTTTGGACAAGCCTGACATATATGTATAAGATTATAGAAATCTCAGGGAACCCTGGTCAAGAGCTCCCCCAATGAGAGTGCTTCTAACCCACACATGGGGGAGGCATTTGTTAATGTTGAAATACATGTTCCATGGGAGATGTTGAGGAATTCATGTCTGATTAACAGAAAATCACGGCTAAAAACTCAAAAACCTTCAATGGGTATGTTTACATGAAGGTGAAAATATTCATGAATGTGAATCACATCCCAAAGGATTCTACACCACTAGTATAGTTGATATTGTAACTTCCAATTAGTTTTTTTCGCATTCATAGAACACCATGCCATATTTCAAACTTTGTGAAATGTCTTTTTATGGTGTTTACTTTCAAAAAACTAGATTCTAAACCATCAATGTATCTATAAATACCCCTTAAATACATATTTATGAATGATGTGACATTTATAATTTTGAAAAAGGATATGAATTCATGAAACTCTAACATTTATTTTCAATAGAGGATATGTATTTATAGAGGTGACCAAATTTCAGAAAATAGCCTTCCATGGGGTTTTGAATAAATTGAAACATGGTAAAGATTTCTTTCATGAATGTCTGTGACCATCATGTTAGAAGAAAGCCCATTTTAGATCTTAGGGTTTCTTGAGATAATTATCCTTCCCAAGACCAACTACATCAAAACCAACACACTATTCCATGGAAGTAATACCATGTTTTTTAAAAAGATACAATTTCATGAGACCCTTTACCTTCATGATTCCACTATGCTTTATGAAACACTCAACCATCATCAAACTTCAACATTTGTGTAAACCATATACTAGGCCTATATATGGTTCCTTTATAAAGATAACTCCATTTCATGAAAGTTGAGTTCCCAAGGACCCTGTACCTTTCCCAAAAAATGCCATCCACACCCCCACTCCCCATTAATTTTATATCATCAACCCTTTTTTCTTTCTCTGTGGCTTTAAGAACTACCAGGAAGATTACCCTACAATTTTCTCCAAATCATTTTCATCCAAAAACCTCTAACTTCTAATTATAAACACCTTAGAATTTAGAAAACCAATTTAACATCCTCTATAATATTTTTACCCCATTCCCCACTAAGAGGTGCATGAGAAATTGACACGTATTACCTAAAGGTAGCATCATCATGGGAAACTTCACACCTTTCTTAGTAAGAAGGTTTTATACTGAATCTCTCTCTCCAACTTGGAAATGGTCTCCCTTGGTGTAGGTCTATATAACTTCACTTCTATTTGATATAAAAATGCATATCCCAATATCATAGTCACAAGATATTAAAATTCACAATAACCTCCTCATCACATGATGTAAATCTATATCTTTACTTTTTAGGTGAACATAAGATTCCCCATGTACGACCATCATGGGATGACCCCCTCCTACCCTTTGTAGTCAATACTGGATTCCTCTTGTATGATCAACAAGGGAAAAAACCTCCCCCCTTCATGGGATTGTCCTCCAACTTTAGGTATCCCTTATTCATAATACCCACACTCTCCCTCATTAACTCTCCTTCTATGATACAAGCATCCTTATCTCATGATGTTCAATCAAATGGATTGGTTTCATAACACGACATTAAACTATGGCATCAAAATATATGGTTTTTTAATCCTACATCTTAATATGGTATATAAGACACCTCAATAAGTTTTAATCTTCAAATCCTAAAATTTCATCAGTATATTTTGATCAATAATCCAACATAAAAAACCATTATTGTTGGGGCATCCCTCCTTTGAAAATAGAGACATGGGGTGAGTATAACATGGCACATAACCATAGTGAAAAGCATAAAAAATACTTATAAATTTTTTTATCAATGGTTCGAATCCTTTTTTCTCAATATGATAAACTAATTTAAATCTATAACTCTATGTTTATAGGTTTGGGTAGGAATATAATTTGATTTAAGAATTAGGGAAGATTAATGTATACATTATATTAATATAGTGAAAACTGTATATTATTTTAAAATGTATGATAATTAATTTCAACTACATGGATATTCTTCCATACAACTCTATCAGAATCCCTATAAAATAATCACTCCATTACTTCAGTCATTTGGTTGATTCAAACTAAATACAACTCACTCTATATTATTTTATTTGTATTATGTAGAAACCTATAAGCATACACTAACTTAACCAACCCAAAGTTATTAATAACCCTTGTTCACTCTTCATCCATCCTCACACCCCTCCATGAAATGGGAGGATAATAATATTGATGGAGATATGTGTAAAAACCAAAACAAGGTAATGAAACGAAGAAATACACATAAGTAGTATGATTACTACTTATTACCATATCCATTAAAAAAAATTAAACAGATTAAATAGGGATTAATTAATGAAAATAATTTTTTAATGACTTTCTAAGGTCAAAGATACTCCTTCTCTTTTCCATAAGACTCTGAGATCACCATCTATAGAGTTAAAAACAACATCCAAATAAAAAAAATACCCGACCCCTATTATTGTTGGGTTCATCCCTTTTTATAGAGATAACTAGAATGTCGTCTATTGAAAAATTAATTTTATATATTTTCAATATAAGAGTTTGTGGATATCATATTTAAATTTTTAGCACTTGAGATTATTCCTCATATCATGTTCCAACTCTTACAATCATCTAGTGAATCTCATAATAGCATTGATGAGCTCTTCATGGTAATCTCAACACACATTTTCCGGAATTGGATAAACAATATATGGATATAGTTTCTATTTGTGTAAATAATATACAAGGAATGAATGTGTACTCAGATTCTTATCAATAGTCTGTGTGAAGTGTTTTGATCATTCATGATAGTAAAAGAGTTATTTCAAGGATCAATTCCTGATTATTCAAAAAATTCAATGTAATTTTTTCCTTAGAAAATATAAGGTTGTAGTTTAGGGATGATTTGGTTTATTGTTATGTTGTATCCTTTTACTCTAAAAAGCAATAGAAATTACCATTTAATCTGATATAAAAATTTTCATTCAGTGATTTCACCCTACCCCTTAAGAAATTTCCAGAATCATACATTGCTGGATAGAAATTGAAATAGTCTTATATACTTTGTTCATTTAGTCACTTCCACATAAAATGAAAATAACTTCAGATGTATCTTAGGAACTATATGATTCATATGATTCCTTGTGTTCAATATATTTTATAGAAACCCATAAATTATATAGCTATTAATTCATTATTTATAAAATAATTTTTCAAAAATACATGACAAGGATAGAGAGGTCTAGTTTATTTAGATGATTAGACACATAAATACATCACCAAAAATGTACAAACATCATCATTATTTGAAACACGATGTAAATAAAAAATGAGATACAAGAGTAATAAAGTGATACATTAAAGAGAATGATCATTGGAATAGAAACATGGAATACGACGATTAAGTTAAATGGTCATAAAATCATGGAATATGTGGAAAAAACTAAGACATGAAATAATAAACATAAGTCAAGGGCCACACCAAATACCATCATCATAATATGGACAAGGTTATATGGTGAATTAGGTTCACCCCTTAATACCATATGAAGGTCCTAGAACTGTGTAGACTGCTAAGAAGGGTGGGTAAATCAGTGGTGATATTTTATAATATGTTTTATCCTACAATTATTCTATACTACGTTTTGGAGTTTCAATCATATCATATTTATAACTCAATCTCCCACTTATAAAAAAAATTAAATAATTCCATGTATAGTGTTTTTACGAGGTTCAGTCTCAATATTGGCATGTGGTCCATACTGTGTGGACTCTCATTTATCCAGGGATATCTATTATATAATTAAAATGAAAAAAAAGGAATCAACAGCCATTTAGATCCATAAATTACTTCACTATAAATATTATTAGTTACTACAAGTTTAAAATATTTCATCTTCTTCAGAGAAAAAAAATCTTTTAAAACCCTATCAATGTGAACTATGTCTAGTATTTATCATTTTAGTGCCTTCCAATTTATAAATATTCTTTAGTATTTTTCTTTATGAGATACCTCTTTCTTCAGTACCTATATACCATATTTTTATTCATCAGATCCACTTCATTCAGGAGACTATCAAACTAGCCTCCGAACCTTTTTTAAGCGTCTTCTAAAAATTGTTCCATCAAGAAGTATCTCTCAAATGATCAGAAATCTCTATGTGAATAAAAGAACCTCACAATTATCCTAAACCCATTTTATACTAAATTTTATTCCAAAAATCAAGGAATAAGTGAGTTATATAAATGTTATTTTCCAACATAACTCAAATTTCATATGGATTCCTTGAAATCCTCAGATAATTTTGATTCCAAAAACATTATAAGAACATCCCCAAATTGCAGCATCAACGATATCTACCAAACATACTCATATAATTTATTGATTTATTATTATTCATATTTCAACTAAAAATGAACACAATGAATGACTTTATAATATTTTAATAAGATTCTCAAATATTTTTCCAATTCTTATCTATAAAAATTATTTTATTTAGAATTTATATAATTATAAGTTCATTGTATAAAATCCTCTAATTGGTAATGTTTATTTACATCTTCTTGTTTTAGATCTTCATTGATTGGTATTTCTTTATCTATATCAACTATGTCTATAATACTATGTCTAATGGACTCAAGATTACATGTCAATTAATAATAATATTTCTCAAAATTGTGATCGTAATATCTCTCTATTCGATTAACTGCATCAGTTTCCTATATCCGGTTCTTTTGTTCCTAATGACCTCTTGAAATTATTCCTAGGGGAATTACAAAACTTTACTCTATTTAGGGAACCATTGTTTGGAGATCATATGCTTTCTCAATTTAGTAGACTTCATATTTTTATCCATATGGTTCTCATCCATCTAATGATCTTTTGAAAGTATTTCTGGTTTTTTGATTTAAATCTCTTCTACTAGAGTTACAATGTCTTTTCCCGATCATTCTATGTTTGGTCATAATATTTGAGATAAAACATTGTATAGTTGTATACATAATGCTTCATAACTTGGATCTTTTTGCATTCACTCTATATTTGGAAACATTAGGAGTGAACTCTACTTGAACCATGATAACTCATAGTAATCATGATTTTAGAAACAC
Source organism: Viscum album (assembly GCA_963277665.1). Taxonomy (NCBI): domain Eukaryota; kingdom Viridiplantae; phylum Streptophyta; class Magnoliopsida; order Santalales; family Viscaceae; genus Viscum; species Viscum album. The sequence continues at coordinate 1,345,736,111 of OY728123.1, forward strand.
TGATGATTATAAAATCATTTTATTACATTTTATGAGAATCCACCAAAACCAATAATAATAAGAATGAAATCAATTTCACTTGACACATAAAAACATTCATAGACAAAATATTAATAATAGAAACAAAAATAATAATAATATCATCCCAATGGATCTTCTATCTCCCCCCATTTATATTTATTGGAAAAATTATCAAAAAATATTTTATGAAGTTCTATTAAACCATAAAATTTTATGTAAATAAGATTCAAGACACAACACAACAAGGTTTAGAAATTTTTAAAAAAAAACTCATCCCTTGATAAAAAGAATTTTTTTCAAGATATTGATGAACTCCCCTTCAATCATTTAAAAATCCAAAATTTCATCATCTATGCCTTTTATTCCACCTTTATAGGATAACACAAACTTCATATTCACAAAAGATATAGTACACAATGTTGTACATATTCTCTCCCTTTTACAAAAAAATCAATGTAAAATGAAGTTAAAATAAATAATTATCTTATGTTATTATTAGTGTCTATACAAGTAGTTTTAAACTCAATTACTAATATTATTCCATTCTAAATTATTTATAAATGTACTGATTAATTAAAACTCTTGTAAAAACATACTACTTAATCATATGATATTTAATTTTAATGTTTTTAGATCTAATGTGTTACAAATGAATATTATAGTGCTCAATGGAACTATGGTCATAAAAATAATATTAAATTTTTTTACAACATTCAACCTAATATATATCTAACAAAATATCATCCAAATCATTTTTTATGTCCCTCTGTGGTGGAAGTATATTCTTCCTCCACATTACTCAACATAAAAGAACTAGTTTTTTCTATTTCATCTTACACAACATTCCGCCAAAAAGAATATTCCTTTGGTTGTTGATTTTTTAACACTGAATAATGGAGGCCAAGCAACGTTAGTTAATAAAAAATGATCAACTCATCAGTATGTATATTCATCATTCCATTATTCTATGTTTATTTATCATTCCTAATTATTATTTTTGCCTCTATAATGTGGGATTCATTCAAATCAATCTAATATTTTGCTTAAAATGTTAGAACATATGCAATATCTGGTCATGAAGATGTAATATATAGTAAACCTCTAATCAAATTCTAAAATTACATATGATTTACAATTTGGATAACTTTATATTTACTCATATTCAAACAAACCTAAATTAGTATAGAAACTTCCTCTAAATCTTGATAAAATTTCTGTTTTTAATAATTCATCGACAAAATTTTATTATAATAGGATGATGTAACTTCCATTTTTATGAAATTGTAATCCCAGAAAGAAATTCAGAATTTTATGCATTAACATCTTAATTTTTATCTTCATCTTCTCAGTATGTTATTCAAATTAGTTATCCTTATCCTTAGAAATTGTTACATCATATGTAAAAAATGGATTTTAAGGTTCCTATACTCATCTATTTTAAGTATAGTTTCTATTTTATTTTATATTAGAAAAGACCGATTGTTTTAAGAAACTATTCACTTTTGAATACCATAAACGAGGGTCTCGTTTAACTCTATATAAATATTTCTTCTATTTACACAAAATAGTTTTATCATTATAATGTTTGAACCCATTAGGTTACTCAGTATAAAATTCTTCTTTAATTTATCTATTCTGGAATGATGACTTAACAACCATCTAATATACTTAGAAATTTTTATGAATAGAGATAAGAAAAAACATTATGACAGTTTAATGTATTTCAATAGGGGAAAGAGTTTCTTCAAAATCAATTACTTCTACTTGTGAAAATCCTTTATCAAATAATTGTTCCTTACTCCTTGAAATTTCTCCCTATTTATTGATATTATTTCTATACCCAAATTTTTGGCAATAAAATTATTTATTTTTGGTTAAGGAACAATATCCCCATTATAATTTTTCTAAAAATGATCCAACTACTAGTTCATCAAATATATCCACTCTATGTATTCAACTATTTCAAAAACATGTTCTGGTTCCACCTTTGAGATAAGGGATTTATAACTATGAAATCTGAATTTACTTATATTTTGAAAATATATTCATTATTTATAATTATATTGTTTGATTTAACAAGTTTATGAAGATCCCAAAACATTTATATTTTTATTTAGGTCTTACTCTACTCATCATTGAACTGATCGGGATGAACCTGTACTAGTTTAGGATGGAATTTATCTTCATTTCCTTATCATATCTTGAATTTATCATTATACCTTCTATTAAATCATTCATATAATCTTTAAAAATTATATTAAGGTGGTATGGTTTTCGATGACATTTACATCAATGTAGTTGACCAAATTACTAATTCAATTATTCTTAAACTTATAGCTTTCTCAAATGGATAAATATCCAATAAAAAACCCATCTTCATCTATTTTATAAAACATTATTAATTATATATATGTTATCATTATTAATAAATTACTCTAAAACCCCTTAATTTATTTCACCATAGGATTTTTTAAGACTACCACTCATGGTGACTGATTTTTTTCTAAACAAATAAAACATCTGTTTAGAATATGTGTAGTCGTATAGATATATTCTCTAAAGATAAATTTTAAATTCTTATATTCATTACGAATTTTTCTTCCCATATCAACTTGAATTTTGTTTTTCATTTAGGTGAGTATATTTTTTGTAAAACATAGGAAGAACTATAGTGGTGTTTAATTCAATATTTCATCACATGGAACTCAAAATGGTAACTTGTGAACTCTATTCTATTTTCTACTCTAAAATTAAATATATATACACCTAGCGCATTCTTATAATTCTTTTAGAAACATCTGAAAAAATATATAGCCTTTGATTTATGTTTCATAAACTTTACAGTGGATATCAGAGTGAAATAATCATTTAATTTAATAAGGTACAAATAAAATTTTATTGAATGATGTCTCATCAACCCACATAGGTCAAAATGTATGGTCTTAAGAGGTCTGGTGAACTGTATTTCTACATTCTTATGACTTATGTTAATTATCATTCATCAATTTAATGTCATGTAAATAACATAATAATTCCTCTTTAGTAGTGATAATCTATTTTTGATATCTTCATTTGAAATTATTCTCATTGTTTTCGAGAAAAGATGGGAAAAATATCCATTCCAATAAAAAAATTTCATCCTCAATACACAAATATTAATAATAATGAGGATATTTAATCCTGAGTAGACAATAACTCGTTCTTTCCCCTTAGTAATAAATTCTTTTAACTATAAATCATCAAATGATACATGAGTCTTTTCTAATGAAACCCTTTTACCCATCACTATGGTTTTTTCCAAGATCACGTATGTTTAATTTCAGCCTGCAACAAATAATAATTCCCATGACTTTAACTTTTGATCTTTATTTTCTTCCATTGTTTCTCTGATTAGTTCTTGTCTACTCCAAGTGAGAGACATGTTGTACTACTAATTATAAAAATTGTGATGAAATATCCCAAAAAACCAAAAAATATATATTAAACCAAGATCTTCTATAGAATTTGGGGTTTTCTATGAGATAATTTTGTTGAGATTTAGTATACGTTATAGTACATAATTATCCTTAGAATCAGGAATCATTATTTCGGATTTTATATTAACTTATATTGATTTGATGTATTTTTTTAATGATTTCAAAACACATGTTCTCCAATTTATTATTCATAAAAATTATTTGTCAGTATAATCAGATGAAATTTTATGTTTATAGGATGTAGATTTCACCACATTTTTTGGATTACTTTTTCCAACAGCTTATGATGTTTTAGCCATTACCTCTAAATATCTATTAGATTATAATCTATTTTCAACAAGGTATTTTCAAAATTATTATATCTATATTGTGTATTTAAAAGAACGTATTCATTAAAATTTAGTCTCTCATCAAAAATCATTTACCATTTTCCCTAATTATTCCAAATTGAGCATTACAGTTTTAATTGTTTTTATATCCACAAATTAATTTTTAACAAATTATTGTATTCCTTCATTTTTATTTTCGTATTAATTTTTAGAACACAAGATTCCATTTTGAGTTATTTATTTTCCTCATGAAATTCCTAGTGTTTAGATTTGAACAAATGTTCTATTTATGTTTTTTAACATTTATCTTATTCAATGTTTTAAATATCTTACTTTCTTTAAATGTGATCCATTATTGTACTAATATTCTCTAAAACTTCATCTTCTGGTAAAATATTTTAACTAGAGTCATTTTTTCCCTTTTACTCAACATAATCCTTTAGTTCATTTGGGTTAATTATTGTTTTTTACTTTTTGTGGATTTCATATATTACAAAGAAGTTATGCTCCATTTCTTCCTCTAAGTATTTTCTTTGTAATCATCATTACTAAATTCTACATCTTTATTATTTTGAAATATTATAGTAAAATTTATGATTCCCCCACACTTAAAACATTTATGTGCTAGTTTTACTATGTACTTGCCTCTTAATTTTCAGTAGTTACTATAGATAATCATCTTTTTCTCTTTAGAATCATCTTCCTTACCTTCCAATTCAATGTGACCAATTAACTAATTTTTAGGTTCCTAGATTTTTGGATTCCTTATAACTTCAAATTTAATCTCCGGCTTAATATTCTTTTTGAATGTTGGGAATTTCCACATTTCATATTCCAAAGGAATGTTATGTAATTTATCAAGGGAAATTTATAGTTATCTTCTAATATATATTATATATAGATAAAAACTTTATAGAGAGTTCCTTGTTAAATTTTTATCCTTTTTTGAATCTTTCCTGACATATTCAAATCCTATGATGTTACTGGTAATATTATTTACTCATATCAAGTAGTCATTAATAGTTTTGTCTTCCTCTATCTTTATATATTTTCACTTTATTCCCCCTAACTGATTTATTTATTCTATTACTTTTAAATATCCCTTGAATTGGATTTGTAGATTTACAAAGTTTCAATCTATATGTTAATACCCATCACATTTATGTAATAATTTTCAGATAAGGACCTATGAAAAACATTCCTATAATTTCCAAAAACATAGAGATTTCACATGTCCATAAATAAAATAGGATCATTTTTAGCCATGGGTGGTAACCCTACTATAGCTTCAATAATCACATCTTGAAGATGAGATAGAAAATATTTTATCATTTATTTTCCATCAACAATAATTTTTATTGTCAAATGTAATATTACCTATGTTAATGATTGAGTTGGGAATATCTATTATAATGAATATAGGGATATTATAAAAAAATTATAATGGAAAAAAACCCAACTTCAATTTTATTGGGTTTTAATCATATTTTACCATATGATGTAATTGAATGTGATGTTGTAAATAAGTTTTATACATAAGTTGACAATTACAGATGTTATATATATATGGGAGATTTTTTTCACATCGGTTACAAAAAAACTACATTAAAAATTATATATAACATCATTTTTTTTAAAATACCGACAATATAGATAGGTTTTTTTGTTGTGTTTTTCATAAGATACATGAAAAATTCTATAATAAATGGTGTTATTTAATGTTTTTAAAGCAAATTTTATAAGTAGACTAAAAAATTATCTATTGGAGGTAGTTTTCTACATCGGGTATAATATTACAAATATAGAAAAAATAATTATATAATTTTTTTCGAAAATTTGATATGAGAAATATATTCTCAAAAGAGTTTTTCAAAAAATCATTGAAATAGTCCATAAATACCAAATTTTATAAGTTGGTTTCCATACCATTTATATAAAATCTAAGGTAGAAAAGAATTTAAAACATCGTTTTTTCTAAAAACCTGACATGATAAATATTTTTTTAAATATTTCATGTCAGTTTTGATACAAAAGATTTGAAAAAAATAAATTCTAATAAAAATCAATAAATTATTCATTCCCAGTTGTACAGAAGCATTTAGAAATTGAAAAAGATATTATCACAATCATGTAATATTTTAAATTTGAACACTATGATGTATATTAAAAATAATCTAAGACCCAATCAGACCAATGAAATAATTCAACCATTCACATTGTAAGGGACTTATCTCTACATCAATATACGAAAAAGAGACATAAAAAAATCTAAAAATTAAAATCAAAGCATTTAACATGTATTCCAAATTTAAAAAATGAAGATAAAATGAAATTATTTATAAAAAAATAAATCCATATTGAATTTTGCAAGTGTCTGAGTTGAAATTATTTAATACATAAATCATAGAACATAATATCCACATTACATTACTCCTTATTAATTATAATTATTTTTATAACAAAATTAAAAATTATAAATTAAAATTCTAGTACTTACAACAAAAAAAAATAGGAAAAGTAAATAAAAAGTGACATTTTATTTTACATATTTGATATTTTGAGGAATCAATCATGTTTTATCTATAAAATATTCTCATTCTTTATTTGGAATATATATATATAATATATATTTAAATTTTATTATAATATTTTCAAGTATTCAGATATTCAAACATATGAATTCAATATATTCGAAAAATTTTCTCACAGATCACCATGGGTAGAGTATAGCCTGAAAAATGTCTTCTCTCCTAGAAAAAACACCCAACCCCTAATGGTGACTAATATATTAAAATGTATACTAGGAGTTTTTATTTGGTTAAGAGATATAACACTTTATGAGATATATGTTTCATAATCTTATAGAAAAGGAAGTGTCCAATACTGAATAGTTTCATTCTTTTTAAATATTCTAGAAATATTAATCATTTTTTACATAAGTAATAATAATTTCTATTGGTAGAAACCTTTGGGTCCATAAATTCATATACTAATGTTGTATCATGTTGCATAGAATTTGAATAAAGATATCAATAATAGAAGAAAAATAGAAATAATGGTATAATAAATAAAAAGAACTAAAAGATATATGAAAATTAAATTACGTGTAAAATATATACATCATGTTGATTCCCAAATAATCTCTATTTACAAGATACTAAATATTTTTTTTAAATTATTATAGTCATTTCTTTCAAAAAAAAGTTATATTAGATTGGAGATTCATAAACATACAACAAAAAAATTGAATATGTTGATAATCAATCATGTACCAATGAATTTGTATTTGATGTCATCACAATATGTATTATTTTTTTCTATATAGTATATCATTACCTTTAATGTATTCCTTAAAAACTATAAATATGTAAAAATTAAAATGTTAAAACAAATTCTTCAATAGTCTAAAATTAAGTATATAATTTACACATTCCTCTATAGTAATTTGGCAAGCATGTCTAGATTCCCAAACTAAAAAATATACGGTACTTTTACCAACTATACAGACCACATCCATAAAATTTGTTTTCTTGATTATTTATCTGTAATACCATTTATATTGACCATAAGATCTTATATCGTTGTTTTTTATGATAAATAGTTTCACCAATATAATATATAATATCATATGAAACAATATGGTGTTGGGGATCATCAAGGTATAATATAGAAAAATTGAAATCTATGGATAAGGAGGTGTATTAGTTTTATAAGTAGTATGAGGTGGAGGAGTAAGATTAGTACATAGAGGTGGAGGAGTGGGATTAGTGGCCTAAAACTATCCTTCCATATCTCGAAACAATGAATCTACCAAAGCTCTGATCTCATCCTCCATCATCCCACCCATATACATAAATATTAGCTTCTGAATATATTAGTTTTCCTATATAAACATCCTCCACTAAATAAATTTTGTAATGAATAAAACCTTTTTTGGCTGATACACCCACTCTGAATCTAGGTACAGGACCAGAGTGTTCAACATTTCCTAATATAGTTGCTAAAATATCATTCCGACACACATCCATGAAGGTCCTATGGGTTATAAAACACTCGAGGGAATATTTTTTATAATGTTGGAAAATATCAGTAGGGAATAATAATATATAACTATTTTATTTAACATAAAGAACATAAATAAAGAAAATTACTTCTTATAATCCAATTAGCCGTAATCCTTGAATATCTGTAAGATATTTATCTGTTTTATCTCATTCGACCCCTCTTCTATTTGTTATTTCTAGTTGGGGTAAGGAGTGTCAACCAATACTGATCATGAAGAACCATATATATTTTTTTAAAATTAAAAACTCTCATTTTATCTTCCAATAATGTATACCATCTATGAGATAAAGTATGAGGGTATTAAATTTTCACTAGATCTCTAAATAAATTTTCCTTATTTTCTAAAAAATAAAAATTAATATATCTGTTAAATGATCATTAATATAAGAACCACTAAAATCTAATATGGTAGATAAAAAAACGATTCTTGTCATATACATTCCACAAACATTTTATTGTTAACTTTATCAAGAAATCTATATATATCACATGGAATTTGATATTGTCTATCCCCAAAAATGAATTCTATTTTGAGGGTTCATTTAAAATTCTTCCTTATCCCAGCATCCAAAGAATTTATTCCTGACTCATATTGTATCAAGCATATTATATATCCTCTGATAAGAAATTGAAAACCTATATTAGTTAAATAATTTCTTGATAAGATAAATAATAAAAAATTATCTTACCAATATTTTCTCCCATAAATGAGTAATATTAACATTGTCAATAGTTCAACAATCATAAATCAAAATACTAATTTTTTTAAGCATGAACAACAATAAAAGAATTTAATTTATTTTCATTTGGACTATTGAGAATATCATAATCATGAAAATCAACTTATATCCTTTGGTGCTGGAAATGGGAAGCTTCTAATTTTGGTAAAAATATAAAATTGTGTTTACCAATCCTTGATCTATTGTTAACATATAGAAGTATGTGGATCAACTATAGAAGGATAGGGACGCACCTCAATAATATTTTATATATGATCCTCTCCAAATGTATATGTATGGTCCTCCCCAAAATTATGTGATGGAACAAATTTTTTATCTTCTATTTCCTACTAATCAATGTAACTATCAAATAGAACACAAATATTCAAATCCTATTATTACATATAAATGTAAATAACAAATTAAAAATGTACAGACAAAAAAAATAAACTAAAAACAGTTTCATTCATATTTTTTGAAATAGTTAACTAAAATTATCTCAACATCGATGAAATATAAAATTATGTAAATGAGTAAAAACAATTACAAATATTGTTTTTTTATAAGAAAAAAATAGTACAAAAATAACAAAATCCAATTACTTGATATAAAAGTATATAAAAGGTTAAAAATGATACAACAAAAAGTAAACTAAACCTAACATATTGTAATTCATATTTTTTAAAAGTATTTATCTAAAATTCATAAATCATTAATGAAAGTTCAATTTACATAAACAAATAAATAAAATACCAAAAATGGTGTGTGAATAAATAATGTTAGTAAAAAAATATAAAAATCAAGTTACTATAAATAAAAGTAAATATTAAAAAAATTATCAAATAAAAAATAAACTAAACTTAACACATTTTGATTATTATATATTAAAATAGTGAACTAATAATATAAAAAACATTAATGAGATATGAAATGACATAAAGGATTTAATATTAATCCAAAAATGGTCTATAAATAATAAAAATTATCCAACATATTGCACCTGTTTTTACACCAAAATGTATATTTATCTAATATACTCTATGATACATTTTTTATTTTTATTAGAAATATTATAAAAAATTATATGTTTTTACATAAATAAACAAATACATAATTTATGTTAGTGTAAATGTGGTAAACTAAAAAAAATTTATTTAAAAATTTTTAACATTTTTTCTTTAATATCCTTTTTAAAAAATAAAATCATATTAACATATGAAAAATTTTATGAAATTTTAAAATGAAAAAACTAAATAAATATATATTAACTGTAATATTTAAATATTAATAAATTATTTCTTCAAAAATTATTTCCTCATGACCATTTTTTATGGATCCAAACATGTCTATACAGTGATCATCAATATTATCTCTTAATCTTTCCATGGAAGTTGAAATATCTCACAAGTTAGTAAATTAATCAAGTTTATCATCACCAACATACATTATTTCATCTTATAAAATTGTTGAACACCGCATGTTGGATGGACTAGAACCATAGAATATTTTTCATGTATTTCTTTGATAAAATGAATAGTTAATCTATTCAAATTAACTTGTGTAATAGCGAATTCATCATGTCCAGAACTATTTCATTAATAAACCATAGAAATTAAACACTTGAACTCTAAATTTAATGAAATAAAACACACATATTTATTCGATGAATATATAATATGAACCTGATGCAGATTTTGGGGTTTTACCTTTAATACTCATAAAATATATTGCTTCAGAAAATACCAAAAACACTACTATTCTGAGATACACTCATTTTATCCAGATATTTTGTATGAAATTCATATACATTAATGTCATACACATAAAATGTTATCGAATCTATACAATGAACACCCACTAACCATAACAACGTTTTTTATACATCTGAATTACAATGTACAATCTCTTTAATCTAGCGAAAAAGGTTTTTTTCTACTCATTCATAATTGAAATAACTTTTTTCATAGATACTATCATTTTGACACATTAATATAAAATGTTACATAAGATATAGAATCATCCTTGATATTAAGTATGTATAAATATACCGTCTTTTTCCTTCCATCTTTCAATGTTTTAACTTTCAAGCTATGGATTCACTTTCCGCAACAATTGACTCATTCACGGAGAGATGTTGGAAAACACATGTGCTCCATTGAAGAAAAACAGTTTTTGAAAAAATCCATAACCTACTTAAAATATATATTCTCAACAAGGTATATATTAGGTAGATAGGTATTGTTATAATATACATTCATTATTTTCATATATATTTCCAAAATTTATATCCAAATAAAATATAGAGGTCCATAAATAATTTTTTAAATCCTCAAATGTACAATTAGATACACCATGATATCAGAAAAAAAAGATTGCGGAAAATAAATTTATAGTTGAAAAAGTATAAAATCCACACAATTATCTAAATTGATTAATGAATTAAAATTGGAAATTTGTTACAAATTGAATTGAATAATTAAAACACCTTCAAGATAGTCATTCTCACATTGATAGAAAATATTCTATTCAATGAAACTGGTATAATTTTTTGTATCGTGATATAAAAATTATTAGATTTCATGCATGTCATCTTCTAATATTTTAGTAAAACAAAATTTGTTACATTTTAATAAAAACATTGAGACACTTTGTTACCATGATGACACTAAAAAAAATAATATTTTCGATCTTGAAAAATAAATGAAAAGAAGGGGTCATTTATGTTTTTCTTCAATTTGGAGTGGGAACTAACTCTTGATGTATTCTCATTGAGAGTAAGTACAATATTAAATTAAACCCATCTTTAGTATTAACATTAATATCTTTCAATGTTCCTATTAAACTATCACATATATTATTCTCCACATTAATGAAATCAATGTTATGTTTTACCTCTTGATATCTCTAATATAATAGCTTATAAAATATTAATCAATTCTTCAAAAATGTTTCTATCATTAATTTGTTTTTCTGAGTGGGACAATAATTTCTTTCACCATCTCAAAAATACTTCTTAGTGGAAAAATGTTTGGGGGAAATATCAAAATCTTTTGATCTATTGAATATATTTTTTAATTTTTTTAATATTTATAAATAGGAAAACCTATAATGACCTATTTATACTATTTTCTTCCATGTTCCAGTTGATAATAAAAAGTAGGTTGTTTATGAACTAAAAAGTCATTATTCCCTATAACACTATAGGAAGAAGAATTTCAATATGCCGGGAAGTCATTTATAGTTATCTTAATCATTACATGTATATAAAAATTGTTCCATTTTATAATAATAATACTCCCTAATACATTCTTTTGAAACAAGTTTCAAATCATTAATTAATAGTGATAAGAAAACAATAATATCATTTTTGGAATTTTTTTACGTGATCATTAATCTCCACATGAAATATTTTCAATTCATAATTTGTTTTGAAAATAATTCAAAATTTCTAAAAAAAGTATCCCTCAGACTATTTATTTTACTAAAGATTTAATGTGGATTCATTCAATCATTTCATATTCCTAGTATAGAATTTATAACATCATTTCTAAATATATGAAACAAAAGATTAATTTTTTCCACTATAGAAAATCATATAGATGACATAATTTTCAATCACATATATGCTCATATTAATTCCATCCAAACCATTTGGCATATTATGAGTATAAAAATTATCTTTTTAAATGAGTAAATATTAGCTGACAAAAGTTTCCTTAGAAATACTCTTTGTAACTAATAAATTCTCCAGAGATTTCTCATCTAACTTATACCATGATGACCCAAATTTTTGACACTCCGATATAAATTTGTATTCCTTCCAATATATTAAATGGTCATTCGAATGGGAATGTATTTTATTAAACCCCAACCCCATTATGTATAATATTTTCATCCCTATATAATGTGAATCTAGAAGACCATTTTCTTTAGAAAGTATTTCTTTCTACTTCTGTAGAATCTCATCAAAACTCTTGTCACCCAATTTTTTTTTCAACTTTTAGTTAATCACATATAAGACTTTTGAAACCCCCATAAATTCTGCATAACACAGATTTAATGGTTTTTTAATATCACTCTATAGATTCTCAGTTTTAAGTTCTCTCTCAATTTACTCTACTTAAATATCTAAAAATATTTTCTTCAATTGTCTAGACTTATCATCTTTAAAATAATTAACATCAATAGATCTGGATTTTTTCCTTATCACGGCATGCTATATCTAATGGCTATAACAGGGATTAAAAAATCACAAATTAAATGATCCAGGATCTCACTAGTTTTTAGTGTCTTTATATTTTAAAATTTTCTACAAATATAGAAAAATATGTCATTGTTTGGAAAATTTCATTTAGAAAATTCCAAAAATATCAACAAAACCTTCCGAATATTTATAACGTGTTCATAGTTCAGTAATCTAACATTGACTCATTGATTTCAATAAAAAATATCAACAATAAAAAAATTAGTTTTCTTATTTACTAATATGATTTCGAAATTAATTTTATATATAATTATAATAAAATATCAAGTATATTTCCATAAAATATATTCCACATATTTAATAAACAAAAATTTAACTTTGACAATTTTTAGTTATAATTATTTAATAAAAAATAAAATAAAATAATCTAAAAATTATATTCAGTAATAAAAAATAACAAATTTGTGAAAATAATAGGAACTACGAATTCAAATAGCGAAGATAGATCAACAAAAATAGAAAATTAAAACTACATATAAAAATGAAAATATGTTGTATTGAATTATTTTCAAAACAATAAAAACCCATTAAATTTATATTGTAACCTAAATGATTGAAAAGGTGACACAAATGGGAAGAAGGCTCTAGTGGTGGCTGATGATGGGTGACGATTAATGGTGGTGGTGGATGGAAACTTAAAGATAAATAGAAATCAATGGAAACTTATAACCGTAAAACATATTTAAATACTTTAGAAGGATACACCTATAGAAAGAAGGTGAAAGCGGTGGTAAATTATGGGTGACAATGTACAGGGATGGTGGATTCAAAATGAAAGACATTTGATGCCCCAGATTTATGAAGGAAGATATTTTATGGTAAAAGTTGAATAATGATAAATTTGATGCCACATATGAATGATAAAAGGGTTAGGGTTTTATTTTTGAGATAAATATAAAGGTTTTCATGTGAATGAATGAAATAAAAATTACTACTCTGAACCCCTGATTAAATTTATAATTTTTTTCACATTTGTTATTTGAGAAATGATGTGGAAAGTAATTATTTTCAGGTATGTTATTCCAAAACCATTTTGAAAATATCTCAATAATGTTTTTAAAATGATTTTTATTTAATAAATAACATAGTAACTAATTTTTTAACATCTATTTTTAATAATATCTTTGAAAAAATTAGTTGGATAAATCAATTTCATACTAGTGGAGTTTGTTTCTCTAATTATTATTTAATTTATTTACAATGTGAAAACATAAAATAGGAGGTGGTTGAATCAATAGGGATACTTTATAACTTCCTTTCTACTGAAATTAACCTATGTTACATTTTTGGGTTTTGAACCTCCAAATTTTATAACCCAACCTCACATGTATACAAAGAAAAGTAAATAATACCAGATATAGGTTTTTATAGCATTTAGACCCAATGTGGTTACCTATTCCTTCACATGTCATCTCACATAAATCCATGAATATCAACTATATAATTTATTTTAATACAAATGATCTCAATATTGTGAAGATCCTTTTGTATACCAACAAAAAATATTACCAGTTTCCACCAATTATACAAATTTCAACCCCGTCCAAGATAAAAAAAAATTGGATATTGAAAATTGATTAGTATGAACTCTTCCTGTAATTTATATATTTTGAGCATATTTTTCAGAATATCTTCCTTCCAATTTGTCTTCATATGATACCTCTTCAAATAACACCTAGTTTTTTTATACCTCTTCATATGATACCTCATCTTCATTTACCTCTTCGTCTAGTAACTCTGCATCTGATATACCTTCCTAAATAACATTCTAAATCACTACTGAATCAACCTTTTCATAATTAATTGAAATAGCATATTTGGTTATATCATGTATCAATAATTTTAATGACCATATCCAAAAATATAATTTAGATAATTTACCATGAAGAATATGTAACACCGTTGAATTTTATGATGATATTTTCTTTAAATACATTTAATTTCTTTGATATCATTCTTTAGACACAACACTATGTTTCAAAGAACAAAAATTCAAATATTGTTGTAAATAAGACATATTCATTACATTTGATTCCATGAAAATATATTTATATAATATGAAAGAAAATTATAATGGTTTTCATACTATAAATGTATTGATTTAAGCAACATGAATAAGAAAAATGTTTAAGTAACGTTATTTAATGATAAAAATAACCAGTTTTTATAAATATTATATATTTTTATATAAATGAGATATATCAATAACTACTAAAAATTAATACTAATTAAATATAACAATAATTTATTTCATTAAAATAATAATCAATCATATATAGTTTATCAATTGATTATAAATGAATATAAAACCATTTGAAGGTAAAATAAGATATTTTTCAGAAATTGTTCTTCATGAATAATGTGTATTTTTTAAAATTTTAATAATTTTTAATTGATGAATTATATTGAATAAATTTACATATTATATAATTAATAAAATATTTTAACATTCATATAATTATTTTTAATATTTATGGTTTAAGAATAAAATAAAATTTATACTCAAAATTAATTTCTCTAAAAAATAGTTTTCCACTGTGTTTTATTCATTTAAATTAAAATTGTTTTATTCCAAATTAGTTAATTTAATCTTGAAGAATATATTTTTTATTTTTTATTTTTATATTATTATTTGTAAATTAGATCACTTTTATTTTGGGTCATTACGAATAATAAACATGGAAAATATTTGTCACCTCAATATGGCTAAATTTTTTTAATCAAGTTTAAAACTCTAGGTTAGTTCATTAAAATATATCTAATACTAGTATTTATCATATATTATTTGTTTTTCCAAAAATATATATCTTTATTGATGTTATATTATGTATTTTAAACCATAATCTATAATTTGGAAGCCCATTCTTTACTTTTGGGAACATAAATGTTATTTTATTTAAATTAAAATTTATTTTTGTTTCCATGAATTTAATGGTAGTGTTGGAAGGCTATATTTATTTTTAAGATTCATAAAATAGTATAAAAACATTAATATTTTATTATTTTGAAAAAAATATCTTTTAAATCCTCTTCTTAAATTATTTTATGGATAAATAATTTTTACGCTTATATGAGGTATTTTCCAAAAAACATTTTTGTGTTATATTTATACCTATATTATATGTAATTATTTAAAAACATAGAATTTGAATATTATAAAATGAATTAAAACTTTTGATTCGTCAGGTCTAAATTTTTTAGAAGGCATATTTTTTTTCATATAGTTATGTTTTCATGGAAAAATGTAATGTTATCATTATTAAGGCTAAATGGGGTTTAGAGGGTATTTAAATAAGTGGCAAGGAATAAAATGTATAAAAATAATTTATAAAAGAGATTGTTTTTTTTTTGACCCTATGAAATCTTATCTATGAATATTGGCTTTATTGGTTCTAGTGGACCATGAAAAATACCTTACAATAATTTAAACTTTTGTATAATTATAGGAGTGTCACTCCCCTCACTTATAAAAGTGTAACACATATCTCCTCATCTTCACGCCTCATGATCCTATTAGAATAACCAAACCCTATATAAATTAAATATTATATTCATTTACCAAATCATAAAGATACATTTCTTTTCATAAGACCATACAAACATGTTTTTCAGTTTGAACCAAAGGAGTTCTCTACATGAAGTAGAGTTTTGAACCCATATTAAGAAAGGTGAGACTTGATGTAAGGGTTTCTCATCTCATTTTTTATTTAGTTTGTGAAATATTCAATTCATAAATTTTTTATTTCAAATATTGTATATAATATCCCTTTTATTGTCACGAACCGAATCTGGTCACCACCAAAACTGGCACCAAACCCAGCCCGTGACATGACCCGAAGGGCGTTCCCTATCCCCACGGGCTGGCACAAGTGCCCGGGTATCATTTATTTTTGTTTGGGAACGATTTACCCGAATATGAAGGCATAAAACATTAAAAACAATCAATAAACTGAATCTGAAAAATGTAAACCAAATGATGTTTACACAAAAACCAGAACTGAATACATATGTTTAAAGACACTAAAAGTGGTCTAAAAACAAATAAAGACAACATAATGAAATCCCATGGACTCCACACGACAAGGGGGTCATCACCCACAATCCTTCTCCGCAACTCCGCCCCAACGATGAGGACTAACACCCTGAACTGCCATCACCCATATCCTTCCCTTTACCTGAGTCAAGCATAACAAAGTCTACTTACACCCAAGGGGTGTAAGTAGGGTGTGAGCCTAAGCCCAATAGGATACCACCCAATGATTCCAAAGTGCATTCAATATAAGGTGAAGAAGCAAACATTTTTAATTTGTAAAGAAAAACGATGATGAAATTCCAAGAAATACAACTTTCATTTAAAAGAAATGTTTTCAAACTAGAATTTCCAGAATGTTAACATATCTAAATGGAAATGCTAGATACTGTAAAGTACTAAAAAAAACACCCAAATACATGGGTAAATACTAAAAATCCAGTGAGCAACAAACCAGGAACACCCCTAGGCACTAGGTTGTCTCGGGCCCTATGTACCTCGTACCTCAGTGTAAAGCATCCATAGTAAAATCCACTCTCGTGCACGAGCCACTAGTAGGGATCATACCCACAACATAGTGGTTTACAATCATCATCCACATAGTTTAGTTAGAGTTGTCGTTATCCAAATGCTAAGTGAAACAGGGACAACACCCATCCGGTCCACTAGCCGTACTAGTACAAATCCGCCCACCTAAGTACCCGGGCTTCCCCTTTTGTGCTCAAACAATTTCAGCATGCAACATAAATCCATTTTCAAATAAAACACAAATACTGGTCACACACAATCAATACAGTATCTATCACATTTTTATACCACTTAAAACACACAATAAAACACTTTGATTTGTAATAAAACAATTCTTCAAAATCACGTAGTGTCTTGCACAAAAAAAACACCTTGAGAACACCAATTGCACACTATGGGCACATTTTTGAATTACCAAAACATAAATGGAATCCCAATAAATTTAAATTAAAACAACAAATCATTTTCTGGGAAGCCTCATATGGTTCAAGAAGTGACATCATTGTAAAACCTCCATTTTTACACAACACGGCTCTTAGAAATTCATGTGTTTCACAGACACCATTAAAACCAACTTTCACAGCATCAAACACATGGGACAATCATCAAAACAGTATTTTCAATCCTATTACATTTCATTAAAATCAACTAATTACTTATAGGTCAGCCCACAATGAACCAATAAAATATTTGAATGAAAAACCCCCAATCTCACCAAAAATGGAACTTAAAATTCATTTGCATTATAAATGCAACTAAAACCAATTTTTACAGAAACATTCAAGTGAAATAAACATTAAGTTACCATTAAAACAGCAAGCTAATTCACAAAAATTGCACACACAATGGAATCACCTACCAAACCAAGGAAACCCTTGAATCTCCGTGTGAAAATCAAATCGCACCCCCGCCGCACCAAGAGACAACTAGATCAAACCTAAAACCACATAAATTGGCCAAGAAAGCCCAAAGTTAAACCCTAGGTTCGAAAACCTAGTTTCTGGACATTATTAAACTCAATTATAACCAAAGATACCCAAAGAACAATGAGTTAGACCCAAAGTAATTTTAAAGAGGAAAGGAAAGGGCTCATTTACTTGAAGTATCTTGAAGTAATCACTCCAAAACACCAGTAGATGAAATTTAAAAGATCAAAAATTTAGGATTCGTACGTACAAGATGTATTAGGTCATTTAGAAACTGGAATGGAGGAAAAATATTGAGAATTGAGAGAGTTATGAAAGAAAGACTTTACCTCTTCAAATCTGGGCGATTTGAGGAACCCTCTGAAGTTCGGCATCAAATCGCGATTTACCAGAGCTTCCAAGAGGTGGGAGAGGGAATGGTCGCGCGTCTGGGTTCATTGGGGTTGGGCTCCACTTGGAATCACCGAAAAATCCCAACAATTGAATAAGTTATAACAAAATCAAAATTTATTTTTAAAGCAGGAATTGGGCTTTCGGGCTGGCCCAACCCCTTAGATAAAAACCAAAATAAACCCTGGGTATGGATTTATAAGAGCTCCAAATTTAAATGGTGGTGTTAATAGGTCAGGGGAGGTCATTTGGGAAGTTGAATGGGTGAAAAATATTAAGAAATGAAAAAGTTATAAAAGAAACAAAATTGGTTTTTAAATCTGGAATTGGGCTCACGGTTTGGCCCAATTAATGAACACTCTCTCATTCCTCCATAAAAGATTGGGAACCCCCCCCAAAAAAAAGTATGAATGGAAATTAAATGAAATTTACCTTTAAAATAAGTCATGGGTGTGACAATTCTCCCCACCATAAAGCATTCCGCCCCCGGAATGCCACAACAACACCAGATGCAAAAGCAAAGCCCAAACGATAGACCAAGACAGACTTCCTTATCACGTTTTCACCCGCTTCAAAAAGGACGAACATCTCCAGTTGATCAAATGAAGGAAGATAATACTATCACCAACCAAAAAGTACCCCACTTATATAAAATTATGAAAAACACTAAAAACACATCCCAAAACAAAACACCTCAAATACTACAAGACCACGCTCAAGCAATCCACTTGAAACGAACAACGAACTCGAATAACGCTACCACAAAATTACATAAATAAAACCATTGGGTGTTCTCCAACCCCAAAATTACCCAACTAAATTTTTTTTGGATAGATATACTTGAACGATACTACCTCCTACCTAGAATACACCAGGGAGAAAACTGAGTCACTAGTACGGGGTGACCCAATCGGGACATCCCACCACCAGGGACAACTCAATTTTCTTAGATAGAATAAGGATAACAATTGGGGAAGGAACGAATGGTCTCCCCATCATAAGGGTTAAACTAAAATTATTCCTTTTCCAAGAGAACATACACAATACCCATGATGGGTCTCCCCACCATAATAATGAACACAACTTTCCTTAAGACAAAATCAAGACACTAACAGGGGGCCTCGGACGGAATTTCCAGCATTAGGGGTAGATTAATATCAGAATTATTCCAATAAAACTTAAATGAGTCCCATTGTGGGTATACCCCAAACAAAACCCAACCATATTAACTAAATATTATTGGATAACAACAACAAAAACAATAGAATTTTAAGGAGCTGGCATGGCTGCATAGTTGGTTCACACGGTTTGGGAAACCGCAAGTTAACTGTGCGGATCATTCTATCCAAAGAGGAAACTTCACACAGTTTCCTTGTCCAAGGATCATGGACGTGCGGAGACCATGCATTAGCTACTGTCTCTTATCACACGGTCCCCTGGGTTGGCACATGGTTACTTCTAACTACGTACAAACTATGCACTTCAACCTGCCTAACCCAAATTTTAATCTTTTCTCCAAAAACACAAGGGACCCCAAAGGGGAAAAAACAACTCAGGGTACGACATGGGAACAAGGTACTCACACCTCTTTCCACCAAATGTGAGAAATTGGAATAAGACGACGACACCAGAGGTTTAAACTATTCATATCTTTCATATTGAGGATATGACCTTGACCAAAAGTTTGAACGACTCTAGGATTTCCCCTAACTACGCGCCAGCTTCTCTCTGAGGCCTATGGCTGGAGCTCAATGCATTGAAGCATCTTCGGCCTCGAAGTTAGGATTTGGAAACCCCTAAACTGAACATCTTCTTCCAGTGCCAAAAACAATTATACTGTAATCTCATATGGTCTCATTGAGACATGACACACTTCAAACCCGCTTTTCCACAACCCATCATTTTACCAAAACAAGAACTTAGAGGATGCACACACATCGCCCATTTTTTTTTCTTCGGATGCTAAACAGCGGAATGAAAGGACATATAGAAACACATTCCTCTGGAACATAGGATTTATAATTCCTTATAGGTAGACACACATCCAACAAAAAAAATAGTGACTCTCATAAGATTTCACAATCTTCACCCTTATAGTCAAATGAACACATGACATCGCAAGGAATCACCGAACATAACCATTATGGATAAAAGAAAACAAAAAGAGAGGGACCTTGTACTAAGTCCAAAATAGCACATGATTCCATCAAGTGTCCATAATAGCCACTCTTGGCCAGATCTTGCACACCGGTGGCCTAACATGAACTCTTGATTCAATGAGACTGACGAAAGACCCAGAGGCCCTTTAAGACATCATTCTACACTGACAACTCTGAACTTCATTGACCTTAGACAACTTAGGAAACATAAGAAACTAAGGTCTATTTAAACCTCCCACAAACACTCTCCCACTATAGGGGGATCTGCATAATTGAAAAAGAATAGGGGTAAACACAATCTCCAAACCTCAAGAATAATGTCCTTATGTTGATCAACTGGAGGATCATCCAACGGTGAATCACCATAGGCCAAACATGAATCATACATTAACACTTTATGGGGGCATACCCTGGCCTACAGGAAAACCCAATGACAAAACCAAACTGGTCATTTGGTCACAAAAGACCACAAACCTGAACCGAACACATGATGGGAGCCACCACATTGGCCTCCCAAACTTTTCCTCAAAAGAGACCACTGACCGACACTTCATTCCAACTTATCAATGTAACACCAAACCAAAACATCGTTCAAACAAGAGGGGTTATTGAACTCGAAACATCCCACAATAATAATCCTGAAAACACATAATCCATACCTCCCAACCATACATTATCAAAACACAACACTTTCCTTCAAAAAAAAATTATTTAAAAAAAACAGTGTTGGTGGGTTGCACATTTACCAATGGTATCTCATGAGCCTCACACATGCATGTTTACATTCCACACTAGGAACCCACCTCATATCCATCCATATTCCCAAATAAACCTATGCATGTGGTCACCCTTAAGAGCACCAATTACCAAAAATCAAACCTTTCCTCTTTTTAAAATAAAAACTTTAACCACAATTTTCCTTTCTCAAAAACACTAACCATAATATCAATACAAAATTTTTAAATCTCACAAAACAATTTAGAAAAGAATGAATAATTAAATAAAAGCACATATTCATGCCTTTCACAATTGTTTCAAAACATTTCAACCCATTTCAAAACAATTCTAATTTCATGAAAAACACCATTTCATAAATCTCCATTTAATTAAGAACTCAACTCTTCTCATTTCAAGACAAGGTTCTAAAAGTTCCAAAACACTTTTCAAAACCCCAATTAACATATTTTCAAAACCCCAATTAACATAGTTCATACCTTCAAAAGAGGTAAAAACATATAATTTAACCTTTTGAAATAATTCTAAAATTTCATTTATAGACATTAAAAAAAACCATTTTCACTTTACTAGAAAATAACTTCACAAAAATTCACAGTCCTTAATGTGAAGTCATTTTTTTTTCTTAAAATAAATGTTTCCAAGATTCCAAAACAAAGAGACACAAGACAATGTGAGAGGAAACTAGTTTCGGTGGGTGACTTGGACATATGGTTGGCAGCCATATTCCAACCACTTCTCCGTCACAGAGAGTATTCTAGGGAAATATCCACGGCTCCACATGGCTTGCCAGGCCCTGCGAGCTCACTGAGATTATTCGCCCAACTCTCTTTTCATTTCCCATAGTCATCATTAAACCAAGAAAACCAAATGAATCAGATAAATCCATAAATCCCCTAGGGACTTGAATCTCGTCCTGAGGTGTGCTGGCCAGGCACACTACCCATGACTGAAATTTCAAGTCCCGACAATCCTAGCTCCAGACTATCCTGACTCTTCCCCAAATAACATGACCCAAGGAGTGAACCTCCTCTGATACCATTTTGTCACGAACCGAATCTGGTCACCACCAAAACTGGCACCAAACCCAGCCCGTGACATGACCCGAAGGGCGTTCCCTATCCCCACGGGCTGGCACAAGTGCCCGGGTATCATTTATTTTTGTTTGGGAACGATTTACCCGAATATGAAGGCATAAAACATTAAAAACAATCAATAAACTGAATCTGAAAAATGTAAACCAAATGATGTTTACACAAAAACCAGAACTGAATACATATGTTTAAAGACACTAAAAGTGGTCTACAAACAAATAAAGACAACATAATGAAATCCCATGGACTCCACACGACAAGGGGGTCATCACCCACAATCCTTCTCCGCAACTCCGCCCCAACGATGAGGACTAACACCCTGAACTGCCATCACCCATATCCTTCCCTTTACCTGAGTCAAGCATAACAAAGTCTACTTACACCCAAGGGGTGTAAGTAGGGTGTGAGCCTAAGCCCAATAGGATACCACCCAATGATTCCAAAGTGCATTCAATATAAGGTGAAGAAGCAAACATTTTTAATTTGTAAAGAAAAACGATGATGAAATTCCAAGAAATACAACTTTCATTTAAAAGAAAAGTTTTCAAACTAGAATTTCCAGAATGTTAACATATCTAAATGGAAATGATAGATACTGTAAAGTACTAAAAAAAACACCCAAATACATGGGTAAATACTAAAAATCCAGTGAGCAACAAACCAGGAACACCCCTAGGCACTAGGTTGTCTCGGGCCCTATGTACCTCGTACCTCGGTGTAAAGCATCCATAGTAAAATCCACTCTCGTGCACGAGCCACTAGTAGGGATCATACCCACAACATAGTGGTTTACAATCATCATCCACATAGTTTAGTTAGAGTTGTCGTTATCCAAATGCTAAGTGAAACAGGGACAACACCCATCTGGTCCACTAGCCGTACTAGTACAAATCCGCCCACCTAAGTACCCGGGCTTCCCCTTTTGTGCTCAAACAATTTCAGCATGCAACATAAATCCATTTTCAAATAAAACACCAATACTGGTCACACACAATCAATACAGTATCTATCACATTTTTATACCACTTAAAACACACAATAAAACACTTTGATTTGTAATAAAACAATTCTTCAAAATCACGTAGTGTCTTGCACAAAAAAAACACCTTGAGAACACCAATTGCACACTATGGGCACATTTTTGAATTACCAAAACATAAATGGAATCCCAATAAATTTAAATTAAAACAACAAATCATTTTCTGGGAAGCCTCATATGGTTCAAGAAGTGACATCATTGTAAAACCTCCATTTTTACACAACACGGCTCTTAGAAATTCATGTGTTTCACAGACACCATTAAAACCAACTTTCACAGCATCAAACACATGGGAAAATCATCAAAACAGTATTTTCAATCCTATTACATTTCATTAAAATCAACTAATTACTTATAGGTCAGCCCACAATGAACCAATAAAATATTTGAATGAAAAACCCCCAATCTCACCAAAAATGGAACTTAAAATTCATTTGCATTATAAATGCAACTAAAACCAATTTTTACAGAAACATTCAAGTGAAATAAACATTACGTTACCATTAAAACAGCAAGCTAATTCACAAAAATTGCACACACAATGGAATCACCTACCAAACCAAGGAAACCCTTGAATCTCCGTGTGAAAATCAAATCGCACCCCCGCCGCACCAAGAGACAACTAGATCAAACCTAAAACCACATAAATTGGCCAAGAAAGCCCAAAGTTAAACCCTAGGTTCGAAAACCTAGTTTCTGGACATTATTAAACTCAATTATAACCAAAGATACCCAAAGAACAATGAGTTAGACCCAAAGTAATTTTAAAGAGGAAAGGAAAGGGCTCATTTACTTGAAGTATCTTGAAGTAATCACTCCAAAACACCAGTAGATGAAATTTAAAAGATCAAAAATTTAGGATTCGTACGTACAAATTGTATTAGGTCATTTAGAAACTGGAATGGAGGAAAAATATTGAGAATTGAGAGAGTTATGAAAGAAAGACTTTACCTCTTCAAATCTGGGCGATTTGAGGAACCCTCTGAAGTTCGGCATCAAATCGCGATTTACCAGAGCTTCCAAGAGGTGGGAGAGGGAATGGTCGCGCGGCTGGGTTCATTGGGGTTGGGCTCCACTTGGAATCACCGAAAAATCCCAACAATTGAATAAGTTATAACAAAATCAAAATTTATTTTTAAAGCAGGAATTGGGCTTTCGGGCTGGCCCAACCCCTTAGATAAAAACCAAAATAAACCCTGGGTATGGATTTATAAGAGCTCCAAATTTAAATGGTGGTGTTAATAGGTCAGGGGAGGTCATTTGGGAAGTTGAATGGGTGAAAAATATTAAGAAATGAAAAAGTTATAAAAGAAACAAAATTGGTTTTTAAATCTGGAATTGGGCTCACGGTTTGGCCCAATTAATGAACACTCTCTCATTCCTCCATAAAAGATTGGGAACCCCCCCCCAAAAAAAAGTATGAATGGAAATTAAATGAAATTTACCTTTAAAATAAGTCATGGGTGTGACAATTCTCCCCACCATAAAGCATTCCGCCCCCGGAATGCCACAACAACACCAGATGCAAAAGCAAAGCCCAAACGATAGACCAAGACAGACTTCCTTATCACGTTTTCACCCGCTTCAAAAAGGACGAACATCTCCAGTTGATCAAATGAAGGAAGATAATACTATCACCAACCAAAAAGTACCCCACTTATATAAAATTATGAAAAACACTAAAAACACATCCCAAAACAAAACACCTCAAATACTACAAGACCACGCTCAAGCAATCCACTTGAAACGAACAACGAACTCGAATAACGCTACCACAAAATTACATAAATAAAACCATTGGGTGTTCTCCAACCCCAAAATTACCCAACTAAATTTTTTTTGGATAGATATACTTGAACGATACTACCTCCTACCTAGAATACACCAGGGAGAAAACTGAGTCACTAGTACGGGGTGACCCAATCGGGACATCCCACCACCAGGGACAACTCAATTTTCTTAGATAGAATAAGGATAACAATTGGGGAAGGAACGAATGGTCTCCCCATCATAAGGGTTAAACTAAAA
Organism: Viscum album; assembly: GCA_963277665.1. Taxonomy (NCBI): domain Eukaryota; kingdom Viridiplantae; phylum Streptophyta; class Magnoliopsida; order Santalales; family Viscaceae; genus Viscum; species Viscum album. The sequence goes on from OY728123.1 coordinate 1,345,761,914, forward strand.
TTATTCCTTTTCCAAGAGAACATACACAATACCCATGATGGGTCTCCCCACCATAATAATGAACACAACTTTCCTTAAGACAAAATCAAGACACTAACAGGGGGCCTCGGACGGAATTTCCAGCATTAGGGGTAGATTAATATCAGAATTATTCCAATAAAACTTAAATGAGTCCCATTGTGGGTATACCCCAAACAAAACCCAACCATATTAACTAAATATTATTGGATAACAACAACAAAAACAATAGAATTTTAAGGAGCTGGCATGGCTGCATAGTTGGTTCACACGGTTTGGGAAACCGCAAGTTAACTGTGCGGATCATTCTATCCAAAGAGGAAACTTCACACAGTTTCCTTGTCCAAGGATCATGGACGTGCGGAGACCATGCATTAGCTACTGTCTCTTATCACACGGTCCCCTGGGTTGGCACATGGTTACTTCTAACTACGTACAAACTATGCACTTCAACCTGCCTAACCCAAATTTTAATCTTTTCTCCAAAAACACAAGGGACCCCAAAGGGGAAAAAACAACTCAGGGTACGACATGGGAACAAGGTACTCACACCTCTTTCCACCAAATGTGAGAAATTGGAATAAGACGACGACACCAGAGGTTTAAACTATTCATATCTTTCATATTGAGGATATGACCTTGACCAAAAGTTTGAACGACTCTAGGATTTCCCCTAACTACGCGCCAGCTTCTCTCTGAGGCCTATGGCTGGAGCTCAATGCATTGAAGCATCTTCGGCCTCGAAGTTAGGATTTGGAAACCCCTAAACTGAACATCTTCTTCCAGTGCCAAAAACAATTATACTGTAATCTCATATGGTCTCATTGAGACATGACACACTTCAAACCCGCTTTTCCACAACCCATCATTTTACCAAAACAAGAACTTAGAGGATGCACACACATCGCCCATTTTTTTTTCTTCGGATGCTAAACAGCGGAATGAAAGGACATATAGAAACACATTCCTCTGGAACATAGGATTTATAATTCCTTATAGGTAGACACACATCCAACAAAAAAAATAGTGACTCTCATAAGATTTCACAATCTTCACCCTTATAGTCAAATGAACACATGACATCGCAAGGAATCACCGAACATAACCATTATGGATAAAAGAAAACAAAAAGAGAGGGACCTTGTACTAAGTCCAAAATAGCACATGATTCCATCAAGTGTCCATAATAGCCACTCTTGGCCAGATCTTGCACACCGGTGGCCTAACATGAACTCTTGATTCAATGAGACTGACGAAAGACCCAGAGGCCCTTTAAGACATCATTCTACACTGACAACTCTGAACTTCATTGACCTTAGACAACTTAGGAAACATAAGAAACTAAGGTCTATTTAAACCTCCCACAAACACTCTCCCACTATAGGGGGATCTGCATAATTGAAAAAGAATAGGGGTAAACACAATCTCCAAACCTCAAGAATAATGTCCTTATGTTGATCAACTGGAGGATCATCCAACGGTGAATCACCATAGGCCAAACATGAATCATACATTAACACTTTATGGGGGCATACCCTGGCCTACAGGAAAACCCAATGACAAAACCAAACTGGTCATTTGGTCACAAAAGACCACAAACCTGAACCGAACACATGATGGGAGCCACCACATTGGCCTCCCAAACTTTTCCTCAAAAGAGACCACTGACCGACACTTCATTCCAACTTATCAATGTAACACCAAACAAAAACATCGTTCAAACAAGAGGGGTTATTGAACTCGAAACATCCCACAATAATAATCCTGAAAACACATAATCCATACCTCCCAACCATACATTATCAAAACACAACACTTTCCTTCAAAAAAAAATTATTTAAAAAAAACAGTGTTGGTGGGTTGCACATTTACCAATGGTATCTCATGAGCCTCACACATGCATGTTTACATTCCACACTAGGAACCCACCTCATATCCATCCATATTCCCAAATAAACCTATGCATGTGGTCACCCTTAAGAGCACCAATTACCAAAAATCAAACCTTTCCTCTTTTTAAAATAAAAACTTTAACCACAATTTTCCTTTCTCAAAAACACTAACCATAATATCAATACAAAATTTTTAAATCTCACAAAACAATTTAGAAAAGAATGAATAATTAAATAAAAGCACATATTCATGCCTTTCACAATTGTTTCAAAACATTTCAACCCATTTCAAAACAATTCTAATTTCATGAAAAACACCATTTCATAAATCTCCATTTAATTAAGAACTCAACTCTTCTCATTTCAAGACAAGGTTCTAAAAGTTCCAAAACACTTTTCAAAACCCCAATTAACATATTTTCAAAACCCCAATTAACATAGTTCATACCTTCAAAAGAGGTAAAAACATATAATTTAACCTTTTGAAATAATTCTAAAATTTCATTTATAGACATTAAAAAAAACCATTTTCACTTTACTAGAAAATAACTTCACAAAAATTCACAGTCCTTAATGTGAAGTCATTTTTTTTTCTTAAAATAAATGTTTCCAAGATTCCAAAACAAAGAGACACAAGACAATGTGAGAGGAAACTAGTTTCGGTGGGTGACTTGGACATATGGTTGGCAGCCATATTACAACCACTTCTCCGTCACAGAGAGTATTCTAGGGAAATATCCACGGCTCCACATGGCTTGCCAGGCCCTGCGAGCTCACTGAGATTATTCGCCCAACTCTCTTTTCATTTCCCATAGTCATCATTAAACCAAGAAAACCAAATGAATCAGATAAATCCATAAATCCCCTAGGGACTTGAATCTCGTCCTGAGGTGTGCTGGCCAGGCACACTACCCATGACTGAAATTTCAAGTCCCGACAATCCTAGCTCCAGACTATCCTGACTCTTCCCCAAATAACATGACCCAAGGATTGAACCTCCTCTGATACCATTTTGTCACGAACCGAATCTGGTCACCACCAAAACTGGCACCAAACCCAGCCCGTGACATGACCCGAAGGGCGTTCCCTATCCCCACGGGCTGGCACAAGTGCCCGGGTATCATTTATTTTTGTTTGGGAACGATTTACCCGAATATGAAGGCATAAAACATTAAAAACAATCAATAAACTGAATCTGAAAAATGTAAACCAAATGATGTTTACACAAAAACCAGAACTGAATACATATGTTTAAAGACACTAAAAGTGGTCTACAAACAAATAAAGACAACATAATGAAATCCCATGGACTCCACACGACAAGGGGGTCATCACCCACAATCATTCTCCGCAACTCCGCCCCAACGATGAGGACTAACACCCTGAACTGCCATCACCCATATCCTTCCCTTTACCTGAGTCAAGCATAACAAAGTCTACTTACACCCAAGGGGTGTAAGTAGGGTGTGAGCCTAAGCCCAATAGGATACCACCCAATGATTCCAAAGTGCATTCAATATAAGGTGAAGAAGCAAACATTTTTAATTTGTAAAGAAAAACGATGATGAAATTCCAAGAAATACAACTTTCATTTAAAAGAAAAGTTTTCAAACTAGAATTTCCAGAATGTTAACATATCTAAATGGAAATGATAGATACTGTAAAGTACTAAAAAAAACACCCAAATACATGGGTAAATACTAAAAATCCAGTGAGCAACAAACCAGGAACACCCCTAGGCACTAGGTTGTCTCGGGCCCTATGTACCTCGTACCTCGGTGTAAAGCATCCATAGTAAAATCCACTCTCGTGCACGAGCCACTAGTAGGGATCATACCCACAACATAGTGGTTTACAATCATCATCCACATAGTTTAGTTAGAGTTATCGTTATCCAAATGCTAAGTGAAACAGGGACAACACCCATCCGGTCCACTAGCCGTACTAGTACAAATCCGCCCACCTAAGTACCCGGGCTTCCCCTTTTGTGCTCAAACAATTTCAGCATGCAACATAAATCCATTTTCAAATAAAACACCAATACTGGTCACACACAATCAATACAGTATCTATCACATTTTTATACCACTTAAAACACACAATAAAACACTTTGATTTGTAATAAAACAATTCTTCAAAATCACGTAGTGTCTTGCACAAAAAAAACACCTTGAGAACACCAATTGCACACTATGGGCACATTTTTGAATTACCAAAACATAAATGGAATCCCAATAAATTTAAATTAAAACAACAAATCATTTTCTGGGAAGCCTCATATGGTTCAAGAAGTGACATCATTGTAAAACCTCCATTTTTACACAACACGGCTCTTAGAAATTCATGTGTTTCACAGACACCATTAAAACCAACTTTCACAGCATCAAACACATGGGACAATCATCAAAACAGTATTTTCAATCCTATTACATTTCATTAAAATCAACTAATTACTTATAGGTCAGCCCACAATGAACCAATAAAATATTTGAATGAAAAACCCCCAATCTCACCAAAAATGGAACTTAAAATTCATTTGCATTATAAATGCAACTAAAACCAATTTTTACAGAAACATTCAAGTGAAATAAACATTAAGTTACCATTAAAACAGCAAGCTAATTCACAAAAATTGCACACACAATGGAATCACCTACCAAACCAAGGAAACCCTTGAATCTCCGTGTGAAAATCAAATCGCACCCCCGCCGCACCAAGAGACAACTAGATCAAACCTAAAACCACATAAATTGGCCAAGAAAGCCCAAAGTTAAACCCTAGGTTCGAAAACCTAGTTTCTGGACATTATTAAACTCAATTATAACCAAAGATACCCAAAGAACAATGAGTTAGACCCAAAGTAATTTTAAAGAGGAAAGGAAAGGGCTCATTTACTTGAAGTATCTTGAAGTAATCACTCCAAAACACCAGTAGATGAAATTTAAAAGATCCAAAATTTAGGATTCGTACGTACAAGATGTATTAGGTCATTTAGAAACTAGAATGGAGGAAAAATATTGAGAATTGAGAGAGTTATGAAAGAAAGACTTTACCTCTTCAAATCTGGGCGATTTGAGGAACCCTCTGAAGTTCGGCATCAAATCGCGATTTACCAGAGCTTCCAAGAGGTGGGAGAGGGAATGGTCGCGCGGCTGGGTTCATTGGGGTTGGGCTCCACTTGGAATCACCGAAAAATCACAACAATTGAATAAGTTATAACAAAATCAAAATTTATTTTTAAAGCAGGAATTGGGCTTTCGGGCTGGCCCAACCCCTTAGATAAAAACCAAAATAAACCCTGGGTATGGATTTATAAGAGCTCCAAATTTAAATGGTGGTGTTAATAGGTCAGGGGAGGTAATTTGGGAAGTTGAATGGGTGAAAAATATTAAGAAATGAAAAAGTTATAAAAGAAACAAAATTGGTTTTTAAATCTGGAATTGGGCTCACGGTTTGGCCCAATTAACGAACACTCTCTCATTCCTCCATAAAAGATTGGGAACCCCCCCCCCCAAAAAAAGTATGAATGGAAATTAAATGAAATTTACCTTTAAAATAAGTCATGGGTGTGACATTTATATTAAATATCTTAAATATATTCATATTCGTGGTATTTAATGTTTCATTTTACTTTATTTCATTCTTGGGGGTTTTTATTCATATGTTTCCAAAGAAGTAAGGGTTTTATTTTACAATCATATTTTTTAGAGATTTATTATATTTAAATTTATAATGATGAAATTATATATGTGTATCTCATAAATATTATATCATTTATTCTTTTCTTGTTATTTCTATAGATTATATATTTTCCATTCATTCTTTTACCTGTAAGTACAAAAATTCCAGTAAGAATGTTTTTACTAAAAATGAGCAATGTTTTTATCTTTTTAAGGGATTTTTTCTATTTAATATATATTTTTATTAAAAAATTTATAATATATTTTTACTATTCCCCAATTATTTTTTAAAAATAAATTTTACACATGTTTTCATTCTAAAAACGATTAAAAAGAGTGTTTTTATAATTATATGAATGTGGTACATTGTAAAATTTACCAAATGTGTGAAAGGGAGATTGGATTTAATTTATTATAAATGAATATATTTTCATTTTATCATGAATAATATTTTCTTTGATGATTCGTCTATAGTTTTAGTAGGTTATTTTCTATGAAAATTGTTTTTCCAAATATTCTCGAATTTTTCTGTATTAAATATGTGATTTAGAAAATGGATATTCTCTATAATAAATGATATAGTAATAATTTAATGTTGAATTTAACTATGAAAGAAATAATTTTATGTTAATTATGCTTCATTAGGGACATGATCCAATGATATCATCCTTATTATTTCTCATAATGGTTATTGATTATGACGATGAAATCTTAATGAAACCCAATTTATTTTCTATGTGTTAAGCTATTATAAAGTATTAAAATTTTTATTATTCTTTATAATACATATTATTAATTTATGATTATGTTATTTAAATTACCCGAGTATTTATTATGGAAATTCCATTTTAAATAATGAAAATTTATTATTAGGAAATGTAGTTATATAAAACACATGCGCTACATTAGTTTTTATATAATTATAAGTTATATCCTATCAAATTTAAAATACCATTAAGTATAATAAAATTTTATAGTATAGATATTGTACATTGATGGTTAGGATTTTTATATATTACATTTTTCAATCAAATCTAGTTGACACAATTCATAGTTGTGATAGCCTCAACATGTATTATTGTACTATATAAAGACCATTTATCACAACTTTTGAGGGTGATTGAATAAATAGAATTTTATATTTACAATGACCAAGATTTCAATCAAATAATGATACATGAGGGAGACATTTTACAAGAGAAGATCAAGATTATTTAGATTACGACCCAAACCATGTTCGTCGAACTACCCCAAGAAAGTCTCCCCATAGTACACCTTACACTAAGGGAATATGGTAGTTTAAAAAGGGGTTATATATGTAGACCATAGTAACATGAAAATGAAAATTTTCTTTTTAATAAAGTAATTATTATATATATCTCTTGTTATTATTAGATTATTAATGATTAAATAATGAAATTTCTAAAAAATAGCTTTTGATTCGATAAAACTATTTTTTTGGAAATATATAGTTTCAATCATGGAACTCTTTCTGATGAATTAAATAATTATTCAAATAAGTGTAATTTTAATAAAATATTTTTATAAATTTATATATTTATAAATTTAAATTAAAATATAATTTTTATAATTCCAATGTAATTATTATAAGGGTCATAAAGCTATAATCAACAAAAAACCATATTTTTCACGAAATGAAAATTTTTTATTTTAAATTTAGTTATTTGTATTTATATGATTATTATTGTGAAATAAATATTATTTTTGAAGTTATAATTTTAAATTTATGAAATTATTAATTTTTTATCATTTTTCGTGATAACTACATTTTTGGGTGAAAATTGAGTTAAGTTAGAATATAAAATGTAACACACATGAGGTGGTGAATTGTGTATTTTAGATAATCTTCTATAATTTTTTATTTTGAAACCCTCTATAATTTATGTAGATATCCATTATTTTTATTTTGTATGAAAAAATATAGTAGATGAAGGGAAATAAAAAAATATCTTTTTATAGTGGTTCAGGGCACAAAGATCTACTAGTACACTCTAAAAATCACTCTCTCTATGTGATTATGATAAATTTCACTATAATTGTCCTCATAGAATATGACCAAGAATCCAAAACTGAGTGAAAGTAATTGAATCCTTTAAAAAAAGACTACTAAAATACTTTTGGTTCCTTAATAGAGAACTGTTTATCCACTACGTTGATCAAGAAGATGATACTCCATCATAACTGAGTACGAGTTGTTGAAATTCTAATAAATAAAATGGTTTTGATTTGAAATGTATAGGTTAATTTTAACAATTAAATTATAAAGAAACTAACAAATGAAGGATCTTCTTCTTCATAAAAAAATATCTTCCTAAATGAAATTTTTTGGAGTAATCCTTGTTGCAAAAAGATCTTCATTAAGGTAGAAACATAAACAACAATAATAATCATGAATAAGTAAAAGGTTGAACATGTATATATTCAATTTGTAGCTTCTCTCAGAATCAATCATTTGTTTCAAATTCACAATAAATGATAATATCATCAATATAATCACATATATGAATCTCTTATCACACACACACACACACATATTTGAAGAGATACTCTACAAGAATATATAAAACAAAAAACATTCTTTGGTATTTCAAATTTAAAATAATTTCCAGATTGATCGTGAAAATCAAATTCCAAAATTACACGGGGATCTGTAAAATACTATATAAATAATAGTGAATTTCTCTAATGAACATGGTTCTTTGTAACAATAAAAATGATCTTTTAATTTCTCATTAATTCTTACTTGACAATTGCAGCAGTCTCATTTTAAAAATGTATCTTGAAAAACATCATCATTGAGAAAACAACATAGGGTTGATAAGTGTATATTATGGTTACATTTCATAGAATATGGTTCTTTTAATAGTGTGGGGTTACTTTGTGTAGTGTCAAGTTCCTTTTCCTAGCATATGGTTTCTTTTACTATTGTTCGGTTCTTTTGTGTAGAGTAGGGTTCCTTTGCATTGTGTTGGATTCATTTTCATTGTGTAGTGTTCTTACCAATGTATAGTTTCATAACCAAACATTCATATTCATGTAATGTAAGTAAAAAATGTACCATAAGGATGATCATCCATATGTTTATCCTTGTCTGCATAAAATCATGAATGTTTCATTGATTTACCATGCATTAATCTTTTCTGCACATAGGGTATGAATAATAAATTCAGACTCTATTGTAGGGTTTCTAATCCATACATTTTATGATTATCCGATCATGAGGATGTTGATCCAAATGAAAACTATTTTAGCATAATATAGGTTTCATACCATACACAAGCATTTCAATTCTTAATGTAATGTAGGGTTGATAATAGTGTTTCCAGATACATTCACGTATCACTAAATTACTTAAAATGAAATATAAGTTCTTGTATAACCCACTCAATAACTTCATTATAAATCAAACAAGGGTATTTTTGAACTTCAAAGTCTTCATAAATTTTATATTATGGTTTAAAAAAATCCCAACAATATTCCACTTTTTTCAGATCACAAAACCCATAACATAATTCATAATGTTTTTTAAAGAGAATGTAGAATTTGTAAACATATGAAAAAAGATATAGAAAATATTTTTATATTTAGATTTGAGAGTATTATTTTTATAATGAATCATTGACACATTTAAATTTAATTTTTTCTCTTTTGAAATATTAAGGTTTGCAAATATTTTCCCAAAAGGGTATTCACAGATATTCTATCTTCTCCTCTTATAAATGTTCTCCCCTTTTTATGATATCAAAATGTAGGATTGAAAGAATAAATGATATTAACCACATTTAATACAGAACTAAACTATTATGAATGATTATAAATACAGGAGTAAGAAAAAATAAATCATGGATTTTTAGTTTAAACAGTGAACTAAAATAAAAGATAATAAAAACATTATAAAAATATAAATTCAAATTGAAATTAATTCAAATGTTTTGACAAATAATTTACAATCCTCCATCAATGAAAGGGTATTCAAAATGAAGTTATTTGGTCTGAAGCTGCAGGAAAAAAGGGACCATCTGTATAAGGAAAGGATTGATATACACTGTTAATATCAAGAAGATTCATATGTAGGCTCTAGAAATGGTTTTTGGATACTTAAAAGCATTGCTAAAGTAGATTATTTGAATCATTTAAAAACATCAAATTCTCAACCATATTGAACTTTATAAATTCATTCACAGATTCTTCTGACTGAATTAATGAGGTCAACTGATCCTTAATTTTACTAATCACGAGTCCCAATCTGTATTCACTTGAAGTCATTTGACTTATCATATGTCATTGATTTTATAACAGTGCACTTAAATGGGTACTATCACACTGATGATTGGGTAGTATATAATTAAACTCAGCCAATATAGAGTTAATAGATTGAAACATTCTAATTTGTTCTAGCGGGGTTTGTTGATAAGAGGTTGATGCTTGATTATTTGCCTTGAGAGAATGAAATTTTATCCCTGTAACCAACATAAACTCATCAAAAATCTATCTTCTTGATAGAATCTTCCCATAACTAAGAAAATTATTTTTAAATGTTTTCCAGAATCTCTTTATGATCTACAATAGAAATTATTATTTTTTAAATAATTTTAAATTAATCTTTTGAGCTTCAAACTCTGATCTTATCACTAATTTAACCATGAAACCTTTAAAATTATTCATATAATATTCCAATAGTTCTGTAATAAATGAGGTTTGAATCTCCAACAAATTTAATTTCATAAGAAAGGATTTTGCAGGGGAATGATAATATTTAAAAGATGGAGTACCAGGGTTAGGAATAGCTCCCCTATTATGAAATTCTACCAAGTCCAAACATGGATCTTCATTATTTGTAGGTTTGTCTCTTAATGTTAAATTTCCAAAAACATTAAAATCAGGAAGAAAAATATTCTGGGATTAGGGACATCTTCCCTAATATGTCTGTGGCCTTGAGCCTCTTTCTATACATGCACATCCATTGGATTCTGAAGATCACCTCCAACTAAAACTTTGACTACAGCCTTTGGAACAATGACAAAAATTCTTCTTCTTTTATAAACAATATATTCTTATGGTATTAAAGTTACTTCTTATTAATCCCTATATCAAAAATATCCATGTAATGGGATTATCATTTTATCCCCCCTATGCATATGCCTAAAACCTTTTTTTTTGTTTTTCACCAACTAGTAGAAGAATCTTTCATTAATTTCTTCAGACAAAACCTATATTTTACACAGTCCAAAAATTTAATGTGTTGTTGTGGTGACAAGATATAATGAAAAAAAATATTTATAATCATTCTATTCCTTGAAATAAATAAATAATACTTTCATATGGGTAATATCACATCTTATCATCTATATCGAAACAATGGTTTAGATATATTATCAAAAACCAATAGAAATTTAATAGAACATTTTTCAAAAGAAAAAACAGGATATACATGTCTGGGTAAAAGAATTTCTCATGCTCAACATTCCAAGGAAAAAAATCCCTAATTGAATAAACTTCAATAATACTCGGTGGTCAATAGAATGTTCTTTTTTCAATACTTTATAGAATGTTCCTTTTTTAAAAAATAGAAAACATAATATCCTCAGAATAATGTCTTACTTTACTGATATTCCTTAAATTATATTGAAACTCCCCCTCATTGAGACAACGTATCATCTCATCCACTTTGACAAAATTCCTTTACTTCGATTTCATATACCATCAATGTGTTATATTCTCCAAAAGTATAAAAAAAACCTTGAAAACACATTTCTTGTTTAAGTGAATGATTTTTAGAATCTAAATATCCAAAATCATTTATATTTTCTAGAAACACACCATCAGCCTTCCCTGAAGCATAGATTTTGTCGTACAACTCAAAATCAATGGATTATAGTGAGGTTTCCATCTATGAATATTTCAAGACTGAAGGGATTTAATGTTTATGGTTTTGACACATGGGTATTGAAAGAGATACAGAGTGATACTTTGTAATCCAAGAGGACATGTAAGAGAGGATAAAGTGAGAAGGAGAAGGAAAATGGGTTTCTTGTGCTGATTGAGGATGTACTAATTATGTTTTAAAATTTGAAAAGGAAAATATAATAAAATTGAAATGAAATTATTTTCAGAACAAATTGAAATTAAATTGAATGAAAATAACTAAAAATGATTAAACAAATATTACTAAAATAAAAATATAGAGACACGAAATAAATTAATATACATTTACATAAAATTAAATATTCCTACCCCCCCCCCCAAATAAAAACGAGAACTATGAAGTTGTTTATTAAAAATTTCTACTAATTGACATTTGGTGTTAAGAATTTATAAAGAAATATCCTTTTTATGGACATTATCTATTAGATAATGATGTCATATATCAATGTACTTAGTCCTAGAATAATTGAGAGTATTTTTTTTAAATATTTATTGAACTTTTATTATCACATAAAATATGTATAAAATTAATCTTCAGTCCAAAGTCATGTATAGTGTTTTTCATCCATAATAATTATGCACAGCAGCTGGTAGAAGAAACATATTCTACCTAAGAGGTTGATAGGTAAACTGAGTATTGTTTTTTACTATACCTTGAAACTAATAATTTTCTAAAAAGTGATAGGTTCTTGATGTACCTTTTCTATTTAATCTACAACCTCTAAAGTTAGCATCTAAATATAAAATAAAATTAAAGTAAGAAGTTTTGGGGTAAAGAAGTTATTTAAGAATTATTTATTTTAAATATATTAATATTTATTTAACATCAGTAAGATGGGTCATTTTTTGATTTGATTAAAATATAAGACAAATACATAGAGAAAAAATAATGTATACTCTTCTAATAGTATGATATACCAAACTACAAATCATACCTCAAAATAACTTATTTTCAACTTGTTTCCCATCTTCATCCAAATAATTTTTTATATTATTACACATAGAAGTGGTATATGTCATACTATTTTCATATCCAAAAATTTTCTATAAGTCAATAATATACATGATTTGATTTAAAATATTTCAAATATATTTTTGGTAAATCAGAAATCTTAAAAAGAAATTTAGTTCTCCCATCATACTCATTTCAAATTCTTTTAGAATTAAATTTGAAAAATTATGATAAATCTTTTTATTTTTTGATCCAAAAATAAAATCATCAGTATAATTTTGAACTAATAAAATATAAAAAAAATTGATTTGTTAAAATATTATGGATATTCCAATCCAAAAGGAAATCCATTTTTTAAAAGAAAAGAACTTAATCATTCATACAAATCACTATGTTCTTATTTTATTCCATAGAGAGATTTAGTATGTTTAAAAACTGAATTTGGTTTCTAAGAATTTTCAAAACTAGTGTGTTGTTCAACATAAACATCCTCTATTAAATGTCCATTTTAAAAGGAAATTTTAATATCCATCTAATATAATTTAAAATTCATATGAGATGCACAAGATAAATGTATTCTAATATATTCTAATATTTCTATAGGGAAAAAGCTCCCGTCATAATCTATTCCTTATTCTTAATTATATCCTTTAGATACTAATATGGATTTATTTCAGGTTATTATCATTGGATCATCCTATTTATTTATAAAGACCCACTTGGATCCTATAATTGGATAATTGGTTATCCTCTATACTAGTTCCCAAATATCATTTCATTTGAATTGGTTTAGCACTTCTTACATTGATAATATTCAAATCATATATTATAAGGCTTCTTCAATAGTATTAGGTTCTAAATGAAATAGAAATGAAGATAATTTGCCTATGTTTCATACATTTCTTCTATTTCAAATTCTTATGTCTTGGTATCCTATAACAGTTTATAAAGGATGTTTCTTTAGGATTCTAGATTTTCTTGGCAGAGCACTTCCAGGTTCCTCAGTATCATGTTGTTCAGAACTAGAATGAATTTTATTAATATCAATTTCAACATCATTTTTGTGGGTTTCAAATATCATGTTATCAAAAGGGTCAATAACATCATCATTTTGATCCTTCTCTTTAATTAAAGTGATTGTTTCATCAATAATAACATGAAATAATTCATCAATAATCAATGATATTTTATTTTAAACTCTATATGAATTAGACTTAAAAGAATAACCCAAAAATATTCCTTCATTAGCTTTTGGATCAAACTTACCAAGGTTTTCCTTAGTGTCCAAGATATACCCCTTGCATCCCAAAACCATAAAGAACATTGCATTATGTTTTCTATTATTCCAAAGTTCATAAGGCATATTTATGAAAAAATGCCTTATTAAAACATTACTCATGGTATATTAGGATGTGCTTACAGATTCTTGTCAAAGATAGGTAGGAAGACTGTATTCATTCAGCATATTCCTTGCCATTTTTTGAATATTACTATTTCTCCTCTCAAAAAATTCTATTTTATTGAGGTGTTCTTGGTGCATTGAAGTTGTGTTTAATACAAATATCTGAGAAAAATAATTTAATAATTAATTCTAAATTTTTTTTTCATGATTTATTTTTAATGAAATTATTTTAAAACTATTTTCATTTTGAACAATTTTACCAAAATAGTGACAACATCACTTTTGTGTATTAGAAAATAAACCCAAATAAATCTATAATAATCATAAACAAAAAAAACACATTTCTTTCTATCCAAACATTTTACCCATGATATTCCAAAAAAATCCATATAGATGTGTTCTAATTTTTCAGATATAGAAATTTTGTTAAAAAGATTGGCATAAGATGTCTGATACTTTTCTATTTGGCCTTCATCAACGAACCTCTCATTGTCAAACATAAAAATAGGAAAATCAGAAAATAATATTTTCTTGGATATTTTATGTAAATCATTTATATTACATTTTCCATGTCTTATATGCCAAATCCATGATTCATTTGTCTTAGCAGTTAACCAATTCACTTTCTTTTTACATAAGGAATGTTAATCAAAAGTGTAAACATTGTCAGTTCTTGTTTCTCTAAATTTAAGTAACTTATATTTAAACACATAGTAAGAATTGTTTTAGAAAACATAAAACCCATCATAAAAAATTTTATAGATACATATCATATGTTTTTTAACCCTTTCACATACATTAAGTTGTGGATTTATATGGTCTTTAGATCAACAATAGTTCAAACTCTATAATTTTTTCTTTTTCATTTTCACCAAAAGTGACTAATCTTCCTTCTATTTGAGTTAGAATATGAACGTTTATTGAATATGCACCCATATTACGGGAAAATAAACTATCCATATACCATATAACATTTTTGATCATGTGTCTTGTTTCCGGAAAAAGTATTTAAACAAATGTTAATTTCGGTACCAATATTTCCTTGGGTCCAATAGTGTTAGCTAAAAATAATATAAGAATCCAGATCTGTTTTGTTTTTTCATTACTCATATCATTTTCTTCATATAGTGTTTTTGAAATTAAGTTATTTTTAATACAACTAATTTGATTATTTTTCAAATTACAATTATTTGTGACATAGTGTTTTGTTACACTATAATAAAAGTTTGCATTATTTAAATTGGGCATAAAATAGATTTTAAAATTTTTTGATTTCTCACCCCTGTTTACATTTCCATATCTTTCCCTTTTAATGACAATATTTACAATAATTTCATTTAATGTATTTTATACCGTAGTAAAAACAATAGAATCACTTTTATAGTTTTCTACTTCATCCTCTAATTTTTAAATCCTTATTTCAAGATCAAGACAGTTTGTAGTAGATGCATTGAATTGTTTAATAATCTCCTAATTTTTTTTAACAAAGTGTATCTTTCTCCTAAAATAGTAATATGATTTTTTCAAGGATTTATGTTTCATTAATATTTAATCACATTTTTATTCTAGAATAGAAAAGTAGGAATCCAATTGGCCATTTGAGAAACTACTAGTATCTAAATCAGTAGAGTGATAAGTTTTTACCTTATCCCATTCTGCCATAAAAGACATATTATATTTTAGATATGATTGCTCCATATCTGAATCAGACTTTGAAGGGCTGCTGTAGTGCTCAGATAAACTCTTTGTATCTTTCACTGATCTTTTAATTTTGTGATCATAATCATCATTCTTCTAAAATATATTTTCTTTCCATTTTCTTTTCATCTTTCATCAAAGGAAAATTAGGTCTAACATGACTTAATTTATTGCATCCATAACATATGACTTATCTTGAGTCTTTGTTCTCCCTCTTTAAAGATTTTTGGAATCCTTAATTATTTTTATAAAACTAGCTAATAATTTTGGATATTTGATCTAGTTCTATTTTAGAATCAGATATATCTTAATTCATCTCTCTTTGGAGTTCATTCTTTGATTTTCTGCTGTATTTCTGAGATCCCACTTTTAGAGAAGTATTTTCATTCTTCACTATAATATTATGATCTTTAGCTTCATCCTGCATTTATGCTTTATACATCATCTGTTTCGCAATTAGTTCATTCGTTTTCAGATCTTTTATAGGTATTGATTGGGAAATATCAATCATTATTCCAATCCATTTTAAAGTTAGCACTCTAATTACTTTCAAATATTGATCATATTGTTTGATGAGTTCTCCCAAGGTTATAATTTTTTTCACATTTTTTGTAATCCTTGCATTCATATATTTGCTGAATTCACCATCCAACATTCTAAATGTGTAAAAAAATTTCTTGGATATCACATATCTCATCTATCTTACATTATATATTCATTCCTAAGTAACTGTAATTGTTTACCACCATTCATAGGTAGTCGTACGTTGTGATGTAAAATTTAATTCATCTTTTCCAAGACTGAAAATAATGTCATTCATTGCCTCTGAATTCATATCACATTGAGATTCTATGGATGAATCACATGTTTCTAGTTTATCATGAATCATATAAGGAGTACTAATTTTATAGTAGACTCTAAATCCAAGATTTTTTATATAGATAATAATTCTTGATTTTCAAAACCGATAATTTTCATCCATGAAATATGGAGCACAAACCATTGAAATCCCTTCTCTAGAATCAGCCATTTTCATCTTTATATATAACATAACATTTTTAAATTTCTATATATTAATCCAAAATATGACCTATGATACCAATTATAAGGTCATAATATAAAAATAACACACAGGAGGTGGGTTTTAATTGTATCTATTAGATAATATTACACAATTCTATCTTCTAACACACTTTGTAATTTATGAAGATATGCATTGTTTTTCATCATTTGGAGAAAAAGCTACGGATTAACAGAAATAAAGAACATATATTATTATAGTGGTTTGGGGCACAAAGATCCCCTTGTCCACTCTACAAATCACTCCCTCAGTGAGCTTATAAATTTCACTAGATTGGTCCTCTTATCACAAGAACAAAAATCCACAACTGAGTGTAAGGAGTTTTCAACATTCTCAAAATACAAAATATAAATTCTAATGGTTCTTTAACATAAAAGCAATTATTCACATCTTAGATTGAGAATATTATACTCCACCAAAAATGAGTATGAGCTGTTGAAACTCTAATAAATCAAAAGAGCATGATTTGAAAGTTTCAGGTTGATCATTACAATTGTAGTAGTAAGAAACTAAAAATGATGGATCTTCATCTTTATAAAATAATATCTTCACAAAGGAAATATTTTGAAGCTATCCGTGTAGATAAAAATTTGTTAAGGTATCCACTTAAATAGTATTAGTAATATTTGATCAATAAAATATTGAACTTGTATATCTCCAAAGTGTATCTTCTCTTAGAATCGATCATTAATTGTAGAAGCACTGTAAAAGATAATCTCAACAAGATAGTCACACATGTGAATCATTTATCACACACACACACACATATATTTTAAGTGATACTCTGAAATAATATATAGAACAAAAACCATGCTTTGGTATTCCATATCAGAAATAATAGATTGATTCATTGTGGAAATTCAATTTTTAAAATAGCCTAGAGAGTTGTAACATTCTATAGAAATAAAAACGATTTTCTATGATAAATAGGGTTCTTTGAAATAATCAAAATGATCCTTGAATCAGTCTTTAATCATCAATTGAAAATGGCATCAATTTTGAATAGAAACTGAGCCTTAAAAGACCTATCCATTGAGAACACAATGTAGGATTGATTACCATAGAGTAGGGTTCTTTTGTGTAGTATAGGGATCCTTTGTGTTGCATTAGGTTCCTACCAATATATTGTTTCTTAACCATACATTCAACTCATGTAACATATAGAATAAAAGATGAATATGGATGACAATCCATACATTTATCTTTTTTAGCATAAAATCCCAAACATATAATTGATTAAACATATGTTCAACTTTTCCACACTTATTATAGGAACAGTAAATACAGACTCCAACGTAGGCTCGCTTATCCATAAGTTTAAAAATTCTACAATCGTACAGATGTTGATCCAAATGAATAATATTTTAGATTAATGTAGGGTTGATTCAATACATAAGAATTTCACTTCTCATCATAATTTAGGGTTGATAATAGTGTTTCCAATTCCATTCCTATAATGCTAAATTCATTACAACACAATGTAAATTCCTATATAACTCACTCAACAAAATATCAATATAAAACAAACAAGGTTATTTGTGAACATCAAAATAATCATAAATTATAGTGTATTGTTTAGAAAATACATGAACAAAGTATCAAATACATTATAAATATACGGTATGTATTATTACATCATAAATATTCAGAAGTGATGTAATATGTACAATAAATATTATCCATAACCAAAATAATTTCCCCCTTTCAAATAATGTTCTTTTGAAGTTACTTGATTAAACTTACAAACCCCTAATGAATCCTCCAAAAACTATATTATATTTGAATATTTTAATATTCATCCTCTATGAACATTATTCAATTTCACATCACCAAGGGTATTATTTTAATGATTTCGGTTCTCAACCTTATAAAAATTGAAATCCACACAACTTTGTCCAATAAAAGTGAAAATATATGGGAATGTTTTTGGTTTTTATAATTTAATTATATAGATTCTAAAATCATTATTTATAAACTAAAAATTAATTACTCTCCCTTTTGCTATAAAAACCCACCCAATAACTTATTCATATACAATGAAAAATAATTTTGAAATATTATACCCTACCTTTCCCTATCAAAATCCATCCTATGGTTTTCTATAGCTCTAAAGAATCTCCTCTCTGGATTTCAGTGTCACCCTATCAAGGTATGGGATCCTACCATCTCCTCATTATTCAAGAACATAATTTATATTATTCATTTTTATTTCCTATTTTTCATGTTGAAAAATGTTTTTAAAATTATATATTATTATCCTTTTGATTTCCTATTTTTTTGATACCTCTTTCACTATCATTAATCCAAAACATAAATATCTAACTTCCCCAGTTATTCTTCTCCAATTATCAGGTTATTTTCCAAGCCAAACATTTTTGTTGTCAATACCTATCCTCAATTCTACAAAATTGTATTCATCAAGATATAATTGTAATTATTTTATTGGGTAATTACATGTATATTACCCACAGTACTTAATCATTTCATTAATTATGATAAAAAACATCTTTATGTTGTATGGTCTATGTGACACAACTAGGCATTTAAATATTATAAATGTGATGGGTGGGCCTAGAATTATATATATCAACCATGAATTCGATAATGTTTTTATCTCAAGAGATACCATGTATATTTCATTTGGTGGTTATTTTAAGCACACTCAGTTATGATTTCTATTTGGTTATCCTCAACATATCTTTTTGATCTCATGTGTTATGTTGTTTCCAAACTCTTATGTTGCCTTTATGTAATCATATTATATGATTATTTGATGTTCATTTTTTTACTCTATCCCTTCTTAAGTAACCTTTATATTCCTATTGACATAAATTCTATGCTTTAACTTATTCAATCTTGGATTATTACCTTACTGGACTTTCAATCTCACTACATTCTTATATACCTCATCAGGTTATCTCGTGTAGTTTTAGAAGATAGATGGAATCTCAATATATATTATTTCATAAGAATGAGACCATGTCCAATGGAGTGGTCTCTTATATAAATAAAAAAGAATTACATCTGTATAAAATAGGGGGGTTACATTTATATTTAAGAAAAATAGGCTTCAACTCGGAAGGGAGGGTGTTAGAGAGGATGAAATTGCCACACCACAGTCCCTTGTTCACGAGACCATCATCAATTCAATTAGATTGGAAAAAGATATGTGTGATGAGGTAATTCATTGAGCAAAGCATGTAAAAGCATTTGATACATCGAGCCATCATCTTCTATGTGATGTTAGTGTTTCCCTTTTGAATAGATTTCACAACCATAATAGAGCCACACTCAAACTATAAATTATTCGAACCTCATTGATTTTCCATATCCATAACCTTGATCAAACCATGAATTTTGAAATAAATAGAAGGGGATACCCTACATGGTCTATAATGGAAGCCCAAGACATCACTAGTATGATTTTTTTATACAACCCTACAACCTAAAGGACCCAGATTACCTCTCAGTGCTCCATAAATTTATTAATTGAGTCATCCTAGAAATAGTTAGATCCAAATAATGTAAAGGGGAAATGTTACCATCACCCTTTAGGCATATCAGCACTGATAAATCATTTTATGCCTTATTTTAGTGCCCATGTTGAAGGGAATTGGAATTCTAAATAGCCACTAGGATTGAAGCAATAGAGGAGAAAGAAATAAAAGAGGTATTTTGGTGAATCATCCTCTTCCCGCCCCTTTATATGGCATAGATTATATTCACACATGCCAATTTTTGGAGATTTATAAGATGATATAACATCAGTAAATTGAATCATTCCTTGAGGTTATCTATAATGAAGATGAAATATAACATTTAAAGATAAAAATAATCCTACCAAAACATTCCAAAGTGATTAATATCTATGAAATAATAAGAAATATGATATAAATGTCCAATTTTCGAGGGAAACAAATGAATCCAAAGTATAGTTTATTGACAAATTTTTGAAGGCTAGAATCCCCTAGGAGTAGAGATTAAGAAAGTATCCAAAACTGGGTGAATGTTGGGGGGTGAATCCATTTATTATTCTAATAACCAATACTACTAGTCCAACCATGTCTTTCATTCCTATAATAGGTCTTGGAGTAAAACATACCTTCCATGACCAGTTTCCAAATCAATAGAACCTCCCTGCAAAGAAAAACAAAATTGTAAACCACTTCTCTAACATCATTAGGGAGGGAGTCAATGATATTCATTTAATCTGTAATGGTAATATTATAATCCCTCACTAAAGATGAGGGGTCAACCATATTAAATTTTTTCATCCATTTCCAATTGTCAATCCATAATATAAGAGAGGATTTTACAGAATCCATCCAATGAGAGTGTAATGAAATTCTAGTAAAGAAGTATTTGAAATTAGGAAAAATAGAAGAATCAAGGTAACTAAAATTCTCAGACATAATTTTGCTCAAAAATATATACATGATAAATCATAATGAGTATGATTTATCATTAACAAGACTCTAAATAAATTGATCTTGACGTGATTTTTTTAAAAGGCAGAGATTATTGATTCCCATGCCACCAAGTATATGAGGTTTACAACACTGTTGAGGCGTTTTAAATAATTTTTTTCTATGCATGTTTTAACTGAAATTTTACTGTACAGAATTTTAAAAAGAAACTAGAACTTATGATCTTTTCAGATTGTATTATGTGTAACTTTATAAAAAAATTAAGAATAATTGTGTATTAAAAAATGGGTTATCATATTTGGTATTAGAGGAAAGTATATTTTTGGGGGATTAAGATTAAAAACCCCTAGATAATGTCCTAGGTATATGACAAAACGTATGAAAACATCCTTGATTTTTTAAAGTAATGAGTAAGTTATTTCTAATAAAATACATACTTTTCTGAATACTATAAGTCGATAAAAATCTAGAACAGTTTCACCTAGGGTAAAAATAGTAAATATGGTACATTGGGTATGAATTAAAAACCTCCTGGTGTATAACAATTATTATTTTTTACACACCTATTTTGACACTCGTGGGGGATATGCATTGGTGAATTCAAAAGCTCTATACAAACCATTATTATGGGAACAAAAATTTCCATTAGATTTTATATTAGGAAATAGATCATGGATAACATATATTAAAACATATGACTTCATTAGCCAAAGAATATATTTCATTTGTGATTTATTCCTTTAATTTTCATTGTTTCTTTTTATATTTTTAAAAGTTTATGAATTCTTATCCATAAACTATTTTGGATAATGTAAATGATTAGAACTAGAATAAAATTGTGAAACAATGTATTTTCATCCATTATTGAATGTTAAATGTTCTATGGGACTACGGTTCTATTCATTCTATCATTTCACGAAAGTTTAGAAGAACTATTACAACACTAACTTAAAACGTGGAACTTTGGTTATAGATGAAGATGAAAAATCAGCCAATGATTACATCTCAAGAATATAAATTGTTCCCTATCAAACATTTCTAGTTAAATTTCATAGGAATTCATGTGGTACTCCATTTATAGGAATTTAATTCTATTCAATTCATGAATTTTCATCCATTATATATATACATCATAATGGTTTTAGATAATGAAATCCCCCTCCATATTGAAAATCACCCAATAGTTATATACAATAGAAAGGATGAGGGTAGATCTAATTTTGTATCAACATCTCAAAAATGTATATTATTTTATTCTATGAAATTATATCTAGCTCAAATGATTGAGACTAAATATTAAATCATACTTGATGACATTCCTATCATATAGGAATTTACTAATTTATTTCCCAAATAATCACCTAGTCTTTTTCCTAGTTGATGGTTCCGTTCATTGAAATTAAAATATGGTCTTTACCAATATCAAAGTATCCATATAGAATGGAAAATATTGAACATAAAGGTCTAAATAACTAACTATAAGAGAATATAAATAAATGGTTTGGATAGGTCCAAATGGAACTGTTATTTCCCTACAGGTCTAATAAAAATAAAGAATTAATAAAAACCTAAAATTATGAAATTAATTGATTAGAAAAAATATATAAGGGATTAAAGATTAAGACCAGATAGATGGTGAAATTATTTTAATTATGTTTTCAAAAGAATATATTTATTTTATTTATTTTAATAAAGAGGGAGGAAATAAATGTTTGTTCCAAAAAGGATTTGAGTAGGGAGATAATGAAGAAAATATGATTAATTGTAACACCCCAAGATTACATAGTACATTATTTCTTCAAAGTAATTCAATAACTTTCACTACACGCAACACCGAGTTCTAGCGCACCATGACTTACCAAAATAGCCGTTCAAAAGCAGTTATGAATAGTATTAACTAAATTCTGAACATTATATAATCCTTATAATTTTATAATCCATATTAATATTTTATTAGACATAATGTAAGAACAAATACATATTTTCATATAAAAGAAGTATTTTTCAAAAAATGCAATTTTACCGCCTTTTAATGGCGAAGAATTTTTAAATCCAATATTTGAAACTTTTATATATTAAATTTGACAAAATAAACTTCTTCTTTAGAATAGAGACATAAGAATTTAGTTTCAATAATGTTTTCGTGTTTTTCTGATAACTTTTATATTTGGATAAGTATTGAAAAATACTATATTTTAACTAAAAACAACTATTTAAATCAAAATAATTTATATTGTTAAATTATAAATTTTAATGGTTTGGAAGTATAAATAGATTATAGTTTTATCATTTAATCCAATGATGGTCATTGTAAGTAATTTCACTTTGAAATTGGATATAAACAAGTGTCAAACTTTTTGTAGTTATTATTTATTAAAAATATGCCTTTTGGTTTTGACAATGGGAATTAATATTAAATTAATAAATGAAACTTCTATGTTTTGAATTTGGTGAAATATGAATTCGTAATATCAAAATTATCTTATGGTAAATTTTTGGCTTTTTTCTGAAAACTTTTAATTTTTGATGAATAGTGAAAAACACTGAGTTATAGTTCAAAACCAAATTTTTATTTAAATAATTATTTATTTTATTTATATTTATTTTATGTCAAAATAGATACATAATACCTATATAAGTTCAATGTAATTCATTGGAGTCAGTTTACAATAATTTTAGATATATAGAAATTTTATTGAACTTTTCACCGTCTTTTACCCATCTCCTACGAGAATTTTCAAATTCACATAAAACTTAATTTTACTGCTTCTGTTAGTGGAATTTATAAATTCCAAGAGACATGGTTAATATCAAGGAGTAAAATTTGGTTCAATAAGATAATAATAAGTTTTTGGTGAACAATAACTTTTTTATTTTTATTTACCACAGTAAAAAGTAAATCGGGTAATTAAGGGTACAAATTATTTTATTATTACCCTAACACATGTCCTAATTATATTAGATAAGTATAACTCAATCAAAAACAACGCTAGGAATAAAATATTAACCTCTTAGGTCCACTTGGATTAGATTTGGACATTTATTATTATTTAATTCAAATAAGAGTTAAAAGAGTTAAAATCAATGTTTAAAAACTAAACATTTTTAATATAGGGATATACATAAGATAAATTCGATTATAAATATTCATTATAAAGATAAAATTATTTTCTACATAATTGTATTTTATTTATAATTTTTATACATTACATAAAATAATTTATGTATGAGTCAATGGTCATACAGTAATTACCTTATTAGTGCAATATTAAAATAATTGATATTATAAATACCCAAATAAATATAATTTGAGACTTTTAATAAATTACACGAATTTTATTGGTTAACATGACATGTTAGGATTTATTAAATGAATATTTTGAATTAATAAAGTTATTAAGACTTTAAAAAAAATCAATTATAAAATAGTGTCAAAATTGACATAAAGGAGTTTTTAAAACAAATATTATATTATTAATTGATATAATATTCCTAAAAATATAATGTTCATAAAAAGGACTTATATTATTATAGGTATGTTAGTAATTAACCACTTGGGGATCTTTTGGCAGTTTTTAGTAATTTTATTAACCATATAATATAAAAATACAAAGAGACATGGTAAATGTAAAACTATTTAACTAAGTGTTAAATCTAAAAGATAAGGGTACAATAGTGATCCAAACTTGTCTAAAACATATTTGTTGAGTGTTTTTCGACCCATACCCACCTTATACTTTAAATAATTTAGTTTGGATCCATTATAAACCAAATATGAATTTATTATAAAATAATACTTTAAGTTTTTTCTAAAGAGCCCCTCCTCCCCCTTATAAAAGGACGCCACTTCTAACCAATTAATCACACCTCTAAAGACTTTTGAATCGTCCAAAATATTCTCAATTAATCTCCCTACATCCATATCCTCCTCCTAGAAACCTTTCCTTTAGCAGAAGGCACTTCAAGAGTCCTTTTTGGTTCAAACCAAAGAGAGTTACCCAAATTAAAGGTAACGATTTCTCTTAGCTTCATTTCATTTATTTTACTTCTCCAACCCTAAACTCTTCTTATTATTTTCTTTTGTAACAAAACGAGTATCATAAATATACTAGGATATTGTTATGATAAGTATTATAACTACACTTACACACATATCTATCTAATGGGTGAATAACATAATGTTTCTGTGGATGGAAACCAAACACCTAACGAAATGATGATTGTTCAATTATCTCTTAATGCCTATCATGGTGGCCATTATGATGGAAATATAATTAAATATTATATTAATGATATTTATTTTATATATAAGCTTCTTTAATTTCATTTTATATCATACCATTATTCATTTAATGTTGTATATATATATGATAATTTTTTTTGGGGAAGTGCAGAATACCGCCCCCTCAAAGTTATATGACACGTTCATACCACACATGGAACGTATAAATGATGGTTTTAATGAACATAAGTAAAAAAATATAATATATTATATTATACTGGAATAATAATATACCTATTTATCATTTGGTTTTGATTCCTTTTAAAATGAAAAATGAAATGGAAGTAGCGTTCATGCGTATGTACGGACTACCGTCTCTACGAACGCAATGAGATTCATTCCCCATCGTATCCATTCAATTCTAATTATCAATTTATGATTAAAAATAATGTTTAAGGACTTGATATAGTTCTGGATATGAATAAGATACAACCTATCCAAAACAAACATGGCTTATGTAACAAAACATATAAAATAAAATGAGTAAGTTAACACCCGAAACGACGATAATACTAAGATATTATTAACAAAGAAATGTTAAAAGATCATATATGATATAATATCAGCTTATATGATTCTTTTATAATTTAATAACAATTATTTCACCAAAATACAGGAGGTTAAACTACCCTCAACCAAGGAAAATTACAAGGTATGGGGTTTTCATCTCACTCCTTATTCCCGTGAGATTCATGCCATATTGCCACTATTACCTTTTGTGTGGTGTATGTACTGCCAATAATTGTATTCATTTTCTAATAAACTTTAATTTATGTGTATTTACATATTCATTGTATGATACTTCTTTAATGGGGTTTATGTTTCATAATTTACCAAATTGGTAAGGGTTTATTTCACAATCTCTTCATTATCCGAGGTTGTTTATAGGTAATTATCTACTGGGACCTCTTTATCATCCACATCCATGTTTCTTAAAAATGTATTTCAAATAATTATTAATATTTTATAGACTATGGGTTGAATTCATTTATACCCTTTTTGACTTTTTATAATAATTTTATAAAGGAATCTTTCTGTCATTTTCCAAATAAGGTCCTTTTTAACCTTTTCAACATAATTAAGGTAAGAATGTCTTTTTTAAATTATACGGTGGGTGCTGCTATTTTTGGTCATTATAAAATTTTTGAATCATCCAATACAAGCTTATAAAAATATTTTCAAAGTAATTTTTTTCTTTTATAATTATGATACTTTTAAATGATTTAAAAAAATGGATATTTCTCTCAAATAGTTTTGATTTTATCTATGTCAACATCCTTTGATGGATTTTAAGCTTATTTGAAGTTTATTTATTATGATACAAAACATCCAAATTGTATTTAAGGTTTTGTGATATGTTTGAATGTGGATGTGTTATATTTATACCATTCATGGTTTATGGAGAAAGTGTTGACATTTCTCATGATAGTTTTAATAAGATTTTTTATGTTATGTTAAACCTATTCATATGAGGAATGAATTGGACTTAATAAGTGACGGGTGGAGCCTGTTATAGTTCCTCGATGCATCGGTAGGTCTCATGAGACAAACTAGGGTCTTGGAACAAGGCCTTGACAAAATATTATTTGTAGTCTTGGCACAAGGCCTTGACTATGTGGTTATGATACTCTGGCATTATGCATTCCATAATTATGAATGTGGTTATTGATATTGCATGTGATTATTCAACTAGTAGAATATCTATATGAATAAGTAAATGGAATTATTTCATTTTATTTTTTCCATATTATGATGAAGTTCATGTTTAAAATTCTTTGGTTTTAGTTATACATTTCCTTAAATGTTTATGCTTATTTATGAAATTTTCCGCTGTATTGTTTTCTTTACTGAGTATATGAGCTCACCCATTTCTATGTTTTATTTTTCCAAGGATGTGAAGAGATATTTTATGACTGACCTGCAGGGATAGTCTGAAGGGGATATGAGTGTGGACCATAAATACTATATTATTGTAGTTTTTCACTTTATGATGTAATGTAACATTTATGAATGTATCTAGTGATTCTAAGGCTACTAAACTAATCGGTCATTCTAGACTTGAACTTTTGTGATCATTCCAATGATACATAATAATGCACCGACTCTGGGTAACTGGGGTCAGGGCGTTACAGTTGGTATTAGAGGAAGTTTAGTAAAAACCATAGAAGATAGATTTAGATAAACTCTGATTAGAGAACATAGACTTAAGATGGACTTTGAGGATTAGTATAGAAGAACTTCCTAGAATTTTGGTATTGTAGTTATTTTGTGAATTTTCTGAGCAATACATCCATATCTAGATACGAGCAGGTAGAGGCAGATCTGGCATAGATGTACCTGGGGGTAAAACCCAAAAACATTTCTTTGATCTAAACTTGAATGGGAACTGGTGCACAACAATGGGCGTTGCTGCACTCTTGGTTACGACACTCCCGGGGGATATGCATAAGATAATTCTCATTTTCATTACAAATCATTATGAAGGGTTTATGAGTATATAATTCCCCAATGAAAAAATCTTTATGATTATGGATTATATCCATAAACCATTCAGTTTACGTTAGGTATTTTAAAAGTTTCGAATTATTAATTGCAATTCATAAACTGACCTAGTTTATGAAATTGTATAGAAATAGCACCCAGTAGAAGGAATGTGAACTCCAACAATACGTATAATCCAATGAGTAAGAAGGATCATATCTTTCATGGTAGAAAGCCAACATTTAGAAAGGTAAATATTCTCCCATGTATTCTCAACATATGAAGAAATAGTATCATGTGTAAATAAGATAAGTAAATAATTCTCCAAGTCTTATGGATTTGAAGGGAAGAAAGAGAATAAAAGGATGGAAGAGAAAAAGATGAATAAAGGGAAGAGGGAAAAGAATAATTTTCCAAAATGTGATAACTGTGGGAAGAAACAACCTGGAACATGCCTGATGGGAATGGGAATTTGTTATAAGTGTGGAGAAAGAGGACACCAAGTATGTGACTGCAAGGGTAAGAAAAAGGTTTCAAATGAACAATGCTTCATCTAGAAGGAGTTGGGACACTACGCGAACTGATGTCCAAATCATCAGAGTATTCCCCAAATGATGCTATTGGATAATAATCAAGTTATGATACTACCACAGATGTGGAGGAATGATTAGACTTCTTATGTTGTTATTACAGAATTCTGTCATTTGAGTGTTGTATCAACAATATTCTAGTTATAATAATAATGGATTATATAAGGATTTTATTTCAGTACTATTTCATTAAGGACTTAAGATTTTGTGGAACCAAGAAAATTGACTCAATAGCAGGTTAAATGTTTAGAATATATATGGTTGAGATAGAGATAAACCATAATATGGTTCTAATACCGAGGTAGTGATTTTGGAATAATACATGATTGATTTGGATAAATTATATTAGATATTCTTGATTACCATGAAACTGATTAATGATTTGTATATTCCATCATTGTTGGAGTTTACAACATTTTTGGATAGAAGGAGTATATCCAGTATTCTATAATTAATAAGGGATCATGAATGTAATCAATAAGGTTTTATGGTAATTCAGGAAGTTGTAGTGTTTTAAAAGAATAAATGATGAAGGTGTTCACATGTTATTATGTGGAAAAAAGGATGTTCATTGTGTTTACCTTCCTTAAAAATTTTGGACTGTGAGTTTGGATAGAAGTATTTTGGATATTCCTAGTTTGAGATTATTTTTGGATTTCCATAAAATGACAACCCGGAGGTCGGGCGGCAACCCGTCGCGTCTGGTAAGGCCTCGAGACGTGAACCCGCAACCAAAGGGCGATAAGGGTGTATCACCTGCCACTGGCCCACGTGATGTCCGGGAATTAATAATGCAATCTTTTTAAAAAAAATCTAGTATATGAATTATAATTTCATTTTTTAAACCCTATATGAATAGGATAAATAAAAGATTATTTTTAAGTTCTATTATCTTTTAGAGTGAAAGATGAGTTTGTGGTAGAAATTAGTTAAAGGATGGGACTCTACTTGTCAAGAATATATTTTGCTTCCTCTCTTATTCTATGAAGAAATTAATTCATATACTTTAGTGAAGATATCTTAAAACAAAAAATGGGTTAACATAACACCATATGTTTTTTTGAACTGATGCTATTTTAAATCATCATAGATTGATGAATTTAAGGCCCTAAATTTTACACTTGTTTGTGAATGATGACCTAAATCACTACCTATAAATATTTACGTTTTTCTTCCAATTATAGGTCTTTAATTACCACCAATTTTCTCCAAATCGAGATCAAAATTTGGTGGTGACCCTTTCATTTACCTTTTCCTCTTATTAAGACTAAATTTTATTAAACTAATTTTTGATGTGGGTTTTCCCAAAGGTATTTTCTATTTCCAACCTTCTATTTTCGAAAAAAAAAATTAATTTCGAGGACGCAATTTATTGAAGGAGGGAAAAATGAAACACCCCATGATTTCATAGTACATTATTTTTTCAATGTAATTCAATAACTTTTACTACACGCAATACCGAGTTCTAGCGCACCATGACTTACCAAAAAAGCCATTCAAAAGTGGTTATGAATAGTATTAACTGATTTTTGAACATTATATAATCTTTATAATTTTAGAATCCATATTATGAGTTTCTTAGACATAATGTAAGAACAAATACATTTTTTCAAATAAAATAAATATTTTTCAAAAAATGCAATTTTACCGCATTTTAATGGTGAAGCCTTTTATAAATCCAATATTTGGAACTTTTATATATTAAATTTGACAAAATGAACTTTTCTATAGAATGGGGGCATAAGAATTTAGTATCAATAATGTTTTGGTGTTTTTCGGATAACTTTCATATTTGGGTGAATAGTGAAAAATACTATATTTTAACTGAAAACAACTTTTTAAATCAAAATAATTTATATTGTTAAATTATAAATTTTAATGGTTTGGAAGAATAAATAGATTATATTTTTACCATTTAATCCAATGATGGTCATTGTAAGTAATTTCACTTTGAAATTGGACATAAAAAAATGTCAATCTTTTTGTAGTTATTATTTCTTAAAAATACGCCTTTTGGTTTTGATAGCGGGAATTAATTTTAAATTCATAAATTAAACTTCAATGTTTTGAATTTGGTAAAATATGAATTCGGAATATCAAAATTAGATTAGGGAAATTTTTTGTCCTTTTTCTGAAAACTTCTAATTTTTGATGAATAGTGAAAAACACTCAGTTATAGTTTAAAACTGAATTTTTATTTAAATATTTATTTATTTTATTTATATTTATTTTATGTCAAAATAGATACATAATACCTATATAAGTTCAATGTAATTAATTGGAGTCAGTTTACAATAATTTTAGATATATAAAAAATTTATTGAACTTTTCACCGTCTTTTACCCACCTCCTAGGAAAATTTTCAAATTCACATAAAACTTACTTTTACCGCTTCTGTGAGGGGAATTTTGAAAATCTGAGAGACACGGTTAATATCAAGGAGTAAAATTTGGTTCAATAAGATAAAAGTAATTTTTGGTGAATAGTAACTTTTTGCTTTTATTTACCATGGTAAAAAGTAAATAGGGTAATTAAGGGTAAAAATGATATTATTATTACCCTAACACGTGTCCTAATTCTATTGGCTAAGTATAATTTGACCAAAAAAAACTTAGGAATAAAATAAGAACCACTTTGGTCCACTTGGATAAGATTAGGACATTTATTATTATTGAATTCAAAGAAGAGTTAAAAGAGTTAAAATCAAAGTTTAATAAATAAAACATTTTTAATATAGGGTTATAGATAAAATAAATTCGATTATAAATATTCATTATAGAGATAAAAATATTTCTTACATAATTTTATTTTATTTATAATTTTTAGACATTAAATAATGTAATTTATTTATGACACAATGATGATGCAGTAATTATCTCATTACTGAAATGTTAAAATAATTGATATTATAAATACCCAAATAAATATAATTTAATACTTTTAATAAATTAAAAGAATTTTATTGGTTAGTATGACATGATAGGATTTATTAAATGATTTTTTTCTAATTAATAAAGTTATTAAGACTTTAACAAAAATCAATCATTCATTGTGTCAAAATTGACATAAAAAAGTTTTTAAAACAAATAATATATTATTAATTGATTTAAAATTCCAAAAAATAAAAGGATTTTCCAAAGTACTTATATGATGATATTTATGTCATTAATGAACCACTTGGGGTTATATTGATAGTTTATAGTAAGTTTATTAACCATATAAAACAAAAATACAAAGAGACATGGTAAATGTCAAACTATTTAACTAAGAGTTAAATCTGAAAGATAAGGGTAAAATAGTGACCCAAACATATATAAAACCTATTGGGTAAGTGGTTTCGACCCATCCCCGCCATAGACTTTAAATAATTCAGTTTGGAGCCATTATAAACCGAATATGAATTTATTATAAAATGATACTTTAAGTTTTTCCTAAAGAGCCCCTCCTCCTCCTTATAAAAGGATACCACTTAAAACCTATTACTGATACCTCTCAAGACTTTTGGCTCATCCAAACATGGACAAATTAATCTCCCTACATCCCTATCATCCTCTTAGAATCCCTAACATAGGCATAAGGCACTTTAAGATTCCTTTTTGGTTCAAACCAAAGGGAGTTACCCAAATTAAAGGTAATGATTTCTCTTAGTTTTTTTTCATTTATTTTACTTCTCCAACCCCTAAACTCATCTTATTCTTTTATTTTGTAGAAAAACATGTATCCTAAATATAATATGATATTTTTATGAGATTTATACGAACTACACTCACACACACCTCCATCTAATGGGTGAAGAACATAATGTGTCTGTTTATGGCAACCAAACGCCTCACGAAACGATGGTTGTTCAATTATCTCCTACCTCCTCTCATGGTGGCCATTATGATGGAACTATAATTAAATATGATATTTATGATATTTATTTTATATATAATCTTTTGTAATTCCATTTTATATCATACCATTATTTGTTTCATGTTGTATATATAGACGATAATTTCATTTGGGGAAGTGCGGACTACCTCCCCCACAAAGTGATATGACTCGTTCATACCATACATGGAACGTATAAAGGATGGTGATAATGAACTTAAGTAACACATATAAGATATTATATTATATAGGAATAATAATATAACTATTTATCATTTGTTGTTTATTCCTTTTAAAATGAAAAATGAAATGGAAGTAGCGTTCGTGCGTACGTATGGACTACCGTCTCCCCGAGCGTGATGAGATTCATGCCCCATCGTATCCATTCAAGTATAATTATCATTTTATGATTAAAAATAATTTTTAACGAATTGATATTATTCTGGATACAAATAAGATACAACCTATCCATAACAAACATGGCTTATGTAGCAGAAAATATAAAATAAAACGAGTAAGTTAACAACCGAAACGATGATAATATTAAGATATTATTAACAAAGCAATGTTAAAAGATCATATATGATATCATATCAACGTATATGATTCTTTTATAATTTAATAACAATTATTTCACCATTATACAGGAGGTCAAACTACCCTCAACCAAGGAAAAGTACAAGGTATGGGGTTTTCATCTCACTCCTCATTCCCGTGAGATTCATGCCATATTTACACTATTATCTTTTGTGTGGTATATGTACTGCCCATAATTGTATTATTTGTGTAATACACTTTAAATTATGTGTATTTACGTATTCATTGTATGATAATTATTTAATAGGGTGTATGTTTCTTAAGTTACGAAATTGGTGAGGGTTTATTTCACAATCTCTTCATTATCCGAGATTGTTTATACGTAATTATCTATTGGGACCTCTATATCATCCACATCCATGTTTCTTAAAAATATATTTCAAATCATTGTTATTATTTTATAGACTATGGGTTAAAGTCATTTATACCCTTGTTGACTTTTTATACAAATTTTATAATGAAATCTTTCTGTCTTTTTCCAAACAATTTCATTTTTAACCTTTTCGACAGAATTAAGGTAAGAATGTCTTTTTTAACTTATACAGTGGGTGTGTATATTTTCTGCCATTATAAAATTGTTGGAGATTCCCTTACAATCTTATTTGAATATTTTCAAAGTAAAAATTTTCTTTTATAATTTTTTGACTTTTAAATGATTTAAAAAAAAGTGATATTTCTCTCAAATATTTTTGATTTCATCTATCTCAACATCCTTTGATGGATTTTAAGATTATTTGAAGTTTATTTATTATGATACAAAACATCCATATTTTATTGAAGGTTTTTTTATATGTTTGACTGTAGATGTGTTATTTTTATACCATTCATGGTTTATGGAGAAAGTATTGAAATTTCGTATGTTATTTTTAATACGAATGTTTATGTTATGTTAAACCTATTCATATGAGGAATGTATTGGACTTAATAAGTGATAGGTGGAGCCCGCTATAGCTCCTCAATTCATCGGTAGGTCTCATAAGACAAACTAGTGTCTTGCCACAAGGCCTTGACAAAATCATATTTGTAGTCTTGGCACAAGGCCTTGATTATGTGGGTATGATAGTCTGGCATTATGCATTCCATAATTATGAAAGTGGTTATTAATATTTCATGTAATTATTCGACTAGTAGAATATCCATTTGAATAAGTAAATGGCATTATTTCATTTTATTTTTTCCATATTATGCTGAAGTTCAAGTTTAAAAGACTTTTTTTAGCTATACATTGCCTTAAATGTTTATACTTTTTTATGAAAGTTTTCACTATATTATTATCCTTACTGAGCATCTGAGCTCACCCATTTCTATGTTTTACTTTTCCCAAGATGTGAAGAAATATTCTATGATTGACCTGCAGGGATAGTTTCAAGGGGATATGAGTGTGGACTATGGAGACTATATTATTGTAGTTTTTCACATTATGATGTAATGTAAAATTTATGAATGTATCTAGTGATTCCAAGGGTACTAAAATAATTGGTCTTTCAAGACTTGATCTTTTGTGATCATGCCAATGATATGTAATAATGCACCGACTCTGGGTAACTGGGGTCGGGGCGTTACATTAATTATTTGGAAAACTCAGATTTTTAAGGAATACTAGGGTTTTTTAGTTTCATGTTTTGGGTACAATTGGATTTTAGACTGTACATTTATTAATACATGTTTCTAATCAGATTCTAGAAGTGGGGGATCCAAGGGTCATGGTATCCTCTCCTCATCCCGACAATACCCCTATTCCCATGGTTAGGTAATTAGTTCATTGTAAAGTTGAGTTTGTATCGATACTATATTTAAACAAATTTCACATTAATGGAAGAAATGGGAACTAATCTATTCAATAATATCAGTTTCACAATTATAATTTTATTAATTAACCAATGTTTATGATTAGACAAAAATAAATAGATTGGTATTAGAGAAACTTATTTTATCAATATAGAAAATGAAAAAAATAAAACCAATGACACCTTCCCCCTTCATATTCATTACCTAAGAAAGAAGAGGAATTTAACACCTCATCCAAGTTATGAGAGAGTAATATGTAAGGATTAAGGGAAAAGAAAACAAAATGAAAATAACAGAGATGTTTAACAATTGAGGACTATGCACAACTTAGCTTCTCGCCCCATGCTTTTGTCTCTTGATCTATCTAATAAATAGCAGTTGAGAACTCTATTTAGACTCTAAAAGGGATTTGGTATAATGAAATGTAATAATAATTGGTCAAAAAGTGAGAATGGGTTGTCTCGGGCTCATAAAATAGATCTCTTCCCCTAATTGTGTCAAATCTGTCAGTTTTTGGGCCATCCAGACATTTTCAGCACGTATAATATTTTCACCACGTGTAATGTTTTCACCACATGTATTGTTTTTAACACATGTCATATTTTCTCCTTGCATAATTCTTTTATATCTTTAATTTGTTTCACAACAAGAATTTCTTTCACAACCTCAATCGGTTTCAAAGCCTAAAATCACCCTTTATTGTCAGAGTATTCTTTTAAGTGTAAATCATTATGGTTTTTTACGGTTTTCTAATTTCATATAAATTAATGCATCCTAAAAAATAAAAACAATCTCATTAAATAAAAAATAAATAATTAAATATTAAAATAATGAAATTATTTTATTTTAATATCAAAAATAATATATGAAATTCACGTATCAGAATCCCCCCACACATGAAATCAAACTTTTCCTGAAGGATGTGATATCATCATAATAAAATTTGTGTTCACCATAAAGTAATTTAAACTCAATATCCGTAAAATTATTTAATAAAATGGGAAAATAAATTTTCAAACATCCCATAGTAAAATTTATTAGTTCTTCCTTTTTAATAGAACAAATCAGTCAAGATTTTTACTTTTTCTATTTGAAATAGCTAATACTTTTCATTCATCCTTTTGTATTATTAAATTAATTATGTATATTCCTTCCATTTTCAATTTACCTCAATTTGAATTTTTATTCTCATAATTATGGTACAAATGTATATATTTATATATCCACACATTCCTCAAGAAAATGTAACTTACCTTGGGCTTATAAGGCACGTACCTTATCCATTGTGTAGAGAAAAAAATTCAAATAATCATGAGTGATTAACTATTTTAGATAAAATGACCCTATAAATTAGGTTAGGTAGGTAAATAATTTAAAAAAATTAAATATCAAAATGACGGTTTTTCTCTAATGTATTTTTTCGTAATAATCTAATGAAGCTCATGTAAAGTTTCTTTTACACATAGTATGTCAAATAATGATCATAATGAAATGACAAGAAATAAAAAAACTACCTCTTGTATTCTATATGGCTTTTCACATTTGTTTCACTGTCTATATTTTTAAATACTTGTTTTGGGAAAATATCACAACAACCACTTGTGACTTTATTTTTAATAGTTATAAAATGATCACTGATAAATCAATAGTGATTTTTGAATTTCTTAAGAAAAATCTTTTAAATAAAATTTTTTATAAGAGGGTGTGATATAAATACAGTGAATGTGCCTTCCCAAAATCAAATTATAATCCCCCCTACACATATCTGCTAAAAATATTCATCCCTTCCTCCAATCTCTAAACCCCCAAAAAATAAATTTTATATTCATTTAAAATACTAGAGATTGTTAGAAGAGAAAAAATGTGTTTGTAACACAAATATTCCCCTACAAGGATGTTTTTTGGAATATATGGGCTTTAAAAAAAGTTTAATATACGGTGGGTCTCAGGATAAGTCATAATCAATTAAATTTACTCAATTATATTAAACATTTATTTTGTGCTATCATATCATTGAAAAGATGCGATGAATGTTCTATATGTACGTATTGACAAGTCTCTCAAGATATATACTATAATTATATTTTGAAATATTAGGATTAGAAAGTTTTCTGGGAATTACAACATAGTATTTGGAAATTTACAGATGGAAATACATAAAAATAATAAATCAATTAATATGAATATCCAAAATCAAAAGCATGGGAAATTCCCTAAAAATTATCAATTAAAATAAAATAAAAAACTATCCTTAAATGATTATTTTCCAAATTCTAATATACTTGATTATCCCTATTAATTTTTTCACAAATTATTTCATTCATGTATATTGACAAATAAATCTAATATTATGTCATAGAAAGTATCATAGGAAATTTTTTGTCTCTGTGTTTTCTTGAGTAAAGAAAGAATAATTGCAGGAAAGAAACTATATGTCAAAAAATATTAAATATGGGGAATATAATTGAAAAAATATAGAATTGAAACATATAGTCCCATTTCAAATGAAACTTTGAAGTTGGCTATATTGGTTCTACATTCTCATGATTCACATAACCCAATGTAGTCTTTCGATTCATGATGTGAATGGTGTTCAAGATGTGTGATGGTCTTATGTCTTAATATTGTGTTTTATACCTAATGTTTAATTATGGGGTCTTGATGTTCCTAGAAATTAAAAATAAATTTGTAATATCTGAGACCATTATCAATTAATTTTGTATGATTATTTGGAGATTTCATGCACACCTCAAAAACCCACAAATAAAAATATTAAAAACTCGATTCCCCACCCAAAAGAACTTTTTTTTACCATCATTAGATAAACAATTACCACTTTTAGCTTCATCTCCCTTTATGTATTATTATAAGTATTTTACCAGGCCAGGGTCTATGAATGGTCTCATTGTTTTCATATCCACACAGGTCAAACCCTTTCCTTCTTCTCTGAACAACTTACTTATTCATGATGGTGGTAATTACTAGATTTACATGGGGTTGATCCAACATTTATACCTTAATACTGAATGACTAAATGAAAGTTATTTTACCATCAATACATGTTTCAATTTATAAAACATAGTAAAGTATGTCACTCATTTCGTATTAGTGCTATAAAATTTTATATTCTCATTATTCTTCTCACTATGTTTATTTTGATTACTCCATTTTATAATCTAGATTATTCATGTAGTTCATCAGCTTCATAAATTCAATCAACTTTAGGTATTTTGTTTTTTGTGAACTCATTATCTTCTCTTGCATTATATATTTTCATCAACCAATGAATATTGGAAAATTATTGATTGTAGAAAACTCTCAGAAAAAGTTATCAGCTTTGGACGTCAATCATCACACACCAGGTGGCTAAAAATGATCTCCCCAAAATCAGTGGAGTGTGCTCTACTTAGATATCCATAACTGAAATTAGTGTGTGACATGATATTGACACTTACATTTAATTCACAAAAAGATTTTCCAAATTTATTACCATCAATAAATAATGTAATTGAAAATATACATATATTACGTTTCTTCTTAGAATTGTCCATTGACACCATCGTTGGACAGTCTCGTGTGAGTGGAATGGTGTAAATATCCTCTAGTTTCCCCTTATTGGTCACCATATCATTCAACAACATTTCATAGAACAACATGTTCATGAGGTACGTTAAAAAAATAATATTAATATGAAATTTTTATAAGTATTTTAGAAACATAAATTTTTTTTGTCAATTTTACATGTACTGTTTGTTCTGTAAAAGTAAATATCTGCTTGAATTGTGGTGGTTTTCTACTGTTTTTTATTTTGAAAAGTATTGTTCCTTACAATATTTCAACTCTTCATGATTTTATCCTTGTTCTCTTTTGGATTATGATGATAAAAAGTTATTTTTATACTTCATAGTATGATGAATTTCGTATATTCATATGGGAACACTTCATGGAATCCATGCAGTATTTCCTGTGGTTTTCTAATGAATAGAAACATCTAGGATTGACCTATTTCCCTATGAAAGTCAGTTAGCGAATATTTGGATTAGATTTTATGTTTTTGTACCATAATGAGGAAACTTTCTATACATATCATTATATAATTTCGAATATTCAAAGAGGTATTATTCATAAAATTGAAAAATTATTAGAATGCTTACTCTGAAGTCCATCAATTATTACAGTGGGAAGAAAATGGTGAGAATGTGCTTTTCCACCTCATCCCATGAAGTGAAGAAATGGAATAAAAAGCTTTAATTGCATTCCTGGTCTCACTCTTGTAAGGAGAATAATAATTGGTGAATCTATACCATATTTCCTAAAGAATTCTAGAATTAAAATGTGTTGGAGATCCTGATAAATTTCCATAGATTCAAGTTTAGTTCTTCATTGGGTAGACTGGAGAAATGTTCCATGTTTGAAATAATCTAAATGATCACAAGATTAATGTTGAAGTGGTTTTCAGGAATAAGAGGAACTAGGATTCTAGATTTCAATATTATATTTAATGATCTTATATATTTTGTTACAGTATGAATTCCTAATACTCTCATTCATACCGTAACAAATTGATGGGTTTTCACACCAACCATCACTGCAATATGGTTGTTCTTCCTTATGCTTTTCTCAATTTCAATATCAAATTAAAAAAAATTATTTTCCCTTTCTATGTGTATTGTGGTAATTCATTAATATTTAATTTTTGTAAAAGTATAACACAAAATACCCAACCTTGAAAGCAGAATTTAAATAAATCAATGACACAAAAATTAAATAAATACATAAAAACTAAAAAACTGCCATCCCAGACAACTGATCCCTTTTTTATAGGCTCAAATTTAATCCTTATTTCCCTATGGGTCTTATCAAAATATAAAATTTATAAATAACTCAAACTATATGATTAATTTATTAAAAAAATATAGTTGTTGGTCGAGGTAAAACCAACTGTGACGGTGAAATTAGTTTAAATAATTTTTAATATAAATAATTGATTCATTTTAAGAAAGTTTAATAAGACCATATTTTTTTCTAATAGTGTTTAGTAAATAGAGAGAATAAATCAAAGATGTTTTATTTTTTTGAAAAAAAATCATATTTTGAAGGTGTGTCTAGTTTTTTGAGTTTCTGTGTTTGGGTAAAATTGTATTTTAAAATTTTAATTTATTAATACTTGATTTGTTTCATATTTGAGATAGGCTAGATCCAATTCTCAACTCCTCTACCCATCAATACTATTTTTCCCTTTTTTAAGTAATTTAATAATTTTTTAAATGTGTTTTTATCGATACTATATTTTATCCCAAAATTCCTTGATTTAACAGTTGTAATTCATTAATTTAGGGTAATTAATTGAGAAATTATAATTTTCCATAAATATTTTTTAAAAAATTGATAATGATTAAAAAAATGAAATATATTTTAATAGTATAACCAAATTAAAGAAATCTAGAACATGGATATAAAAATAAATCCGATGACACAATCCCACTTCGGCTACATAACCCTATAACTAGGTGGTTTTTACTCCCTCATCCTAGTTATGGGAGAGTAAGATGGATGAAAAACTATAAAATAGAAAATAACAAAATTAGAGGGATATAATTTTTGGGGACATAATATAGCACAGTCTCTTCTTCCATGATCTTGACTCTAGAACTCTGTAGAATTAGCAGATTAGACCCATATTTATTTACTACCAAAGGGATATTACAGTTGTAAATTACATTATATTGGTATAAAGAGTGATCATGGTTGGTCCTAGTGTCATAAAGTACGTCCTATCTCTTATATTCCACTACTACAAAATAGGGATTTAACATCATTAAAATAGCCTTTATAAGAACTAGAGAAGCACTAAATATAGAGTGAGATTAAAATCATGTGGCTTTTATCAGCACTAAAAAGCATCGATACTGGGGTCCTTTACCAGTGCTAAAAAAATTGTTGATAATGGACAACATTTATCATCTCTTTTATTTTGAACTGATAAATGGTACCATAGTCGGGGATTATAGAAGAATTGATAAAAAAATACCTTTATCAAATCT
Organism: Viscum album; assembly: GCA_963277665.1. Lineage (NCBI taxonomy): Eukaryota > Viridiplantae > Streptophyta > Magnoliopsida > Santalales > Viscaceae > Viscum > Viscum album. The sequence goes on from OY728123.1 coordinate 1,345,802,665, forward strand.
TGTAAAAGTACTGATGATAGAAGACTTTACTACACTTCTACAATTGCTGATTAAGGGGAATACTATAATGTGATGTGATTGCACACTGCAATACTAGAAATACCATCTGAAGTCCAAAAAATAAACAACCAATATTGAATTTAAATGAAATAAAAATTTAAAAAAATAATGAAAAAATCAATATTATAGACATTTCAAACATTGATTTTTACATTTACATAATTAAAAATTATTTCATACATTTAAAATTATCAATGTTTTTTGCCTTTCGATCTGGAAACCAACACATTCTATTCCTGAATAAACCATCCATACTAGAGAAAAATAAGATACATTTATAATAAAACAATTATTATGTTAGTAATAATATAAAGAAATAAATTAATATAAATTGTTAATTTTAAAGTAAACATTTATTCATACTAAGAACACTATGTATCAGATTGAGTTGCAGTTGATTCTTACACATCACGCCATTTCTTATTCATATTCATGAATTATCTTTATGAAAATTTACTAAATAAGTATATGATAAAAATGATAAGGAAATTAACTTGTAATAGTACACATAATGATAATAATACAATATAGACTTGGTTTCTCATTTTTGGTGATGTGATGGACATTTTAATGTAAAATGACACTTATATATTGTAAAGATGCATTTAGAGTCATACATGTCACACTGTGAATCCGATTGAGGTGAGGCAGGTTCCTACATGTCTAAAATGACTTATGGATAACTTTTCTAATGTACTAAAATAATTAAAATATGTTTTCTTAGTTTTAGTACACCAGTTATCATTTTGACTAAAATTTAATTTTCAATCAGAAACATGAACTTTGAGACAAACTGATCACATCTTGTGTCAGATTTACATGAGACTAACTCATACTAATCAAAAATGAATTATGAATTATTTTCCAAAACATTAAATATAATCTAAGAACATTTTCAAGGTTTTTAGTGAATATCCATTTTTGAACTAATATTTGAATCTTAAACTGATATAAAAAACGTTGAGTCATAATTGGAACATCGTGAATCAGATTAATGTGAGGGTGATTCCTATACATCAAAAAATGACATATGAATCATTTTCATGACATCAAAATAATACAAATGCATTTTATGGGGTTTGAGTTTGTTATATTTCTTGTTTAGTAAACTAAATTCTAAATTTTAAATAAAATGATTCCCATGGAGTCATACTAGTCACACTATGCATCCGATTGAGGTTCAGAAGATTTTTACATGACTAAAATGAATTATGTATCATTCTACAAATCTATCAAAATAATTGTAATTAATTTTCTTGGTTTTGAGAATTTCAGTTTTCCTTTTTACAAAAGTTAGTGGAAATTTTAAATAAAAACATGAACTTGGAGTAATACCGGTCACATCGTTTGTCATATTAAGGTTTAGATGATTCTTAAAAATAAAAAATGTCAAATGGATAATTTTTATAATGTATAAAAACAATACAAATGTTTTATTATATTTTTGAGTATGTCTGTTATATTTGTTACTAATATTAATGACAGTTTTAAATATAAAGATACATTACGAGTCATATTGATCACACCACATGTTGGATTGACGTTTGGATGATTCCTACACATCTCAAATGACTTATAAATAATTTTAATAATGTATCAAAACAATCCAAATGTGTTTTATTGTTTTTGAGTAGGTCATTATTCTTTTCTACCAAACTATCATTTTGAACTAGAAACACACACTTTGAGTCATACCGATGACATTGAGTATCATCATGATGTGAGACTGATTCCTACATGTCACAAATAAATTATTAATCATTTTAGTAAATTAATATAGAAAGTTGATCATTTTTTTCATGGTTTTTACTAAGTGTCACATTTTGAAATAAATTGTAGATTTTAATTTGACAACTGAAACTTTTATTCACACTAGGTTCATCATGCCTCTAATTGAGGTGAGGCTGATTATTACACATCCCAAATGACTTATAGATCATTTTTTAAAAGTATAAAAACATTAAGAATTTGTTTGATCAGTTTTTATGATTTATGTTGTCTTTTTTACTAAAATTAATGTATGTTTTAAATAAAAATATGAACTTGGATTCATAATCATAACACCATGTAGCAATTCACTATTCATTTCCACTCATATTCCACTTTTTTAAATTGAATTTGTATCATTAATTGCAAATTTAATTACCATGTTTACATCATGTTTAATTCAATTTTTTTAAAAAAAATTAAAAATTGTAATTTAACGTTTTTGGATGATTTCATTGTTGGTGGATGTGATTTAGAGGCACATGATAATGTTGAAGAAAAATGGTCCAAACTATGTAATATTCCAAGAAAATAAGTGGAATCAATTGGAAACTTCAGTAAATACATGCATCAAATTGGTGTTACCTTTTTCGATCCAATCTAAAATTCATTTGAATACATGTCTTCTAAAGACACCAAATTCAAATTTGTTCACTAAGGGGACCAACTGAACTAATTTGTCCAGGGAACTAAATCTGCTTGAATTCAAAATATGTGTTCTATATTTTATTCATATCTGAGGACATAAATTTTCCAATGGAGACAAATTTTTGGTTGTGATATTCTTGATGTGGATAATCATTTTTTTAGTTTTCTAGAAATTTAGATAAGAACGTCTGGCCACATTAAACCATGTACCAATTGCTTTCTCAAAATCTAGGGGCTCAAAACCACCTTCCAATTTTCCTATAAAATGGAGCCTTGGGAAAGCCATTGGAATGCTTGAAACAAGAGAAAATATCAACAATTTTGGAGACACATAGGATTATTCTCCTCAACCAAGATGTTATGGAGGCCTCTATCCTCGTTGGGGGGTCAAGGATGAATCCAAAGTTCCACCGAAGCCTTCTCCTCTTCTCGATAGAGAGCTAAACAGTGTACATTCATTTTGATGGAGCAACACCAACTTGGGAGGGTGTTTTAGCACTTATTATTCAAATGGTTTTGTTAATTTTGTGATTTAAATATTCCAATTATGTTCTACCATAATTCCCTTCTCCTTTGAATTCATTTTTTTGGTATAACTAAGTGAAACACTTTTCATTTCAACAATGATTAGGTTGATATTTCAAGTGGGATTCTTGTGTTGATCGGCTTAGAAAACAAAATACTCCTCTTTCTATCACAAAAAAATAAGATTTTAATATTCTTTTCTATCCCAATTTCTATGTTCTAGATCCAAAACATTACAAAATGATTATTGTGTTAAGGGTTAGTTCTTTGTGCATATCTTTAAGTGGAAAGAGGGGAATCGAGATCTTGAAAACCCCTAACCAAAGGATTCTATTAAACCATTTGAAATTTTTAGAATGATGAACTAACTATGTAATGTACTGAAACTTCAATGACACTATTATTTTTAAAACCTAAAAACACCAAATTCTTTTATCAAGTATTAAACTCTTTAATTAATTCATATCTTTTAAAATTTGTTTTCAAAACTACTCCCTCTTTTAACACTTTTTATTAAAAACATACACTTTAAACCTCAAACTATCCATGAGATACTTACTAGGGCTAGACCTATACTATAAATTAATAATAAAGGCATAAAATATTTGAGGTGTCATGATAACATAGTCAAATTTTGGATCTCCTCCTAGGGAGCTCTTTTGTTTTTAGTGTTTGTTTTCTTAAAAAAAACATTGTTTATTTTGTAGTTTTTTATACCCTTATTTTCTTCCTTAATTTTTAAGTTGATTTCTAAAATATTTCTTGAATACTCTCTATACAAGACAGGTTACACTCTAAGAGATTTACTACCATTCAAAATCGAACCAAAGAGGATCCTAATGTAGTGACACCGAGACATATAAGAGAACCCATTAAAGGAGGACTCCTAAAACATTGAAACTCTTCTTGGTCCTTCTTATTCATATGTAACATCTGTTAAAACTGAAAGAAACCTTCATAATATGGTTGAAAATAATCAAACATTAAAATATCTAAGCTCACCTAATGTAGAGATCTATCCCTCATATATTCAAATACAAGGCGAAGCAGCTAATTTTGAACTAAAATCCATTTTAATTAATGTATTACCTAGATTCAATGGACTCACTAGAGAAGATCTACAAAATCACTTAATGGAATTTATTACTATACGTTCAACATTAAAACCTTCTAATGAGGATCAAGAACATATAAAACCTAGGGATTTCTATTTTTCATTAGAAGAAACTACAAAAAAATTACTTTTTGTTAAATCCTCTATTAGAGGTTTGGGCAGATATTTAAGGGAGTTTTCTTGAAAAATATATTCTGGACTCTCAAACTGTAACTACAAAGAAAAAAATGTGTGGTATAATGAAATCACTAAGAGAAACACATCCTGAATTTTGGGAATGATTTATAAGGTTATGTTCAAGCTATCCACACCAAAAAATAATTGATGAAATTTTAATACATTGTTTTTATGAAGTTTTAAATCCAACTGATTGAAAAAATATTGATTTTTTAGGTGGATCACTATTTGAGAAAACCACAATCACTTTATTTATCCTAAATTGAAAACACGGATAACAATACACAACAATTTGGTTCAAGGTCTACTTTACCAATTCAATGTTTCTATAAAGTGTAGAGTTATGAGTTTGAGAAAATGATGAACAGAAAATTTGAAGAGTTAAGTACCCTTATCGTATAAATTGATCTTTCCCAAAGGAAATACCAATATCCTAATCCAATCCATTGTGGTATTTGTTCAACTAACACCCATTATTATGACTATTTCCATTATCTTAGATAATCTTCTGGGAGTTTTGAGACAATATTTCATACCACCCCTGTAGCCAACCCATTAGGCAAGAACCATAATATCCATACAACCCTCAGTGAAAGAACAAACAATCCTATATGAAAGGGAGTATTCAAAGAAATATCAAAAAACATGGAACTAAACATTGTGGAGTAGTCATCTCATACCACCTCCCATAAATCTTCAACCACCACAAAGGCCTTTCCAACATTCCCCTTCAAAACCCAAGCCATTCCAAGAAGACATGATGAAACAAATGGTGAAAAATAAACTCTAATTCCAGAAACACACCCATGAATCCTTACAACTCCTAAATATCCCATTAGGGAAACTCACCAACTCAGTAGGGGAAATCCAACATCATGGGTTGGGAAAACTTCCTTCTCAACCAATAGTCAACCCTAGGGATAATGGAAATGTCAATTCCATCACCCTTTAGAGTGGAACCCAAATTCAATGAAATATTATCCCTCTATAAGAGTCATACAATATTGGGATAAATTTTATTTCAACCATATCAAATGATCTAAATATGAAAAAAAAAATTACAGATAAAAATACCTCCAATGTAATAATTATATCTGTTGATGAGTTTCCTAGAAAAAAACATTCCTCTTCAATTTCCCTAATGTTCCACGAAACCAAAGAAAAAAACAATATGAACCTAATAAATAAAGCATATAAACATCCAAAAAAGTGAAAAATAACCTTCCCATTATTAATTTCATAATGAAAATTCTTCAATACACCATGTTTCTAAAGATGATGTGTGCACAATGATGGAATCTTCATGGCAATGAAAAGGTGAGATTACTATAAGGTTGCAGCCTTAAACCTTACTTAATCTTTAGTTATTACAAGATTACACATTGAGGATCTTTTCAGGCTTAGAGTTTTATAGAATTAGGTCATAAAACGTGCATTACTTTCCACATTTAAACAAAGTGGTTACATAAAATATAGTAATCATTTTTCACATCAACAGAAACATATTCAAAATAAAACATGGATTATTTCTTGACACTTCCTTGACACTATCATCACATCATGTACCTTTTCCTTGACCTAAGAAAAACATTTCAAAAACCTGGGATGAGCATAAAAAGCTCAGTAAGGGATATAAAAATATGGAAAGGAAACATGAGTACATATATACATAAGAATGAAATCATACTTTACCCACAAAACATAACCACTTTAACATACCTCATCAAATCATGAATAAATCATAGAAATTATAATACATAAAGGTAACTTGAGGCATTCATAACATTCTTACGTAGGAATTAACCCTCTTGGTTACGTTTGGAATACCCATCACAGTATATTCCCTAAATCACATCGGAGAAACCTCAACGTTTAACCCCTTTGCATTACCCAATGCATTGGGGAACTATACCGGGCTCACTCGCCCTTAGTTTTATCACGGAACCACCCGTCTTCATAAAAATGCCCAAGAACCATAACATAATCGTATCACATAAAGCATACATAAAGGAGACATAACATTTCCACATTTCAATCACAAGATATCAATACAACACATTGATATAAAAAAAACATTTTGAAAACCATTTTTAATACCAAAATAAAAGAAAAGTAAAACATGGTATTTATTTTTCATTTAAAAAAAGGTATGGCTTGTAGAGGAAGCCGGAACTCAAATAATGGTCACGGTGGTGGAGAAGTCGTTGTCGCCGCATACGTAGGAAAAAAACATTCCCTTTTGTCATTTAGTAAAACGATTTGTATAAAAAAAGATTCCTTTTGGATAAATGAAAAAGTCAAAGGGGTTTATACACCGTATACAAGAAGGTTGTGTATGAAACAAAATATGCCTCAATGAAAGGAGATTGAGACGAAGTCCCATACCTCGGGTCTGACTTGACTCGATCATTCTTTAACCTTCTGAATAATACACTTGAGTTAATTTCTACATGATTAAGAACCTGTTTCAAGTTCATTATTCCTTTTATATCACTTATTACCATGTCATGAACACTATATAATTATTTATGTTAATAACAGTCGTTTTAACGATCATTGGTACTTGAGTAAAAAAATAAACTCTTTATAATTACACGTTGTTCATGTATCCATTATATCCAGAGTTATAATCATGATGTAGATATCATATATATCATATATATCCAGTATATACATGCATTTATAATATTACATAACATTTAGAGGTAAGAAATGAAATGCACCGTTCATGGATACGGTAAGCCGTACGTACGCATGAACGCTACTTTCATTTATATTTCATATTTTATGGAATGGAATCATAATGATATAAAGGTATATTATAATTACAGTATAATATAATATATAAAATCATTAATTACATCCTTTATGCGTCCCACATATGGCATTAATGAATCAAATCACTTTGAGGGGGCGGTAGTCCGCATTTCCTAAAATGAAGATATCGCGTTTACCCAGAATGGAAACCATAAAGGTATGCCATAAATGAAAAATACAGAAGCTTAAGTAAAACATAAACATATTATATATCATATATAAATATAGTGTCATCTTAATGGCTTCTTTTGAAGGTGTTAAAAGAATATTGAACAATCATCGTTTTGTGAGGCAGAAATTCGCCATCCACGGAAACAGTATGTTATTTAACCATTAAATGTAGGTGTGTGTAAGTGTATCTAGAATAATTCTTATAACAACATCCTAGTATATGGAAGATACTGGTGTTGTTACAAAAGAATTCAATAAAAAGAGTTTAGAGGGTTGGAGAAGCAAAATAAAACATAAGAGCATAAGAGAAAACACTACCTTTAAAACGGGTAACTTGTTTTGATTTGAGAACAAAGGCTTCCTTGGGAAAACTTCTGCCCAAAGTGAGGCTTCAACGAGTAATAGAGGGATGTGGAGAGACAAAATGGGCAGGGGTTGGCCGAGACAAAGGCTTTGGAAGTGTGGGTAAGGAGTTAGTGGTGGGGGCCTTTTATAAGAGGAGAGGATGGGCACTCTTGGAAAGGTATAAAAGGTTACTATATTTTCAAATTAGTTTCAAATTTTAAAGATCCCACATTGATTTATTTCGAGGTTAAGGTGATAAGGGTTCGAAATATACTCATCCAATAGGTCTTTGACAAGTTTGTGTTATATTTTTAACATTATATTTTCATTTTATTTAAATCCTTTATTAATGAGGTAATCGATGCATCATCATTATGTAATAAATAATTTTATTTATTTAATTTATAAAAATTATAAATAAAATATCATGATATAGGAAATCTGTTTAGCTTTCCAATTAATATTTATAGTAAAAACCATGACTTGTATAACCCCATTTAAAAATCGTTTTAGTAAAACGACTCATGTTTGTGTCATTTTTAATTTTACATTAAATAAAAGGCATTAATCTCTTTATCTTACCCATGTGGCTCCATGGGATCCCAAAAATCTACCCATGGGTTTTAATGGTTGCCCATGACACATCCAATAAGGGTAGGACATGTGTCATGTTCATTTAATATTATTAAAACATTATTCATACCTTAAATTACACTAATTACCTCTAATCGCGATTAAAAACTTAAAAGTAACTATTCACCAAAAAATTATTTTAATCCCATTGAACCACATTTTACTTTTTAATGAAAACCATGTATGTCGGATTTTTGAAATTCAAAACATAGAGGTGGTAAAATTTCATTTAAACGAAAAATCAGTTTTGTAAGTACCACTCAGCGGTTCCACTATTCATCAAAAAATGAAGTTTTTCAGAAAAATACCAAAACTTCACCCTAAGCTATATTTGATATTACGAATTCAAAAATATTGTCTATTTTAAAAAATTCAAAACATATAAATTACAATAATTAATTTAATAATTAATTCCCGTTATCCGAGCAAATAGCGTGTTTTTATGAAATAATAAGTATCAAAAGATTGACACTAATTTAAGTTCAATTTCAAAGTGAATTTAATTACAATGACCACCATTGGATTAAATGGTAAAAATATATTCTAAATTCACATTAAAACCAATTAAAAAGATAATATAATCATATAAACAAATTATATTAAAAAGTGGTTTTTAATTAAAATACAACAATTTTTACTATTCATTAAAAAAGAACATTGTCAGAAAAATACCAGAAATATATCCAAAGTAAATTTCAATGTCCCAATAATAAAGAACGAGTTTATTTTGAAAAATATAGCTTATAAAATTGTCAAAATATAGATTTAAAAATAGTTTTCCATCAAAAAGCAGTAAAACAATCTTTTAAAAATATTAGTGTATTCCATTCTTAAGATTGGATTTATTCTCATTTTAAGCCTCTAAAACACTATCTAATTCATTAATAGACATAGATAAAAATATCTATTATTCATTACTTACTAGGGATGTTACATCCTTCCCCCCTTTAGAAAATTGTTCCCCCGCAATTTATTTACTTATCGAATAAGTGGGGGTATTTATCCCTCGTTGCATTTTCAGATTCCCACGTTGCCTCTTCAACCATATGGTTTTTCCACAAAACCTTTACCTGGTGAATTAACTTATTTCACAACACCTGCTCTCTTCGGTCAAAAATATGGGCTGGTTGTTCTTCATAAGATAGGTTCTCTTCCAGCTGAACTACCTCTGGACTCAAAACATGATATGGATCTCGCATGTACTTCCTTAACATCGAAACATGAAATAAATTATGTACCTGAGATAAACGTGGAGGTAAAGTCACTTGGTATGAAACTGATCCAACTCTCTCCAGAATTTCATATGGTCCAATGAACCTTGGACTCAGCTTTCCTTTCTTACCAAATCGCATCACACATTTCCATAGTGAGACTTTGATAAAAACATGATCACCTACCTCAAAAGAGAGATCCTTCTTCCTGTTGTCCGCATAACTCTTCTGCCTTCTCTGAGATGTTCTAATGTGTTTCTATATCATCTGAACTTTTTCTCCCAACTCTTCTACCAATTCTGGTTCCATCAGCTTCCTTTCACCCACTTAATCCCAGAAAGCTGTAGTTTGACACCGCTTCCCATATTACACCTCAAATGGTGCAATCTGTATACTGGAATAAAAATTGTTATTATATGAAAACTCAACCAAAGAATGATGTTGGTCCTAACTTCCCTGATAATCCATCGAACAAGAACGTAGCATATCTTCCAAAGTCTGAATTGTTCGTTCTGATTTCCCATCTAATTGAGGATGAAAAGCTATACTAAAATTTAATTCAGTACCCAACGACTTCTGAAGGCCTTTCCAAAAGTTAGAAGTAAAACTGGGATTACGATCAGATTTAATGGAGAGAGAAACTCCATGTAACCTGACTATCTCTATAAGATACAAATGGGAAAGTTGATCTAGGGAAAAAGTATCCCGTATAGCAAGGAAATGAGTATATTTAGTCAAGCGATCAACAATAACCTAGATTGCATTATTACCTCAAGGTGTATTCAGTAATCCCACAACGAAGTCCATGGATATATTTTCCCATTTCCATTATAGTACTGGTAAAGGCTGAAGCATCCCTTTCTGTAACTGCCGCTCTGCTTTAACCTATTGACAAGTCAAACACTTCATAGTAAAATCAGCAATATCTCTTTTCATTCCATCCCACCAGTAATACTCTAGCAGATCTTTGTACATCTTAGTACTGCCAGGATGAACTGAAAACGGAGAACTATGAGCTTCACATAACAAATCTCTCTTTAACTGTGAATCACATGGCACACACATTATCTTCCCAAATATCAAAACAAAATCATTATCAATGTTGAATTTAGGAAACTTACCCTTCTGAACTAGCTCTACCTTTTTCTGCAACTCACTGTCTTGCTTCTATGCTTGCTTAATTCTGTCTGATAGAGAAGATTTCACTGATACCTGAAACAAAACAGAAGGAAATCTTGAACCAAAAACTTCTATGCCAAAGTTCATCAAATCCTTAACCAATGGATCATGTTCCAAACGCAACATTGTTAATGAATCATTACTTTTTCAACTCAAAGCATCATCCACTTTATTTTATTTTCCCGGATGGTAATGAATTGTAAAATCATAATCCTTGATTAATTCTAGCCATCTCCTCTGTCTCATGTTCAATTCTTTCTGAGTGAATATATACTTTAAACTTTTGTGATCGGTATATATTTCACACTTTACTCCATACAAATGATGCCTCCAAATTTTTAAAGTGAAAACAACAGCAGCTAATTCCAAATCATGTGTAGGGTAATTTACCTCATGAGTTTTCAAATGTTGTGAAGCATAAGAAATTACCTGATCATTATGCATTAATACGCAACCAGGTCCTTTCAATGAAGCATCACTGTAGATAACAAACTCCCCATTCCTGGAAGGTAGTTCCAAAACCGGAGCATTCAGTTCCTGAAAGCAATCATCACATTATTTGTCCAGATAAACTTAACACACTTCCAAGTTAGCTTAGTCATTGGACTAGATAACAGTGAAAAATTTCTAACAAAACTTCGGTAATAGCCTTCCAAACCAAGGAAGCTATGAATCTCAGTTACATTTGTGGGTCTTGGCCATTCTTCCACAACCTTTGTTTTTGCAGGATCAATAGTTATCCCATCTTTAGAAACAATATGACCAAGGAAAGAAATTTGTTGCAACCAAAACTCACACTTGCTGAATTTCCCATAAAATTTATATTCTTTTAAGGTTTGAAAAATAACCCTTTAAGGTCTTTCATGCTCCTCTTTAATTTTAGAAAACACCAAAATATCATCAATGAAAACAACCCCAAACTTATCCAAGAACTCATGGAATATTCTATTCATTAAGTCCATGAATACTGCAGGTGCATTTGTTATCCCAAAAGGCAATACTACAAATTCATAATGGCCATATCTCGTACGAAACGCAGTTTTCGGAACATCTGCTTCCTTTACCTTCAGCTGATGTTACCCCGATCTCAGGTCAATCGTTGAAAAATACTGAGCTCCCTAGAGCTAATCAAACAAATCATCGATATGAGGCAAAGGATATTTGTTCTTAACAGTGATGTTATTCAAGGCGCTATAATCAATGCAAAGTCTCATTGAACCATCTTTCTTTTTAACAAATAAAATAGGAGCACCCCATGGTGATGTTCTAGGTCGAATGAAACATTTCTCTAATAAATCTTGCAATTTCTCCTTCAACTCTAAAAGTTTAATTTGAGCCATTTGATAAGGGGGTTTTGAAATTGGCATAGCATTGGGAACTAAGTCAACAGTAAATTCAACTTCCCGATCTGGTATTATTCCAGGCAACTCATCAGGAAAAACATTAGGATACTCATTTACCACTGGCACATCATTAATCTGAACAGTTCCTTTGTTTTCAATAATGTGTGCAAGGTAACATTAATTTCCATCTTTTACAAGTTTCTCAGCCTCTTGATAAGTTATCAACAGTAAGGGTTCATTCCTGTACACAAACTGAAAGAATTTCTGAAAAGAAACTTCTTTAGCTCTAAAGTCAATCTTAGCATGGTAAATAGAGAGCCAATCCATACCCATGATAACATCAAACTCTACTAGAGGTAAAAAAAATAAGGTTCGCAAGTAGGTTCTTTCCACGGATAAGGATAGGAAGAATCTTATAAATTATTTTTTCCTCAACATTTCCCCCAGGTGTTTTTACCAAAACATCAGGAGTCATTTCATGAGATGTTATTAACATTTTACTAGAAAAGTTTTCAGAGATGAAAGAATGTGTAGACCCCGAATCAAACAACACACTGGAATAATCTGAAAAATCAAACAAAGTACCAAATACAACTTCATTTGATGGCCCGACATCTGCTGAAGTAGTTTCAAAGGATTTAACCACCCCTTTCTGCATGTAGTCTAACTGCTTCCCATCACTCGAGCTCTTTGTCGGAAACTCATTCGCATAGTGACCCATCTAATTGCACTTAAAACATTTCACTAACTATAAATCAAATTTGGTCTCACCATCACCTCGATTTTTTTCAATGCAATCACGAGCCTTATGTCCCATCTTACCGCACCGGTAGCACTTTCCGGAATTCAAAAGAAATTCCCCAGCATGACGTTTACCACATTTATCACAAACTGGAACCTTAGTTTTCTTACCGTCAGACCATTTTGATGAATTCTTTCCTCTCTCCTTCCACCTCGGTCTCTTCTTCTGTTGGTTGTTATAGAACACTTGATCATCGGCAAACTCCATTTACACCTTCTTAGCACATCGAAAAAGCTTTTCATAACTTTTGAACTCACAAGAAGCTAAATCCCTTTGATATTTTGGCTTTAATCCTGAGTAAAAATGATTGATTTTACTATCAAGGTCTCGGATAAAATTTGGAGTATACCTTGCCAATGTAGTGAACCTCTCTTCATAGGAAGCCACTAAGTCTTCCTCTTGCCTCAATTCCATGAATTGTTTTTCCATCCTAAGTCGAACAGCCTTAGGAAAATACTTCTCATGAAACATACCTTTGAATTCATCCCAGTCGAGAGCATCAATCTCATCAGCGTCCCTAATATTTTTAACCATCGACCACCACTGATCTGCTTCACCCTCCAAAAGGTAAATAGCAATACTAACCTTTTGATTTTCTGAACACCCCATGACATCGAAAATCTTCTACAGTGCTTTAATCCACCCTTCAGCTAGCACAGGGTCAGATGATCCTCTGAATGATGGGGGATGTTGCCTCATGAAATGTTCCACCACTGACATGTTCCTCTGCGGTTGATCTGGCTGATCTCATGCATGGATACCACCACTATTTATCGCTTGAGTCAACTGCGCCATTACTACAACAAACTGTTCAGTTCCAATTCCGACCATCTCAGGATGCTGATTCAGAAGGTTATTTCCTTCTTTATGCCTTCCTAGAACTTCTTCCCTATTTCCTATGCGGAAAACCATTCTTAACAAACATGTCTTAGATGAAGCAACAAGGTAACCTTCAAATACTATATCAATTCAATTTGACCATAAAAAAAATATTTATGGATAATGATTTAATAGAATTATAACTCCTAAAGTTATCTAAACCGACCTTTGATGCCAACTATAAGGCCCCAGCCTTAAACCTTACTTAATCTTGAGTTATTACAAGATTACACATCGAGGATCTTTTCAGGTTTAGAGTTTTATAGATTTAGATCATAAAACTTGCATTACATTCCAAATTTAAACAAAGTGGTTACATAAAATATAGTAATCATTTTCTCCATCAACGGAATCATATTTAAAATAAAACATGGATTCTTTCTTGACACTTCCTTGACATTATCATCACATCATGTACCTTTCCCATGACCTGTGAAAAACATTTCAAAAACTTGGGATGAGCCTAAAAAGATCTGTAAGGGTTATAAAAATATAGAAAGGAAACATGAGTACATATATACATAAGAATGAAATCATACTTTACCCATAAAACATAAGCAAATTAACATGCCTCCTCAAATCCTTAATAAATCATAGAAATCATAAGACATAAAGGTATCTTGAGGCATTCATAACATTCTTACACAGGAAGTAACCCTCTTGGTTACGTTTGGAATACCCAGCACAGTATATTCCCAAAATCTCTTCGGAGAAACCTCAATGTTTAACCCCTTCGCGTTACCCAATTCAATGGGGAGAGATATCGGGCTCACCCACCCTTAGTTTTATCACGGAACCACCCGTCTTCATAACAATGCCCAAGAACCATAACATAATCGTATCACATAAAGCATACATAAAGGAAACATAAAATTTCCACATTTCAATCACAAGATATCAATAGAACACATTGATATAATAAAAACATTATGAAAACCATTTTCAATACCAAAATAAAAGAAATGTAAAAAATGGTATTTTTTTCATTAAAAAAGGTATGGCTTGTAGAGGAAGCCGAAACTCAAATAATGGTAACAGCGGTGGAGAAGTCATTGTCACCGCATACGTACAACAAAAACTTTCTATTTTGTCATTTAGTAAAACGATTCGTATAAAAAAAGATTCCTTTTGGATAAATGTAAAATTCAAAGGGGTTTATACACCGTATAAAAGAAGGTTGTGTATAAAACAAAATATTCCTCTATAAAAGGAGATTGAGACGAAGTCCCATACCTTGGGTCCGACTTGACTCGATCGTTCTTTAACCTCCTGAATAATAAACATGAGTTAATTTCTACTTTCTTAAGAACCTTTTTCAAGTTCATTATTCTTTTTATATCCCTTATTACCATGTCATGAACATGATGTAATTATTTAAGTTAATAACGGTCGTTTTAACGATCATTAGTACTTGAGTAAAAAAATAAACTCTTTATATTTACATGTTGTTCGTGTATCAATTATATCCAGAGTTATACTCATGATTTAGATATCATATATATCATATATATATCCAGTATATACATGAATTTATAATATTACATAACATTTAGAGGTATGAAATGAAATGCACCGTTCATGGAGACGGTAAGCTGTACATACGCATGAACGCTACTTTCATTTCTATTTAGTATTTTATGGAATGGAATCATAATGATATAAAGGTATATTATAATTCCAGTATAATATCATATATAAAATCATTAATTACATCCTTTATACGTCCCACATATGGCATTATCGAATCAAATCACTTCGAGGGGGCGGTAGTCCACACTTCCTAAAATGAAGATATCACGTTTACCTATAATGGAAACGATAAAGGTATCCCATAAATGAAAAATACAGAATTTTAAGTAAAACATAAAAATATAATATATCATATATAAATATAGTGTCATCTTAATGGCCACCTTTGAAGGTGTTAAAAGAATATTGAACAATCATCATTTCGTGAGGCAGAAATTCTCCATCCACGGAAACAGTATGTTCTTTAACCATTAGATGTAGATGGGTGTAAGTGTAGCTCGAATACTTCTTATAAAAACATACTAGTATATGGAAGATACTGGTGTTGTTACAAAATAAATTAATAAAAAGAGTTTAGAGGGTTCGAGAAGCATAATACAAGATAAGAGCACAAGAGAAAACACTACCTTTAAAACAGGTAACTCTTTTTTATTTGAGATCAAAGGCTTCCTTGGGAAGACTTCTGCCCAAAGTGAGGCTTCAAGGAGTAAGAGAGGGATGTGGAGAGACAACATGGGCAGGGTTTGGCTGAGCCAAAGGCTTTGGAAGTGTGGGTAATGAGGTAGAGGTTGGGGTCTTTTATTAGAGGGGAGGAGGGGCACTCTTGGAAAGGTATAAAAGGTCACTTTATTTTCAAATGAGTTTCGGATTTTAAAGGTCCCAAATTTTTATATTTAGAGGATACGGTGATAAGGGTTAGAAATATACTCATCCGATAGGTCTTTGACAAGTTTATGTTATAGTTTTAACATTATCTTTTCATTTTATTTAAATCATTTATTAATGAGGTAATCACTGCATCATCATGATGTCATAAATAATTTAATTTATTTAATGTCTAAAAATTATAAAAAAAATATCATGTTGTAGGAAATATTTTTATATTTCCAATGAATATTTATAGTCAAACATATGACTTGGATAACCCCATTTAAAAATCGTTTTAGTAAAACAACTCATGTTTGTGTCATTTTTACTTTTACTTTAAATAAAAGGCATTAATGTCTTTATCTTACCCAAGTGGCTCCTTGGGGTCCCAAAAATCTACCCATGGGTTGTCATGGTCGGCCATGACACATACAATAAGGGTAGGACATGTGTCAAGTTCATTTCATATTATTAAAACATTATTCTTACCTTAAATTACACTAATTACCTCTAATCGCGATTAAAAAAAGTTACTATTCACCAAAAAATTATTTTAATCCCATTGAACCACATTTTACTTCCTAATGAAAACCATTTATGTCAGATTTTTGAAATTGAAAACACAGAGGTGGTAAAATTTCATTTGATCAAAAAATCAGTTTTTTAAGTATCACATAGTGGCTTCACTATTCATCTAAAATTGATGTTTTTCAGAAAAATACCAAAACTTTACCCAAAGCAATATTTGATATTCCGATTTCAAAAATGATTTCTATTTTACGAAATTAAAATAATATAAGTTACATTAATTAATTTAATAATTAATTCTCGCTGTCAGAGCAAATAGCGTGTTTTTATGAAACAATAAGTATCAAAAGATTGACACTAGTTTAAGTTCAATTTCAATGTGAAATTAATTACAATGACCACAATTGGATTAAATGGTAAAAATATATTCTAATTTCACTTTAAAACCAATTAAAAAGATAATATAATCATATAAACAAATTAGATTAAAAAGAGGTTTTGAATTAAAATACAACTTTTTTCACCGTTCATTAAAAAAGAACATTATCAGAAAAATACCAAAAATTTATCCAAAGTAAATTTCAATGTCCCAATCATAAAGAATAAGTTTATTTTGAAAAATATATCTTATAAAATTGTCAAAAGATAGATTTAAAAATGGTTTTCAATCAAAATGCAGTAAAACAATCTTTTAAAAATATTAGTGTATTCCATTCTTAAGATTGGATTTATTCTCATTTTAAGCCTCTAAAACACTATCTAATTCATTAATAGACATAGATAAAAATTCCTATTATTCATTACTTACTTGGGATGTTACAATTATGGAGGAACATCTCAGCATTGATAGTGACATCATTTCCCACAAAATTAAATTATCCTAAAATATTCTCGAATATATGTACCATAGAGAATTATTTATTTTCTAATGTTATTATTTATTTGGGTGCTTCTATAAATATAATTCCTCACTCCATTTTTACTTCAATGCAGGTCAAGGAATTGAATCCCATGGGAATTTTTGATCAAATAGAAAACTGGACTACTACACACCCATCTAGTGTTTTAGGGGGTGTTCCCATGAGGGAAAACAATTTAATTTTTCCTACATATTTTATGTGTTTAAAATAGAATATTAGAGGAAGAACGAACATGCAATGATTATATTGGGAAGGCGTTTCATGAAAACCACCAAAACCGTAATTAATTTCACCAATGGTACATTATCTATGTATTTTGGTCGTGAAATTGTTCACTTCAATATCCTTGATTTCCTGATCCACCTCTTATAAGATAATTCATAACTATCAGTTAATTCTACAGATGTACTCCTCCCTAAAAATATCTTTTCTTTCACTTAATCCCTATTCTGAGTTTTCATCATTGATATAAATTCTAGGTAATAAATCATTCATTGAAATATTTTGGGGTCTAAAAAAAATCAGGCATGTTTTTTAATCAATTCTTTCATAGACATTGAGGATCCCATGAACATCGTTGACATTTCTAAGATTGTAAAATATCATTCACCATTAGAGGATGTTACCACTGAGTTGTAAGATTGGGCCAGTGACCACTCAATTTCACATTTACTCCCATAAATCCAGTATACCCATAAATTTTAATGTAAAAAACCTCAAAATTTAAAAAAATATTATCTTGAGAGTGGAAATAAGATGCATGTATTACTAGTTCACTCCTTCCCTGGAATTAATTGAGGTGGCCTAAAATTTTGAGGGAGTATAAATAAACATTGGGATAGAAATGTTCTTACATTATTTGTATTATCCCATAAAATCTCAGACATCATATATTGTTAAATTATGAAAATAAAATAGGGAGGAATGAACAACATCGATTGAACCCAAACCTCATAAATGTTGTAAAAAAGGAGGTAACAAAATTACCCACTGATAAATTCATTTACCCCATATCTAAATCCAATGGGTCTGTCCAATTCATGTTGTTCTAAAAAAACAATTCCTACAATAATTAAAGATAAAAATAATGAATTATTTCTAACCTATGTGACTAATAGTTGGTGTGTCTGTATATACGGTCATTGACTAAACCAATACACAAGGAAGGATTATTTACCATTACCATTCATTGACCAGATTATAGAGAGGCTAGTAGGGACCTACCACTATTATTTCCTCGTTGGTTATTCTAGATAACATTATATCCTTGTTTCCCAAAAGGATTAAGAAAATATAAAATTTACTTTCCCGTTTAGAACATTTTCATATATAAGAATTCCCTTTTGTCTTTTCAATTTTTGGGTATATTCTAGTGAGACATGGTAAGTAATTTTTCCAGATTACCTAGAGAATTGTATGAAAGTATTCATGGAAGATTTTACTATTTATAGATCCTATATTAATGAATGATTGAGTAATATTGGATCCACATTAATTGTTTTATTAAATAGATTATTGTATTGAAATATGAGAAATTCTAGTTTATAGTGTGGAAAGGTCTAATATATGGGAATTTAATTTCCTGGGATAGTATCCAATTAGATAAATCAAAAGTTGATATAATTTCTTCTATATAATTTCGTAAACATATTATTGATGTGTGGTATTTATTAGGTCATTATAGACTTTACCATTATTTCATTCATGACTTTAGTAACATTTAAGTCCCCATCTATCACTTACTCCAAAAATAAATAAAAAATTTGATAAATAATGTGAGGATGATTTTAAAAAATATAAATAGAGTCCCACATCAATTCTGATAATCCAACAACCTCCGTGGTATTTTCTATTTAATATATTGTGTGAAACCCCTAAATATGAAATTGGGGATGTCTTATCAAAATGGGTATATAGTAATCCTCAGGTCATAGCCTACGCCTCATGAACAGTGGACACTTCCCATGTAAACTACACCACAACTAAAAATAATTATATAACATTTTGTTTTCCTTAGATAAATATAGTTGATAACTTTTAGGGTCCGAATTCATTGTGTTATAAGATCATTCAATCCTCTAGTATCTCCAATAATAATTATATGAAATAAACACATATCATTCATTATATGCTCCTATATATGGAATTAATCTAGAAATTAGGGTCAAAAAAGAAGTAGAGAATGTGGTGGAATGCCTTATTAGTAGAATACTACCATCCTTATAAATTGACTCATCCCCCAATATTTCCATAAACGATTTATTTTTTTATGAGAAATTGTACCTCATTTAAGATGTTATTCCTTAGTATTATTAAATTTTAAATTAATTGGTATCATATTTCATTCCTTTTTATTTCACCAAAAACCAAGCCTCCCATCTAAAACATAGGTCTTGTAGGTTCATTTGGGATGAACCCTGCCTTTTGTGCATTTGTAGTGAAACATTCCTTAGGAATTGTGTTCTAAATAAATAGTATCATTTAATCCTTATGTTCTTCCACACACTTCCTTGTGGGGGAAAATTTTTTCCACAACAGACTACTCGTATGGTCCTCGATTTTTGCCTCTTTTAGCCGACATTATTTAATGATGCCACTAATTTAGGTAGATCTTGTTAACACTATCAAATAATGGGTAATTTCTCTAAAATAAATGAAGTTATACAATAACCCTTTAAATATCATGACATTTTCTATGTTTGGATAATTGAATTCATGGGTCCATTTCTGAATTATTATAGAAACACACACATTCTTATAGTAATTGATTACATGTCAAAATTGGTGGAGGCAGGATCCAAAAAAATTTATGACTCTATGATAGATGTGGAATAATTGAGAACCCACATTTTTTGTAGGTTTGTATTACCTAGATTTATCATCAGTGATCTGGTTTCTCATTTTTCAATCAAACAATGCAATAAATTTTTCATCAATATGGGGTCAAGCATCCAGTGTCTACTACATATCACTCAGAGAACAATGTTCATTCTAGTGTTTCGAATATAGAGGTAATAAAATATTTAAAAAATTGTTCAACCCCACAACAATTATTGGACTCTTAAACTCAATTATTCATTATGTTCATTCTCTACCTCTTACAAAACCCCCATTGGAATGTCACCATATTTTAATGTTTTTGGAAGGATTTTTCACATCTATTTTGAGAATGGGAACAAATAATATTGGGACATTAAACAATGAAATTATAATTTCATGATGTAGGTTATCAAATAAAGATGAATATTCTAGCGTTGGATGAATTTTATAGTGATTTTTATGAGAACACTAGAATTTATAAGTAGCAGACTAAGGCTTCCCAAAACTACCTCATCCTTCATCGTCAACTCCCCATTGAGAAGATGGTCCCTATTTTTAATGAAATGATTAAGTTAAATCTAGGTAATCTTTGTTCCAACAGGTTTGGACAATACATTGATATGAATGTGTATCAATTTTGGGTTTCTCATGTTTATAATTAAGAAACAATAAAAAGATCTTCACCATTAATGGGCAACGGTAGAAGCACTTCTATGCAGCCATTCCAAAGATCCCAACGGAGGAACTCAAATTTCACGAAGCAGATTATGAATGACATCAACTTCATTTTATCATTCCTTCCCACATTCTATTTTATTAAAGTGATAACACTTCATACTCTAGGTGTGCGGTTGGGTATATTCTTTGGTTAGTGTGGAATTTTTATCAACATTCTTCTTTATTCTCTTTTTAGATTGTTGAATTATATTTTTTCCTTTCCTACCCCTCTCCCCATTTACCCCAAAATTTTATATTAGAATATTCATTTTTATATCCAAGTAATCATGAATGAAATATTCCCACTTAATGATTTAAGTTATTTTAAATTTATGATGAATTTCTCTATTTCATGTTGTTTTAACGTTTAATAAAAATAGTTTCAACAATTAAATGTACGTTTTAGCAAATATTTAACATTAAAGTGTGACTTTTTCTTGTCAAAAGGTTTTTTCAATGATATAAATGGTTGTATAATTTTTAAACCTTTAAGAATAAAGGTACCCTTTGTGTGAGTAGTTTATAAGAAAACACTATCATTAATATCTCTACACATCTTTGCACCCAAACATAAAGATTGAATATTTATTAATTAATAAAATTTAAGTATATTTTAGATTAATTTTTTTATATATTCCAAATTTATTTTCCCATACTTATGTTCCTTATTCAATACATTTCATTACTATACCAAATTTACCTAAATGTGTGTACCTATTTTCTAACTTTTCTATTCCCTCAAATACCAAAAACACAAAAAAAAAATATTGATGGGTGTGATGAAATGTACAACATGTGGAGATATTTAGGTAATCATCTTAATGTTTTATTCCTTGGAATTCTTTAGAGAGTTATTCTTTATATTTTATTGCAAAGTATGTTGGGCAGGTTTCATGGAAATAATCTTATAATCAAAAAATTTAATATAACCTATATTTACTCGATATATAGTGTAAATAATTGAATGAAATGGTTTTCACACACACATGTGAAGATTTAGTGAAAATAATTCAATTTTAATTATTTCCTAAAATAGGTATCATTAAACTCCTTGAATTTTTTCTAGTATAATTTATGAGACATCTTTTTCCATGATCACGGAGAATAACTCCTTGGTATGATTTTTTCATTGATAACATTTCTATTACAGATTAAATTTTCATGTATTGTAAAATCATTATGATATTGGGAATATCTCTATGCATATTGTTTCAAAATTTTACTTTTCCAAGGAGTGAAAACGATTAGGTGTGGGATTGTGATCTAGTATTGAGTCACTATTCATTTCCACCCTTATACCATTGTCTTAAACTAAGTTCTTATCATAGATTAAAAATTTATTAAAAAAATTTACTACATGTTAAATTATATTTTTTTCTTAATAACTATTAAAATGGATAATTTCACATTTTTTGACGATTTCATTATAGTGGGAGGTGATTTTCAGTCTAAAGATAAAGATGAAGAAAAATGGGTAAAACTATGCAGGATTTCATGAACACCAGTAGACTCAAATAGATAGAACATTTAATATTTATGTAAAATTAGGTTAAAATATTTTTTAGGATCCAAAATTAATTTTTCTACATTTCTTCTAAAGTAACCCAATCCAAATTCATTCATTAATGGCCCCCACTGAACTGATTTATCCAGGAAAACAAATATTCTCAATTACAAAAGATTTGTTCTTTATTTTGGTAAAATATTTTATTGTAGTTTTCCTAATGAAGCCCTATTTTCAGAGAAGATATTTGAGATATGTGTAAATAATGTTTTATTGTTCTCAAATGTGAGATAATACTTTTTACCCAATCAAAACAGTGGAACTAATGGTTTATTTAAATCTAGTAGCTCAAAACCAAGTTCCACATTGACTATAAAATTGAATCTTGGGAACTAAATTTGTAAGATCAAAAAAGGAGAAAATATTATCCATTTGGGACACCTAAATGATTTCTATTCTCCTCCAAGAAGTTCTGGTGGACCATATCCTCATAGGGGTAAATATAATGATGGAAAATTTCCATATGATCCTCCACTTCCTCTTGAAGGTGAGGTAAATGGTGGATGATCATTTCGAGGGAGATACACAATCTTGGGAGGGAGTTGGAAACATTTTATTCTACAAGTTTGGTTTAATTTTAATGTTAAATATTTCACTTCTATTTAATCTTAACACACTTTTCCTCTGAATTTATTTTTTATATAACTAAGTGAAACAATTTTCATTTCAACATCGTTTGGGTTGAGATTTCAAGGGGTGATCTTGATTTTTTTCCAATTGGACAACACAGGCATCATATTTAAGAGCAATGAGGGGAATCAAGATCTTGATAACCCCCAACCAAATGATTCCATTAAACCTTGTGAAATTTTAAGAACGATGTATTATCCAAGATTTTTAGTGAACTTGAAATGACTTCTCTCACTCTCTCACAATCCTAAAAACACCACCTTTTTTTCCACTATTATACTCTTTAATTAAGTCATTTCATTTTTAAAACTGCATTCAAAACCACCACCCTCATTTAGTCATTTTTATAAAAAATCCAATGTTTTAACCATCAATTATCATTAAGAGGCGAGCTAGGGTATTCCCTATACTAAAAATAAAATTTAAAAACATAATAAATTTAACTTGTCAAGACAACACATTCATTATTGCATAAATTTTCACCACATGTAATGTTTTTACCACATATAATGTTTTCCCCACATTTAATGTTTTAACTGCATGTAATGTTTCCACCACATGTAATGTTTTCACCATTTTTAATGTTATCACATCCTAAATTGGTTTCATATCCTGAAATGATTTCAAATCCTAAAATGGTTTCGTATTCAGAAATGGTTTCATAGCCCGAAATGGTTTCATATCCTGAAATTTCCCTTCATTTTTGGAGGCATCCTCTAAGATTAAATCATTGTTATTTTATCATAATTTTCTCATTTCCCATAAATTAATGTATCCTCTCACATATGAATGATATAATAAAATATATGGGAAGTAATTAATCATTTGAATAATAAAATTATTTTATTTTAATATATAAAAAAAGCATGGATTTTAAAAATCATGTTTTTACACCCAAATACTTCCCCATGGGGTGCTCAAATAATTTTCATTGAGAAGAAGGATGCTTCAATGCACATATTCATCAATTATCTTGATCTCAGTAATCCCATGACAAGGAAAGTATATCCTCTACCATGTATTTATGACTTGTTCAATCAGCTATGTGGTGACTGATACTTCTCCAATGTGGATTATTAGTTGGTATATTATCAAGTAATGGTAAAGAAGGAGGACACCCCAAAACCAATTTTCAAATAAGGTATTGGAACAACTGTTTTTAGTGATTCCATTTGGACTCATTAATACTCTAACTATCCTTGTAGACTTATGAATAGAGTCTTTAGTGATTTCTTCAAAACAATTGGTCATAAAATTTATAAAAAATATTCTAATCAACTCCAAATGGAAGAATGAACAAGGTAAGCATTTAAATATTTTACTGATGTCAATCAAAAATGAAAATTTATATTTGATGTACAATAAATGTTTTTTCTAGATGTAAAAATAAACATTACTGGGTATTTTATCACTAGTAAAATGATACATGTGGAACCTCCCAAAAACAAATGTAATTAAATGATGTCCCATACTAATATATATGATGGAATTCCTTAGTTTTCATGGATTATCTAGTAAATATATTCGATTAGTGAGAAACACCTCATGATTATAAAACCAACAAACTAGGCGAATTGTGAAGGGATTTAGGTTTTTCTTGACCGATAAATGTCAAGAGATATTTGTAGAGATAAATAATAGGTTAATGAGAGTGTATGTTCTCAAATTACTCACTAGTGGGGAAGTTTTTTTGATCAAAAAAAATGTTCCCAAAAATGGATTGGGTTTTTTACTAAAGAAAGATGAAAAAATGATAGCATATGTCTCACACCAATTAGATATCCATGAAATGAACTAACCAATAAATTATCTATAATTTTATATGTTGATCTTCACACTAAATGTTTTTTGTTATCATATATTTGGGGTGAAGTTTGAGATATATACTGATCATAAAAGCCTCAATTATATATTCACACAAAATTATCCCAATATGTGCCAAAGGATATGGTTATATATTATTAGGGATTGTGGTTTTTTAATCCATTACAATCCTAGGAAAGTGAACAAACCAGTAGATTTATTGAGTATAAAGGATACTACAACCCTATCCATCATGAGTATTAAGTGGGATTAACTATATTTGTACATATAAGATATGAAAATGGGAATAATAAAAGTATCTTCATCATACCTTTCTCAAATAACTTCTCAACAATTAATTCTTGAGAGCATTAAGGTGCCCAAAAAGGTGTTGACATGCTATAGGAAAAATAAAAAAATTTATAGTGGTTGACTTTATTTAACATAGAGTTTAATGGTTTGGAATCTTAATATGTGTCACATCAAAACTAAATTTAAAGATATTACTTCATGAGGATTTACATAGCTCATACTTCTCAAATAACCCATGGAAACTAAGATGTATAATTATTTAAAGAAAAACTTGTGGTGGGATAAAAGGAATAGGGAGATTTCATAATTTATATCCTGAGCATGGTATCTAAAGAACATAATAAAAAATGAAAAATGTACAAGGGTATGATGAAACCATTTCCCATTACAATATAGAATTGGGAGAACATTCCAATGGATTTAATCATAGGAATCATTATGATATATAAAGGAAATAATGAAATTTGGTTGTTTGTCTATAGACTTACAATGTCATCACATTTCATTGATATCAAGGAATATATCTATCTTGAAAAAATGTAAAATATATAAATAAGGTAATTTGTAATAATCTATAAAGTACCACTCCTTACTATATATAATAATTATTAAGTTTTTAACTCAAGGATCAGATGAATCCTTCAGCAATCACTAGATACAGAGAAGAGTTTCAGTACTATTTACAACCCTCATATGGATGGTAAGTCTAAGAGAACCATTAAAACTCACTATGATATATTGATATCATGTTTAATGTATTTTCAAGGATGGAGGGATTAAGTTCTTACCCTATTGGAGTTATCATATAAAATTATTTTACATTCTACTATTCCAATGGAACCTTTTGAGGCTCAACATGGGAAGTGGATTCGGACTATGACATGTGGGGATGAGTCAGAGAGTGGGAGCTTATAGAACCTAATCATATCTAAGAGATGACATGGACGGTTAAAATATTTAATATTAATTAAATCCCATAAAAGTAAATATAAAATTTATAAATACAATCATTCATGTGTTCATGAGTTTGAGATTGGATATAATGTGTTCCTTCATATATTATTATTTAAAAAATTCATCAGGTCTAGGAAATAAGGAATGATTAGTTCAAGATACATTGTCCCCATTTGGATCCTTGATCACAATTGAGTTGTGGTATATAAACCAGCACTCCCACCTAACCAATATCATGTATATTATGTTTTCCATCTATCCTTCTTGAAGAAGTTCTTACCAGAACACTTACATGTATTGAACCTAGAGTTCGTTTCTTTTTTTGAATGATTGTTTATAAAAGGAGTACTAAATGATGATCTTAGATCATAAAGACAATACTCTATGAAATAGGAATACTATTCAGGTCAAATTACCATTCTAGAACCATAAGTTTTAATAAGTTACTTGAGAACTATAATGGGTGATGAAACAGAAGTACCCTTATCAGTTTTTACGTATGAAATAAATTTTTTATGGAAATTTTTTTCATTGGATAAATAATGTAATTGTGTACTCATTTCTAAATTAAATTCAATTTTTTATCTTAGTAAATTTATTATCAAGAAATTTAGTTATTAGAAATGACATGCACTAATATGGTTTTTGTACCCTTATAAGTTATATCCTATCTGATTTAAAATACCATTATGAATCATTTCAATTGATGATATTGTAGTTTTAATATGGACATTATGATATTATATATTAATGGTTCTGATAAACTCCAACTAACATAGATGATAGAAGAGATGGCCCTGACTAGTAGGATCATGCCATCTGAAGCCAATTTATTAGAGCTTCCAAGGGAGATAGAATTAGAGGGATTTTCCCTTAACCAAACCCAATTCAAGATTTAATTACAAAATCTTGAGAGAAACTATTATGAGATAATTTCAAGCTTATCAATAATACGACCCAAACCATGATCCCCAATCTACCCCAATAAAGATTCACCACTAAAAACCTTACCCTTAGAGAATATACTGGTGTAATATGAATGGTTATACTTTATTTTTATTAAAATAAAGATCAAACTGAACCATTTTTATTATTAATTTATGAATTATTATATAATTTGTTTGATGAAAAATAGATTTTGATGTGATAAATATCAAATTGTACATGTGGGAAATATATAGTTTCAATCAAGAAACTCTTTTTTATGAATTAAATACTTTATATACTAAATGGTTTTTAATAAAAATCATTATTAAATTATATTTATTTAAATATATATGATAATATTATTTTAAGAATTCACATGTAATTTTTATAAGTATCAAATTTTTTTTATCATCATAAAACAAATTATTTTTTAATAAATGGAGTTTTTTATTATAATGTTTAAAATTTCTTATTGAAAGAATTATTTTGAAAAAATTAATATTGTTTTTAAAATTCTTATTTCTAAATTATCCAACATTGAATTTATCATATTTTTTTGAGACAACATAATTTTTTTTCTAAAGAAATATGGTATTAATATGCAGTATGTATTATTATATCATAAAAACAAAAGAATAATATAATAAATAAAATAAATAGTATTATGAAACAAAATAATGTTTCACCTTTAAAATAATTTAATTTTTATGTTTTTGGTTATTTTTATAATTTTTTAAAGAATCTTATAAACCTTATATATGTTTTGTGGTTTTAAAAAGAATTTTGTATGAACATTAATCCCTTCCACATCACCATGGGTAATAATTTAATGAGTTCACTTATTAACCATATAAAATATTTACAAACCCCACTTATTTTTCAAAAAACACAGAAAAAATCATTGTACAATTTGTAATTATTGTTATTTTATTACATAAAGTCCAATACCAATGCTTAGAAATTAATAATGAACTCTTATTGGTCTTGATAAAACCCACACTCAACATCCCATTACTATTCAATAAAAAACTATTGAGCATGATTTTATTATTCTATAACCTCTTTATATCCCTCCCAAGGTGTTATCAATCTCTTAATAAGATCCTCTGAAAATTTTATAAATTCCCCCTCAAAATAAGGTATCCTATTTTTCTCATCTTCATTCAACCACCCTCTTTATATTATGCCTTTTTATTTCCAACATTTCATGCTGGGATATGTTTTTACACATCCCAAAGTTTTTCATTATTATTTATAGATTATGAGAAAACCATTTAACTCTCCTTAAACCCTTCCATGAATATTTATATACTGCTATTACTCAACGAAAATTAACCTGTGATTTTCCATGCTAAACATTTGTGTATTGAATACCAATATCCATTTCCTCTCAAAGGTATTCACCAAGATGTACCAATAATTAATTTATTTGTGGCCTTTATGTATTTAACACTAAATCCATTATATGTGGATTAAAAGTGATGAAATTCATCCTTATGTTTTATCATATATGTGGCACAATTATGAATGTACAAGATATGAATTTGACTAGTTGCAAAAAATTTATATAGTCATTAAATGTGTTGGGTAAAATTTTTATCTTATGGGATATATTTTATACTTCATGATATTTCATTCTATAAAAATTATGTTATTATTTCTCGGAGGTTTGACTTCAGATATGTTTATGATTCCATGTTTTGTGTTTTTCCATACTCCCATATTCACTTTAAGTTATCATCTTATGTCATGATTTCATTTTCCTGTCTATGATTATCACCCCTATAATGTTACGTGGATATACCTGTTGACTTACATGTAATACTTCCCTTATGATATGTTTTTATTATCCCCATATTAGGATTTATATCTCTTCCATTTCTTATGTTCATCCACAGGTTATGCTATGTAGTTTTAGAATAGTGATGGGATCATATCCCTACTTGGGTTGGCCCACTTATCAATTTAATTAATGGATCCCTTGAGGGATAATATTGGGGGATGATATAGGTGAGATAAGAAGATCCACAATCCTCTATCATTATTTTCTATTATATAATACTATCTTAGCATACTTTTACTCCATAGAGAAAAAATCGGTAATCAGAAACTATCAAGACCACACGAGGTATTTCTACTCCATCTCATCTCTTTGGTGCTAACGATGATATAATTTTTACTTAAGGACATGTGAGGAATATCAAAAATAATAAATAAGTACCTTCTACATTATGATTCGGAATGATATCAAGAATGAAGTTGGAGAAATTCTTTCATATACTTTGGAAATAATATATCAACATCTAGAAATATTTTTATGAGCAATGATATGGGAATAAGGCAGGGATCATTAAATTTTATATATATGGGTGTTCCAATGTTTTGGGGAAGACCATGTGCATCCCACATCATTAATATTTTCAGTTAGATTGAAAGAGAATTGGCCTTTTAGAAATGTAAATCTGTATTAATGGCTAGAAGATCTTTCCTTTTCAAGAATTTGATTATCTCAAAGTTGGTTTAATCATTCATTGTGTACTCCAGGAATATATTAGTTATTAAATCCATCATCACTTTTATGATAAAATTCATTTGGAGAGTCATTATATTAGATTGAAATATTGTTACAATCTCATGGAAGCAATGTTCCATGCCTTATTCTCTTGGGGGACTTAGAAAAAAATATAACCCTACTAAATCAGTCCCTAAAATGTCAATTTATCTAGAAACTTATCAATAATACCTTGGAATCCTTAGGATTACTCAGATCCTGGTTCTTTGAATAATTTAAATAAGGGAATACCTACAACATGGTATCCTTGATATGGTCTTGGCTTATGGTAGTCTTTTTTATGATTTATATGCATGATCACTAGATGCTAAGTTCCAAATACTCACTCAAGTTCTGGACTGATAATTAGGCTGGAAGACCATTTATGGTTCATATATGTTCCATTGAATAAGTAATTGACTCTATAATTTATATCAAGGAACAATTTTTCAATTTTACTTCTCTTCTATAAAACATTAAATAGGCGGTTTCAAGCTATGACTATTTAATTATTGAAGACATGCTTATATTGAAACAATCCAGAAATGTAAAAATTAATTCCAATTACTTATATAATCATTTTTCATGGTATTTCTTAAATGGATTGGTGATCTCAATAAAATGGTTATCCCCATCTAGGTTAACTCTTTATTGGAGTATTTATTTCAACACAATTTTTTTTATGACTACCTCCAGTAGATTCATATTTATCATTCATCAAGGTGTGTGCTATTACATTAGCACCGTGAATATGTTTAACATATTTCCCATTTATTACAAACTATATCTTCACTATGTCATGCTATTTTATATATCATAGAGATTCATGCACCATGATCAGACATTGTTAGAGACTTCCTATGTAAACTTCTTGAAATTGAGATGTCCAAGAAGATTACCAATCATTTTTCAGAGGCTTGTCTTGAGATGGTGTATTTAAAATGGAGAGGAATGAATAAATCCATCCATTAAAAGACCCACTTCAATACTATATTCTCCATTGCTAAAATAGTTGTGGTGGTACAGAATGCCAAAACATTTCAAGATGAACACTGTAATAACTCGGTAAAGGATATCACTGTGATGAGGTGATTGAAGGTTCCGGGAGACTAACATACACCACAAGGAACACTTGATGTTTTTTTGTAACCCCCTTTTGCAGGCTCCACAAAATGAAATTCTGATGGAGTTTTGAGGGGAAATCCAGGGCCTTCTGGATATGGTTTTTTTCAAGTACTTTTCTAGGTATGTTTTTGAACTCTATTACAAATCATGTCGTATTGCAATGGACTTGGAAGTAGATATGACTATTATGATAAAATTAGACTATATTTCATGTATCAATTGCAAAGAAAAGGATATATAACAACATCCAATTTGACTATGACTCCACAACCATCCTCCAAATTTTCATAATATGGTAGGTTCACCTTTCGTGGTAATTGAGAGGGAAATGGGTCAATTTACTTGACCGTATTTCACTAGTGAGATACATTATCATGCATGTTTTTAGTGAAATAAATGCACTTGTGGATGATCTTGGAATTAAGGGTGTGAATAAGTAGGTTTTCATTCTTCATAACATAATCCCAAATGATCTTAATCCAATGTTTCAAGGGGATAAATGTAAGGCCCTTACCTACAAACTATTGTAGGTTTTTTTTCTTAATTCAAGATCCTATGAGAAAATGTTTCTCAATAATAAATATTTTTAGTGTGCCCATGTTTCATGTTATTTCTCTATATACATAATTTATTAATGATACGATTCCTCATGATCTTGTAGGACTATATTATGTCTATCTTTATATAATTAATTTTGAATTAACATGAATTAGATATATGGGTTGTCATAGTGATTAATGTGTCTGTTATCCCTCTAATACATTGGAATATTTATTATTGACATATATTGAAATGATTTTGGTAAGCATGGATATGATTTCAAATATCTTTTTTCACATTTTTATGCATGAGTAAAATTTATTTTCTCTATGATCATAAAATTTTGTGTGTACCTGATTGTGAATAAATATGTCTAATTTTTGATGCATGATTACGATTTTATCTCCCTATGCTCACAATATTATGTGTGGAAATGATTTGTAATAGATTTGTTCACATTATTATGATTCCATATGACTATGATTTTACATATTTATGTTATGACTAATGGATAATTATTTCTTCTTCAATGCTATTATTAATCTTGTTTATGGATATGAAATTATTTTTGTGTTATGTTCTAATCTTGTATATGTATGAATATTATTTTTTAATAATATAAACTTGATTATCTTACCATACACATATGATAATGTTATTCTCTCTTGTGATTGATACCATCCATGTTTACCCTTACTTAGAAACAAATTTGAACCTTTATTTTTTCCCCTTTATTGAGATTTAAATGAAGGTACAACATACAATATTCAGAGAAGGGTAATAAATATGAAAAATGATTTTGGGGTATGGGAATATTATTCATAAATAAAATGATAATCTATCAAGTCTCTAGATAAAATAGACTTTTTTTGGTTTTAGTGAATTTTTTGTTATAATATCTATTATATCTTTATCTATAATGATGTAATATTTATATGAAAAATTAATGGGTTTCCTCTCTTGGTATTAAATAACGTATTATTTACTTTTTGATTCAAGGTGTAGAAATATTTAATGAAAACATTGTGGACAAGTCTAAGTAGAGGATAACATATTTTAATGTTTGTAATGAAAATATTTTTTCATTTAATAGAAATTATATACATGACTAGATACTTGAAAGTTGATGTTGTTGTGGAAAAAATTCACTTACGGGTAAACACCCTAAAAAAATATTGTTGAGTATCAACATGATCTGTACTCGGGAAACAATGAGTGGGACTAAGGTAGCATGTCTAGAAACAAACATACAGGGGATATTATTTGGTAAATTAACATTATCTAAATATACCATTACTAAATTTTTTAATATATTATGATTATAGATGACCTTGTTAAAATATAAGTATCTTAGGTTTATTAAATGTTTTTTTTGAATTAAGATATATTAGGAATGGGTTTTTTAGGATTCCCTACTTTGATTATTGTATCTTAAGCCTTACACTATGTCTATTTTAGTTGATGTATGGATCTATAAGGAACCATGTGAAAAATTAAGGTAATGGACACTGAATTGAACCACCCTATAAGTAATGAAATGTATTGGGATCTGGGATACAATATATTATAACTATACTCAATATACTATCTCATGATATGAGTGGTAACACATACCATTTTGAGATTCTAAATGCCCGAAGGAGATAAAAACGTGAAAATTCAATTATTTATGTAGCAATATACACCATAATTTTGTGGGTATTATGATATACTAGGATATGTGTTATGGATCGGTCTAATAGAAAAGATATTTTCAATTATTAAAATCTAAAACCATGATAATGTTTACTTTAGTGTTTATATGTTGGAAGGATAATAAGATCAATGGTGGACTCATATAAAAAAATACAAGGAATATATAATAAATCAACTTCATAGAATGGGAGGAGTTCAAGATGTAATTTATCAATAAATACATTTAAAAAAGACTTTATAATAATATAGAAGGGAAATTTTTTAAGCTAACACAAAAGAAAGATGATTCCATTGGTACAATGGAGGACAGATTCATTAGAACTTCAAGGTACACTTTTGGATTATTCATCAACCCTATGAGGAAATTTCATCAATTATTTAATATCATAAGACCATGTATTTTAATGGTGTTATCCATAGGATACGTTAGTAACTATGAAGAAATCATCCCATGATTTTAGAATATAAAAAATAATATTTTAATCAATAATTATTCTTTGGTTATAGTGACAAGAAAAGGAAAAAAGCAATTCATAGAAAAATAAAGTCTAAATACCTTGAAGGAATGATATTAAAACCACATATATACTGATAATATGGGAGAAAACACCTAGTAAATTATTTTATAGAAATAGGGAATTGATTAAAGTGTGGAAAGGATAACTATTGATCGAGTGATTGCTGATAGGGGATGATATGTTTATAAAATGAATCATATGGGAATAATTATTCAGGCAATGATGTTAAAAGTATTAGATGAAATTAGATTGGGAATTATGTGAATTAGTTCAATATTTTAAGAGTTAATGATGATGGTAGGCCTCAAAATCCCCTAAAGAAAGTGGATAATGGTAATTACTTCACTATATAAACTAAAGTGGTCCTAGATAATGACATGGTGAATGGTACAAAGAAATTCACTATGGGATTGAAAATGTTTTATTTGAATCTCATTCTGCACACTCTTTCATAGTTGAATCATTTTCTTATGTTATCACATCACAACAAGAAATTAGAAAAAATAAACTATCATTGAATAATCTTAATGATTTGGTGATTTAATTTAATGTTTATAACTACGATCCAAAAGATTATTGTGGGAATGTAATTCATGAAACTATTTTTATTATTACTCTAGTAAAATTTAAATTCATTTTGGGAATTAACTGTCTCTCTAAGTATATTTTCTATGTCAATTGTTGGGAGGATAGTTACAATTGATATTATAATATAAAATGTGACCATATATTAGTGTATAGATTCACATAAACACGCAATGGAAATAACTTTTATTATATGGGTTTTACTGCCTGTTAATGAGTGAAATTTATCTCAAATGGTTAGGGAGAAACTCAACCTTGATAAAATTTCGATTTTTTAGGAATATGAAAATTAATATTCAGAGGAATTTCATATTCTTCCCCTGAGTTGTAAAGTTAATTTTTCAATATAACTCATACCTATTGCAATAACGATTTCAATGAATCCATACATAATTTCCCCAATTGTGTTATAGGAAATGAAAAGAAACTTCAGTAGAATCAAGATAAAGAACCCATTGATAATTTTTCTCCACCATGGGGTGAACCTATGATTTTTATAAAGATTAATGATTGGTGAATGTATCTTTCCAATGATTAACAGGAACATCATAATTTAACTATTATGAAATATAATTCTCTACCTCGTATCAAATATTTGTTTGATCAATTATTTGGAGATAAATATTTTTCCAAGATTTTACATCTTACTAGATATCATCAGTTAACTACCATGAATGAGGATACACCAAATATATCATTTTATACAAGGTATGAGAATTATAATTTTACAGTAATAATATTTATAATTAACAATTTCCTAGGAATCATAATAGATATCATGAGTATATTATTTATTTATTACTATGATTAATTTGTGGTAGTCTTTATAGAAAAAATAATTATATATTTTAGGATAATGTAAGAGAATGAATATCATTTAAGGATTGTGTTAAAGACCCTAAGGGAGGATAATATATCTTCTAAATTTACCAAGTGTGAGTTTATGCTGATAAATTATTTCTTTTGGGTTCATATATCTCATGTGATGTTCTATCGGTGGATCCTTCAAAGACGGATATTATTGAATAATAGTCTGAACAACTATGGAAACCAAGATCTATAATTTTCTTAGCTGGGTTGGATATAACCAATGATTTTTGAGAAATTTTTCATGGCTCACAATTCCACTAACCAACTTTACATGGATTGAATCCAAGTTTCTATGGACTATTTATTTTGAGGAGAATCTCAAGGAGGTGAAAATAAGGCCAGTTAGTACACATGTGCTTATAATACCCAACAAAATATAATTTTTTGTGATATTCAATGATGCATTGAAAAAGGAATTAGATTTTTTTCTAATGATGACTTATATGGTGATATAATTTTCTTCTTAGAAATTGAAAATTCATGAGACAAATTAGGATAATATTGATGTATAATTGGAAGAGGAAATTTTTTCATTGATGATATGGATGAATTATATATATGTTGAATGGTGTGATATATATAATTATCATTAATGATTTATGTATATATTTAAATGGATATAATTGAATATGAACTAAAGGAAATGGTTAGAGTTTATTATTGATTTTGACTATTTAATCCACCACCTCTTTGGGAAGTTGAGGAAGGTGGATAATAAAAAATGTTAGAAGGACTCCGCTAGCTTATCAAAAATTAAGTTTTAATTAGATTCGGTACATATGGTTTTATAGATGATGGATCTTGAAGTCATGAAAAAAGGGGAAAGATCATACATTCCTCATATGAATGATTAACGGTCCATTCATTTGATGATTAAAGAGGCACAAAAGTAGGATGAGGGGGTCATGACGCATCCTTCCACTAGACATGAATTTAGTCATTTATCCTCATGCATATCCTATAAGACCTTGGGTTCCTTCTCAATACACCCTAGATTATTATTCATTGGGATTTCTTATAAAATTAATGATTTTTCCCATTGGACAGAACATGTTCGTTCATTGTGTTTTTTCCTCACACACACACATCATGTGAAACATCCTAGAAGGTTAGCCACCATGACCACAACTCCAAGACATGTATGCTTAATTATGGATTTCTAGTCAATTGGGCTCTTAAAAATAATGTCACACCATGTTGACATCAGTAGTAACATTTATCATTTTAAATGTCACTTTTCCAGGGGTGTTACACACTCCACTACTTAAAATCACAACTACCTCATTCTCTAATACAAAAATAGATTTTAATATCCCTAGAAATGGACGTTATTAGTGCTAGAAAAGCACATAAAACATGAGAAATGTTAATATCACATGACTTTAATCAGTGTTGAAAAAGAACTGATAAAGGGTTCATTTCTCTATATGAAAAAATGATGATAGATGACCCCTTTTTATCCCTTTAATTTTACACTGCTAAAGAACCCCTTTATGAGCACTTTTAGATGTTTTGACAGATTTTTTTATTTATCTACAATTTTAAAATCACAGATAATGGGTCATGCTACAGTATGTCGTTAAAGCACACTAGAGCACCGAAAAAGTGTGTTGTAATAGAACAATCTAGGAACACTCTAGAAACACATCAAATTTCAGAAAAATAAGTCCCAATACAAAATTTAACTAAAATGAAATTTACAGAACAAATACTAGAAAAAACTATTTTATAGACATTTCAAACAATGTTTTATACAATTATATAAATACAAATTATGACATAGATTAAAAAATAATCCTAACTATCAATGTTACCATGATTTCCATTTACTTTCTTTGTCTAACTTCCAACATTGCATGAGTGGTTTCAAATAAACCACCTAAACTCAACAAAAAAGAGTCTACCTGTATAAGAAAAAAATTATTTTGAGTAATACTAAAAATAAATACATCAAACATAGATATTAAATAATACATTAATTATCTAGAAATTTATTTTAATATGAAAATATTAAGATTACCTCTTTGATTTAGTCATATAGGGAACATTAAATAAAGTGAAAAATTTCAACACTATATGAGTGAATGGTTTTGTGAGAGAAGAAGTTTGTGGATGTTTTGGTGTAGAAAGGGGAGAAAGATGAAAATATCACTCAAATTAGAACAAAAAATACATTTGTATAAGAAAATAATTATTATGGGAGTAATAATAAAAAGAAATAAATTATACATACATATTAAACAATTCATTAATTATATGGACAATTATTTTACTATGAAAATATCAAGATTGCCTCTATGGCTGAGCAGAGACAATGTTGTTGCTCTTCTTACAAAGTTAGTATGGGTAAAAAGGTTTTAAGGGATAAAGAGAATGAAATATGGATATAGTACCCCAACTCGAACAAAATAATCCACCTCCATATGAAAGCTATCTCTATGATAGTAATACTAAGAAGAAATAAATTAAACATACATGTGAAACAATACATTAATTCTGTGGACAATGGTTTTACTATGAAAACATCCATATTACCTCTTTAATTGAGTATAGTAATCATCGTTGATCTTCCTACAAAGGTATAATAGATAACTCGAAATAAAGTGATAAATGCACCACAATATGAGGGGAGTAGGAGCATGAATGTTGGATAGAGAACCCCAAATAAAATAAAATAATCCACCTATATAAGAAACCAATTATTATAAATGTAATAGTGAAAAAAATTAGACATATATCTTAAAAAATCAATTAATTCTAAGGAAAAATATTTTACTTTGTAAACAACCTATTTTCCTTTGTGATAGAGCATAACAAATGTTGTTTATTCTCCAATAAATGAAGTGGAGTTAACTTCAAATAAAGTGATAAATGCACCACTACAAGTGTGAAAGTATTTTATAGGAGAAGGAGCCTGAACATTGGATTGAGAAACCCAACTCGAATAAAATAATCCACTGTATAATAAAAAACATATTATATGAGTAACACTAAAAAGAAATAAATTAAACTTAAATTCGAAACAATAAATTAATTTAATGGAAAATGGTTTTACTGTACAAACTCATGATTACCAATATTATTGAGTAGAGACAATTTCATTTCTCTTATTTAAATGGCATGAAACATGAACTAAAATATTCTTTAATAAATGAACTATACAAGTAATAATTAAAATTAAATAGAATTTCCATTATATAATTTTTCAAACAAAATTCTAGAAAGACCCTTGGGTCAATGGACATGTAGACCCAAAATCGTCATTACCTTATATAGGCATACCTGTAGAACATACAATTACAGAAATAAATAATTCCATGGCTATATATTCACACATACATCTCATTACGATATAAAAACTCACTCACTTATAGTCTATAAGAAATATAAAATAGATAAAAACATGATATTCAAACATAACATGAACTAAAGGGACCATAATGATTTAAAAAGTGAAGGATTGATGTGATAAAACCTCATGTGCATAACTAGGGATATCCCCTTTGAATTTTCCATATATGGAAACTAAGGACCATAATTAATTCTAAGAGGTACTAGATCCTATGATATACATAACCAATAGAAGAACATATATCACTCCACTAAATTGGTTCCTAAAAAATAGCATCTGAAGCTTCATGCCCACTAAGGTGTCCATGGATGGAATCAGCATATATATTATCATTAGGGAATGACTACTATACCTCAAATAAGTAGTCAATAAACAATAAAATACTTAAAAAACTTAACACATTTATATACATATATGCAAAAAATTATTTAGTAAGAACATATAAAACATAGTAATAATAAAACAATGAATAAATTCAAGGATCAGTGTTAGATATAAACAATGGATAATACATTGATAATAAATAAAAACAATGAACTATAAATTTTTCCCTAAATAATGGATCACAAACAAATCGTAAATGATATATCATAAACAATTCATGATAAACAAATCGTAGAAGAATAAAATAAAGTTAAATCCAAAATTACACAAATAAAATATAAAGGACTACCTAACTAGGTTGAATCAAATATGATACCCTCTTAGGATGTTCGATGAAATGTTTGGAGGTAGTTTAGTGTTGTGATTCAACCTTCGATTCACCAAGGAGGACTATTGGTACCTGGTGGCTTCTGTAGAAATATTCTACATCATGACCGATATTAAAATGGTTGGGGTTTTTAAAATTAAACTGGACACTTTAATCATCAGTTACCAATAAGAACTGATAAAGATCCATTTTATTAATGGTAAACTTATAGCACTAACAAATGTTTATTTTATCAGTGCTTTATTTAGCATTGATAAATCATCATCTTTATCAGCAGGAAAAAATTTCTGATAACTATTCCTTTATTAGCACTTATTACTGAAGAACTGTTAATGATTTATATTTATAATTATAAGTAAAAAATAGTAAATTATTTTTAAATAATCAATAAATATATATAAAAATAATTATAGTAAATATTTTTCTTTTGGAATATATTATTTAAATTTTATAATTATTAATTTATAATTATAGTAATATTTTTAGAAAATATTATTTATATCAATATATATATTTCCATAATTATAAATATATATATAAAATAAATATATATAAATATAAATATAATAAACATATTGAAATGACTTTTATGGAATTGGATTTCAATAAAAAGTAGTTTTATTGAAATGGTTTGAATTGGTTGAACACACTTGGTAGTTGACATGATGTTTGTGTGTGTTGAAGGGTATGTGGGATGGATGAGGGTCAGGGGTCTCCCCCATCAGTGTTGGGATAGATAAGGGTTAGGGCTCTCCCCTTTCAAACATTCATATTGAATTTGGGACGGATAAGGGTTAGGGGTATCCCCCATCAGTGTGGTGATGGATAAGGGTTAGGGCTCTCCCCTGTCAAGCATTCATGTTCGTTTGGGTTGGATATAGGTAAGAAGTATCCACCATCATCGTTGGGATTGATAAGGGTTAGGGATTCTCCCCTCTTCCAGGTAGCATGCATGGTTGGTGGAAGAGGTTTGTGGAATGGTTGGGTATGCCAAAAATGAATGTTTTTGAAATAGTTCAAAAGATTGTTTGGTTATTTTTCTGGAAAATAGCTTGCTGGAAAATTGGATTAAATTGCACTTGGAATTCCATGGGTTATTAATGGTTTTGGAATATTGTTTATATTTAGTTATAAACTGCTTTTGAGAAAATTATTTATATAAATTGATTTTATATAAATGTTTCTAACTCTTCTATCCTAGTGGCATGAGTAGGTAAGTCATTGGAGAATCCTACTGAGTTTTATACTCACCCATGCATTGGCACTTTGGCGATTTTGCAGATGCTGTGTTTTGGGTTACAGGTAAAGGTAAAGCATCTTTTTGCTACTGGCTCGTGGTGATGCTTGGGAGATTTTGTGAAGTTTGGAGCTTGTGGATCACGGAGTCGTGGTGTCTTTTGAGAGTCTTGAGTTGTTCATCCACTATGTACTTTGATGCTTGGTTTGGTTTTTTTCTATTGTGTACTTGATGTGGTTTGACATAAATAATTTTTTTTAGTTTTCATTCATTTGTTCATGAATCATATAGTGAATTTTTGGTTATGCTTGGTTAGTTTTTGGGTTATTTTATAAAGGGTAAATCATCCCCCAACTTGTATTTGAAACCCTTATGAATTTATTTCTAGCCTTTGGCATCTTGAAGATGTCACTTAAGGTCTAGTAATGACTCGTTCTACTCTCAAGCTGATGAGAATTGGCGTGTCATTTCAAATGGTATCAGCTTGTTCGGTCCTCGCCTAACAAGTGGTCATCGATTTTCTTGGTCTTGGAGTTGAAATTCATTCTAGTCTATTCCTTAGGTCGAAATCTTAGATGAGAGTAGGATTGTCGGAACATGAAATTTATATCATTAAAGGACGTATCTGACTCGTTTATGCTGAACTTCAAGTTATCAGCGTGTTAGGTACATAAGTGTTTTGGATACAGTTCTAGAATGTTGGTAAATCTCATTGTCGTGGGTTTAGCCAATGAGATGATCATGACATGAATTATAGAGGAATGAATTCCCACTAAGATTTCATATCTCATCGCGAGAAATAATTTTTTATTTTGTGCAAGGTGGGAATTTTTAAAAAATTGAAGAAATTATTTTCAAATGAAATATTCTGAAAAGATGATATTTGTTGTATTTTGAAAATGGTTTGATTTTCAAAAATCATGCAAAATGGTTTAACATGGGAGAATTGATGTTTTGGAAAATAGTGTTGTGATAGAATGTTAATTTCTCAGCCATCAATCTCTAGAGAGTGAGATTGATGGAGGTCATTGTTGGTTTAGAAAATGGCACCCGGTAGGCGTCGTCTGAACCAACACGAAGAAGCTACAGAGAATGTGGTTGGACCAGAACCATGTGTGAACCAAGACCTGGTTCAGAGTATTGCCCACGATTTTCAAACGGTGGATACGAGGAACCTAAGGAATGAACTAAGGCATGTGGATCATACCATCTAGTTCATGAAGCAGAATTAGCCAAACATTTGGGGTGATGCTGAACCCAAGAATGTGGAGGTGTGGCTAAGTAGGATGAACCGTATCTTTAATTTCATCGGCACACCATCAAAGCTCAAGGTCAAGTTGGCGACGTATATTCTCGAGGATCTTGCACATCAATGGTGGTATTTAGTGGTTCGTGCTAAATTGTATGAAGCCCTTACATGGGAGGATTTTGATGATTTTTTCAACATACAATTCTAACCTCACACATTCAACATCCAGAAAATAATAGAATTCTTTAGCTTGAAGAAGGAGAGACTCTCTGTTATAGAGTATGCAGCTAAGTTTAGAAACTTAGTCCGTTTTTCACTAGAGGTTGCGGCATGTTCATCATTGAAGGCACGCATCTTCGAATCGGGGCTAAGGCAAGAGATTCAATCAAAGATTGTAGTGCTCTGTATTACAGATTATACAGAGATGGTGAATAGAGCAACTGTTGCTGAACATGATATCTTAGGATCGATCAGAGGAGGTATGATGATACCTACAAGAAACGGTGGGAACTCAACCTATGGGAACAAAAGGAAATGGGACACCTATTTCCACAGTGCAAGTGGAAATCAGTATCAGACAGTGGGATTAGTGAACCTTCTTCCACGACCACAGAGCAAAGCAGGTTGTTTTCAATGTAGTTTGCTTGACCACAAAAGGCGAGATTGTACAGCACAACCATAAGAATGTCACAATTTCTAGCATATGGTACATCTACAATGCTATTATAAGAAGGCTCTATGGTCGGGTGCGCTTGACACTTCCCAGGCATCGAAAGCATCGTATGCTTCGACAGGACGAGGACAGTAGAGTCAGTCTCATCAGAATCACATAGATAGTCATGGTGATTCTCAAAATTCTATGACTCCCCAACCAGGGAAATCTCATCATGGCTACAAGGAGAACCGTGCAGCGACAAAGAAATTGGATGGAGTTGAGTAGATGATTGTCGATAATCAGGCTGGACCATTTACAGTGATAGGTATAATTATTTTGAATTCTACCCTTGTGCAAGTGTTGTTTGATACTGGTGTATTTAATTGCTTCATTACTTCTGGTGTTGTTGACTTGCTATGTTTAAAACTGGAAATGGTGCCTCATGTTTTGAAACTAAAAACTCTTCTTGGTGAAAGAGAATGTCAAGCCTTTGTGTGTAGAGAATATGTTATAACTGTTGATGGAGCTGAGTAAAAACAGGACTTCTCGATGTTGGACATGGATGTCTATGATGTAATCCTTGGTATGGATTGGTTTACAATTTTTAAGGCTCACATCAACTATTATAGGAGAATGGTTAGTTTCACGACTGAGGACGGAATCAACCATCTCTTCAGAGGAGAGAGAATGGTAAATAAAGGTGAAAAGAGCTTGTTGGAACCAATGGTGGGAACGATATCTTACCAATTGTCAGTGTTTACTTTACCATCAATGGAAGAGATTGAGTAAAATAGTTTTCCAGCTGTTGTGGATCAATTTCCATTTGTCTTTCGCAAGAACATCTCAGGGTTACCATCTCTAAGGGAAGTGGTGTTTACGATTGATCTCCTTCTAGGGACCAGTCCTATTTCCTTTCCATCTTATCAGTTGGCACCAACAGAGTTACGGGAATTGAAATTGAAGTTAGAGGAGCTGGAAAGCAAGGGTTTCATTCGAACAAGTACTTATTCATGGGAAACATCGGTGTTGTTTGTAAAGAAGTTATATGGAACTCTTCGGCTATGTGTTTATTATCATAAGCTTAAAAAAATTATGTTAAAGAATAGATATCCACTTCCATGCATTGATGATCTGTTCGATCAATTGAGGGGAGCTTAGTGGTTCTCCAAGATTGACTTGTGATAAGGATATCACCAATTGCATGTTCGGAATAAGGATATTCCAAAGATAGCTTTCAGAAGAAGATATGGCCACTACGAATATGTAGTAAC
This sequence comes from Viscum album, assembly GCA_963277665.1. NCBI lineage: Eukaryota > Viridiplantae > Streptophyta > Magnoliopsida > Santalales > Viscaceae > Viscum > Viscum album. Next base: position 1,345,846,268 of record OY728123.1, read on the forward strand.
GCCTTTTGCTATAATGAATACACCAGTGGTCTTCATGGCTTTGATGAATCATATATTTCAATGATATCTGGATTCTTTTGTTGAGGTGTTTGTTGATGATATCTTGGTGTATTCAAAGACATGGTTTGAGGATGAGGTGCACCTGGAAACAGTGTTACAAATCATGAGAGATCATCGTTTTTCTGCCAAATTATCGAAGTGTGATTTTTTGATATAGGATGTACGTTTCCATGGCCATATAATTTCTAAGAAAGTCATTTCGGTTGATCCTGAGAAGTATAAGTCATTATATCTTTCCAACCACCTAAGAATGTGTTCAAAATACACAGTTTTCTTGGTCTAGCTAGTTTCTATCGATGATTTTTGCGTGATTTCTCAGTACAAGATTTACCAATGAAAGCTTTGACAAAGAATAATGCTTCCTTCCAATGGAAAAAAGAATTTCAGAAGTCTTTCTAGGAACTGAAATTTTGTCTTAAATAGGCACCTATCTTGATCTTTCCAGAATCAGGACATGGGTATGTGGCATATTATAATGATTCAAGATCGGGGATGGATTGTATTCTCATGAAAATAGATCATGTTGTTGCTTATGAATCAAGTCAGTTGAGGGTTCATGAGAAAAATTACACAACACATGATTTGAAGTTAGCTGCAGTCGTCCAGGCTTTTAAAACATGGAGACATTATCTCTTTGTTGAGAAAATTACTATGTTTATGGATCAAAAAAGCATGGAACACATTTTCTCACAATGAGGATTGAATCTGAGAAAAAGGATTTGGATGGAGTATCTACTGATGTTTGACTTTGACTTGATGTACACACCAGGAAAAGTGAATTCAGTGGCGGATGCATTGAGTAGAAATTCATATGCTCAGTTAGCAAAAGAAGATTTAGACAAATGGCAGTTGATGTTAGTATTAGCCGAAATGCATGTGGAATATGAAGATAGAGGTGATGTTGTTGTTTTATTTTCAGCTACACTTGCTCTTGATTTAGAAAAAATGATCAAGAGGCACAAACATCTGATTCATAATTCCTAGTTATAAGTTAAAAACTCAATGGTGGGGAGACCATTGAGGGATGGAAACTTGATGGGGGTTTAGTTTTGTGCTTCATAGAACGTATGATTGTACCTATGGTTTTTCAAGAATAAGTCCTTCATTATTACCACCATTCAAGATGGGTTGTACATGCAGATATACAGAATATGTATAAGGGGTAGAAGGTGCAGTTTTGGTGGAGCGGCATGAAAAGGAAGGTGGCTGAGTTTGTCTTGCGGTGCGTAACTTGTCATCAGGTTAATGAAGAACATCAGAGACTAGATGGTATGTTACAATCTTTACCTATCCTAGTGTTGAAATGGGATCAGATAGAAATGGATTTTGTTACAGGTCTTCCAAGAATAGTCCTGAAACATGATGCCATTTGGGCGATAGTGGATCATCTAACCTAGTCGGCCCATTTCATCCCTATTCATGAAACCCATACGGTGGAAGATCTTTCAAAAATATATATCCGAGAAGTGGTAAAGAGGCATGGTGTACCAGTGTTTATAGTCTCCGATAGAGATCAGAGGATCACATGTCATTTCTGTAAATCATTAAAAAAACCCCTTGTAACTTAGTTGACTGTGAGCACGGTGTATCATCCCCAGATGGATGGGAAATCCGAGCGGATGATGAAAACTTTGGAAGATATGTTCCGGGATTGTGTAATGGATTTTGGTGGATCATGGGAGGATCATATACCCTTAGTGGAGTTCTCATACAATAACAGCTATAAAGCCTCGATACGCATGGATACATTTGAATCATTGTATGGGTGTCCTTGTCATTCTCCACTATGCTGGGTGGAAACTAGTGGAACATCACTAGTCAGACCAAGCCTTGTCCAAGAAACAACAATAAAGATCCAGTTGATTTGAAAGAGTATGGAGAAGGCTCAGAGTTATCAGAAATCTTATGCAGATCACCGTCGATGACCGTTGTCATATGTTGTGGGTGATCATGTCTTCATGAGAATCTCTACAAGGCTTAGACATCGTCGTTTTGGGAAGCATGTCAAGTTATCTCCTACATACTTAGTCCCTTTTGAGATACTAGAACGGGTTGGAGAGGTGGCATATCAGTTGGCATTACCACCACGGTTTATTTTGGTGCATAACTGATGTGTCCTTAAAAACACAAGTTTTGCCACATCTTTTTAATTAATTGTCATTAATTTAATTACTTATTTTTAAACTTTTTAATAAAAAATGGATCTTTTGTATTTTTATTATTTAATTTAATAAATAATTGATTTTTATAATTAATTTTGTAATATAATCCTTAAATTAATCAATTTATTTCATACTTTAATTTTATAGCATAATTAATTTTTATTTAGTTTGTTGTCTTTTTCTGCATATCTAATAATTAAACATTAATTAATTAATTAAGTCTTTATTTTCATATAATTAATATAATCTGAATTTAATATTGTATTTATAAAAATTAATTATCATATGTCTATTGTTAGTTCATTAATTACTAATTAGAGTTTTGAAACAAACTAAATATATTCAATATTTTTAATTTTATGTATTAACTTAATTCAATTATCCAATAAAATGATAATTATTAGTCTATTTTAATTAATTTAGTATGTTAAAGCAACATTAATTTTAATGGTTAAATTTTATATTTACTTTTAATAAATTAGTTTTTTTAAAATTTAGTTTAATTTGGTAACAATTTTAGTTTTATATTTTAAAGTTAATAATTTAACCTAAGTTATTTTAGTATTAGAAGTTTCTTTAAAATTATGAGTAACTTTATTTGCATATGTTTTAATTAAGTTTTTGTTATTTTTAATTATTTAATTTATTTTTATTTAAGTTTCAATTTATTTTATTTTGTTTGTTTATTTTGTAGGTTCACAGTGTCTCCACGCACTATGTCTCTTACGGTTGCACCATGACTGCCTAAAAGATATCACCGTATTCCTTACAGTGCCTCAATTTTGCCACCGTAACACCTCCTTACGGTGTCTCACTCTCTTGCTACCGTAAGCCTTTCATTCAAATACGCACAATCTCTTTAGAAATACGGACTCACCGATTCTTTTATGCCACCATGAATGTAGCATGACTATTCCACCATATCTTCATGCCCCGTAATCCATTCTAATGTCTCACCGTGATACCTCTCCTCATGGTCTCACCATGTCTGTACACATTGTATCCTCCATCATTTCTTTCCTTTACGGTTCCTTTTTCCTCCGTGAATTTTTCTTCACTTTCTCACACCCATGTTCTCGAGTGAATCTATAGCATGCATGAGCCGATTTCAAAAGAACCGCATGATCCTTGAGCTATTATTTTGTGAGGAGAAATTCAAAATTGAGAGGTTTCACACCGTAAGAGAATCCTGGCGCCGAAGGATTCGTGCTTCATTGCTGGAGTAACAGGAGGTTGCGCTGCGTGGAGGAGGTGAGTCGCCACAGAAGTGAGCCAAAACGTCGTCGCTGAATCTAGATTCGCGCCACCCGAGTCTTGTTCGCCGCTGAAGGATAGTGTGCCACGCTGAGTGTAGAGGAGGTCCGCCGCTTTGCACTATTGGAGTTGAGGAGCTGAACCCGTCGCACCTGATGCACTGTCGCCGTCTCATGAGGAGCGCTGGACGTCGGTTTCAACGAAGGAAGACAAACCCTCTCCCTGTGCGCCAAACTTGTGGGAGGAAGAAGAGAAGATTAAAAAATTAATTAATAAAATCAATTATAAAAGCAAAGTAAAACAAAAAGAAGAAAAAAACAAAAAGCAAAGTTAAAGTAAAGTATGCTTTAAATTAAAGTTTACATTACTATGTCAAATAAATAAACAATAATTTATAAAAGTTATAATTTTTAAACAATTTTAATAAAAAAGATAAATTATAAATTAAAATATAAAAAAAATTAATAATTATTATTAATAATAAATTATTACACTATTAATTATATAAATATATAATTAATAATAATTTTAAATAAACAATAAAATATACTTATTAATTTAATAAAATATTTAAAACTTAAGTATTAATTCTAATTATTAAGTTAAAATTAAATAATTAATGAATTAGTCTAGCAATTTAATTTCTAATAATAAAATTATTAAAATAATCTTAGATTTTAATTCTTTTAATTACTTATTTACTTACGTTGTTAAACTATAATAACATACTTAAAATGATAAAATTAATAATTTAGTAACTATAACTATTAAGTTAATTTAATTAATAACTTTTTAATTAGATTATGTTTTACCATAGTATTATTAAGTGTATAATTTTATAAATAATATAAAAGTAAATAATAATTATCAATCGACTACCGTTAACTTTTAATGAGTAATATTACACTTAATTTTAAAAAATTAACCATTTTTCATTGCATCCTCATTTATTTACCTATATTTTATATTTATTTGTGCAGGTACATGCCAAAGTTGGAAACACATCCAGGTTCATCTAACTGACTCACTAGGAGTTAATTACGAGGGAACTTCTAGCGCGACGTGCCTGTTGCAAAAAAAATGCACGTGTGCGGTGTGCTCGTGAAGGAAACTTAATGTCAGTGGAAGGCAAGAAGTGACATGCAGTAGAAGATGGTGGATACAAAAGCAGAACAAGCATTAGAATTTTGGAGGAAACATTCACTCAAAAAAAGGCTGGGCTAGAGAGTAGAGAACCGGGAGCAACTCTCAGAGAACCATTCCGTGGAGACCCGAGGGCCTGGAGCAGTAGGAATTGATGCGAGCAAAGGGAGTTTTCTTCCTCTGTTCACTTTTAATTATCTTCCTCTATAATTGAATGTCTTTAAAATATGTAAAGGAAGCAATGTTTGGCTAAATTCTTACAGTTCGGGGGATAAATCGAGTCTACTGGTTATCGTTCTATTCTTTTCTTACTATCCTCTTAATGTGATTTGAATTGATCAGCGAGTTCAGTTCTGATTACATTCAATTTCAACATACTACATGTTCTTAATCTAGGATTTCCACATTTATATAGTGAGTTTAAATGTGGACTGATTCTGATGAACATTTAAATGGAAATTAAAGGCTACAGGACATACGGCGAGTTGGTTCTGTGATCTTTTCAAACCTTAATTTTCAAGTTGATTAATCTAAGGGTGGTGAACTTTGAAATTGGCTATCATGAGTGATCATATCCTGGTGATGGAAATAAATCACTCCTTTTAAGTGGTATTAATTTTAATCAACTTCGTGAGAAAGTTTACCATCAAAACCGGTAGAGTTGATATACTTCCCGGACATTTTTCTCCATATTGTTTACTTTTCAGTGCACTGCTTCTCTGTTACTTGATGTTTTGAGCGTTTTCCTTGTTTTTGATAAAGTTTAGAACATAAACTAATTTTTTTTAACATTTGTGCCTTATAAAAAAATATATAAAATAATAATGATTAGAAATTCAACCTCACTACTGACAATAGTGGGGTCTTTAGTTTGTTTTTTAGAGAATAGTAGCCAAAATAGCCTTCCCTGTGGGATCCGCCCTGCTTTCCACATTTACTATAGTTAGTAGGAAAATAAATATTAAACTTTTACCGGCTTCGAAGATGGTTTAGGTCAAGTTTTTAGGGCCGTTCCCGGGGAGGACACGATCCATTACTCTAAAAAAACTCCAAAAAACACATATATAAAAATCTTTAAATTTTTTTTAAAAAAAATTGAAAACAGTAAAAAAAACTGTTACTTTTCATTCTAAATGGTTTCCACTGTTATTGTCTACTGTTGTTTTTATGAGCACAAGAACATCTGCTGATAGATTAGAGCCCCTAAACCATGAATTGGACAAACATTTAACTGCTCTAAGAAGAAAGAAAAAAATTTAAATGCAAAATCATGATAATAGAGTTCCTAATAATAACTTCCATAACCATCCAGAACTCTTAGATGAACATGAAAGGCCTAGGATGAGGGAGTTCCAACTCCCACAAGTTTCACGAAATCCTTTTTCTATTAGGTTAACCCCTAGAGCCAGAAATTATGAATTAAAATGGTCACATATTCCTCTGCTGCTTGATTTTAATGGGCTCTCTAATGTGGACTCTCTTGCCTTCATTAGAGATTTCTACAACAATGTGCAGCAAATTCCTTTACTAGGACATACTGAACATGAGCTAAGGATTGGAGTTTTTCCCTTTTTCCTTAAAGGGAATGCTAGGAACTAGTTTTTAAGTTTAGATGAAAACATTTTTGAAAATTGGGATCAAGTTTACAACTCATTCATTATGAAATTTTATCCTCAAAGACTGAAAAGAGATCTTAGAACTAAAATCACTAGTTTTTATCAAGAGGATGGAGAATATTTTCATGAATCTTGGGATAGATTCAGGGATCTTCTTAGGTAGTGTCCTCATCATCAACTCCCATATCATCTTCTTATGGATACATTCTATGAAGGGTTGTCCTCCTCTGGTCAGAATTTATCGGATCAAGCTACTGGGGGTAATTAAAATGATAAAATAGATGAAGAACTTAGACAGATCTTTAATAATCTTTCACTTACTTCTCAACACAAAAATTCAATAAGAAAAAGAGTCAATAGGAATGTTAATTCAAACACTGGTTCAATGAATGAAAGTCAATATCAACTTGCTGAAATCACCAACCAACTTCAATCTTTAATGAACCAGAACTCAAAACAAACTGTTAATCAAATAGGATGTCAAAATACCAACCAATCTTTAAGGGAATAGTGTGTCTAGTGTTGTATGTTTGGGCATACTGAATTTTTTTTCCTAACTTTGATATTCTATCCCAACAACATGAAAATTCAATCTTTTTAAACTATGGTCCTAGAATGCCTCCTAAAAATGATCCTTTTTCAAACAATTATAAGCAAGGCTATAGGAACCAACTCAATCTATCCTAGAAGGATCAAGCCTTAATTAAACAATCCACTGCCTTTAATTTTCAGAATCAACCAAGACCAAACTTCCAAAATCAACAAAGGGGTGAGTCTTCAAATACAAAAGGAAACAATGATAATCACATGCCTTCAAAGCTTGATCTTATCTTGAATCAGCTAACTAATCATCAAAGTCAATATGAATCTGATAAAATGCCAACTGATGTCAGAATGCAAAATATGGAAACACAGTTAGGCCAACTTGCTAGAGATTTTTCATCTAGGGAAAAAGGTATACATCCAAGTACCATTGAACATAATCCTAGAGGGACTTTCATGTCTATTATAACTATAAGTGGACTTAATACTCAAACTGTTGTTGAAGAAGAAATTGAAAATTCCCAAAATGAAAATCTATTTCAATCTTCTAATAAAAATATGCTTTTCACACATGTTGGAAATTCAACGAAAAGTCTTTAAAATGATCTAAATCTGAATTTGATACCTAAAAATCAAGCTGAAACCTCTTCTAAAAATCAAAAGAATAATGGAAAATAAAATGTTGTGGAAGAGGTGAGGGATATTCCCACTGTTCTGAAAATTTCTCACCACCCAACCCTTTCCCTGAGAAATTGAAACCTCAAAGTAGCACCAAGGCTAAACCTATTCAGTTCCTTGATCATATTTCCAAGCTACCCATGAATATACCATTCATACAAGCCTTAATTCAAATCCCATGTTATCTGAAATCTCTGAAGAAAATTGTTTCAAAAAAAATACCTTAAAAAAATTTGCTACCTACAGCCTCACTGAAGAGTTAAGCAATGTGATTCAAAAGAAAATACCACCTAAATTTAATGACCCAGGTTGTTTTTTCATCCCTTGTACTCTAGGAAATTCTGGTCAGCTCAACTGTCTGTGTGATCTAGGTGATAGTATTAATCTTCTCCCATACTCACTGTTTAGACAGTTGAGGTTGGGTGATCTTCAACCCACCACAGTCATTCTCCAGATAGCTGATAGGTCTTTCACTCATCCTATGGGAATGGTAGATGAATTACTAGTTGGGGTTGGGAAACTATTTTTACCTACTGACTTTCTTGGTCTGGATATGTAGTGTGATCTAGAGATACCTATCATCTTGGGTAGGCCCTTCTTGGCTACAGGTGGTGCTGTAATTGATGTTTTAAAAGGTCAACTGATATTCAAAATTCGTGAACAAGAAGAAGAGTTCAATGTTTTTAAAAATATTAAGGAACCAAATTATTCTGAAAACTGTTCAAAAATTGTGTTTCTTGAAGCTGAATGTTCTTATAAAAAATCAACTTGAACTTGTTAAAAAATATGAAAATAAATCCTCTGCTGAAGAAAACTTTTGTGAAGCTGAAAATCTTTGTGAATCTATTCTAGAAGTTGAAAATTCTTTTGTAACAACCAATCTGGAAAATTTTCCAGATCTGGAAAACTGTCCAGTTTCTGCTATAGGGGAGTCCACTGTTTCGGAACTTGGGATCTTTTTGAGTGAATTTGAGGGTGTTACTATAAACAAAAATCTTGAAAATAACTTTGATGATATTGAGGGAGAACTTATAAGACAATTAAATGATTCTTCTTTGATAAACCTGCTGAAATCTGATTTGGAAAGTCTAGATAGTGTACTGCCCACTTTGGACAGTGGCAGTGTTAATTCTGAATATGAACTTGTAATTCAAAATCATTCATCTTTAAATAATCTTTACAATAAATATGTTGAATATCATGGACCTCCTAGGCCTAAGAGTCTTCCTTCTAGTATAGAACCACCTGATCTTGAACTGAAGCCCAACCCTGCCCATCTTAAATATTCATTTTTGGGTGAAAAATCCATTTTTCCTATAATAATTTCTGGTGAATTGAATGAAAATCAAGTACACAGATTTCGGAATGTGTTAAAGAAGATTAAATCTTCCATAGGCTAGACAATAGCTGATATCAAGGGTATTAGTCCCTAATTATGTATGCACATGATTCCTATGGATCCTGATGATAAGCCTAGGGTAGAGTGTCAAAGAATATTAAATCAAAACATAAAATAAGTCGTGAGAGAGGAAGTGATTAAATTGCTAGAAATTGGAATGATATATACCATTTCTGATAGTCCTTGGGTCATCCCTGTCCAGGTTGTTCCCCCGAAGGGAGGTTTCACTGTTGTGAGAAATAAAAAAAATGAAGAAGTCCAAGTTAGGAAAGACACAAAATGGAGAGTCTGTATAGATTATAGGAAGCTTAATGCAGCCACTAGGAATGACCATTTTCCACTACCCTTCTTGGATCAAATGCTTTAGAGGCTTGCTGGAAATGAATTTTTCTGTTTTCTGGATGGGTATTCTGGTTACAACCAGATACCTGTTGCTCTAGAGGATCAAGAAAAGACCACTTTCACATGCCCCTTTGGAACATTTTCCTACCGGTGGATGCCCTTTGGGTTGTGTGGAGCTCCAGCGACCTTTCAAAGGAGTATGATGGAAATTTGTTCTGATATGATTGAGAGAATCATTGAGGTTTTCATGGATGACTTTTCCATTGTGGGTCGTACTTTTGATACTTGTATAGAAAAACTTGAGTTAGTCTTGGAGAGATTCATCGAAACCAAGAGAGAAATGTCATTTCATGGTGACAGAAGGTATTGTGCTTGGTCATAAGGTGTCCAAGAGAGATTTAGAAGTTGATACTGCTAAGAATGATGTTATTCAAAAACTGCCTCCTCCTGTTAATGTCAAGGGTGTTAGATGTTTTCTAGGGCTTGTCAGTTTCTACAGGAGGTTCATAAAGGATTTCTCTAAAATAACAAAGCCCTTGTGTTCTTTGCTGTCCAAGGATGCACCTTTCAATTTTGATGAAAACTGTTTGAAATCATTTAATCTTCTTAAAGAGAAACTACTACATCACCTATCATCACTGCACCTGATTGGAAATTACCATTTGAGCACATGTGTGATTCTAGGGACATGGTTGTAGGTGATGTCCTTGGACAGAGGAAAGATAAGAAGTTACATGTACTGTATTATGATAGTAGACTTCTAGATGAGGCCCAAAAGAATTATACCACCAGTGAAAAAGATTTGTTAGCTATTGTTTTTTCTCTGGAAAAGTTTAGAGAGTACTTGTTAGGTTCTAAATTCATTATTTTCACTGATCATTCAGCTTTAAAGTACTTGATGTCTAAAAAATCAATTAAACCTAGGATGATTAGATGGATTCTTCTATTACAAGAGTTTGATTTAGATATTAGAGATAAGAATGGAGCTGAAAACTTAGTTGCTGGTCACTTATCTAGGATTCCTCTTATTCAATTTGAATCTGAAAATCCTAGGGAGATAAACTCTTCCTTTCTTGATGAGAAGCTGCTTACTGTGTCAATCGGGCAATATGCTTGGTTTTCAGATTTTACCAACTTCCTGGTAGTAGGTGTCATTACCAAAAATCTTTCTAGTAATCAATGAAAGAAAATCATTTCGGAGTATAAATATTACCTTTCGGATGATCCCTTGCTATTTAGGAGGTGTGCGAATGGTATTCTTATGAGATGTGTGCCTGAGGAATAGATGCTACCTGTTTTAGAGAGTTGTCACTCCTCACCTTGGGGAGGTCACCATGATGGTGAAAGGACAACTGAAAAAGTCCTACAATATGGTCTTTATTGGCCTACACTCTTTAAGGATGCTAGGAGATTTGTGGTTAGCTGTGATAGCTGCCAAGGGTTGGGTAATGTGGGTATGAAACAGGAGTTTCCCCAAAAGGTTATTTTTGAGGTAGAGATCTTTGATGTTTGGGGTTTAGATTTTATGCGTCTATTTCCATCATCTCATGGGAATGAGTACATTCTAGTTACTGTTGACTATGTTTCAAAATGGTTTGAGGTAGTAGCTCTTCCCAACAATCAAGCCAAGACTGTAATAAAATTTGTCTAGGAGAATATTTTAACAATATTTGGAGTCCCAAGATCTTTTTTCACAAATAATGGAACACATTTTAAGAACTATAAATTTAAAGTTTTTATGGAGAAATATGGTTGTGTTCACAAAACTGGTACTCCTTATCATCCACAGTCCAGCGGACAGGTGGAAATTTCTAATAGGAAACATAAACTAATTCTTGAGAAAACTATGTTGAATTATAGGAAAGACTGGTCTCTTAAACTGGATGAAGATTTATGGGCATACACAAATTCTTTTAAGACCCCAATAGGCATGTCTCCTTACAAGATACTGTTTGGGAAATGCGGTCATTTACCTATGGAGTTGCAGTATAAGTCTTATTAAGCGGTTAAGGCTCTAAACATTTATTTTTAGAGTGCTGGTGAAAGGCAATTTCTTGAGCTGGGTGAACTTGATGAGATAAACAGAGAGAGTTATGATAAATCGAGGATTTATAAAGAGAGGACTAAGATCTTTCATGTTTCTATCATTAAAACTAAAAAGTTCAAACCTGGAAAGAAGGTCTTTCTCTTTAATTCTAGGCTTAAACTTTTTCCTGGAAAGCTGAAGTCCAAAGGTTCTGGACAGTTTATTGTAGTAAGAGTGCTGAAGAATGGAGCTGTTGAAATTTTTGGTGAAGAAAATAAACCCATGTTGGTTAATGGGTAGAGACTGAAACGTTATTTTGAAGGACAGCCAAGGGCTTGACTTTCTTCACTATGCATGAAAAATGTTCTTGAATGAAGTCTAGCTGGGGACTTTAAACCTAGCGCTAAATGGGAGTCAACCCATGGTTCTTTTCATGTTAATAAATAAAAATTCTTAATTAAATAAAGTCTTACTAAAGAAATTAAATTCATTTTTTCTTGGGATTCAACCCATACTCTTTCTTTGTTTTCATTTTGGTACTATTTAGTGTTGAATAAAGTGCTGCTTTGTTGTCTTGTATATGCTTTATTTCTGCGGGAAGTTTGTTATTGATTTACATACTCTGTGTTTTTAGGATGCTTCTACTTGTATAATAATGGAGTGGAATTCCCATGTTCATCTCTTGAAAAAGACCTAGTCAGGGAAGTAATTCAACTATTAAACATTTAGTTCTGCTCCTTTTTTTGCTAATAAAATTTTGCTGCTTTTTGTGCTATCGAAATAAATTCTTCTCACTAAAAATTCTTCTTATCTAATAAATTCTGCTCTATGTGTTTTGAAAATTCTGCTATATATTTCCTGAAGATCTGCTTCATATCATTTATATATTGCATTAAAAATCCTGCTACATGTCACAATGTTGTGCATAAATTCTGTATGTACCTTTTTGCTGGAAAATATTAAATTCATTGTTTAAAATTTTCTCACTTCATGAAATTAAGTGTGGGGTGTTACATGTTTTCTGGTAGTTATGTTTTCATTGGAACCGATTAGTCTAAGGGGGGTTAACATACATCTTACTGATTAATTGAACATCTACATGAATCATACTTTGTTAAAATGCTTACACCCAATAAATTGTGCACCCACTCCTTGTATCCCACTAGACATAAATGATAATGCATGTACTTGGATATGAACCTGCTGTAAATTAACCTTTGTGCCAAACAATATTTTTGAACTTCATTGAGACCCTTTATACATGTCATATATCTACTAAATTGAAAAGTTATTTTTGAACCTTATTGATTAATTTTTCTTCTCCATATTTAGAAGTCAACTTTGGGGACAAAGTTGGGTTTTAAGTGTGGGGGAGGGGGTCAATTCTTGACTGTGACAAACTCTTCTTTAATGCAAGCCCATCACTTCCCACTGCAAATTCAAACTTTTTTTAAAAAATGGATAAATTTTTTCAAAATTATTTCAAAATTGTAGGCTTTAAATTTTTTTCAATTGGGTCTTGCCTTATGATAATTTCATTTCTTGTAGTTAAGGAAAGCTTTGAATCTGAAATTGATGAGTTTGGATGATTTCTGAGTGATCTTACTTAGTGATTTAATTGAAATTTGGTTTAGGAACTATTTTTGTAAGTGATATGGGTTACATGTTTGTGGAGCTATGATCATAACTCTTGAAACTTGAAGTTTGATTCTGATTCTAGGGGCCTCATTCATTTTTTAATTATTTAAAGTAATTTCTTTAGTGATCCAATGTAAATGAATTTTATATACATTTTTTGAAACTGGAGTAATTTGGGCATCTGGGATACCATGGTGAGTCTCTAAGACATTAGATGATGGGTGTGTATCTGTTTACTATTGGACCTCTGTAAATTTTTAATAAGTGCATTGCACAGTGCTCAGCACAATGATACAAAGCTTGGGAAAAATTAAATAAAGTGTCTAGGGTAAAAAATGAACTCATTAAGGTGAGGGGAATGATGAACACCAAATGAAGAATGGGTCAATTGATTTATATGGAAATAATTTAGGTTGTATCAATGAGGTGAATCAAAAAAATTATTTATTTTTGGAACCTATGTGAAAATGTCAAAGTACAAAGTTCCTCGGTTAAGGCCTTAATTCCACATTAATTTTTCCTTTGTTCACTCTTAGACTTTGGACCCATGTTTTGAATGAAATCAGTCACTAAGTTGTGTCACATATGTGGCATGAAACCTTCATTATTTGATGGTGCATAGTTTTTAAGACTACCAGTGATAATTTGTTCTAGGCATGGTTCATATGAGCAATTTATTTTCTGAAAGCCTTTTGACATGTTTTGGAAGTAATCTGTTTTAAGTTCTGGACATGTTACCTTTTTATTTGAATTATAAACATACCTTTGGTTTTCAATGAAAATAAAACATGGGATTGTTTGAGGACAAACAATGATTAAGTGTGGGGGAATTTGATGTAACCATAAAAACATAAGTTTTTCCACATCTTTTTAATTAATTTTTATTAATTTAATTACTTATTTTTAAATTTTTTAATAAAAAATTTCTCTTTTGTATTTTTATTAATAACTATAATAAATAATAATTTTTTAAAATTAATTTTGTATTATAATCCTTAAAATAATCAATTTATTTCTTACGTTAATTTTGTAGCTTAATAACTTTTTATTTAGTTTGTTGTCTTTGTCTGCATATCTAATAATTTAACATTAATTAATTAATTATGTCTTCATTTTCATATAATTAATGTAATTTTAATTTAATATTGAATTTATAAAAATTAATTATCATATGTCTATTGTTAGTTCACTAATTACTAATTAGAGTTTTGAAAAAAACTAAATATATTCAAGCATTCTAATTTATGTCTTAACTTAATTCAATTATCCAATAAAATGATAATTATTAGTCTATTTTAATTAATTCAGTTTTTTAAAGTAGTATTAATTTAAATGGTTAAATTTAATATTTACTTTTAATAAATTAGTTTTTTAAATTTTGGTTTAATTTAGTAACAATTTTAGTTTTATATTTTAAATTTAATAATTTAACCCAATTTAATTTAGTTTTAAACGTTTATTTAAATTTATTAGTAACTTCATTTGCATATGTTTTAATTAATTTTTAGTTATTATTAATTATTTCATTTAGTTTTATTTAAGTTTCAATTTATTTTATTTTGTCTGTTTATTTTGTAGGTTCACGGTGTCTCCACGCACTGTGTCTCTTACGGTTGCACCGTGACCGCCTAAACATTCTCACTGTATTCCTTACGCTGTCTCAATTTTTCCACCGTAACACCTCCTTACGGTTTCTCACTATCTTGCTACCGTAACCCTTTCATTCATAGACGAACCATCTCTTTATCAATACAGACTCACCGGTTCTTTTATGCCACCTTGAATGTAGCTTCACTGTTCCACCATATCTTCATGCACCGTAATCCCTTCTACTGTCACACTGTGATACCTCTCCTCACGGTCTCACCGTGTTTGTACACACCGTATCCTCCTGCTTTTCTTTCCTTTACGGTTCCTATTGCCTCCGTAAATTTTTCTTCACTTTCTCACACCCATGTTCTGGAGTGAATCTGTCGCATGCAGGAGCCGAGCTCAAAAGAACAACATGATCCTCAATCTATTGTTCTATGAGGAGGACTTCACTATTGAGAGGTTTCACGCCGAAGGAGAATCCTGGTGCCAAAGAAGGAGTCATGCTTCATTGCTGGAGTAGCAGGACGTTGTGATGCGTGGAGGAGGTGAGTCTCCACAGAAGTGAGCCAAAGCATCGTCACTGAAGCTGGATTCGTGCCACCTGAGTCTTGTTCTCCACTGAAGGGGAGTGCGTCGTGCTGAGTGCAGAGGAGGTCCGCCGCTGTGCACTGTTGGAGTTGAGGAGCTGAACCCGTCGCACCTGTTGCACTACAGCCATCGCATGAGGAGGGATGGACGTCGGTTTCAACGAAGGAAGACAAACCCTCCCCCTGTACACCAAACTTGGGGGAGGAAGAAGAGAAGATTAAAAAATTAATTAATAAAATCAATTATAAAAGCAAACTAAAACAAAAAGAAAAAAAACAAAAAGTAAAGTTAAAGTAGAGTAAACTTTACATTAAAGCTTACTTTACTAAGTCGAATAAATATACAATATTTTATAAAAGTTATAATTTTAAAAAACAATTATAATAAAAATATTAATTATTAATTAAAATATAAAATTAAATTAATAATTATTGTTAATAATATATTAATACAATATTAATAGTACAAATATATAATTAATAATAAATCTAAATAAACAATAAAATATACTTATTAATTTAATAAAATATTTAAAACTTATGTATTAATTCTAATTATTATACTAAAATTAATTAATCAATGCATTATTCTATAAATTTTATTTCTAATAATAAAATTATTAAAACAATCCTAAATTTTAAATCTTTTAATTACTTATTTACTTATGTTGTTAAACTTTAATAACTTACTTAAAATGATAAAATTAATAATTTAGTAACTATAATTATTAACTTAATTTAATTAATAACTTTTTAATTAGATTATGTTTTACTATAGTATTATTTAGTGTATAATTATTTATGTAATATAAAAGTAAATAATAATTATCAATCGACTACTGTAAACTTTTATCGAGTAATATTACACTTAA
Source organism: Viscum album (assembly GCA_963277665.1). Classification (NCBI taxonomy): domain Eukaryota; kingdom Viridiplantae; phylum Streptophyta; class Magnoliopsida; order Santalales; family Viscaceae; genus Viscum; species Viscum album. The sequence goes on from OY728123.1 coordinate 1,345,862,181, forward strand.
TTATAAAAATAATAATCATTTTTCTTTGCGTCCTCATTTATTTACCTTTATTTTCTATTTATTTGTGCAGGTTCATACCGAAGTCGAAAACACGTACAGGTTCGTCTAACTAACTCACCGGGAGTTAGTTACGAGGGAAATTCTAGCACGATGTGCCTGTCACGAAAAAAACGCACGTGTGTGGTGTGATCATGAAGGAAACTTAATGTCGGTGGAAGGAAAGCGGTGAAATGATTTAGAATACGGTGGATACAAAATCAGAGCAAGCAGTAGATTTTTTGTAGGAGACATTCACTCGAAAAAGGCTGGACTGGAGAACAGAGAACCTGGAGCAACTCTCGGAGAACCATTCCTTGGAGACCCGAGGGCCTCGAGTGGAAAGAATTGATACGAGCAGAAGGAGTTTTCATCCTCTGTTATCTTTAAATTCTCTTCCTCTATAATTGAATGTTTTTCAAATACGTAAAGGAAGCAATGTTTGGCTAAATTATTACAATTTAGGGGATAAATCGAGTCTACTGGTTATCATTATTTTCTTTTCTCACTATCCTCTTAATGTGATTGGAATTGATCGGTGAGGCCAGTTCTGTTTACATTCAATTTCAATGTACCACTTGTTCTTAATCTAATATTTCCACATTTATATGGTTAGTTTAAATGTGGACTGATTCTCATGAACATTTAAATGGAAATTAAAGGCTATAGGACATACGACGAGTTACTTTTGTGATCTTTTCAAACTTGAATTTTCAATTTGGTTAATCTAATGGTGGTGAACATTGAGATTGGATGGCTTGCGTGATCATCTCCTGGAGAGGGAAATAAATCACTCATTTTAAGTGGTATTAGTTGTAATCAACATTTTGAGAAAGTATACCTTCAAAACCAATATTGTTGATATACTCCCCGGACATTTTTCTCCAGATTGTTTACTTTTCAGTGCACTTCTTCTCTGTTACTTGCAGTTTTGAGCCTTTTCCTTGTTTTGATACCATTTAGAACATAAAACAAAAAATGTGTTGTTTCCTTTATGCCTTATAAAAAATTTATATAAAAGAGATATTATAATTTCAACCTCACTACTGACAACAGTGGGGTCTTTAGTTAGTTTTTTAGAGAATAGTGGCCAAAATAGCCTTCCCTGTGGGTTCAAACCTACTTTCCACATTTATTGTAGTTAGGAGGAAAATAAATATTAATCATTGTCCAGATTCAATGACGTCTTAGGTCAATAACATGTTCTATGTATCTCAGTTGAAAAAGTATCATCCTGATCCTGACCATGTGATCAGATGGAATCACGTTCACCTAGAGTTGGATGCTTCGTTGATACATATCCTGGTACAGATTGTGCATAAAAAAAAGAAAGTCTTACGTGGAAAAATCATTAGTCTACTTCTGGTTTTATGGGAGCATGGTCAGATTCAAGAAGAGTGTTGGGAACATGAAAAGGAAATGAAAGAGCAGTGGCCAGAACTCTTTCTGTTGGATAAAGGTTTTCTAATATCTGAGGATGAAAATACCAATGGTTGGGAGAATTTAGTACCCCTAGTTTCTTGTATGTAAGAATTTCTTGATGATTTTTGTGGTTTTAATGTTAAGGGTGATGAATGGGAGAGTCGGGAGAACTTTAAATGATGTTTTGAGGAAAAGGGGAAGTCGCACGGGTGGTGCACTGGTTGTCTAAACCATTCGGCCAAACCTTGCGTAGTTTTCCCTTGAGATAGTAGCTTCTGCATGGGCAGTGCATTGTTTTTCTAAACATGTGGCCAAACCGTGCATGGATTGTCTTTCGAGGCAGTGGCTAACACATAGTTAGCACAGGGTTTGTCTAACCGTACGAGCAAACCGTGCGACAACTTAAACGTGATCCTATAAAAGTGGATCTCACTTGTTTTTGCCTCTAACTTGCTCATTTTTTCTCTTAAGTGGCCCAAACTCAGGATTTTGCTTCTCATATGGTCATAGAAGGTTCTCCCATCATTCTAGAGGTGATATGAAGGCTTCTCTTGGTGAATCGAAGCCGTATTCTTGAGGTATGTGATCGTTCTTCTTTTTTCTCGATTAGTCTCTTAGATCTACATAGATCTACTTCTCCACTTATCTCAGTATCTTAGATCTATGCTCGTCATGGGAATATATAAGTGTGTGGATGCCAAATATGATGATATTTGGTCTTGACCATGCCAGGAGAAGAGATCTATGGTGGGTTTCTGAAGAATCAACCCGGTTTTCTTGTGCATTCTCTATTTGTTAGGGATTTCGTCAAAACCTTTGAGGTAGGCTGCTTCACTCTCGACTCCTATTGTTAGAATTGACTAGATTAGTTTCAAATTGGTTTTTAATGGATTTTATTGTGAAAAGAATGTAATAAATCTTCTTTTGTGATTATTTATAGTTTTGATGAAATTGTGAACTCTTGGTGATTGTTGTGCAAATTGATTTGGGTTATTGAATTAAAAATGGTGATTTCAAATTATGGATTTTCTAAAATCGTAAATGGTTTGATTAAAAATGGGTTTTCTATAAAAAGGTAGTTTCATTGAAATGGTTTGAGATTGAAATTAATTTAATGGAATTGGTTTTAAATAAAAAGGTAGTTTTATTGAAATGCTTTAAATTGGTAGAACACAGTTGGTAGTTGACATAATGGTTGTGTGTGTTGAATGGTATGTGGGATGAATGAGGGTTAGGGGTCTCCCCCATCAGTGTTGGGATGGATAAAGGTTAGGGATCTCCCCCTTCAAACATTTAGATTGCATTCAGGAAAGATAAGGGTTAGGGTTCTCCCCCATCAGTGTTGTGATGGATAATGGTTAGGGATCTCCCCCGTCAAGAATTCATGTGAATTTGGGTTGGATAAGGGTAAGAAGACTCCCCAATCATGGTTGAGATGGATAAGGGTTATGGATTCTCCCCTCTTCCAGGTAGCATGCATGGTTGGTGGCATGGGTTTGTGGAATGGTTGGGTATGCCCAAAAGGAATGTTTGTGCAATGGTTCTAAAGCATGTTTGGTTATTTTTCTGGAAAATAGCTTGCTAGAAAATTGGTTTAAATTGCTCTTGGATTGCCTTGGGATATTAATGGTTTTGGAATCTTGTTTATATTAAGTTGTAAATTGATTTTGAGAAACTGTTTTAGATAAATTGTTTTTATATAAATGTTTCTAAGTCTTTTATCCTAGTGGTGTGAGTAGGGAAGTAATTGGGGAAACCTACTGACTTTTATACTCACACCTGCATTGGAACTTTAGTGCCTTTTCAGATGTCGTGTTCCGAGATATAGGTAAAGGTAAAGCATATTATTGCTAGTGTCTCGTGGCGATGCTTGGGAGATGTTGTGGAGTTTAGAGCTTTTGGAGCACAGAGTCGTGGTGTATTTTGAGAGTCTTGAGTTGTTCATCCGTTTTGTACTTTGATGCTTGGTTTGGTTTTCCGTTGTTGTGTACATGATATGGTTTGACATAAATAATGTTTTTCTGTTGTCATTAATTTTTTCATGCATCATATAGTGAGTTTTTGGTTATGTTTGGTTGGTTTATGGGTTATTTCATAAAGGGTAAATCTTCCCCCAACTTGTATTTGAAACCCTTCAGCAGTTATTTCCAGCCATTGGTGTCTTGGTGATGTCGCTTAAGGTATTTTAATTAATCAGTGTTGTCTCAAGCCAATGATAATTTGTGGGTCATTACTAATGGTATAAGCTTTTTCGGTCCTTGCCTAACAAGTGGTCATTGATGTTCTTGGTCATGGAGTTGGAATTCATTCTTGTTTATTCCTTGGGTCAAAATCTTAGATAGGAGTAGGATTGTCGGAACATGAAATGTATATCATAAAAGGACTTAGCTAACCCATTTAAGCTGAACTTCAAGTTACCAGGGTGTTGGGTACATAAGTGTTTTGGATACACTTCTAGAATGTTGGGAAATCTCATTATCAGGGGTTTAGCCAATGAGATGATCATGACATTTATTATAGATGAATGAATTCCCACTAGGATTTCATATTTCATTGTGAGGAATGATTTGTGATTTTGTTCCAGGTGGTAATTTTTGAAAAAATGCATAAATTATTTTCAAATGAATGATTTTAAAAAAATGATATTTGGTGTATTTTAAAAATGGTTTGATTTTCCAAAAGCATGCAGAATGTTTTCAAAAACGGTTGAACATGGGGAAAAATAATTTTTTGGAAAACAATGTTGTGATAGAATTTGAAATGCTAAGACATCAATTCCTAGAGTTTGAGATTGACGGAGGTCATTGTTGGTTTCGAAAATGGCACCCGGTAGGCGTCGTCAGAACCAACCCGAAAAAGCTGCGGAGAATGTGGTTGCACCAGAACCACATATGAACCAAGAGCTGGTTCAGAGTATCGTACAAGATTTCCAAGCTGTGGATATGGGGAACCAGAGGAATGAACCAAGGCATGTGGATCATACAATCCAGTTCATGAAGCAGAATCCACCAAACATCCGGGGTGATGCTGAACCCCAGAAGGCGGAGGTGTGGCTATGTAGAATGAATCGCATCTTTGATTTCAACAGCACACCATCATAGATCAATGTCAAGATGGCGACATATATTCTCAAGGATCTTTCACATCAATGGTGGGATTTAGTGGTTCATGATAAATTGGATGAATCCATTACATGGGAGGATTTTGAAGAATTTTTCAACATACAATTCTAACCTCACATGTTCAGGATCCAGAAAACAACGGGCTTATTTAGCTTGAAGCAGGAGAGCCTCTCTGTCAAGGAAGATGTGGCTAAGTTCATGAACTTAGTCCATTTTTCACCAGAGGTTGCAGCAAGTGCATTGTTGAAGGCACACATCTTCAAATCGGGGCTAAGGAAAGATATTTGATCAAAGATTGCAGTGCTCTGTATTACGGATTATACAGATATGGTGAACAAAACGACTGTTGTTGAACATGATATCTTAGGATCGATGGGAGGAGGTATGATGATACCTACAAGAAACGGCGGGAACTCAACCTCGGGGAACAAGAGGAAAAGGGACACCTATTTCGATGGTGAAAGTGGAAATCAGTATCAGACGGTGGAATCAATGAACCTTCATCCACGACCATAGAGCAAACATGTTATTTTCAATGTGGTTTGCTTGACCACAAAAGGTGAGATTGTACGATGCAACCAAGAGAATGTCACAATTTAAAGCAGATGGGACATATACAGCCCTATTGTAGGAATTATATGACGTATGGTGAGCATGACACTTCCCAGGTGTCGCAAGCATCATGTGATTCGAAAAGAAAAGGATAGTAGAGTCAGTCTCGTCAGCATCACAGAGCTAGCCATGGTGATTCTTGTAATACCATGACTCTTCAACCAGGAAAATCTCAGCAAGGCGACAAGGGGAATAGTGTAGTGAAGAAGCAATTGTATGGAGTTGATCAAATGATTCATGAGGATCAAGATGGACCATTTACAGTGAGAGGTACAATTATTTTTAATTCTACCATTGTGCAAGTGTTGTTTGATACTTGTGCATCGCATTACTTCATTGCTTCTTGTGTTGTTGACTTGATTTGTTTAAAAATGGAAATCACGACTTTTGTTTTGAAACTGAAAACTCCTCTTGGTGAAATAGAATGCCAAGCCTTTGTGTGTAGAGCATGTTGTATAAATATTGATGGAGCTGAGTTAAAATGGGACTTCTCGATGTTGGACATGGATGTCTATGATGTAATCCTGGGTATGGACTGATTGAAAATGTTTAAGGATCACATCGAATGTTATTGGAGAACGGTTAGTTTCACTATTGTGGACATCATCGACCATCACTTCAGAGGAGAGAGAATAGTAAATAAAGGTGAAAAGGGGTTGTTGGTACCAATGGTGGGAACGATCTCTTACCAATTGGTAGCTTTGACTTTGGCATTAATGGAAGAGATTGAGCAAAATATTTTTCCAGCTATTGTGGATCAATTTCAATATGTCTTTCCCAAGAACTTCTCAGGGTTATAACCTCTAAGGGAAGTGGATTTTATGATTGATATCCTTCCAGGGAGCAGTCCTATTTCCCTTCAGTCTTATCAGATGACACAAAAATAGTTACAGAAATTGAATGTGAAGTTAGAGGAGCTGGAATGAAAGGGTTTCATTTGACCAAGTACTTCTCCATGGGCAGCATCGGTGTTGTTTGTAAATAATGCAGATGGAACTCTTCGGTTGTGGGTTGATTATCGTAAGCTTAACCAAGTTACGATAAAGAATAGATTTCCACTTCCACGCATTGATGATCTATTCGATCAATTAAGGGGAGCTTAGTGGTTCTCTAAGATATACTTGCGATCAGGATATCACTAATTTGCAAGTTCGTAAGGAGGATATTTCAAAGACAGCATTCAGAAGCAGATATGACCACTACAAATATGCAGTCATGCCTTTTGGTCTAACGAATGCACCAGTGGCCTTCATGGATTTTATGAATCAGATATTTCAATGATATCTAGATTCTTTTTTTGTGGTGTTTGTCGAAGATATCTTAGTGTATTCAAAGACAAGTGTTGAGCATGAGGTGCACCAAAAAATAGTGTTACAAATCTTGAGAGATCGTTGTTTGTATACCAAATTATCAAAGTGTGATTTTTGGATACAGGATGTATGTTTCCTTGGCCATGTCATTTCTAAGAAAGGTGTTTCTGTTGATTCGGAAAAGAGAGAAGCCATTATCTCTTGGCAACCACCAAATAATGTGTTCAAGATATGTAGTTTTCTTGGTCTAGCTGGTTACTACCGATGCTTGGTGTATGATTTCTCACGACAATCTTCACAAATGAAAGCTCTGGAAAATAATAACTCTCCATTCCAATGGATAAAAGAATGTCAGAATACATTCCAGGAACTGAATGTTCAACTTACATAGGCACCTATCATGATCTATCCAGAATTAGGACAGGGGTATGTGAAGTATTGTGATGCTTTAGGATCAGGGTTGGGTTGGGTTGTGTTCTCATGAAAAAAGATCATGTGGTTGCTTAAGGTTCAAGGATGTTGAGGGTTCATGAGAAAAATTACCCAACACATGATTTGGAGTTTGCTGCAGTCGTCCATGCTTTGAAAACATTGAGACATTATCTCTTTTGTGAGAAATTTACTATTTTTACGGATCAAAAAACCTTGAAACGAATTTTCTCACATCAAGATTTGAATCTAAGTAAAAGGAGACAGATGGAGTATCTCTGGATGTTTGACTTTGAAATTATATACACATTAGGAAAAGGGAATTCGGTGGAGGATGCATTGATTAGAATATAATATGCTCAGTTAGGGAAAGAATCTTCGGATGAATGGCAGTTGATATAGGTCTTAGCCGACATGCATGTGGAATGTGAAGACAGAGGTGATGTTGCTGTTTTCTATTCAGCTACACTTCTTCCTGATTTAGTAAAAATTATCAAGAGGAACAAACATCTGATGAAGAATGTCTAGTTATAAGTTCAAAACTCAATGGTGGGGAGACCGTTGAGGGCTTGAAACTTGATGGGTTTTCAGTTTTTTTCTTCATAGATCAGTTTATTCTAGATATGGTTTCTTAGGAACAACTCCTTCATATATACCACCATTCAAGATGGGATGTACATCCGGTTACACAAAAGATGTATAAGGCATTGAAGGCGCAGTTTTGGTGGAGCGGGACCGAAAGGAAGGGGGCCGAATTTGTCTCACGGTGTATAACATGTCAGCAGGTTAAAGGAGAACATCAGAGATCAGCTGGTATGTTACAATATTTACCTATCTCAATGTGGAAATGAGATCAGATAGCAATTGATTTTGTTATAGGTCTTCCAAGAATGGTCAGGATACATGATCCCATTTGGGTGATAGTGGATCGTCTAACCAAGTCAGCCCATTTCATCCCAATTTGTGAAACCCAAACGGTGGAAGATCATTCAAAAATCTATATCCGAGAAGTGGTAAAGAGGGATGGTGTACCAGTTTCTATAGTCATAGATAGAGATTTGAGGCTCACATCTCGTTTCTGGAAATCATTACAAAGAGCCCTTGTAACTCAGTTGACATTGAGCACGACGTATCATCCTCAGACGAATGGGCAATCCAAGCAGAGGATACAAACATTGAAAGATATGTTGTGGGCTTGTGTAATGGATTTTGGTGGCTCATGGGAGGAGAATATACCCTTAGTGGAGTTCTCATACAATAAAATCTATCAAGCCTCGATACGCATGGCTCCGTTTGAAGCATTGTATGGGCGTACTTGTCGTTCTCCACTATGCTGGGTGGAAACTGGTGAATCTTCACTAGTCAAACCAAACCCTATCCAAGAAACAATAGATAAGATCAAGTTGATTAGAAATAGGATGGAGATGGCTCAGATTCATCAGAGATTTTATATATATCACTGTCGATGACTGTTGTCATTTGTTGTGGGTGATCATGTCTTCTTGAGGATCTCTACAAGGCTTGGACATCGTCATTTCATGAAGCAAGGCAAGTTATCTCCTAGATACATTGTCACTTTTTGGATACTGGAATGGGTTACAAAGGTGGCATATTAGTTGGTATTATCACCATAGTTTAGTTTGGTGTATAATGTGTTCCATGTATCTCAATTGAAAAAGTATCAGCCTAATCCTGACCATGTGATCAGATGGGATCACATTGACCTTGAGCTGGATGCTTTGTTGATACATATCCCGGCATACATTTTTCATAGGCAAGAGATAATATTAGATGAAAAAAACATCAGTCTAGTGTGGGTTTTATGGCAGCATGGTCAGATTCAAGAAGGGACTTGGGAACGTGAAATGGAAATGAAAGAGCAGTCTCTAGAACTCTTTCAGTTGGATGAAGGTTTTATACTTTCCAAGGACGGAAAAACCAATGGTGGGGAGAATGTAGTACCCCCTATTTCTAGTATGTAAGACTTTATTGATGATTTTTGTGGATTTAAAGTTAAGTGTGATGAATGGGAGAGTCTAGATAACATTACATGATGTTTTGAGACAAAAGGGAAGTTGCACGGGCGGCGCACGGGTTGTCTAAACCGTGCGTCCAAACCGTGCATAGTTGGCCCTTGAGAAAGTAGCTTCCGCACGGGCGGCGCATGGTTTTTCTAAACTTGTGGCCAAACAGTGCATGGAGTGTCTGTCGAGGAAGTGGCTAACACATGGTTAGCGCAGGGTTTGTCTAACCATGCGAGAATACCATGCGGCCGGTTAAACGAGATACTATAAAGGTGGATCTCACATGTTTTTGCCTCTATGTTTCTCTTTGTTTCTTTTAAGGGGCGTTAACTCAGGATTTTTCATCTCTAATGGTCATAGAAGGTTCTCCCATCATTCTAGAGGTGTTATAAAGGCTTCTCTTGGTGAATCGAAGCTGGATTCTTGTGGTATGTGATTGTTCTTCTTTGGTCGTGATCGGTTTCATAGATCTACTTTGATCTAATTCTCCTATTCTCTCAGTCTCTTTGATCTACGCTCGTTATGGGTATATCTATGTGTGTGGATTCCAAATATGATGATATTTGGCCTTTATCATGCTAGTATTAGAGATCTAAGCCGGGGTTTTTAGGAATCAACCCGGTTTTCTTGTGCGTTCTCTTTTTGTAAGGTTTTTCGTCAAAACCATTGAGGTAGGTGGCTTCACTCATGACTCCTCTTGTTAGAATTGACTAGCATAGTTACAAATTGGTTTCATTGAATGGATTTGATCTTGAAAAGCATAGAATAAATCTTCTTCAGTGATGATTTATGGTTTTGATGAAATTGTGAAATCTTTGTGAATTGTTGTGCAATGTGATTTGGCTTCTTGAATATAAAATGTTTATTTTAAATTATGGATTGTCTGAAATCGTAAATAGTTTGATGAAAAACAGGTTTTCAATAAAAAGGGTGTTTTATTGAAATGGTTTGAGATTGAAATGACTTTTATGGAATTGGTTTTCAATAAAAATGCATTTTTATTGAAATGGTTTGAATTGGTTGAACACACTTGGTAGTTGACATGTTGGATGTGTGTGTTGAAGGGTATGTGGGACAGATGAGGGTTAGGGGTCTCCCCCATCAGTGTTGGGATTGATAAGGTTTTGGGATCTCCCCTATCAAACATTCATATTGCATTCAGGATGGATAAGGGTTAGGGGTCTCCCCCATCATTGTTGGAATGCATAAGGGTTAGGGCGTTCCCCCGTCAAGAATTCATGTGGATTTGGGTTGGAAGGGTAAGAAGTATCCCCCATCATGGTTGGGATGGATAAGGATTAGGTCTTCTCCCCTATTCCAGGTAGCATGCATGGTTGGTTGCACGAGTTTTTGGAATGGTTGGGTATGACAAAACGGAATGTTTCTTATATGGTTCTAAAGCTATTTTGGTTATTTTTCTGGAAAATAACTTGCTGGAAATTTGGTTTAAATTCCTCTTGGAATACATTTGGTTATGAATGTTTTTGGATGCTTGTTTATATTATGTTATAAACTTCTTTTGAGAAAATATTTTATATAAATGGTTTTTATATAAATGTTTCTAACTCTTCTATCCTAGTGGCGTGAGTAGGGAAGTCATTGGGAAAACCTATTCAGTTTTATACTCACCCCTGCATTGGAACATTGGGTCTTTTTAAGATGTCGTGTTTCGGGATACAGGTAAAGGTAATTCATCTTATTGCTAGTGGCTTGTGGCGATGCTTGGGAGATATTGTGGAGTTTGGAGATTGTGGAGCACGGAGTCGTGGTGTCTTTTGAGAGTCTTGAATTGTTCATCTGTTGTGTACTTTGATACTTGGTTTCGTTTTCCCCTATAGTATACTTGATGTGGTTTGACATATATTAATTTGCTTCGTTGTCATTCATTTTTCATGCATCATATAGTTACAGTTTGGTTATGCTTGGTTGGATTATGGGTTATTTCATAAAGGGTAAATCGTCCCCCAACTTGAATTTAAAACCCTTTGGCATTTATATCTAGCCTTTGGCATCTTGGGGATGTCTCTTAAGGTCTAGTAATAACTTGTTGTACTCTCAAGATAATGATAATTAGCAGGACATTACATATATTCACTATTCAAGTAAATTTATGATAAATTTAATAATTATTTTAATAAAATTAATTAATTATTTATAATTAGATAAAGACTTTTAAAAAAAGATTTATTTATTATAATTATAAATATATAATTATATAAATATATATTTATATAAATATTGTTAATGTACATTTATAAATATATTTATTTATAAATAAATTTTTCAAAAAAAATTAAGGTTATTAATGATCATCTAATTTTGAGTGCATGCGTATATGTTCAAAATGAGTGAAATTGAATAAATTAAGAATATAGGTAACAATATTGAAAAAATGGATATATTCTGTTTGTGTTCATATTGTATATAAAAATGCATTAATTACGAATATGTAAAATCAATATAACACCCATTAGATCTATATTAAATTGTAAAATCATACGACATTCAATGATATGTTATGTAATATTAAATTATACAATATTTATTATTCATATTAATTTTTAATTATAAACCACTATTCATTAAATATTATAAACATTAATTGAATGAACTAAAATATTTTTCAATATGTAAATCTTCTTTATATATGTTAATATATATCTATATATTTAATATATACAATTTAATAACATTAATTATCATAATTATCTAATTAATAATTTTTTTAATATTTAATAATTTATAATCAATCAATTAATTTTTATCAATAATTGTCTAATTTATAAAAATTGTAATATTTTTTTAATAAACACATTTTTAATTTATTATTTGTTTAATTATTTGGTTTTATCAGTGCTAAAAATGTGTTGATGGAAAAAATATTTATCAATGCTAAACATAAAGTGCTGATAAAGCATATCCTTTATGATTGTTAAAAATAAATCATTGATAAAGGATACCCTTTATCAGTGCTAAAAATAAAGTGCCTATAATTGTTTCCATTATTCATACAAAAATAAAATCACTGATAAAAGGTTTAATTTATCAGCTCTTTTTTAAGCACTCATAAATATTCTATTTATCATCATTTTCTTTTAAAGATGATAAAAATAACACTGTTAAATTTTAGTTTGGTAGTAGTAATTCTGGACCCCAAGACACAAATACAGGCAGTGCCAAAGCACTTCTCAAAGGGTGATGGCTCTGATATTCTTTATCACGACCCAGCCTTCCCCTGGCCATGAACATTATCATCTAACTACACGGGTCTTCTTTAATACATTTTTTTCCTTCCCATCACACTATGTGCTACTACTCCCTGGGGTAGCTTATCAGACTAATGACTCCCGCACAAGATAACACCTATTCTTTTGAAGCATTTTGTACTCACTTAGACACATCTTGGGAAACTTCCAAGAAGGTCAACAATATGGATCACCAGTCCAAGACTATAATACCTAATTGTGGGGTTCTAATTAATTAGGATCTCGAAAAGAAATGTGCACTTTATTGACATGGGTAGGAAAATTTTTCCTTTTACATCTCACTTTTACAAAGGTGTTTTAGAGGAAATATAGAAAAAATGTGAAAATTAATCAAAAGTTCCACAATGATTGTGATGGAAGGATAGGGTTCAATAAATTAGTATGTGCGCCATCAAGACCACACATAATAGTTATTAGATAATGATCAAATTTCATAATTATCATTACATAATGGATATAAATTGATGTATAGGGATCTAAAAGATTATTTTTTTGAGGGAAAACATGAAGAGTGATTTTTTAATGTCTTTTTTAATTCAAAGTATTCCAACAAGTTTTGGGTGGGATACAGAAGTCTTATGGGTTGAAAAAAATATTTACCATACATGAGTTGAAATGATAAAACATCGACATGTATTTGGTGAATGGAATCCCTAATATTCCAAAATCCCATATTTTAATTTGGGATGTAATCAATCGCCTTATGAAATCATCACATTACATTATCATTTGAGAATTTTACTATCATGGTAATATTTATCATATATATATTAATAAAGAGATAAATTTGTGTGGATTTCCATATTCTATTTTTTCATATCATGATACGAGGTATACCTTGATGTTCAAGATGAAAAATCAGTATGAATTGAAGATGAAATTATTCTTTAGTACTACATATCATCATGTGACATATGTTTAGTCAATATAGACCATTCAATAAATAAAGGAAATTTTGGGATCATATTCTTTGTATTTCAAAGGAGGCTGTGAACAACACCTTAATCTAGTGGATATTTTTTAGAATAATATATTTTACTTGATTATTTAGACGGAAACTTTTGTAACCATCTATGTAAGAAATTATAGAACTCTAACATGCTGGGATGAAGTTAGAGGAAGAATTTATTTGGGACTTAAGGTTACAGAAGAAATGGTGGAGGAGGTTTTAACCACTTAAAATATCATTAGGGAAGCTAATATTAAATAGGAAAGTCATGCTGATAATAATTAGTGAAATATAGAATTTGATGAAGAATATAATGAGATTTTGAATGAAGGTAAATATGATCCTAAGATATTACTCCTCTTTTTTTATTATTGATCACATTGGGATGGTTTTATATCTCTTGGTTCTTCCACCAAATCTATCTTATGTTCATGATGTATTCTATATATCGCATTTGAGGAAGTATTTACATGTTCATTCACATGTACAAAACTTAGTGGTTTTACTATAGATACAGTATCTTTATTATAAGGATCAAGTGGTGGAGATTATCTGTTGTATAGATAAATTACTTTAAAACAAAACCACCAACCTGGTGAAATTATTCTAGTGAATCCATCAATTTTATGAAGTTACATGGGAACTCAGGGATATAATAAGGAAAGGGTATCCTAATTTATTTGTATCATAGTGATAGAATTTTAAGGGAGAAATTATTTTTATGGTGTAGAATGTAACACTCAGATATTTCTAAATATAATTTTTTAAATTTTTTTTCTTCTATAGCTTTGTTTATATACAACGATGAACATAAATGAACCACAAGAGAAATATTATATTATATATTACCTATTCATTATAACAGAGGTTACGAACAAGGATACTAATATTATGTAATATAAATATATTGGGTTTCCATTTTAACAATTTATTTATTTGTTCTTGTAAAATAATCACAATGTTTTAGTAAAATCTTTATAGATAAAAATAACCCATTCTTTCATAATTTTTGTATTTTTATTTGATTAAAATATTGTGATCAACACTGAAAATGTATTTTAAAAAATTATAGAAATAACATATTTAAATTATTTTATAATATTTCATACATATAAAATCAATTTATTATAAATTAATATAAAAGAATTTAAACTTAAAAAACTATATTTTCTTAAAACATTATTTACGTGAAAAAGTTTTTCCTAATAAATTACAGAAATACATATTTATGAATTATTATAATGAAATTTATATATTATGTATTAAATAAAATATTTAAAAATTTCTAATTATTTTTACCTCGTAAGGAATATAAATAGTTTCAATTTTATGCTTGAAAACGTAATTCCGTAAAATTTGTTTTTTTATTTCATTTTACGCATTTATAATAAAATCTACTTCTTCTACTTAAAGAATTTTATTATTGAAAAAATAGATCAAAAATATTAAATTAAGAAATTTGAATTTGGTAAATAAACCCATTTTATTTTTGTTTATTATGAATACTAACTATGGTAATTATTTTTCACCTAGATAATGGTAAAATGGGTAAAATGGGTTAAAACAATGGGGCAAGGCTTTAAAATATATCCAAAACATTCATTTATCATTTTAGATGGGTTTTTTATTTTACCAAATAAAAATTTATGTAGTTAAAAATATTATTTTAAATCATTATTTTGAATATGGGAACATATGCATGACATTTATTAATCTACATTATATTTTATTCAAATAAAAAACTATTTTTGGGGATTTTAGTTTTAGGTTGTGGTTGTTTGTTACATTCAGTATTGGTTGCATACAGAAGTATAAAACTATTCATTTTCTTATCATTTAACAAAAAAATAATTGAAATAAACTACTTTATTTCAAGGTGAAACTTTTGAAGCACAAATTATGCATTTTCCTAAAAATTATTTTTCTTGCGGTTTTTTAATTATATTATATATTTTTTATACTACTTGTAGTTTATCTATATAATAAAATGGTTTCAAAATTTATAAATAGAATATACTTATTTGGTTAGAATTCCCCTTTTATTTTGGGCTCATAATTATGTTATCATGGTAAGAAATTTATATTATCATTGTTAATATTAAATGGGCTTTAATGGGGGTTTAACTAGGAGATAAGGAATAAAACATATCCAAAAACTGTCTTAATGTGATTGGTTAGGTCTATTTCAACCCTATTTCATCTTATATATGAATTAATGTTGACTGGGTGTCACATTACCTTTACTAATACCATATATTAATTTAAACCTTAGAATAATTGTGCAACATCCCAAATTTATGCAAGGTATATACCATTTTTTTCATTTTCACCTTAAATAAATTAAATATCTTGGTAAGATTAATTAAATATTACCTCATTCCTTGTGGTCTTTTATAATTTCAAAGAATTTATATTAATTTAAAAAAATAGTTTCAATTAATTAAAAAAACTAAAAGGAAATAAAAATAAATATTATGGAAATTAAAAGAAAGTAAAAAAGGGATAAAAGGAAATTTTAAAATAAAATGAGAAGGGAGTTATGAGAAAAGTGAAAATAATTTAAATGGGAGTAGCTCAAATTTTTATTTTTATTTCCATTTCATTTTCCATCTTTTTATTTTATTTTATTTTTACTTTTTCCTTTTTTTTCTCTATATAAGAACCCAGATCTTCATTTTAGGTTTGTATCATTATTTCGGGTTATTTTTTAGGAAAAATAATGAAATGGAAAATTTTCTATGTACAGACCATGTACTTTTGAGTAAATAATATGTACCTAGTTTCCATGTGTATCCATGTACCAGCCGAGTAACGACCGAGTACATGACCATGTAGGTGACCTAGCAGACCGTATAAAGTGGGGGCAGGTTGAGGCTAGTAAACATAGTGTACCTTAAATGAAGTCGTTGTGTAATTTTCTTTTAAATTTATATATTGGAGTGGGACAACATCTCAATTATGGACCATTCTTCTTCTAACCTTGGTTCATCTAGGAGTGACTTGGAAATATGATCAAAGTCGGAGCCACGGATTCTCCATCCAAGGTTCGATCTGATATCTGAAGAGTGAAATGGAATCCCATCTTTGAGTTCTACCTTCTTCTTGATATTATCTTCCTAATTCCACTTCTCTCATGGGTTATTCAAGGATGAACAATTTTAACCATTTTGTAGATCTATGTCATTCTAGGCTGATTCAAGAGACTATATTTAATATTTTCAATAGTACAACATCAAGGTAGGTGGTTTTTTCCTTTCATGGGTTGTCTTTGGATTATATATGCTAAAAGCGTTGAATAAACATGTTTAGGGTATTGTGTTTTTTTGGAATTTAACCCTATTTAATTCCTATTATGGTGTGTTTGTTTGAGAATGGGTTATCTATTAATCATAAGGCTTTATGCCTTGATGATTGGTGTGTTTCCCATATTAGATTGATTATCTCCATTTGGTCTAGAATGCATGTTAGGATAGTATTGTTTTCCATGCTTCATGTTGTTAGGATGGAGTTACTATTTTTTTTGAGATTCATGTGATTCCCATTTTGAAAGTATAACCAAGGGGAATTTTACTGTGAGAGATTCCTATACTATGGTCATTTATGTATAATTTTTTTATGTTAACCTGGAGGTTTTAACTGTGGGAGTTGTCTGGTGGTCATAGACCAGAGGGGTTAAATAATGAGATATACACATTGGTTCATTATTAAATAAATATTGGACCTTAGATAATTGACTATTATGGCTGCCAGGTGGTCCTTATAATTTAATTTTTCTATGAAGACCAAGGGTTATTGACCGTGAGAGCTACCGAGGTGGTCATTTGTAAATTATTAGTTCTATGTGGGACCAAAGGGGTTATATTGTGTGAGTTTTACTAGAGGGTCATTATTTATTTAATTGATGAAATTTTCAACCAGAGGGTTATGACTGTGAGAAATTTATCAGAGGGTTTCTTTTGAATGTTTTTTGAAGGTGACATGTCATCCAAAAAAAGAACAATCTTGGACTTAGTCTTATGTGGTTGTTAGATGGTCTTTTGAGACCTATGTTTTTCTATTACATAGGGGATATATATATTTGGTTGGATCCTGAGATTTTATTATTCAACAGACTCTATAATAAATCTATGTAAATGAATGTAATTGATAATTTTGGTATTTTTTACTTTTGAGTACTTCCTAGTTTACTGCTTCATTTTTTCATATTACCTACTATATATTTTAACTGATAGGTAGGCACAAATATTTTGGTGGTTTTGTACTATTATTCTTCTCACACCCTATTTGGGTTATGCTTTTGGACTCAAACAGATTATATGGTTTCTAGTATGGATAATGTCAAGCTCCCTTATTCATTAGGTACTTGATTGCTATTGGGGCTGGAGAGTATGAGACCAAGATAAGGCTTGCGATGATGTTGGAATTTAATATTTTTCTATAATTTGGTTTCATAATTGTATTTGTTGCATTGTGTCTAGTTTGGATACTTTCCTAGATTCAAGTGACATCCATAATTTATTTATATATATGCTAAAGTTGTTTTATTCTATCATTTTTCCACTATTTACTTATGTTTAATGGTATTACTACTTCCACTACTATTTACTATATGTTATTCCATTGTGCATATTCAGCCAATGAGGGCATAGTTTCCCCATTAACACATTGGGGCCCTCACTGCTAGTAGGCAACCTCTAGAATTGGGAGAAATGTGCTTGAGGTCATGTGACCAACCATGTTTGGGGAACCTTTGGGCGTCACCTAGAACTAGGACGTAACAATCATTATCTTTATTCCTTTTTTATATCCCTATCCTCCCCCTTGGTGTGTGTCCCCTGTAGTGCCCCCTTACAGCACCTTGACCTCCTACTCTACTCTCCCTTTAGAAGCCTACTATGATTCTTTTACTTCTATTATTTTTAAACTATTTGAATCATAGTGATCCATTTGTTATTTCTTACAATTAGATTTAAACAATTAAACATTTCATCCACCACCCATAACAAAATCTACAATAGAATTAATTTTTTACTATTTTGGGGAATTTCATAAAACCTCTAATTCATCCCATTTTAAGTCAAATAAGATTTTTTTGTAGAGAATAGGATCTACTTTGATTAAAAGGTAGGGTGTATACTCATTTTCACATAATTTTGTTTCATATTTTACATCATACATTGGTGCCTCTTGTCAGTTGTAACGCCCCGACCCCAGTTACCTAGAGTCGGTGCATTATTACATAATATTGGCATGATCACAAAAGATCAAGTCTCGAAAGATCGATTAGTTTAGTAGCCTTGGAATAAATAGATACATTCATAAGGTTTACATTACATCATAAAGTGAAAACTACAACAACAACATCTTTTCATCATATCCCCTCATACTATCCCTATAGTCCATTCATAAATTACTTCTTCACATCCTGGGAAAAAATAAACCATTTAAAGGGGTGAGCTCAGATGCTCAGTAAGGATAACAATATAGAGGAAAATTTCATAAATAAGCATAAACATTTAAGGCAATGTATAACTAAAACAAAAGCCTTTTAAACTTGAACGTCAGCATAATATGGCAAAGATAAAATGAAATAAAACCATTTACTTATTCACATGGATATTCTACTAGTCAAATAATCACATGCAATATCAATAACCACATTCATAATGATGGAATTCATAATGCCAGACTATCATAACCACATAGCCAAAGCCTCATTCTAAGACTTAAAATAATATTTTTCCAATGCCTTGTGCCAAGACAATAGTTTGTCTCATGAGACCTACCGATATATCTTGGAGCTATAGCGGGCTCCAGCTATCACTTATTAAGTCCAATGCATTCCTCATATGAATAGGTTTAAACATAACATAAACATTCGTATTAAAACTAGCATACGAAATGTCAATACTTTATCCATAAACCATGAATGGTATAAAAATAACACATCCACAATCAAAAATATCACAAAACCTTCAATACAATATGGATGTTTTTTATCATAAAAAATCAACTTCAAATAATCTAAAAATCCATCAAAGGATGTTGACATATAGATGAAATGAAAACTATTTGAGAGAAATATATCTTTTTTAATATCATTGAAAAGTCACAGATTTATAAAGGAAGAAATTTAAAAGAGATTTTTGAATCATAGTTTCACATACCACTTTGAAACTGTTGAAAAGAATTATCATTTCAAAACATTCGTTTCCATATCAAAAAATCCTTAGATTCATTTTGAAAACATTGGCATTGATTAAAAATATTCAGAAAGATAAATCTTTAAAACATTTAAAAGTAGCATAATTTTAAAAGAAAACATTTACTATGAAAATATTCGTATAATCTTGTAAGGGAAGCTTCGAAGATTTACAATGGTGGAAAATATCCGCACTCTCCGTATAAGTTAAAAAAATTCATTCTTACCTTAATTTGTTGAAAAGGTTAAAAAGTTCTTTGTTTGGATAATGACGTAAATATTCCTTTATAAAATTCTTATAAAAAGTAAAACAAGGGTATAAATGAATTTAAACCATATTCTATAAAATATTAAGAATGTTTTGAAATACATTTTTAAGAAACATGGATGTGGATGATAAAGAGGTCCCAGTAGATAATTCCGTATATACAACCTCGGATAACGAAGAGATTGTAAAATAAACCATTACCTTGTACTTTTCCTTGGTTGAGGGTAGTTTAACCTCCTATATAATGGTAAAATAATTGTTCTTAAGTTATACAAGAATCATATACATTAATATTATATCATATATAATCTTTTAACACTGCTTTGTTAATAATATCTTTGTATTATCGTCGTTTCGGATGTTAACTTACTCATTTTCTTTTATATGTTTTGTTACATAATCCATGTTTGTTATGGAGAGGATGTATATTATTCATATCCAGAATTATATCAAGTCCTTATACTTTATTTTTAATCATCAAATGAGAATTATACATGAATGGATACGATGGGGAATGAATCTAATCGTGTTCGTGGAGACGGTAGTCCGTACGTACGCACGAGCGACAATATCACTCTTTTGATATTAGAATAATATATAATTGGATGGTATATCATATATAAAGAACCATTATCATGTTATATTTATTATTTACATTAATTATACATCATTATTATACCCATCTAACTAATAATATATTGAATAACAATTACACCACAATGTGGAGACGATAGGTCGTACGTACGCACGTATGGTGACATGACATTCATGGGATGGATAGAATAATGAATTTGGTTGTTACATATTTATAATAACATCACAATATATATAATATACTGGATTTATTATTTTAGAATTTAAATAACAGGGAATGAAGAAGTTGAAGGAGAAAGGAACTTGAAAGAGGGTGGTGAAATCATGACCTCCTCTTTAGGTTCTTTCTTTTGATTTGATCAAAAGGGATCCTTAGGTTGGATTTATGATCAAAATAAGGCCTCTAGGTTGTTGTGAGGGAAGTTGGGAGGATATTTGGGTAGAGTTTGTCCGAGCCCAAAGGCTTTGAAGGTGTGAAATTGTGAGAAGGGGGAGTGCCCTTTTATAAAAGGGGTGAGGGGAACCTTTGGAAAAGCTGGAAATATTATTTTATAATAAAATCATATTCGGTTTCAAGTGGATCCAAAGTGGATTATTTAAATTTTAAGGTTGGTATGGGTTGAAACCCAATAAAACAAAATGATTTAGACAAGTTTGGGTCACTATATTAACCTTATCTTTTAGTTTTTACTCTTAGTTAATTAGTTTTACATTTACCATGTCACTTTTTATTTTTATATTATATAGTTAATAAAAATACAATATACATCCAAGTGACCCCCCAAGTGGTCCACTAATGATACAAATATCATGATATAGGTCCTTTGGCCTAACCTTATATTTTTAGGAAGAGAATATCAATTAATAATATAATATTTGTTTTAAAAACACTTTTATATCAATTTTGACACTATTTAATAATTGATTTTATAAAGTCTTCTAAACATTATTAATTATAAAAAAATTTATTTCGGAAATCCTAACATATCATATTAATCCATAAAATTCGTGGATGGCATACAAACTTCCAAATTATATTTATTTTAATATTTATAATACCAATTATTAGATTCTTTCATTAATGAGGAAAATACTGCATCATTATTGTGTCATCAATAAATTTAATTACTAAATTTCTAAAAATTATAAATAAAATACTATTATGTAGGAAAACAATTTATATTACTAATGAATATTTATAGTCTAAAATAAAATATATGTAACCCTATGTACAAATTGGTTTTCTAAAAGATATAGGATTATGTCATTTTTTTGTTTACTTTAACTTAATTAATATAGAGTGTCATTATCACTTACAAGTGGATCCATGGGGTCCCCAAATCGACCCAAATATTCCCATGTTCGGACATGTATCAAACAATAGTGTTAGGACACGTTTTATGGTAAATTAATAATATTATAATATTATTTGTTTACCCTTATTTACCGGATTTACCCGTTAACCATGGTAGATAAAATATTTACCGAAGTAATTGTTCAAAATGTCTAAAAAAAGTTACCTATTTACACAATTTGGACCTCCTTATTAAAAATATGGAATAAATATTTCTAAATTCAAAACACAGAAGTGGCATAAATTAATTTAAAATTAATTCCTGTTGTTAAAACCAAAAGGCGTATTTTTAAGAAATAATAACTACCAAAAGATCGACACTTGATTATGGCCAATTTCAAAGTGAAATTACTTACAATGACCATAATTGGATTAAAAGGTAAATATATAATCTATTTACACTTCCAAACCATTAAAATGTATAATTTAACAATATAAATTATTTTTATTTATAAAGTTGTTTTTAGTTAAAATATAATACTTTTCACTATTAACCCAAATATGAAAGTAATCAGAAAACCACAAAAAAATTATTGAAACTAAATTTTTATGTCCCAATTCTAAATAAGAAGTTTATTTTGTCAAATTTAATATATAAAAGTTTCAAATATTGGATTTAAAAAGGTGTTTCCATTAAAAGGCCGTAAAATTGCATTTTTTTGAAAAATACTACTTTTATCTGAAAAAAATGAATTTGTCTTTACATTATGTCTAATAAACTCATAATATGGATTATAAAATTATAAGGATTATATAATGTTCAAGATTATGTTAATACTATTCATAACCTCTTTTGAATGGCTAGTTTGGTAATCTTGTGGTTCCCTCAAACTCGGTGTTGCGTGTAGTGCAAGTTATTGAATTACGTTGAAGAAATAATGTACTATTAAATGCTGGGGTGTTACATCTGTGCATGCCAGAGATACTTAATTTTACCCAATCTAATTTAATTTAATTACATTTATTGAATATTGTGACCTTTTTTAAGGTGATCCAAGTTGTTTAAATTGTTGAAACATCATTGGCTACCCCTTTGGGTGCGGTGATGTAATCGGTCTAAATTCTTTTAGCCCTGAATATCTAATTTATTAATTACATGTGTTTTTAAAACCCGTCTTTGGTTGAGTTTTAAATTAAATAAATTATTTAGGTTGAATATGAAGCATGAATTTTTGTGATGGTTTTTTATTCTTAGTGATTCCTTATTAAAGTTATTATCATTTTATGGTATTATAAAAAATACATTTTTTATTCCTTTTCTAATTGACTGTTTTACCTTGATAAAATTTGGACTATTATATTAAATTAATTTGTAAATAAATTTACTACAATATTAATGTCATGTTTTGTAATAAAACTCCTCTACTGTAGGTGTACTAATTTCAACCCATAGTATTTTGAGTTGGATTCTTTATGCATGTTTGGGTTTTCATATATTTACTATGCTAATTTCTTTTGTTCATGACTATTGGGCTTGAATAATCAAGAAATACATGACTTTTAGTTTCAAAAATTTATTTTTTTAATTATAAAATTGATACTCTAAGATATATGCTTCTTGAAAATCTGATTAAATTTATGGAGGGGATAAAACATGGGTTCCATATAAAGGACTCAAACATTGACTCTCCATTCCTGATTAGTAACCCCAGTATGCATTGGGGAGGCGATGTCTTAGGCTTTCCTATATGAGGGTTTCCATGGGATTTCTATATACTCATTAGTGTTATTGGTTCTATAAGGGAAAATCTAGACGATCTCGTTGGAAATGAGTCTATGCTAATCCTTGGGTGATACTCGACCCCTTATGTGAAAATCTCAAGACAAACTCATGATAAACCATGCCTCGAGTGATACTTAGTCTTTTGGAATATTTCCATGGATGGGATCAGTGGTATTGAATAAATTGAAGGTTGTACCATAGTGATACCTTTGGTATAGGCTCAGACTCTAAATCTAAACTTTAATATATTTCTAATGATATTGTGAAGAATTATTTTGTTGATTCCACTTTGACTTACTTGTGAATTTCGATACCTCTCTGGTTCATTGAAGTACTCTTTGTATGAGAAATAAATTAGACCCTAAGCAATAACACAAGCTTGGGGGTAATCTCCTATTTATTTTCCCTTCTATTTTATTTTCTTCTATATATACAAATCCTTCATTATATAGGTACTCGTACAGATCCCGTACATAGGCAGGGGTAGGTGGTATGGAATGGGTGTCTGCTGAGGAACCCAGAACAAGTTACAATATTATTCAATTATTTAAATGCTTGAATATATTATATAAGGCACACTGTTATTTATTTACAGCACTAAATGGAAAGGTCTGGACACCAGGGGTTCCGACCTAGTGAGAGTATATCTCACTCCCTATTCGGGCATCATTTGGAACCTACGTAGACTTTATGTTTGTATGTAAGGATAAAAGGAAGCGTGTTGCTCTTGATAATTGATTTATTTGTTGTATTGGATGGATATTTGGGGAAGAGGATTGATCCTACGCTCAAGATGAAGTTTTTTCACTTTGTTTCATTTTTATTACTGCTAAGATAACATGATTTTATTCCTACATTCCATACTTTTACTTTAGTAAAAACAGCATACCATGACATCATTGTGTGTCTGGTTTTATTTATTATCTTCCACACTTGTCATTTATTTTGTTGGGATTATGTATTTTCTTCTATTGTAGTTTTTTTATTTATACTATTCCCAAATTTGTTATAAATTAATTTTCAACCAATGTGTATTAAATTTTACCTATGATAGAATATTCTCACCCATGGACACGTAAAAAGGCCCTCGCTGCTAGTGGTTATCATTCGGTGTTAGGGGAGATGCTCTTGCGGTTATGTAGCCAACGCATTTCGAAGCACCTTTCCAGTGGCTCCCGGGTCGAGGACATTACAATGTGTTATTAGAGGGTTTTTTACATTATCTTAATGTTTGGGTTAGACAAGAGACTAGGATATAAGAATTTATACCATACCCTATTCTTGGGCATTGCTAAAACGTGTATAGGGGAAACCCAAATTTCTAATTTGGGATTTCAGTTATTGATTATGAAGATTATTATTGATACAATTTCACCATTGGGTGACAAACATTTTACTATTGTTAATGATATTGGTATTATTTAGATACAAGTTTTTACAATTACATCCCAATGATATGAGAGAAATTTCATTACATGCATCGTATTAGGCACTTCATGAATTAAAATGACATGAATATTGTCTTCGTGTATCTACTTTTAATGGGAATATTCTATTTTTCATGTGAGCACTATTGTGCCTAGTTGTAAAAATGTTAAGTGCCTATTTCATAAATATAAATTTGTGATAGTCGTTAGTTGTTAAATTGAATTTACCTGGGAAATGGGTGGTAGGACATATTTTTGTGATCCTTTTATGATTTCTATTACTTTTCTAGACCTAGCTCCTGGAGCGGGCTATCTTTTGGGCAGTTATTAGAGGGATGCTATGTACCTACCCTCTTTATTTCAACCTTACATGTTTTCCATGTCTGTTATGAAATTCGGTCTAAAGGTGCGTGTTCAGATATTAGAGACTAATTCTACCACAACCTCTTCATGTTGTACCTCAAGAGAGTGGATATGAGAACATTCCCAATATGGTGTGTCTCGAACAACCAAAAGTTCCTATTGTAGTGCCTCGTGTAGTGTTACATGAAGTACCACCCATAATGCCTCCTATAGTACCACATCCTACTGATCTTCCGATGGGACTTGGCAATCAGTTTAGGGATACTATCCTCAGGTTTATGTAGTCAGCTCAGAATGTTCCCAAACCTTCCTCATCTATAGAATATATTACATGGTATTTTCTATAGTAGAACTCTCCCAACTTCTTGGGGAGTGGAGGTCCTCATGCTGTAGAGCCAGGGATTGAATCCATGATCTCTATCTCTAACCATCTTGAGTTGCTTCCAGAGAGGAGGGTCAGAATTTCAGTCTACATGCTTCACAACTCTACCAAGCATTGGTGGGATGTTTTTTCTCAGGAAGATCAAACTAGATACATGGTTTGGGCGTACATATAAATATCCTTCTACAATCACTATTTTCTACAAACATTGAGAGATAATCATGTGAGGGAGTTATTAAATCTTCAGTAAGGTTCTATGAAAATTTTAGAGCATTATACTCATTTCAAAAATCTTAATTATTTTTCTCCATCTTGGACTGGTGATACATAGACAACTATGAGACACATTTAGTATAGACATAAGTATTCCATCTGCTCGCAATTGAGCATATTTTTTTGGAAAATATTATAGATTATGGTTAATTAAGCTCTAATTTTAGAAAGAAATGTCAAAGAAGCTAAAATTATGATTTAGGGTGGTTCAGTTCTGAGATAGGGTGATGGTTCTTCAATAAATAGGAATCACCACATTGATGGTGTACATAGGGAAAATTCCATCCAAATGAAGTGTAATTACAACTCTATCATATTCCACTAGTGTGGTAGGACCAACCATATGAATCCCAAATGAACAAGGAACCCAATGAAGTGTTGATCATGTAGCAAGATGAGTCTCCTGTAGTTTTTCTACAATTATTTATCATTAGCAACTAGTGGGAGAGGATATGTACCAGAGCCTTTATCAGGTATGTGCTTTATGATTCCACAACTGAATGAGAGATTTTTTTTCAATGGATAATTAGGTTGAGGTAAAGGTGTGAGTCATGGATGAGGAAATAAAGTTATAGAATATTAGCATCAGTAGAGTGGACTAGCTCAGGAAAGTCAAGTAGCATTCTGGGTCCATGGTTCTGGTCTTATATATGTAGTGAAACCAGTATTAGAGGAGCATAGTGAAATACCATCTATAGTTAGAAGTACTATTTTGGTAGCATCTACTTAAGCTTATACTTGTTTTGATATCAGTGCATTGCACTCATTTTTATCTACTGTTGTTGTTGAAATACTTGTTATTACAATTGAGAAAATTTATAAAATAATGTATATCAAAACTCCTCCATGGGTCCAGACATAAGGAATATGTCGGTGCCAAGAGTTTCTCCTTGCGATAGGATGGTACAATTTATTTTAAAATTTCTACATTCTCATTATGTTTTGAATCAATGACATTATAGGTATGAACTAGATCACTCCTTATCCTGCCCAAGTGTATTTATAATGATTTTGGGTGTCCTTTACATCCCCTAATGGTGATATGTATCTACACAAAAGAGAATGAAAAATTCATGCAGATCTAGCTAGAATTAAATGTGTAGTAATGGTAAGAGTGACAACATATTGAGAATGTCTCTTCATAAGTGATCAGGGAACATAATGTCTGTAATTACCTCCTATTATGGATCATTTCAAGGACATCTTCCCTAAAGATTTCGATTTCTTACCTCCTACAAGATAAGTGTATTTCACTATCGATCTAGTTCCCAGTGTGACACTAGTGTTTATTCCACTTTATATGCTGAAACCTACAATACTACATGAACAAAAAAAGAAGTTTCAAGACCTTAACGTTAAGCGTTTTACAAAACTTAGCACATCGTTGTTGTATTTACCAGTTCTTTTTTCCAATAAGGTGGATGGTACCCTTAGCTCATTCATGTACTATATTCATCTCAACCAACACATGGTAACTGATCCATATCTGTTGTCTCATTTAAACAACCTCTTCGACCATCTCTAAGGATAAACCATTTTCTCCAAGATTGATCTATTTCTAGGATAGCACCAAGTGTGTGTATGACTATATAATATACCACCTATGATGTTTAAGAGCAGTTATGACATTTATGAATATCTGGTTATGTCATTCGGCCTCACTAACATGTCATCAGTCATTATGGATATGATGAATTGTGGTCTTCACTTGTACCTTGATTGTGTTGTGGTGGTTTTTGTTGATGACATATTTGTTTTTTCTCACTCAAGACACGACCATGAAACCTATCTTGAGATCATCCTGAGTACACAGAAAGAGAA
This sequence comes from Viscum album, assembly GCA_963277665.1. Lineage (NCBI taxonomy): Eukaryota > Viridiplantae > Streptophyta > Magnoliopsida > Santalales > Viscaceae > Viscum > Viscum album. The sequence continues at coordinate 1,345,889,758 of OY728123.1, forward strand.
CCAGCTATATGAAAAGCACAATAAATTCAACTTCTAGATCGATAAAGTTCACTTCTTAGGTCATGTCATATCTGAGGTATGCATTTCAATTGACCATGAAAAGGTGAGTGTCATAGTTTCATGGGTAAGTCCTGAGACCTTTTTCGATATATGAAATATCTTGTAACTTTATAGTTATTAGAGACATTTCATCCAGGATTTATCCCACATACAATTCCATTTACAACCTTGTATAAGATTGGAGTATAGTTCATCTGGTCAGAAGAATTTGAAAACAAATTTTTTAACTTAAAGGGAAGACTAAACTCATCTTTGATCATGATTTTTCTTGATCTAGGATGACGCTATACTATTTACTCTCAGGCTTTAGGAATTGAAATGGGTGTAGTTTTGATGCAGGGTGATTAAGTCGCGGATTATGGATCATTCCAACCAAGACATCATTCTTTGAACTACCCTATACATGACCTTGAGTTATAAGTTATGTTCCATTTTTTATTCTTTTTTAGACACTACTTGTTGGGTGATAGGTTTGTTTTTTACACAGATCATAAAATCTTGAAATATATCTCCACACAACGGGACTTAATTTTAAGGTAGTGTGAGTTGGTTGAATACCAAAAAATATTCAATTTTTTGCTTTCTTATACCCCTGGTAATTGAAATTCAATGAATGATGCTTTGATAAAAAAATGAAGACATAGGTTATCCAAGCATCCAACAGTGAGTGACATATAATGTATTTTTTCTTTTGATTCATCTAGAGGTTTAGAGATAGAATAGACAGCTAGTTTTAATAGCTCTTATAGTGAAATACTCTCTTCTAGAGAGAATCTGTATGTCATAGTTATCTAATACAGAGGGGATTATTTTGAGGGATTGCGTAATTAGAGAGAACTAGCCTCCCGGTTGGATTATTGATGGTAGTGAATATTTACATTACCATGTCCATGTATGGGTACCTTCAGATATATGGGAAGAACTGATGAAGTAATCTCATACCTTCATTTAGGATGTTCATCCTGGACATACCAAGATGTACAAAGACATTTTTTCAGTATTGGTTTCAAGGTATGAAGAAGTAGATAGTGGGTTTCATCAATAGGTGCTCCACCTATCAGCAATTGAAGTTATAGAACCAACAACCTACTATAATTATACATCCTCTATCCATTACTGAGTGGAAATGGAATAACATCACCAAGGATATTGTTACTCTCCATCCAAGATCTCCTTAATGAAGTGATGCATTATGGGTTATTATCGATATATTGACCAAATTCAAGAACTTCCTACCTTTTGGGGAGACATTTATATTCAATAGCTTGAAATTATATATATTTGAGAGATAATGCAACATCATGGTGTTCCTTCTTATATTGTATAAGATAGAGACACCTTCTTTACTTCTTGGTTAAAGAAAGGGTTGCAAAAAGCACTCGGTCCACAATTAATCTTTAGTATTTCATATCACCCTAGACCAATGTTCCATCGGAGTGGACCATGCGAGTGTTAGAGAATTTTCCATGGGCATTTATCCTTGTTTGTGGAGGTTTCTGGAAGAAAAATATTTCTTTTAGTGAATTTACCTATAATAATAGATTTTAAGTGACAATTTAAATGGATCTAAATGAGGCCCTATATGGAGGACCTTATCATTCTCCTTGATGCTGTATCAAATTAGGAGAGGAAGCTCTATCATATCCTTGTCTCGTTTAAGAGATTTCTGATTAATTTCAACTGATTCAGAAGTGTATGACTATAGATTTGTCCATATAAAAGTCTTATATCGATCTTTGATATAGACCTCTGAATTTAGAGGTGTTACATCGAGTCTTTAATAGTGTTTCACCAAAATTGGCTCACAGGAAGACAAGGAGAGAGGGGAAGTTATCACCCAAATATGTTGGAATGTTTGAGATAGTTGAGAGAGTTGGACTGGTTGCCTATCAGAAACTATTACATTAGAGGTATTTTTCTATACACATTGTCTTCCATGTGTCATATATTCTATTGTATCATCTAGACCGTTACCATTATATTCACCATGGAGACATCAATCTTTAGGAAGATACATACTTCGAGGAGTTTCTAATTCATATAGTTGATCGTATCCTAAAGGTTCTCTGAGAAAGTTCAGTTCTTATGGTCTGAGTGTTATCACAGTATGAACATGTTCCGAACGAGACTTGGGAGGGAAGATTAATGTGCATGCTCATTGGCTAGATATTTTGTCATATGATGTTCTACTACCTTATAAGGGAAACTCGGGGATGATTTATCTTAATGTGGGGAGGTAGCATTGTCTTGAATTTAAGCAAGGTATAAACCATTTAAAAAATATACATTAACAAAATTAAATGTGTTCATGGTCTATGCTAAATAATAACTTATGCCTTATGGTTTTTTATAATTTAAATAAAATAAAATAAATTAAAATTAAATAAAAATAAAACTATAGAAAAAAATAAAGTAAAATAGGGATAGGAAAAAAATTTGAAAATAAAATAATAAGGGGGTTATTAGAAAAGTGAAAATAATTAAAAAGGGTATTAAACCATTATTATTGTTTTTATTTATTTTTCTTTTTTCCATTGTTATATTTTATTTTATTTTTATTTATTTCCATTGTCTCTTTTATTTTTTTCCCTCTTTTTCTATCTTATATTCTTCTTTTCTCCTTATACCCCCTTGGTACGTCTCCCCCTTTAGCACCCTCTTACAGCATCCCGACCTCCTCCTCCACTCTCCCTTTAAAAGCCCATTATGACTCTGTTACTTCTACGATTTTGATTCCATCTAAAGAACAGTGATCCTACCTGTAATTCTTACAATATTCATAAAAAATTAGGATTTCTTCCAAAATCCATCATGAAATCTACTGTGGATTGAATTTTTCCCTATTTCAGGGATTTTTCTATAACATAACATTCCTTCTATTTTATGCCAAATCAAATCATTCCATGGAACATAAAATCCACTATGATTACATGGTAGGGTGTCTTCACTTTTTACCATCAATTCATTGTGTCCTTTACATCACACATTTCTGCTGCTCTTTAGTGCCTACAGTTGATACTCAATTTTCCTTAATCTAATTTAATTAAACTAGTTTTCTTAAATATTGAGACGTTTTTGAGGTAAAAAAAACTTGTTCAAATTGTTGTAAAATCATTGGATACACATTTGGGTGTGTTAATATAATTGGTCTAAATTCTATTATCCCTCAATAATTAATCTATTAATTAATTGTGTTTTTACAACCCCTCTTTCATTGAGTTTTAAATCAAATAAATTATATAGGATAAATATGAACCATGAAAATTGGTGGTTTTGTTAGTTTTTTAGTGCCTACTAATTCAATGTAAAAATTATTATCTTTTTATACTATTATAAAGAAAAATAATAATTTTTTATACTTTCTCTAATAACAATTTTTATCTTGATAACCCATTTTCTATGATATTAAATTATTTTTTAATTCATTCACTACAAGATTAATGTCATGTTTTGAAATAAAAATCCTATAATGGAGGTGTGTTTCTTCCAACCCAAAGTGTGATGATTTTGTTTCTTTATGATTTTTGCGGCATTGATATATTGATTTTTCTACTTACTTTTAGTCATTCCTATTGGGATTGAATAGTATGGAAATACATAGATTTTAGTTGCTTAAATTGATTTGTTGAAATTATAAAATGAATATTTTGTGATATCTAATTATTTGAAATATATTTAACTTAATGGAAAGGATAGAATGTGGGTTCTATATTAAGGACCCATACATTGACTCCCCATTCATGACTGGTTATCAAACTATAAGCCAGGGAGGCGATTTAATAGGATTTTCCAAACATGCGTTTCCTTGGTATTTCTATAAACTTATTAGTGATACCAGTTCCATAAGGGACAATTGAGGATATACCCATTGGAAATGTCTCTTCACCATTCTTGAACTCATAATCAACCCATTATGGGTGATACGTATGATGAACTCATGATAAACCATTCCTTGGTTGATACTTCATCTTTTGGAAGATTTCCTTGGATGGGATCAGTGTTATTGCATGAATTGAAGGATGTGTCATAGTGATACCTTGTGGATGGGATAAGACACTAACTCTAATAATTAATAAAATAATAATGATAATGATATGATGGTTTTTATTAATTCCTCTTTGATTTCCTTGTGAATTGTGATACCACTCTAGTTCCTTAAAGTATGCTTGGTTTCACACTTAAATTAGACCCCAATCTATAAAACAATCTTATCAGTATTTTTTTAGTCTTTCTTCTTCATTCAACACTTATATAAATACTTGTTACTATATATAGTTACACTTTTAGAATCCTAGTATAGGACAAGGAATGTGGTATAGAATGAGTGTCCTCTTTGGAACCTGAACCAAGTTACTATATTTTTCAATTATTTAAATTCTTGCATTTATTATATATGTAACACTATAATTTTTCTATAGAATGAAATGGAAAGGTACAGAAACTATGGGTTTTGGTGTACTGAGAGTATATCTCAAACCCTACTCGGGGTCTATTTGGTACCTGAGTGGTCTTTATGTATTCAGGTATGGATATAGGTAGTGTGTTGCTCCCTATTCTTGATTTATTTATTATTTTGGATGTAGCTTGGTGGTAGAGGACCGAGCCTATACTCGAGATGCTGTTGTTTATCTTTTTGTCATTTTCATTATAGCTTTGATAAAATAATTGTATTCCTATTTTCTGTACTTCTATGTTTGTATAAACATCATAGCATGAAATCATTATGTATCCTGTTTTATCTATCATCTTCCACAATTTTCATTTATTAACTAGGGATTATTTATTTTCCTCCAATATAGTTTATATTATTTACATGACTCCTCTACTTGTTAATAATTTATTCTCTTCCCCTGGGCATTACCTTTTACCTATGATGGAATAATCTCCCCCACATACACATTAAAAATCCCTCGCTACTAGTCGATATCATCTAGAGTTTAGGGAGAAACACTTGAGTTCATGTGTCAAACTCGTCTCATAGTAATATTCCAGTGGCTCCTGGGTCGAGGTTGTCACAAATTGCAATAGTTCCACTCTCTAAATGTATTAAAGGGAACTACTTCTCCTTTCTTCTTCACACATCTTAATATACTAAACTCTACCAATATGTACCCATATCCATTCATATATTCCTTCCTCTTCTCTTAGAGAATATTTCTTTCTCCTTATATAATCATTATAAGGCATACAATGTAATTCAAAGGAGGTCTCCCAGAGATGAGGAACTTTGAACTCATACGAAGGAAGTAAAAACTTGAGGAAATGTTTTCTCTTCTCACTTAAAAATTCATGATACATATACCATATTCACTACTTATTTCTTTCATATAGTGTATATATTTCCTATTTGATATGTTATATAATGATTCTATTCATATACATGGTATTTAATTTTTTACTTGACGTTATTTCTTTCAAGGGGTTATGATTGGGAATTTACCAAAGTGGTAATGGTTTTATGTAACAATCTATTTATTTATATATAAGATTTATGTTTAAATATTTGATAATAATAATAATATGATTTATATCTAATAAATATCATATATTTTATTCACATATTATTATTTCTAGAGATTGAATGTTTTCCTTTCATTATGTTTCTCTAAATGATCAAAAATCTAAAAGAATTATTTTAAGGAAAATCAAATTTATTTCCATCTTCGATCATGAATGTCTTCTCTTCCATATCCATGTTTTATAAATAATATTAAAGAATGATTTTATTTTCAAAAAATATTTACATAATTTATTTTTAACCATGATTTAATTTATATAATGAAATATAAAATGACTCTTATTTTATCCATTTAAATGATGTATTTTTGACTTTTTATTGATGGTGTGAATGAAAACATAATTTTATTTAATGCTGCATGAAAGTATTTTTCCACTATCATGAATTATATCTTATTTGATTCTTACATTAAGATTTTCCATGAAAATATTAAAAGGAAATGTTTTTCCAAATATTTTATAACTTTTCAAATTTTAAACCGATGATTCCAAAATAAAAGTTTATTTTCTTCAATAAATATTCCAATGATCTTTGAAATGAAGTTCCATATATAAAAAAATCCTATATGTTACTTATAATTCTATAGATAATGATCCAAATATACTATCATTATTCTTTGTTTTGATGTTTATTGATTGTTATGATGGAATATTAATGAAACTCATTTTCTCTTCCAGGGGTTAAGTTATGATGAAATGATAAATGTTTTCATGATATTGTGGAATACATATAAATGAATTCTGATTATTTTATGATTGGTTATATTATATACTTACAATGAATTGAGTGATTTTATAGTAATATATCATGAATTAATGATGATAAAATTGGATATTCATGTGAATATATTTGCTCAAATTTTTATGTGATTGTGATTGCTTATACTATTTCTCACAATATTACATGTAGACATGATTGAGAATGGATATATTCCCTTTTTTATGTGTATAATTTCTTCCATTTATTCTCACCATATTATTCATGGAAATTATTTTCAATACATATTTTGATAATATTATGATTTCTTATTCTGATGATACCACAAGACAATGTTATAAATCAAGGATGATGTTTTTTTCTTTGACATCATTATTAATCATTGTTCTGGATATAACATGATTTTCCTATTATGATATATGGTTTACGTGTATGAAATTTTTTCATTGAAGGATTTTAATAGGTATGTTATGTCTAGAAGTTTAATAAATATTAATAATTTTTGTGGGAGATATTTAATATTATTTATTAACAAATTTATTATTTATCAAGTCTCCAAATTCACTAAACTATTACGGTTCTAGGGTGGTATTGTTATAAGATGTATTCATTTTTTTTCAAATGATATAATATTACTATAAGTAATTATTGGGTCTCATTATATAAGAAAATAATAATAAAATCACTGATATTATAAACCCAATTTCAATGTCAATTTAATCTAATTCAATTTCAAAATAACTGATCATTATTTTTTATGTAAAAAAATTTAATTTATGGAATTCAAATTGTCAAAAAATAGTTATTTTCAAAATTAATTGTTCATAATAATATTTAGTATCTATTAATAAATTAATTGGAATTAATACATTTATATATTTATTAAAACATTATATTATAATAATTATTTTTAACAGAGAAATTTATTTGAAAAGTTAAAGATTACACAGTTATAATAAGAAAATCATTGAGAATTTTTTTACAATTATCACAGTAATAACCTTTAATCATATCTATAAAATAATTATGTTTAAAAATGAAATTGATATTACTACATAATATGGATATATTGATAACAAATAAGAATTCTACTTATCAAATTACACTCTTAGAAGAGTTAATGATTAATTTTTTATATAAACATAAAGAAAAATAATTTTTTGAGTGAACCACTATATATGTTACCCAAACACTAAAAATGGGTTTTATAAATTCATATAGGTACTTTTAAATTAGTTTGTTTATTTTTGAATATATATTTTTTATTTGTAGATTGTTTTAAGTGTAATGTTTTAATAGATATATTTTCAAGAAAATTGATATTTTCTTCACTCATTAAAAAATATATCAGTCTTGAAAAATACTAAAAATCCCTCAAAAGATTATATTGATATATTAAATCCAAAAAAAAATTAAAAAAATTATTTGATAATAAAATTTTAAATTTTATAACTTTTATATTTAACTATGGGAAAAAATACAGTAAAAAAGTTTTTTTTAGAGGGAAATAACTTCTCGTTTATTAACTATTAATTTTTCTATGAATTCAAAATTAATCTATATTTTACTTATTTTTTTTTAAAATAATTATATCTTGTTATTATATATTAATAATTATAATATTTACATAAAATAAAAATCTAATTTTAAGAAAATGTATTTTTACACATGAAATTAATTAACAAAAAATGATCATATAAAATGTAAAATAAATCATTATATATATATATAAATATATTATTACATATTTATATCATTATAATTTATAATTAAAAGGAAAATTATTATCTGCATATTATAACTAAGAATCATATTAAATATAGTTTCAGCTTTGTGTGGATGTTCATATACCATGGATCTTATGTAAAGCTATGTTAGCTTGAACTTCTCCCATATTCAGCTTTCTCAAAACATATTTTCTTCATTTAATCCTATGATTGGTCTAGGAAAAAGCATGTAGAAACTACCTCATTTCCGATCTTATACTAATGGGATTCCTATGTATGACTTTAGTTTTCATATTTGATTCCTTATTTCTTTCATTGTTGATTTTATAATATCCTTAACTCATTTTTATACTAGTAAATTTAATGTCAAATATTTAACGGTGATATTTAACATTAAAAATATATTGATGGTTTTTATTTTAGTTTCATATATTTTTTGAAACAAACAATCTAAAAATTATTTATATATGGAGAATATATAGTGAAATCTCATGTCATTACGTAGTTACACATATATGGCCTTCTTTATTTAAAATTTAATGTTATGCATCCTTATAGTCATCCAATTACTCAATCATTGCAATTTTGTTCACATATAATTTTCTCACAATAATTTTTTATTCTTCCACTACCTCATAATGATTATCCTTTTGTCCAAATTTAAGAAATTACATACCAACATCAAGTTTGACATAGTCCTTTATCATTGAACATGAGTAATTTCCTTAAAATTTATAAGTTAAGGAATTTTAATTATATTCTAATTTTTACTAGAATTCCAAGAAATTAGATTATTTTCCAAGAATTTAGAGAGAAAAGTGGTATTTAAATAGTAAAAACAGAATGGGAAATAATGATAAAAGCATATTGGTCATCAATCTATGTCACCAAGGATGCGGTCTATTATCATGGTGATTGTGATATATCTTTGAAATTAATTTAAAACTTACCAATTTTAGAAATATTCTTCGTAGAAGTTATCGTTATGGTATACAAAATGTAAGTAATTAAAATTCATAGAGTACCTTTATCATGTGTTTCATATATATTTCATTACTTTTATTCTTGATTTTGGAAATAATTACAAAAGGTTTTGTGTTCTATGCTAAAGTTGTTTAAATTTTATTATCCTTATATATAATATTAATTTTAATGGGACATACAAACATTTAAATACGTTCATTGGGCTTATGTTCTATGTTGTTAAATATCACGGGAGAATCATATTCATTATTATGAATTTTATTATAAGAATTATTATCAATAATTGATTTATATGGATATATTTAAAGAACTATATGAAAGAATATGTTCATCACTATTGTGTTGGGATAGATAGAGTGAAAATTCATCGTTGATATTGAGTCTAGTTTTAGAGACAATAGATTTAATTCATCCAACCAAGAATATATTGATGATAACTAAGACACAATATAAGAATTATAAAAATAATAGACTATAACCAATATATTTCATATTTAAGGATTGGGAGTTACTAAGAGTTACACCTTTACTAAGACACTAATAACTTTGAAATCAAGGGATGTGAGAACTTATTTGTATTATACTATATAGGGGATTAATTGAAATTTGGTAAATAACATATTTTTTGTTGTATACACTAAATTATAATTTTATCCAGGAAAATTTTCTTATTACTCATTAAAGGAATTTTCAACTAGACCCATATAATTTTAATTTATTTTAATTTACTCATTTAAAACAAAATGAAACTTTTTTGTGAAGGTTATAAAATATTTTTGACCAAGAATAATGGGTCTTAATGGAATGAATTATTTAATTTTTTTGAGTTTTTTTAACATGTTATTGTATAATTTGAAATATTGGAGTGATAACCTAACATGTGATAGTAGTGACCATAACATTTTCATTATAAGTAAATCAATTAAATTTTGGAGGGAAATAGTTTTATTGTTGGAAGAATGGTAATATTCATACTTTATAATATATTAAATAAATTTGGATAATGAATTGAATTAATTTATTGATGTTTGACTTCCAAAATAAATTTGAACATGTCTTTATAATTGTTTTATTAATTATGGGATATTTCAGGTGACATTTGATTAATGCGAGATTATTTTATTAATTAAATAAATAATATGTTTGATGATTTCTGAGTGTGAAATATTGAACTGGAAATCTAATATGGTAAGACGTGTATGAATATAAAATCAAAATAAAATTTTGGTTGTATTAATGGAAATGGTCCATAATGGGAATTATTTTAGACATAAATAAAGTAATAATAAAAATAAGGAATATATGAAAGAGTGGTGAAAATTATAATAGACGGATGTGGTTGAGAATATTGATCCTATTGACTTGGTAGATTATTTTTGCAAATTTATTTGGAAATAATTGAAAAGTGTTTGAATTGTAGTATTTTCTTAAACAAGTAATTTATTTCCTCCACTCCCTTATGTTCTCTATAGTTCCACTGTTGTAATGCATGTAGAAATAGATTATTATCAGATTTTGGGACATAATATTGGGGTATGATCTATAATTTTCTATTATTATTATGGATATGAATATTCCATGCTATTATCAATCCATAAATTCTAAAACACAAAATTTTCATCAAAACATATCTAAAGTCATTAATTTAAGGATTAATATAAAAATTATGATTTCTTGTTACAAACTAGATTATCATTCTTGGAAAATTAACCTTATTTACCTGGATAAAATGAGTTATTATAGGTCTATTACATGTGTTTCAAGGTTTGTTCTAATAATTGGAGGTTTTGTCCTCCCAAATAAGGAGATACATGGGGGGAAACTAATTTTTTTATAGGTTTTTCCCAGTCCAAATTTCATTGTACCAAATGTATATAAACTACAAGAAACACTAATAAATAATGTTTATTTATTATATATGATTTATTAAACAAAGTTTATAAAACGACTCATTACATCTCTTTATGAAGGTCATAATTTTTTTAATGCTTTCAAAGAATCGAATCTAAGTGGGTAGCTTAATTTACATCCATTATAGATTTTGATTCATTTATGTATGATTGATTTGATTTAAAATTTAATTATATTGACTTAAATTTATAAAATAATCATGTGTAATTTATGTAATAAAAGTTCATTACATTTATAATTTTTTTAAATGAAAAAAAAATATTTTTCAAAAAAGCATGGATAATGAAATTTAGAAGTCACAGAATTTTATTGAAAAATATTTTTTTTTGTTTTTTGAATACCAATGTGTTAAGATTAAATACATAAATGAGTTATTATCATAATTTATCTGTTCAACTAATAATATGTTAATGTTATTTTACCTGGAAAATAATTTGTTGAAGTATTGTGATTATATGAAATAATTAAATACTTTTTATGATAAACAATTGAGATGTGTTCAAAAAGGGATGAAAGGGTAGGGTAATGATCAACATTATTGTGACTGAAATGGATTGAAATTTCATTGAAATTGATATATATGGGAGACGAATATTTATTGGAAAACCCATATATAGATACCAATTTTTGTGGGTGATATTCTAATCATTGGTGTGTATTGTTTTGGGATATTGATCTTTCTTAAATAAGTCAGGCCCAAGGCCCATTTTATTAATAAAGAAATACATATTTTAACTTCGTTGAGAGGTAAAATTTACATATCCCGAAGGTCAAGAGGCCCATGGTCACAATACAACATGGGTCGAAGTCCCATCATCCCGAATCCCTTTACATTTCCCAAATACATCGAGTGAGTAGCGGATATCATTCCATTATTCTTGGAAGGGTTTAATTAATTTAGAGAAACTCTTGGGTGACTATTTTTTCAAATGATATCACAATTTATTTAAATACTTTTATAAAACAATTATAGTTAAAGTATTTTATGGGTTTCAAAATAGATTTGGTCATATGGTTTAGAATTATTCATTAATGGTAATTCATGGGAGTTAGTCACAAATATCCTACTATGTAATGTGTTATCCCAACCTATACATCTAGTATTATATATTGACATTGTATTTTTTATGGTGTAATAGAGAAAGTTACCATGACTATCAACGATATATTATATGGGTTGCATTCATCGAGGGAAATGTAGGTGTTCATTCATATCTCAATGGATGAATATCAAATATTATTGATGGATATATGTCTTTAAATTGATTTATTTTATCATTATAAAGTTTAAATATTTGGTTGTTTTAGTTATTATTCCATATATTTTTTATCTATTTACATTAAATAAACTATTTTTTGTTTTAATAAATATATATCAATTCATCTTCAAAGAGTTTACATATTATTTGAGATAAAATTATTCCCAAAATATTTTTTGTAATCCATAAACAATAGTTTCTGGCCCCTGGATATTGGGTAACATGCTTATGTCCTTAAATTATTCTATTACAGTTTTTGAGGTGGTCAATCGAGTTTTGGAGTGACACCCTTTATTCAAAGTTTATCCATGTTTTTGAAAATAATTAAAATATTATTTATTATATATGTTCTTTATTTGAAAAACAAATGATATTAAGTATATTATGATGTGATGTGTTGGTCTAAAATAATACATCCCTCTAATACAGAGAGTAAATCATGTATCTGATATGATTTTTGAAATGAGACATTTATAGAGATCTTAATCAAACTATGTTGTATTATATTATCAGTGAATCCATACTAATTATTTGGATATTTCATTATTATGTTTTTTCTACTTTTAGTTGCACAATATTATGTTATCCTATATGTTTACCTCATGTTTAGGATGATGATTTGTGATCTATATTTATGTTATTTTGATATGTCACTTTATCAATTCCATTTTTTTAAATTTTACTCGGATTTTTAAATCATGCTTTTCATCTTTTTAAAATTTCAATGGGAACATGAATATTATTAAGGATAATGGGAAATGGTTCATATAAAAGTCAAGATGTCATGTAGAATAATAACTAATGAAATATTTTAAATATCATTTCATTTATTATATACTTATTTATTATAGACACTATACTTTTAATTTTGTGAATGGTAGAATATAACAAATATTCTTGATTTATTTGAAAAATATATATTATTAGCATCAGATCACGGGGTACATGTTTAGGGTGATTTTATGGTTCTAAAGTAGAGTTTAGTTATTTTTTGGAAATAGAGATATTGAAATTTTAAGATAAAAACATTATATATATAATTTTATATAACCAATTTATATATAAGAAGTATGAGCACACATGGTAATCATTTCAATAAAGTTTATCTTTAAAAACTATTATGATCTTATCATAATTAATGTTTATGTTTACTTTAGAGGTAAATTGTTGATATAATTTCAATAGTTTTTTTTGTCAAAGATTAAAATTTTTTCAGATACAACATCTTTGTGGGAGGAAAAATATAACAAGAATAATTATATATATATAGACTCCCTTAACATATATGTGTGAAAAAATTAAATGAAGTTAATTTTTTTAAGATAATAAATAAGAATTTATATACGATTTTATCCCATAATTATTATTTTTTCCTTGATTAAAGAACAATTTTGATACAAAATATTAATTCAAATATAGAGGATTTCAAGGAATAAATTATATACACCACATGAGGAAATAAACACCATTGTATTGAATTATGATATAAATATAAAAATCATGGATGAATACATTCTATATGATGAATAAAATTAAAATTAGATAACATATATAAGTATTTAATATTATAATAAGCTGAAAAAATGTCCCATGTTCTCTAATAAGTACACCAACTATGATAATCACTACACTTAGAAAATAAAATATTAGTAATAAGATAGGTATGATAAAAAATGAACAAAAAATATTAATAGAAAACTAAGTGAATTAGATATTTATGATTTTAGGGATATATATAGGATTATATGTGGAAATACGATCATAGTAATTGATAAGGATGTTATTATAAATATAACCAATAGAATAGTATTGTTGACATCTGAATAGTAATGTTCCTAGTGGAAATTAATTTAACTACTATAAGAAAACAGTAAAATATAGAATTTGATATGTTAATTTATATTTAATTTTATAGAACAATCTATATACACCATATGATAAAATAAAATGTTATTTTAAATGGTTAATAAATATATCTTACAACTTCTTTTATGTGACCTTCAAATTTTCATTTTCATATTGATTGCTTATATTTTTTACTATTAACATATTTTATTTATATGTTGTACAATTAAAAATACATTGAAATGATTATTAAAAATATTTTAAACTAATATAATATTTTTATGAAATATTTATTATTTTTAATTAATAATTTACTTAATCATATTTAGATGATTATTTTAATTAAATGTATTATGAATTTTGGAACATGCAAATCAAAAATTTTAAAAGTTAAATTTTTGGAAATTTTATAAAATAGTTGAAATTAATAGTTATTTTTAATATATAGTATAATCTCTTTTTATGGAAAAATGATAAAATATTACAATAATATTTTACAAATAAGTTATTTTTTATCATTTTATTATTTTTTTATAAATGTTAAATTAATTTTTAAAAACATATAAATAAGTTACTAATGTATTAAATAATATTATTTTAATATTAAGAAATTTTTCTCATAATGAAAACATAGTTTTATAATTTATTATGATTTTTTAAAAGATTTTTCCCTTATTTGTTTTAAAGATGAATTTTCTTTTTGAAATCACAACATCTAAATTAGGTTGTGTTAATTGTAAGGATTTTTTATAACAAAATATATTGAATGTGTAAATTATGATACCAAAATGATGTTTGGATGACATCAAAATACAAAAACGTTATTATTTATGTAATGAATAGGAATTTTCATCCAAAGTATTTGAATTATTACTCATTTTTACAAAGTAAATCACTATTATTGATCATGATCTTAAAATTATATTATAATCATCATTTTATTTAAAAATACCCATATATTAACATTAAATACCCCCTTTCACTACCACTTGAAATCCAAAAATTAAAATTTTTTTCATCACCAAAAATGATCCAATATTACACATTTATATATCTTACTTGCTGTTGGGATATTTTCCTCTCCTGACACCTAAACTATTGAGGGCATTAGGAACTTAGTAATGAAGGAGTCCTTTAAAAGTTGTAATATACCTTATCCAAAACTATTTATTATTTATTTTTAATATAAGTTAATATTCATATAATTATAAGTTATATGATCATAATATAAATTTTATATTGTTTATTTTAATTGAATATAAATTTTAAATATTAAATATTCTTCCACCTTCACTTCTTCTGACACATCCTTTCCATGGTTTTTTTATCACCTAAGAGGATTATGTATTTCTATTATAATATTTAATTAATATCTATTTAATATCATGTGTATTCACATAAATAATTCGTTTTATTTATGTTTTAGATTTTATAATTATGTAATTAATATTTATAAAAAATCATATAATTTCTTTTACACATGATTTAACAACCCAAATCCATTGAGCTGTAAAACATATATATTTACAACTTGATATATTCCTCATAAAATTTTGATAATTTAACACTTTAATTCATAGATCAATTATGGAAATTTCATTTAACTACTACCTTTACATTTTTTGTGATATTATAATCTGAGGGAAAAAAGATGGTTTATATAATTACACCAAAATGACTATGAATATTTCCGAACCAATCACTAGTCATGATCTATATTTATAATTAAAGGATGATTAATATTTTAAAATGTACTAAAATAATATAAAATATGATAATTTAAAATAATTATGTTTATCTAATATTTTTTTTAATAAATAAAACTTTCAAACACAGAAGTTTAGAACCCATTAAAGTTACACAATGTTGAGGTAAAGTAATTATTCCCTCGTCATCTCTATTTTGGATTGAAATTAAATCTTCTTTATATGCATTATTTTAAATCTTATATATTATATAATATTGATTTTTAATATCCTATTTCTCCTTGTTTTTTAAAATTTATTCTTTCTCATTATACCCCATAGATTTAATAATACAGAAAACATAACCTTTTGTCTTAATTAATTCAAAATCATCTTACTTTTTATATTTAAATATGGAGTGTTTTTTATAATATTAAATTTATATGATCATGTTCCATTCCAATGGGTTTTCTCCAAGTCTTCAAATTTCTAATTATTCTATGTCATTGGTCATTATATATTATATTTGGGGAGGGATCTCTTCTAAACAATTATATTAATTTTTTTCCATATTCTATTTTTCATATCCGATATATTTTATTAATGCGATACCATTTTTTATATAAAATATAAATGTATATTTTTTCATTTATACATATATTTAGTATCTTAAATTTATTTTCATAGTAATTACATTTTATTTACTATTTATTATTTAATTGAAGATTTTTATTCTAACAATCATTTTTATTTAATTATGAGTTATTTATGTTAGGTTTAATAATTTAGGTATGATTTATTGAATCCACTTTCTCAATGTCACCCACCCTAACATTTTACAAATCATTAACACCTTGATCACATTTGAAACCCCTTTTCAATTCATTAATTTGTACGCCTAGCCTCCACATCCTGGTTTCTTTGTATGAATCATAGTTCCCTGGTCCCATTTGGTCTAAAAAATCATATGGCCACAATTTGTAATAATTTTGAAATGAGGAGGAAACAGATAATCTTTTCATGCCCAAGTCTTCCATATCCACGCACCTAGGACTTTAACCTCCCTCCATGTGACTAATTAAGTCAAAATATAAAGGACTTAATAGGGATATAGGCTTATTATTGATGAAGATATATTCATTATAGCCACATCTAGCATGTGTTTCGTATATAAATCATTAAACATGTAATATTATGCATCTTCCATTGAATATTTGCCTAGGAAACACCAGAAATACTCTACATAATCTTTAATTTAAGGAAATATCTCATATAATGAAATGTTTGGGAGATCATTCAGGAATGTAATGCATGAACTCACCAATACATTAACTCATTCGTTATAACGCATGCGCTAATTCATGCTATAAAAAATGATCCTTCACATGGGTATGTGAATCCACTTTTCTGTGATGGGTATGGGAGTGTCACTTCTAGGATCAGACTCTCATATTCTTGAAACACTTTTTCCATATTCCTATGAATTATTAGATAATATAACATCATAAAGGGTGAGGAGTCTCATACCTATACTAAAGTATTCAGATTGATTGTGGATGCCTTTGAGGATGGGAGGATTTTAGCATCCATTTTGGTCATTCTCATCAAACACATTAGTTGAAGATCACAAATATTGAATGATCTTCTTCAATGACTTTTCTATATTGTTCTTCATTTTTTTTCTATGTGATTTTATATTTATTCAATGGAGATCCTGGATTTTTGGTTTCTTTTTCTTCTTATGAAACGGTTAATTATTAATTTTCCTTTGAACAAACTAAATAGTGGTATCAAAGCAATCCATGAACATTGTTTTATGAAATTGAGTATAAAAAATATTGAGTTCAAAAAAAACATATAAACCTGTCAAAAGTTACAATGGATTGGAAAGCTAATCACTATTTCATAGAGTATATCATTTTAGACCATGTTTTTGAGAAATAACACATGAAATATTTCCACCCAACATTCTTTATGACATGGTGAGGAAGTATTTTTTAGTGTACATATTAAGAATTAATGCACAAAAAACAACAACATAGTATTATTTTTGGTGTTGTGAGAATGATTGATTACCCAGCTGTTCTTATCCTTCAAACTTGCTTTAGTTGGTTCACCGTGACCTTACAGAATTTTTGTAGCAATGAAATATAATTTTCATCATTTATTTCAATTTTAAATGTAATTAATAATATAAAAATGGTTTATAAATTATAATAAAAGGTAATTTAATGATATTTAATTATTATTAAAATGTTATTTAATTAATGAATTATAAAGTGTTTATATATAATTAATAATTTTTTAAACTAATATTTATTTAATATTCCTAACAAATTATATTTTATTATTTGAAATATCTAGAAAAAAATTATATGGAATATTTTATAGATTATAAATAAAATGGATTATTTTATAACAATAAAATATTTATTGGTAAATTGTTTATAAGTAACATAAATTAGGCCAAAAATATAAAAAAAAGTGTATTTTAAATAATTAATTAGTCATAATTTTTTTTAATTCTCCAAAATTAAGAAGCCCTTATTTTGAAATGGTACCTATATGATATTTTGATTTTTTAAGATGTTTTATAGTAAATATGTAATTATAAAATTTTATATATTTCATGTAAATATCAAATATGAATAATGAAATATCATATAATGAGAAATATGAAATGTTCATATTATAATGAATATAAAGTGTTGTCTTTACAAACATCTAATGTTAATAATAAAAAAATAGAATTATAAATTTATTTATAGTAATATTTTAATTATCAATTGATCATGAATAACTTAATCATGTTTAACTATTTCATTTTTTATTTATTAAAATTTTATTCCATATTTTATTCATAATTATAAACTATTTATATTATGCAAGCTTCATGATCCAATTTAAATGTTAAACATCTTATAGAAAAAAGATACTTGGATTCTTATGCTAGGAATAACTTCTAATAAATTTAGTTTCTCATCTATCTTGACCTTGATTTATAATGGAAGATATAAACTTGAATTTATTAGTTGAATAGACTCTATGCATGTTATTTTTTTGAGTAATGATAAAATGAATTCTCTTTAGAGTAATGTCTCCCTAAGGATAGGTAGTTGGGGTCAGACCATCTACCATCCTGGAAGCTTATGTGTTATCCAAAAATGTGAACAGGGGTAGATATATATATATATATATCTACGAGCTTATTCATGTTTATATTTTCAATCTCATAAAACTATACAACATTACATTAAATGTTCTTGTATCGAATACATGTGATGTATTTAGATCTGTATGAATATATTTGATTTCAATAATTACAAGAGTAAGATAAAATTTTGGGTCATGTAAGGAGTCACACATCAATATGATTTGAATGTATTCAATTAGTAGAGGTAATAAGGTTCCAAATCTGAATTATTTAAAGAATGAATATATAAAGGGAATAACATGAGATAAAATGGTTAGATTCCAATACCCTTTCAATACAATGTCCAAGATTCCTTTTAAATTGGAACTTATCATGACCCTAGTCATCTATCTATGTACATTCGTACTAAAGTATGGATCCCCTATATTATCTTGTATAAGGAAAGAATTTAATGAGTATAGTAAGATTATCTAGTCCTATAGTTTCAAGAAAAATTTGAGATCCTTTGGATTGTATTGCTTTAGCTCTACTTTTGAAATTTGTATTGGGTCACACTAGCTAGGAAACCCAAAGTGCTAGAATGAAATAATAATATAGTTGAGTATTATTCAATGATATATTATAAAATATTTATGTGATCATCTTTCCAAGATCTATATACTATATGATTTGGATAATTCTTTTCTAAAATGAAAACATGTGAGTTTTATTCCAATGTTGGTTCATTTTCTTAGTGAAATATGAATCCTAGATTACTAAATGGTATTATGTATTTTAAAAATAGTGGTTATCATTTTTAGTGGGATCCCATTAAATAAAATTCCTTTTTAAATGGTTAATAAATTATGAATATAATCTAATAAAATATTATACTGTATAGAAATATAATTCTCATCAAACCTAACATTAAAATTAATAATTAACATAGAAAATATTAATTATAGTAACTTCCTCAGTTGGTACCAAAATATCAAAATAGTGGTCAAAAAAGAAGGAATTTTGTTTTTGTGGTGGAACAACCTGCTTCTATGAAACTAATTTATGAAGAAGATTAATAATATAATTTATATAACATGAAAACATATAAAATATTAAACTGAATTATATACACTAATGATAACATGTATTCAATGACTGAAAAGAAACATGAGCCCCTGGATTCCTTTAAAATTATAGCTAACAAGAAATTATCTCTCCTGATAAATAGAATAATAAGCAGTATGAAGTGTAAAAAGAATTTTCATAGTGAAAGATGAATGAAAGAACCCCATTCTATACTCAGGTACTCAATGTGATTATGTACGTTAAGGAATTTGAGAGTCCAGTTTCACTTATTAATCTTCAAATAACTTCATATTTCATTTATAAATTTCTATAAAAAAGGTTTTGAAATTTTTTAAAAAGAAGTATGAACTCTATAAAACATTACATGATCACCTCAATATATTCTGTATGGTTTAGTAGGGAATGTTTCCTCTAGGATATTGTACCACGTTAAGTATACAGAAAGATATAGGTAAATGTTTTGTCTATAAGAAATAGAAAATAGTTCATGGAGGGTACACACTGAAAATTAAACCATATAAGAATATTGGAGGAAAATGTTTTTATTTTGGAAAAGTTGGCCATTTGAGATGGATTTTATGTATTACCTAAAGGGTTTGAATAAGCCTTCTGAGTCCATTCCTGGTTTAAAAGATATATTATCCAACTCTATTAATATGATGATATATGATATTAGTTGAATTAATTACAAATTCTGAAAATATATAATATATCAAAATATGAGAATGAAATGATATTTTGAGCATGAATTTGTCTTTAATGTAATGGAGAAAAAGGAGTTGTTGAATTCGTATCTTGGAAGCTTCTATCTTGGACTAAAAAGTCATAAGATGAGTATTTTATCTCAGTTTTTTCATTAAAAGTGAATCAAAATAATTTTATTATATAAAATGAGATTAGAGTATTTAATACATATAGTTTATGACTTGTTATTTTCAATAAAATACATTATATGAGACTAAAAATAGCATGTTATGGATAGGGAGTTCATATTATTATCATTGATGAAAATGTTTCAATAATATAAATGAATTAAAGGTAACATTACCTAATATTTATAAATAGATGAGTATAGATTAACTGAGTATATATTTTTAGAATCTTGGTATTGTGTTGATTGTGATAGTGGGTCAATTTTTAAACTATAAGAATAAAATTTAATTGAGGAAGTAAAATAATGGTTTACAAGAATCTAGTAATGGTCATTCAGAGTATGTATTTTTTGGGAGAATCATAATATTCTACATTATGGGTTACCAAGATACTAAAAGATGTTTTAGGAAACTCCCTATAACTTCATGGTAGGAATAATTGTTAAAAAATCAATTTATTGATTTGGAATGGTAGTTGACTCAAGATGTATATTTAACATGTTTTATAAATACACAAGAGTATAATTTCAATGGAAGAATTTATATAGCTTATAGTTTTTGTACAAATAATGTAGAGAACAATATCTATTACAAATATTTCATCGTAAAATATTTTATCATTATCAAATGAATCAAAGTAAATTACATATTTCTATATCACAATTCTATTATATGATATGTTAAGTGGTCCAATAAAAAATTGTTGTGAAAAAATACAACAAATTTTTATATTCACAAGGTTTAAGATTCGTCAAATTCTACAACGTATAATGAAAAATGATAAGGGTAAAATTATTTGTCTAGTTACTTGATAAAATATTACAGAATGTGATTTATCCTCCCATTAGTAGCATATTTAAAAGAATTTTATTCTATTTAAGATTTTTTTTAACACAATGAATACCCTATATGATATGGTGAAAATAGTATATTTGTTATATATTCTTAATCATAAGAAGTAATAGTTATTTATTAACATAAAGGGATTTGTTCATCTTAGTAAGATATTATGAAATAGTATATTATATATTAATATAATTGAGGTATGTTTAGACATTAATATTGATAAGGATAAGATATGATTAAACTAGTCTAAATTTAATGTTTATAACTTAAAATATTAAAGAGTTTGTGATATTGGAAGGTAATGAAAACAATAAATAGTTCAATTTAGCTATAATGAATATGTTATAATCATTATTTCTTTTAATAATGAATGCATAAAAATACCATGTGTATTCATATTAACATCATAAATGAGATTAGGGTATGTTAGTAATGAAAAATGTAAAAAATTACATTAGTTTCTGCAAAAAATTAAATCTCACTCTATATTATAATAATTGAGGATATTATGATAATGTATTTTAGTAAAAGTTACATTATTAGAGAAATTTCAATGAAAATGTATGACAGAAATTGTTCTAAGGATGTTGATGAGGTAGTTTTAAATAGTTATAAGTAGAAAGTTGATGTTTAAATCATAACATTTTAAGGTGACCAAGGAAATATATAAAAAAATATTCCTTCATTTTAGATGAATATTCATTTAGTATCAAAATAATACACACCCAAGAACTATAAATGTTTAGTACCTTTAGATAATATACACTTAAACACCTTATTTTATGGGTGATATTCAACATGTCCTACAATGTTATTTAAACATTGTACCCTTCATAAAAATACAATATTTAAAAAATTCCTTCATAAATTATGGAAATTAAAACATAAGAAATGGTGAGAACATATGTTATATAAGGTTAAACATTATATATATATATATATCATTTATCTTATGTTGGAATAAGATAATTATACAGCTATGAAAACATATGAGCCTAATTTGTCAAAAATAGTTAATCATGCATCATGGAATAAGGATTTGTCATAAAAACAAATTGAAGTCATATGTGTGTAGAGTAATCAATAATAATTCATGATCCTTAAGAATATAAAATAAGAATAGGTCATAATATTGAGGCATACACACAAGTATAAGTAGTCATTTCCTTTGTTAAGGAACACATCCAAGGCTATTATAGTGGAAATATTATCATAGTGGAGTGGGTTCACTACCCATTCCATAATTTCATTATTCAAGTCCCATATCTAATACTATTATCGTGGATAGATCCCCTTATAGAACTAGGTTCAGTAACTCATATATTCCATATTATCACCTGAGATATTGGTATTTACCCATTAAATTATAAAGATATATAGTCTTAGGCCCACTCATCACATAAAAATAAAGCCATATATATGGGTATCGTAATATCCCAAAAACATTAATCAAAGCATAACTCATCGAAAACAAATAGGTTTCATAAATATTTCATCATAACTTAATTATCTCAAGAGAATATAATGGGCTTCATAGATTCATCATTAAAAAATATTCATAAGATATTCGGAGATTGAAATTGGATGGTATCATAAGATAATATCCATAGCGAATTTTAAAGAACATTAATGTTTTTTTAATGGATGAAAAATACCATTAAAAGAACATTTAATCAATTTGTTTACAAACTTTGGAAAATATATCTTCATTCAATATCATGAAAACTAAAAAAAATTATGGAATATTGATTAAAATATTTCTTATTAATATATCCATGGAAATTTCTAAAGGAATATTAAAAGCAAATAAAATTATTGATAGTGGAAAATCATCTCATTCGATAAATGTTAAAATAAAGATTCCTTTCAAACATTGTAAAGAAAGTCAAAAAATAATTATTTAAAAAAATTGAAAATATTTCTTCTAATCATTTTGAAATAATTTAAAATTTAGTAAAAATAACCTCTATTAAATGATTATTTATATATAAAAATATCTATAAAACATTTTTAATAGCATAGACATGTAGTGGAAATATTCCCAACCAAAAAAGAAGCAATTAACATAATTTATTTTAAAAATAATTTCAAAATTATTAAGTACCAAAAATAGAAATCCATAAGTATAATAATTGGAAACCTAGAAATAACCATAAAATATGAATATTTGTTTTTAAAAAAAATATCAGGCTCATATAATTTCTTTCGATTATTATTTAACATAGGTGGTCCAAAAAAATAATACTGTAACATACAGCCTTACCACGTTGTTAATTTTTGAATCATAAAAACCGTCAAAGAAGTAATTTAAAATTAAACATAAGTAGCAAGAATATGATTATATTAATAATATAATCTATTAAATGATCAATATATTCAACATATAAATAGAAATATGTGAATATCTTTTAACATGTCTCAGTGAAATAGTAGTGAGGCAAAAAACCTTAACCTCATGTCCTAATTTTATTTTTTTAAGTTATAGAATCTTGTATAATAAATATAAACATAATGAATAGATTTTACAAAATAAAATTCATATAATTATTATTTTATATCATTAACTTGTAATTTGTATTAAAATTTTATTTAAAATTATTTATTAAAATATTTATTTGGCCAAATACTTGTATGTTTTCCTTCCATGTTTCAGATTGATAGTTCTAGTAATTACACATGTTTTATTATATCATAACATCGAAAATATTTATCATTTAATACATAGTATATTTATTCATTAAATTCAATTTTATAATAGGACTTATAGTGTGGTGGTGAAATTTACTTACATTAATTCATTGAGATTATTGTCTGTATGTCTGAATGAGTATTGTTTCAAAATTTTGATGGATAGAGGAAAAAGGTAAATATTAATTCAACTCTATAAAATCATTACTATATCTGAAATATTTTATATTCTTTAAATCTATCCTTATTACTAGTAATGTAAAATGGATATGAAAAATGTATCGCATCTCTTCCTAGAGGTAGTAGTCCACATGTACAATTGAGCGATGTTATCATTTACCAATCAATGTAATGGTAAGAAGATAGATAATATCTGGTCATAATTGTATTATAAACAAAAATATATGAATTATATTTATTTAAATAACCACTCAATATATATGGTGAAGAGAAATATTATACATCACTTCAATGGAATAGCTATTCATACATACACATTAAGGATGATTTCTTTTATTTTTAAATGCAAGGGAAATATAAAAATTTTGTACTATTAAAATAAATTCATTTTATTATTGAAAATATATTTTTATTACCATTTTTGTATTGATATGAAATATTATAAGGGGTATCAAGTATATAGAAACATGAAAATATTAAGTAACAACATATACCTCTTATTCTAGTATTCTCATTTGAAAAGCATGTTATGGGTTCTTGGATTGTACTTTAAGGAATGAAAAAACCTCAAAGTCATAGAGAATAATGTTTAGAGTTTATTTAAATAAGTCTTGGTTGATATAAAGGACTAAAGTGGTGAGAATAATGAATGTTATTAGTTAGGATGCTTTTATCACTAAGAGGGGGAGGTGGTGAATCACAAATAAATTTTCTTTAATGTTTTATTGAAACAACCTATCCCTCTAGTTTAATATTTCATTCCCTGCTGAAAACAATTCCCACAAACATCAACAAGAACAAAAGTATTTAAAAGGTTTTCTATTCAATAAGAATATCTATGTCCTATATTTGATTTTGTAATGATCCAATACTACACAATATGCTAGAAATCAATCCCTAGAATATAGTGAGTATGGTAAAGACTTTAACTTGTGTAGAACATTAACAAAAATCCAAAAGTGTGTTTGCACCCTCTTAGAACCAATAGGTTAAATAAATGTTTTTGTAACAACTCATGTTACCTATGCCTATTTTTAACTTCCACAAATGTATTATTTGGAATAAAATTCTTCAATTTCTTATAAAAATTATGGTATGAACTTTAGGAATTTTATATAGAATTAAATCTTGTTGTCCAGTACGATCTGCTCACTCTGGTTCTCTATATCTGATCATCCAATCTGATATTCCCACTCCAATATTCAAATATGATTTTCAAATATGATAGATATAGAACTTCCAGAATATGATCAAGAAAATACATAACTCCTTTTTCCTTAATCAGTAAATATCAATATGGAAATCCTCATCCAATTATTCAGTCTGATACAACGCCCATCTAAATATGATGACAAGAAGAATATGATACATAGCTGAATAAAATGATCATCTAAATACAAAATTGTCATCTTATCTCTTCTCCTTTCACTTATTTATGTCGAAACTTCTTCAAAAAGGCATAATAAGGAAATATTCTTCTCTCACTAGAATGTCAGGGCTTCCCCCTCCTCAAATGAATTGTAATTCAGTCATAAAAAGTAAAAAATTAATTTTTACCTTTATAGGTGACCCATTATTGGTTTTAGAAGGAATACCAAAATCCTTCCCAATTGACCAAATTCACCCAAATATAGATTTCCCTTGAATTTAGAGTTCTATTATGAATTCATCAACTCTTCTCAATTCATCTTGAATCTTCTTGGAGCTTCATCTCTTTATTGGATTTTCTTTTTCGATTACTAGTTCTTTTCTTATTTCACAGTCTGCTTTTATTTATTGATTTTGATTGGTTCAATCTCAATTCTTCAATACGATTTCTCTGTACAAAATGAATAGAAACATTATTTGAATTTAAATCTCCCCTAAACAACACATCATTATTCATCTATTATCTTGATTTTCATGAAATATAAAAAAAATCATTATCTATTTTCTTGGACCCCTTAAAAGTTAAAAAAATTAATTCAACCCTATTTAAACAGTTGACTACATTGTTGGTAATATTCTTGTAATATATTTTCATTCATTGGTATTCAAATATTTTGTCACAAACATTCTTTTCTTTTATGAATCTAATGATCCCCTTAGGATAACCTTACCATCATTCTTCTTTAAATCTCATTCCACTGAATACATTCATGATTGGTTGCTAAATTTTTTTCATAATTAGAAAGTATTTTAACTTCCCAATTCATCATAAAAATCATTATTTCTTTCATAGATTTAATAAGATCAGTCTGAATACGATCACCAACATCCCTTTTCACTTTCTATCAAGATTTGATGAATCTAAATACAATTAAAATCATATCTTTCACGTATTTTTTATTCCATAATTCATTTATCATATGTTTCACATATTACATGTGGTTTATGATAATTCTAATATTAGAAAAGAATCATCAAATTTGTTTTATTAGATACATGAATACCTTGATTCCACCAATACAATAAAATCTTCTATACCAGATTCAGAGTGAATCCAATGACTGTTTACATCCAACAAGATTATTTCATAGTACAATTGACCTTTTCATTCTAGATTTAGTGTGAATCTAATGAGCCTTTATTTCAGAAAACTTCTCCTAAATATTATGGACCATTTACAACATTGTGAGTCTGATTCCTTGAATATGATAGTCAATAATAAAATTAAAAAAATACAAAGTGGATTGATTTTTCCATTCTTTTTAATCTTCTTAGATCTTATAAAAATTTCTTAATGAAATAAGAGAATACCTGAAAATGATAACATTCATCAAAAACATTCTCTTAACAATCTCCCCATTTGTATTTTTTTCAACCAAGATTCATAAATCAATAAAAAATTTATACTCAAGCCACATATAAGTTATCAATAATACTAATCCAATGTAAGATAACTCATTGTGGGAAATATGAATTATTGATAGAAACACCATGTTGTCCAAAATATTTGATTATGAAAACATCATAACCCTTTATTTCCTTCTTTGTCATCTTATTAAACTTCAGTAGAATAAAAAAAATTCCTACAATAACTCCAACAAATATTTAGAATAGTTCCCAGATAATAAAATTTTTAATTTATAGATTACCCACAAATCTACTTTTTTACAAGCTATTTATGGCTTGGTTTATGAATAAATTAAATCCCCCCATTGAAAACAATATCGAAAGGCAAGATGATATAGGGGTCGTACAACTCATACCTCAACCATGATTAGAATTAATTTAGATACACAAGTTCAACCTCAATTTATAAAATTATTCCTTCATTAACAGTTTTGTAAAAATTATTGAAACTTGTTCCGAAATTGGAAAATAATCCAACCTCAATTAATTATTCTCCAAATTATACTTTATGAAATAATATTTGATATCAATATGTTTAGAATAATAATTTAAATCCATATACCTGGTGAGACTGATAATACTTTGATTGTCACAACCCAATATAAAGGGTAACTTAACTTCATCTTCATTATTCATCTTGTTCCAGAAAATCCATTTTTGGTAAATAATATTTTTGTTTTTGGGCTTGTGTATGAGTTCTCATGTTTCATTCTTTATAATATAATTCAATTCTTCATTCATGGATTGAACACATTATGGATTCTCAGAATCTTCTTTCAGATCATTCAAATCCAGTTTTGAAAACATAGAAGTATGTGTAACAGAGTTTTATGTTTTTCTTGTCATACATTTTGATGTTGATCCCAAATGATATTTTGAGCTTCCACTTTCTTCCATGTCCTAAGATGATCTTTTCATGTATCTTACTCATCACTAGATATATCAAAGTCTGAATCTTATCTTTACGTAGGATTACAAATCCTTGTATCATTATCAGAATTGTTTTCAAAACATTATGAATCCTTATCATCTTTTTTGTCTCCCCAAATACACTTTTATTGTACATATAATTCAATTATATTCACATAAACTGAATAAAAAATTATTCATTTTTCTTTGTTGAAACATCTATATCTTCTTCCTTCTGGATTATAGCCAATGAAAATTCCATCATCACCATTATGCTCAAAATTTATAAAGTTTCTTCCTTTTGTTTTAATAATATAAGGACTCTCAAAAACACATAAGTGTTTCAAACTTTGAGTTTTCCCATTAAATAATTCAAATTGAGTCATACCTGATCATGGCCTATAGAAACATCAGTTCTGAATATAAACAGTAGTAATCATGTCTTACTTCCAATAGTAATAAGAATGTTTATGTTCAAGAAACATTGTTCTTCCCATTTCTAGGAATCTTATATTCTTTCTTTTAGCATATCTGTTTTGTTTAGGAGTGTTTGGGAAACTATACTCATGATGAATTCCATGGTTATCTATATAACATTAAAACGCTTCACTTCTATATTCTCTACTATTGATTCTTCTTAGCTTATACACTGAATACTCATATTTCTTTTCAACCTTCTTTCTTAAACATTTAAATGTTTTCAAAGAACATGATATAGTCTTCATATACATAACACAAGTAATGCGAGTAAATTCATCAATGAAAGTAATGAAGTACTTATCTGGATTTATTGATTGTTTTCTAATTGGCCCATAGATATCATAATGAATAACTCTAGGGGTTGTTTGAAACAAATCTAAAAATTCTAGTGGAAAAAATTTATAACACTTCCATTCTGATAAATAGTGAAACACCAATTTATTCTTCTTGGAAAATCAATAATTGTCTCAGAAACTATCTTGCTTTGTCAATTTTCTCATGTTTTCTTGACGCCTTTGTCACATCCTTTTATTTCACAATTGAATCACTTCCACCATACTCACGTAACAAGAGTTTTGAATTTCACTAACATAAAACAAACTTTTTGAATATTTAAATCTTGTAACAATATTTCCATCTTCCTCAATTTTCAAAACAAACCCATATTTTCAAAAGATAACTTCTTCACCCTCATCCCAAAATTGTGAAGCACTTATAAAATTTTATTCCATACCATCAAAAAACAATGTTTTCTTGGATTTAATCTTTTATTTTCTAATGATGACTGATCCAACACCACTGAATTTTAAGGATTAATCATTATCAAATGTCATTGTTCCTTATTTAAAGTCATTCACATTTCTCAACAACTTAAAATCTTCTATCATATGAGAATAAAACCCACTATCAATAATTCTACATCATTCTCCTTATAATTCAAAGTTGTTTCAACAATAAAAGATTTTTCTTATTTCTTTTCTTTCCTCGCTTTATAATTCTGTTAATTTTTAAGAATATTTTTTTTCTATTGATTATAATAAAATACGTCTTTTTTCAGGGTTTCTATGTTTTTCACAACATTAAAAAATAGTTTTCAGGGGTTGGAACCTATTTTTAATCTTTACTCGAACCTTTTCAAGTTTCTTAACAAAAAAATTATTATAATTATTTATTTGAGGAAATTTATTTCCCCTAAACCTTTTGCATACATAACCCGTGGGATAATATTAATGTTTTTCAATAAAAAAACACATATTATCTGTGTATCTGAATCCACCACAATACTAAAAGTTTCCATAGAATGAGTAATTTCCTATAAAACTTAAATACTGACTAGAATTGTGAATAAGTTTCTTAGACACCATATTATCCTTATTTTTTGAGCCACGAACCTTCTTGTAATAAATTAGAGTCTTCATTTTATTTTTAGATTTATCTAACCCATTAGTATTTGAACCTTTTTTGGATTAAGAGTTTTCGGATTGAATATTTTTAGAAACTTATGAATCCCAACTTTGATGGTATTGTTCACATACATAACTTTCCCATCATTATTATTTTTCAAAAAAATTCCATCTTTCTTCTCACAATTTAAAAGTAAATTATGTTCCAACTTATTAGGTTTCTCATTATAATAACTTTCACCAACTTTAATTGCATTTTTTTTAAAACTTTTATTTATTTTTTCCAAAATTGATGAATTTGGTTGATAATGTTCCATCTCCTCTAATTTTTCATAATACTTAACTTCAATATTCTCATTATGATTCATTCAATATATTTCTTCAAATCATCAATTTCTTTTTCCAGATTCACCTTCTCATCAGCAAAACATTCATGATTTCTTATTGAGGAACATTTCTCTAGCATCTATTTTTTTCTATAAAAATCTTATAAATATACTCAAATATTATTTGAACTCCTATTTCAAATGAAATTCAATTTTATTTTATTATTCTTCAAAATTGAGGCTTCCAAATTCTTCATCATTCACTATTATAATAATCTTTTTCGTAACACTATACTCAAAAAAAATTGGATTCATCATCACTACCTTCTTCTTTGTCATATTTTGATATGAAAATTGTTATTTTAGATTTGAATAATTTTATATCTCTCCTATTAGAATACTATTTTTCATGATCTTTATATATCTTCCATGATATTCATGGACTTGTTTCTTCTTCATCACTACCTTATTTATTATTTTTATCACAATTAGACACATAATTTACAATGACTCCACATTCAGAACAATTTGAGGGAAGTTTTATTTTTTAGTTCCCAATACCTATTTTCACATTTTTAGATAAAATGAATAAAATTTTATCAATACTTTTACATAACTCATTTCCAGAATCAAATTCACCAGCTTCATCTTCAATAATAATCTTCTTTGAATTTTCTTTCATAGAATCCATAAAAGACATTTATCTATAAACTCTTCACTTGATACTAATAAATTTATATATTCCCATTTCATAAGTAATGATGGTGCTATAGAAATCATCTAGAGAAAATGTTTCACAGTCTCTGTCATCTAGTGAAAATAATTTTACATAAAACTTGTTGAGAAGGATTCTGAAAATTATTTCTACAACTATAGAATAATCTAACTTCTTCCCATGAAATCAAATAGTTCTAAAAATGTAATTCAACCTGGTAAAGAAGTCCCCAAAAAATTCTTATTCACCCATCTTCAAGCCTCCATACATTAATCTCCATATTTGTAACTTTTCCTTCTAAACATTTATTTTTCCTTCATATATGTTTTTACATTTATCACATTTACCTTTTCCTGTTGAAGCACCTTCCACCCTTCTAAATTATATTTCTAAATGTGATGATAATAAATTATTATTGGGCCCTCCTTTATTCTCATGGTTCTTCTTAACAATAGATGTTAGAGGGTGTTTAAAATAAATTGGAAGAAACCCATATGTTACAACTTCAAGAACATCATATCAAATATATATACCATAAAAAACATTCTATATTTTGTGTTATGATAGTTATTTTCGTCAAAAACCAGAATACCTTTACTTTTCAGACAATTCAAATTCTACATTAGTAAAGAATAAGTGACGGAGACCAACCATATGATACCACTTAAAGTTACCAATCCAGATAATTGCATCAGCGAGATGGGGAGGATTGAATTATTTAGGCCTTTTCATTTTTTTCCTTGAAACAACCTCCCCCATGTTAAATATTTCATTCCCTACTGAAAAATATTGAAAAACCCATCCATTGAAACACATGTATTTTCAAGTTTTACTAATAAATAAGAATTGTTATGTCCTTGGTATGGATTGGAAATTATCTAATACCACACTATCCACTAGAAATAAATCCTTGGAATACACCTAGTATGATATACCCTTTCACTCATGTAGCTCTTTGAAGACAATCCAACATTGTGTGTGTATCATCTTAACACAAATAGGGTAAAACAATGTTTTTGTAACAACTCATGTTATTTGTGCTTCTTTTCAACTTCCAAAAATTTATTCTTTAGAAAAAAATATTGAATTTCATACCCTAAAGATGGTATTAAATTAAGTACTTTAATATGTAGTTCAATAAGATCTTCCCATACGATCTTTTCACTCTGATTATCCAGATCAGATAAACCAATCTGATCTACCCACTCCAATATTCAAATCTAATTTTCCATTACAATAGGTGTAGCTCTACCAGAATACAATTAATAAAATATAGAAATTATTCTTCCCCTGTCTGGAAACCCAAATACAGAAATCCTAATATGATTATCCAATGTTATATACTATCCCGCAGAATATGATGATGAGTAAAATCTGATAGACAACTGAATACGATGATCAACTGAATAGAACATTGTAATCCCGTATCTTCTCTTTTAACATTGATTCGTTGAAACTTCTTTGAAAACGATTAATAAAGAAACCTTCTTCTCTACCTAGAAATTCATATCTTCGCTCTCTTCACATGAACAAAATTTCAATTAGAAAAAGTAAAAATTACTTTATTCTTTTATAGGTGACCCATGAGGGGATTTGGTGAGAATCCCAAAAGTTATCCTACTCGACCAAATTCACAGAAATCTCAATTTCTGTTGAATTTTTAGTGCATTTTGACTTCGTCAAATCTCTCGGAATCTTCTTCATACTTCATCTCTTCAATGTATTTTATTTTCTAATTACTTTTTCGGACACTATTTCTCAATCTGATATAATTTTTTGATTCTGAATAGCACAATCATATTTTTTAAATATGACTTATCTACAGAAATTGAAGAGAAACATTCTTTGAATTTCAAGATCCACCTCAACAACAAATATTTATTTATCTATTATCTTGATTCACTTGAAATACAAAACATTTTCCTCATTTATTTTCTTGATCCATATAAACATCAAAATAATAAATTCAACCCCTTTTAAATGGCTTACTACATTATTGATCATCGTACTTTATTTTATTTTTAATCATCATTCTTAAACAATTTTTTGGAATCATTCTCAGATTTTATGAATCTGATGATCCCATTATGATCATTTTACTAACATTATTCTTTAAATTTCATCCCTCTGAATATGTTGAAAATTATCTACTATATTATTTTTTCTTACAATTAAAATTATTTTAACTTTCCAATTCTATAAAACCTTTTTCTTTCATTCTTATCCCGAATGCTATCATACTGAATATGATCTTCAGCTCCCTTTTCTCTTTCTATTTAGATCCGATCAAATTGAATACGATTAATAACATCTCTTTAGAATATTCATTCTTCCATCAATCTTGCATCATAAGTTCATAACATAATTATGATTTATTATAATTCCAAGTCTAGAGAATCCATTCCACATTTGTTTTATCATATTCATACGAACTCTGATTCCACTAATATGATCAAATATTCCATATCATATTTAGAATGAATCTAATGACCATTTACATCCAGTATGATTCTTCATCAAAATAATTAACCTTTTCATTCGTGATTATGTGTCAATCTCATGATCCTTTCTTTCATCTTTCTTCTCCATAATATGATTAACCTTTTCAAACAATGTGAGTTCGATTCTCTGAATATGATGATCAACATGAATTTCAGTAAATAAAATAGATGTCATTTTTCTATTTTTCTTAAGCATCATTGATCTTATAAAAGATTCTTGAAAAAAATATAATAGATTAAAAGTATCACCTTCTTCATCAGCTTGTTCTTAATGAATAAGGTAGAAGATGGGGTTCTCATTTATAATCATGGTGAGTGGGAATCCAGTAAATACCATAAATAATAAAATATAATAATATAACTCTATTGATAATGTGTCTCCAAATAAAAAAATATTGGAAGATAATAGGGTCATGGTAAAAATTCAATTAAACAATAAAATTACTAAAATATTCTGTGATATTTTAATCCTTATATCTTAGTTTTACCCCTCTTTTAACACTTTAAAACATTACTATATTAACATGATTTTTTCCATGCTAATAATTTATTATCGATAAATATTAATCCAATATAATTATAAAATATTATCCATTCAGATAATAAAATATTGAATCCATTAATTCTAATCATAATTTATAAAATGTGACAAAATAGTTTTTAAGGAAAAGATTTTTTCAATCATTATTTGAATTTCCTTTCTTTCTTTGCCTAGTATCCACTATTAGATGATTGAAAATTGATTTCAAAAAATTCATATTCTAAAAATTAAATTAAAATAATTATTCAATAATTATTAATTTAATTTAATATTATATAAATAAAACACATAGATAAAAGAATTTTTGTGTAAAACAACTATTTATACCTTCAACATATTTTATCTTCACTTCTAAGCAATTGATAATCATTATATGAATGATTATTTTTTTTATGGTCAATATATTTCATCGAAATACAATTTCATAAATGATCTTGGTACATAATATATATTAAAATAAAACGCTTTAAAAATTGATCATTTAACATAAAATGATATTATTTAAAAAATTAAAATATTGAGTAATTATTTTCCAGGCATTAATTAATAATTTTTCATTAAGGAAAAATTTTACATATAATTTTCATTATTTAATGAGTCCTACTAATAATCCACAAGTCAATGTTGATGTGATGAGAATTTTACGTAAAAATAATATTTCCATATTATATCATGGTTCATGTAATATTGGTGTTTCATATAAAGAATGCTATCAGACAAATCAAATTTATTTATATCCCATGTTGTCGAGGTGTTACATTAAACCACCTCAAAAGAATTCACCCCAAAAACATTGGTAACTAAGATAAAATCAAATGAGGATACTTATTACTCATCACATAATTAGCTTCCCACATAGCATCATCAAATTTATTGTTTCACCAAAATAATTTGACCATGTGAGTGGTCTTGTTTTACATCAGTTTCAAACTTTGATAACACATCTCTAATGGTGGTTCCTCATTAAAATAATCCTGATCCATTTGAAAAATATTTTATTTTATTCCATTTGAAAGATCATGAATGCATATCCTAAAAATTGATACATTAATCATAACATGAACCTGAGAGAGATAAGAAATCATTTAGATATGATCGTGGATTCCAAAGGTTCTTGTATATCTAGAGCTCAATTTTCCCAAAATTCTAAATATTTTAACTTTCATATGGGGATATATTTTTAAGAATAAGTTATCAGAAATATCGAATTATATATCTCATTGATGATTGTCAACATAACTTTTTTATCAACTGTGATCTACAATTATGTGCTTCAAAATGGCTATAACCTTCTATTCTATTTCCTCAGATATCATAGGTCCTAATAGATTTTTCTCTCCAACATCATCCAAAAACACTGTATTTATAAACTTCTTATAATATATAGATTCATAAGGATCCTTCTGAATGGTTGACTGAAAGGTATTTTTGTATGAAAATTCAATAAATGTGAAGTGTTGATTCTAACAACCTTTAAAATCAATAGAACAGTCTCTCCATATATCTTTTTTTATATAAAACATACACTTGGGTTGACCATATTTCTTGAGAATAATATACAGTGATAAATCTCATTACCAAATTAAACATCTACTAAATAATTATCTATAACATTGAGGTAAACCACATATCCTGATTAGATAAAATATAATTTTTTACCATGTGTAATATTACAACTTCCTTAATATATATCATAGAAATATGATCAAGAGAGAAATATTATATTGTAGAAAGTAAATGTACTGAATTTATATGGTGGTTGACTATTACCCAAATAGAATTAGGGTATTTATATATTTATATTTCTGAATGAAAATTCAATCCATGGTGAATTTTTCCCATATCCATTATGGTATGGGTAATGGTAGCAATATACACCAACAATTTTATCCCCCGAACATAACTCACTAGCATACCAGGAATCATATTACTTATTCTATAATATCCCTTATCATATATTCCAAAAATAAACTATCATTCACAACTCAATACATTTTTATAATTCCAGGATAGATAAAATCTGACAAAATAATGAGCTTTATCCAATACCTCCATCTCCTAGTCTTGTATTGATGAGAAACCTACTTGGTTCTTAAACATTATCATTCCATCACAACCATAGATAAACTTAAGAATAATTCTCAGCTTTTTATAGAGTTATGCATCCTTCTTCTTTGCCTCTTATATTCTCTTATGGAAGGATAATTAAACATTCAATGGATAACAGTATGATAAATATCATTTAATTGTTATTATAATATTCCCCATCTGAAAATTCATAAGTATTGTATCTCTTTCAATCCCTATCGGGGAAAAACTAGCATGGTACTTTCATATCAGAGTATCATCATCCTTGTTCACATTCCTAGGGTGGTAGTGTATTGAGAATTCATAATCATTAATCCATTCAAACCAACTCCTTTGATTAATAGACAAATATTTTAATTTGAATATATGATTCAATATTTTATAATAAGTGTATGTCATACTATTCACCATATATATAATTAGTATATATATTCAATGCAAAAAATACCGCTACAAGATCCAAGTCATGAGTTCATTAATATTTCTCATGAACCCTTAATTTTCTTGATACACGTGCTACTAACATTTAAATCTTCATAAAAAAATCCCAATCCTTTATATCCTTAGTATATCCTCCATCGTGACCCTCAATTTATGATATCAATAATATAAGTAAATATTTGAAATGTGTTTATCTCTACAATGTTGGTAAAAAAGTAATAAAAACATGGTATAATATACTTTTCTTGATAATGATCTTTATATATTCTCAAAAATCAATGAAAATACTCTTGGACCCATATTTCTACTTTACAAAAAAAACATTGTGAACACCATGGTGACACATTTTGGAATATAATTCCATTATCTATATTACCCTCAAGTTTCTTCTATAATTACTGTGAATTAGTTGGGGTTATTCTATAAAGAATGTTTGAAAAAGGTGTTGCATTATGTATGTGTTTTTTTGAAAACTTAACGTCACATTCTAGGGTTGACAAGGAAATTTTTTACGAAATACATCAATATATTCCAAAATAATAAGACTACCATCAATTCTGAGTTGATCTTAAACCATTTGAGATAAATTCTATATATAAATAGGTAATAATACCCATACAGTTGATGTATGTTTCATTTGAGGGTGATATTCATTCTTACAATTATAGATGATTATAGATTGATTTGGGTTATGGAATTTGATTTCCTTATTCTCGAAATTCATATCAGATCTATGTAGAGATATGAAATCCATGATCAAAACACCATAAAATTCCACTAAAGTAAAAAATAAAAATATTTTTATAGGGAAGTTCCTATAAACAATGACATGGAATCCTTAACTACGGAGTGAAGGATAAGTGTTCTTTAATTATAATGATCCACTATAGTTGTTAACATTTCATAGAACGTTCTATATTCCCCTAGATTAAGTCATTTAATTGATAATTCCAAATTTCCCGATGTTAAATACATAGAACTATTAGTGGTACCTTTGGATGAAATTTATTTCCCACTATGAAACTCGTAATTATTCATTGGTAATTAGTTTCATTATTCCCTTCTTTTCTACATTTAAATCATCTCTTTATTCTGTTAAGACATTTAAATAGATTTTTATTCCAACCTTAATGACATGTAGGAATATGAATATTCTTCCCTATTTAGTCTTTATTGCCTGAACATTCTTGAAACTCCATTATTAATTTATATAGTGTACTACAAAAATCATACATGATTATATAGTTAATCATAACTTGAGAGAGATGATTTATCACAATCACAACTTTTCACATTATAGATCCCATTTCATTTGGATTCCCTTGAGGATGGTCATTGAATTGGTTTTCAAATTAATTATTTACATAATTCTTATTAGTTATATACATTTACTAAAACCAATTTTTTGTTTAGTATATAACATCAATAATTTGAGAAACCAATTATAAAATAATGGTAATCATTTAAATGATTGTCTAAATAATTAAACCTTATTTCAACCCTGGATACTTTAGGTTCATAATATATTACATTCAGTTCATTTTAGGGTTTTATAGATTTGATGATCTCATAATTCACAATGGTTAATAAAGATAAGATTAATTAACCAAATCATATCTCCCTGGAGTGTCAAATGAAGTGTATATTTTGTCCTTTTTTCATGAACATGATGAATATATAGTTCATTATTATCCAAGCTTTTGAAGAATATTCCCTCAATCTTCAATCTTGGCACGTCCTCCTCTGCCCGGATCTTAGAGCACTCCAATGGCGCTCGGTCTCATCAGCAGGTGTCCTTTCGTAAGGTCTTATGTGGTTCGTCCTGAATGAAGATCTTTTTTCCAAAAGTGTGGTTGTTCTCTATGGTGGTCTCTAGGGACGATGATGGTGTTTTTTTGGAGGTCCCACCGACAGTGTTTGTAGAGGCATCCACCTGTCTTCAGCGGACCCTAATAGCTCATTTTAGGCAGAGATAACTTCCTTTTAGGCTTTCAAATATTTTGTGGGATCGTGCGGTTTTCAGGGTCAGGTGAATCTCTATGTGTTTCATCATCATTCATATTGTTTGGTGCTGGAGTCGGAGGCTGATTTCATCTCTGCATGGTGAAAATCTCTATGATCATTTAAGATATGGAGATTCAGTCTGGCCCCATGGTCTATAGAGGCTCACAAAGGAAAGGAAACCCCTTGAGTTGCGATTTGTTTGGGCCTCCCTGTTTTGCCTTTAACTTTCCAAAATGGTTTTTTTCTGAAGGTGATAGGGGTCTCTCTTGGTGGTTTCTTCTGTGCGGACAATCACACCCTCTCTTGTGAAGACATCCTGGTTCTTAGAATTTTCATTGAAATGGACCTGTCGTTGCTGCCTCTTGAGAAGTTAGTTTTGAAGCTCAAGGAAGTCATGGATTTGGTGGATGACATTTCTTTCCCTATTCTTCCCAAGTACCATTCTTTTTTAGGTCTTCAGGGTCACTCTAGGAAGTAGTACAGGAAGCGGATGAGGGGCGGTTTTCATCTGGATTGAAGGGTTTCTCTGCAGGGGAACTCAAATTCTCTCAGCCCAGAAGGTCCAGAGTCTACCCTCCTGTGTGAGGTTGTTGTTTCATCGGCAGTTTTCCATGCCCCCTCAGTTTCTTCTATCGTCGAGCCTTGGGTGGTCCTCTCTATAACTTTCCAGGCCTCCACTTTCTGATATCGAGTTTCTTTCATGTTTGAGAACTCCCCTCCATTATTCGATGCCCTTTCAGACCGTTTTCTCTTCAATGGCTAGGTGTGATTAGTTTAATGGATTTCGAAAAGGCTCATGGATCCACTATCTCCTCCCAGATAGGTGAGTGTGCAATGTTCACCTATGTGGATCATCTATTCAGAGGAAATAGTGGAGATGGAAGCCTTGGGTAGTAGGCCTCAGGTCCCTCTTCTTTGTAAGGCTGGTTTGGAGGACAAGAATAGTTTCTTTCCTGGAGGTTCTTCAGAGTCTGATGTTGCGGATGTTGATGAGGGGTTGTTTGAGCAGAACACATCCTTCCTCCACCCACGTAAGATGGTTAAGGGGAGGTCTGTGATTCTATATGTTCCCACTTTTCCTGCAGCATCGACTCCATATGTTCGGAGTCTAAGAGGGTGCATCTGGGCCTAGTTGAGTCACCTTAGAGGAAGGAAATCCCCCCACAGTATGAAGACTAACGAGCCTGGGGCCAAAGTCAAGCTCCCCCGTTTCTAATGTAATATCTTCATGTTTGTAATTCCCACAGCCTTGGTTCCTGGGTGAAGACGGACCACATAGGTTCAGAAGTTAAGAAAAATAATGTTTGTATCATTGTTGAGCTTAATCACAAAAAAATTGGAGAAGATTAAGGATTTTCTTCGCAAAGTGCGCTCTCATGGTTCAATTCACGTAGATCCAACTAACAAGCATATCTGGGTTTTTTGGAATAATGAAGTATCGATTCATTTGATCGAGGATGGGGATCAATATCTCACCACGAAAGTGTCTAAGGTGGGAGGTAGTTTCTTTATTTCATTTGTTTATGGTATTTGTGATACTAAGACCTGCAAAAGAATGTGTCAAGGTCTCTGGTTGTTTGAATCGAAGGACCATTCATGGTATATTATGAAGGATTTTAATGCCATTATTGACCCTGAGGAGAAGAAAGGTAGAGGGGCCTTCCCCCGTCTGGGAGATTTGGACTTCTCTCTCTTCATGGTGGATAAAGGACTCCTTGACCTGGGTTATTCTGCAGATAGTTATATGTGGTGAAACAACCAATCGAGAGGAAGGCACTGTTGGAGTAAGATTTATCGCTGCTGGGATAACCATAAGGTGATCACCTCCTTTTCGGAGGCTAAGGTGAAGCATTTAGACCAAGGTATTTTTGACCATTATCCTATTCTAGTGTCTCTGTTTCCCAAGAAGGATTTCAATGAGTCCTTCAGATTATGCCAACATAGGTAACTGATCCAATACTATCAGAGGCTAGTGAAGGAACTATGGGAGGATCTTATCCAGGGGCATATGTGGGTTGCTCTTCATAATAAATTACGAAGGCTGAAACAGGGGTTAAATGAGTGGTCCAAGAGGTTACATCCCTTTTATAATGATCTAGAATACCTTAAACAGAGCATTGAATGTTTAGAATATTCCATGAAAGGGGAATGGGAGGATTCAATGTTTGATAAAGCTGTGGGAAAAAAGATGTGTTTGGCCGAGGAGCTTCTCAAACAGGAACAGATGGCTCGGGACCACTCCCGGGTGAAATGGCTTAAGGAAGGGTATAAAAACACTGCTTATTTTAATGCATGCATTATAGAGAGAAGTAACCTCTTGTCTCATAACACACTACTTGAGGATGGCTCCTACATAGATAACTGTGACATAGTCGGGAGCTTGGTTCTCACTTTCTTCTAGGACCTGCTTGTTGGCCCCAACTGGATGATGTCTAGCGGGTATCCCAGGGGTAATGCATGGTTGAGGGAGATGATTGTTACTATAGTTTCCAATAGGGAAAATGAGGTCTTGGAGGAAATTCCTAGAGAGGATTAAATACATCAATCCATGTAGAATCTCAATCCGGAGAGAGCTCCCAGCCCTGATGGTTTTTCTGGTTCTTTTTACAGAGGGGTTTGGGATGTTGTTAATCAAGACATCATTAGTTCTATTCAAGAATTATTTAGGGGACGAGGACTCCCATGGGTGGAAAGTGATACTAATCATGTGATCATTCCTACAATCAAGTACCCCTCTTCCCTCACACACTACATGCTAGTGAGTCTCTATAACTTCCCTTACAAAATTCTTGCAATGTTCTTAATCACAGGTTGTCCAATCTTCTCCCAGGGTGGATTTTAGTTGAGCAGCACAGCTTGGTGAAAGGTCTCTCCATCCAGGTAGCAATTTTTATTACTCATGAGATGGTTAGGGAAATCAATATTAAAACTCATGGATCCAACATGGTGATCAAATTGGATATGAACAAGGCATATGACAGGCTGGAATAGTGTTTCATCAATAGAGTTCTATCGAGTACTGGGTTTTCATCCAAGGAAGTGGACCTTTTTTTAGGTGCTTCATCTATTCGTCGTTGGATGTCTCTTTTAGGGGGAAGTTTCATGGTTTCTTCAAGGAAACAAGAGGTCTCTGTAAGGGATACCCTCTTTCTCCTAGAATTTTTACCCTAGCGCAGGACACTCTCAGCAGGCTTATCAACAGAGGAATATCTCAAGGGGGAATTCTTCCATTCATGAGGAAGACAAATTTAGATATGGTGTCTCACCTAATGTTCACCTACAACATGGTTATTTTCATCAATGGTGGGTGAGGATTGGTTCACAGGATCAAGGATATTTTGGATGAATATTGCTACTAGAGCAGGGAAGTCATCAGAAAATAAAAAAGCAATGTCTACATCTCTAATAAAATTTCTCAAGGGTGGGTGTCTTATATATGTAACTTTATGGACATGCAACATGGGTCCTTTCTAATGGATTACCTATGTTCTCCCATTTCATCATGTCATCTTCATATCAAACATTATGATCATGTTGTTAGTAGAATCACTAGTTGCATCCTTAATTGGAAAAATCAGTTCCTGTATTTTGGAGGTCAAATAGCTCTGGTGAACTGTGTGTTATCTTCCATTCCCATTCATGCTTTGGGTTCTTCCAATTTTTATCAAGGTGTGACCAAGAAAATTGATAGAATCTTGTGAAGTTTTGTCTGGGATGAAAATGATGAATGTAAGAGACACAGGGCTACGTGGGGCAGGATGGTGTGGCCCTTCCAGGAGGGTAGTTTCAAAGTTAATAGCCTTGAGAGCATGATTATATGCATGCATTGAAAGATCACCTGGTAAATTCTGGAGGAGCGATCTCTATGGGGAAATTCCATGGGGTTGTTGTGTGGGGGAAGTGGGGAGGTTTCCCATGGTCATGCTTCTCTGCTGAGGGGAAAACTTTTCCCATAGTCTAGACTCTTCAACTGAATTCTCACTAAATTGTTGGCTCAGGAGATCTCCTTTTCTGGAACAGGTACTGGGCGGGCTCTGTTTTAGCTTTCCTTGGGTGCCCTACCCCAATGATATCTCATAAAGAAGTATCCCAGCATCCCAGGTTTACCAAAGTCGTACTAGATTGTGACCATCAGGCTCTTCTGGAGTCCATTGAGTTTATTGGCGACCCTGAAAAATGTGTTTTCACCCCTTCTGCTTCAGGGGTCTTCTTTTAGAGATTTTTGTAGGCTATTATTGGGGAAGGGTCTTCATGAGGGGGAATCAGTGGCGTGTGGTGCCATAAGATCCCAAATAATTTTAATATTCTAACTTGGAACATCAGGAACTCAACGTTGGCTACATATGAGAACATCAAAAGGTTGGGTATTATCTTGGCCTCCAGGTGCCCTTGTAGCATCATCAGTTTGGAAGAGAGTACCGAACACTTATTTTATAAGGGGGATTAGGCCCTTACAGTCTGGAACTACATTGGGGGTTTCACGGAACTCTAATCCCAAGTGCAAAATGCCAATTTTTTGGAGAGATGGTTCCAAGGTATGGATGGTAATGAGAAGGATAGAATGGTTTGTTCGGTTATTTTCAGTATAGGATGCTGGAGCATATGGAATTCCAGAAATCAATCAATTTATGATGGTTTTATTCCCATAGTTAGGTCCATTATCGAGCGGACCTGTTTCCTTTTGTTGGATTTTCCTTCGCTCATCATGGACTGGTATAAGGGACCCTCTTCCAGACTTCCCCAGGTTAGTGTCCCTTCCAATATCCCCTCCCAGGTTCAACTAGGGATGTGGGTGTGCTGGAAACCCCTGCATATGGTTTCAAGTTGAACACAGGTGGGTCGTGCACGTTTTGGGTGATGATATCAGGGGGTGTGGTTCAAGGCCCTGGGGGGAGGCAGTAATGGAGTTTTCATCCTTCTATGGAAATGGTACCCCTCTCTTGGTCGAGGCCAAGGCCATGCTCACGGGGCTTTTCCAGTACATGCAGGAGAAGATGGAGTTAATCCAAGTGGATATAGATTCTAGGATCCTTCGTGATGTGATGATAGGTAAATCCCCCTATGGTCTATCTCTTATATAGTCAGGAAATGTCGAGCTATACTTAGAACCAAAACCAAAGTTTCTCACACTTAACGCAAGGGTAATAAGGTTGCAGATCACATGGATTACTTGGAGGTCCATAGCTCCATATCCACTAGTCTTCTCCCAATCAACAGTTTGAAACCGAAGTGTGTTAATTTACTTAGAGGTGATTTCCTTAGCTTGCACTATTTTTTACCCTAATTCACAGGGTCCCTTGGTTGTTTTGGTTGTTTTGGTTGTCTTCTTTTGTTCTGTTTGATCTTTCTTCGAATAAAAATTTGATTTCGATGGATGGAAACCCACTACCCTTAGCTTATGAAAACATCATTATGTTTTCCAACACTTAGTCTTATCCCTAATGTTTTCACCACATTTCATAATACTAATATCTCATAATAGCTAAATAATTCTATGATAAAATTTAATGAAACCTAATAACTAAATACGCAAATGTTACATAATTTTATTTTATTGCATAATAAATCTCATAATAATACTGTAAAGACCATTTTTTTTGAACCAGACAAAAATCCAAAAGAATTAGAAG
Organism: Viscum album; assembly: GCA_963277665.1. Classification (NCBI taxonomy): domain Eukaryota; kingdom Viridiplantae; phylum Streptophyta; class Magnoliopsida; order Santalales; family Viscaceae; genus Viscum; species Viscum album. Next base: position 1,345,934,142 of record OY728123.1, read on the forward strand.
TTTGAAGTCTACTGGATGGTTTGTTTTTTTAACATAGATTCAGAATCTAATTCCAATATTTGGAATAGTTAAATGTGATGTTTTTTGGACTTGGGGAGGCCTAATAGGCCCCTTGGAGGTCTCGTAGAGTTTTGAGAGCACTGGGGCAATAAATTCTATTATTTGAGGGTCTAGAGATTGGTAATGGTTTGTCCAAAACTATGTAGTCCTCAGCAGAAAACCATGTGGCCTGTTTCAGAGGAGAAGATGTTCCCAACACTGTTCGCACAAAGTTTAACCAAATTTTGTGTCTATCTTACACAGGTAGTGCCACTTAAGAAAAAACCTCAGACTATTCATTGCACAATTTGCACAAGGTTAGGGTAACTATGTAGGTTAAACCATTACAGATATTCTATTAAGTAGGGGGAGTCATATGGTTCGCACACAGTTTGGCCAAACCATGCAGCCAAACCCCGTCACCCTCATTTTTTGGTGGAATTTCCAATTTTCTCATAATAAAATTTTAAATAAAATTTCCATTTTTCTTCTCCTCCAGCACCCGTGTGAGGCTCCTCTATGGTTCCTTGGTACCTCCTCCATGCATAACCTAAGCATGATGATATCTCTAACATTCGTCGCCTAATTATAGAAATGTTGATATCTATGGATCTACATCGGTTAGATCTTGAGTACTTTTGAATATTTCATCATTTAGTTTGGTATCTATTATTCTATTTAGATGTAAGAGAATTCACCCTATTTTTTTGAGGATGGTATTTTTATAATATTTCTTCTAAACTGGATTGAATCAGAACTCGATATTGAATGAGTAGGTCATTCTAAGTGTGATGTAGGTGGTCAATGCCTTTTCCATAAATTCACATTGTAATATGATTTTTTTTGTTTTTCTGTGCATCTTTCTTTTTATAGGGGTGCCTTAGTTTTGGGTTCTTCAAATAGAATCGATCATTTCACCAAGATACACTCACTATGATTTTTGTTTAGTAGTTTTAGGTGACTAACCTCTATCACAGTCATCCTATGGTTGTGCTGACATGATTTTCCATTTTATTGTTATTTTTTTAAAATTCCTAGAATGTCGTCTAATCATTCACCCTAGACTATTAATGGATTTTCCCTTTGTATGAACTTTCCAAAATGATAATTACACCTTCTAAATTCCATTTAAACCTTATGATTTGAGTTTCCATGTTTATTATTTATTTGTGAAAGGTGTTTCTTAATGTGAATTGAGTTATAGATCTTATATCTAATTCTCAATTGATTTAAATCGAATGTTTTATAAAAAAGTTCATGTTTTTTTAATAATTCCCTCAAATGAGTTTCTTTTTCTTTGAAAATACAATTTGATGGTTTATGTATTAAATCATGCTCAGTCTGTGCACATTCCCTTCTTCAATGATTTGATGTCTTGTTTTGGTACATGGAATTTTTGAGACATGAACTTTATTGAAGATATAAAATGAATTTAACCTCTTTTAAAAATTACTTATGAATGATGCTCTTTAAAAGTTTCATAGAATTCTAAATGAATGGGATTTTCCGCATAAGAAATTTCCCAGTTGACAATGGTTCCTTTTACGTTTTCATTGAGATTTAAGAATTACTTTGTATTAATTTATAAATGAAATTACCCATATAGGTAATTTCCCACCTGACCTTGGAACCTTATAAGTGCCCTTATACCATGATAAAGATTTTTCCATATTTTTTAAATTGAATATCATGAAAAAATGTGATTGGATTGTTTATGATGAGTGATTTACCATAAATAAATTTAAATGGTTTAAATGATACAATTCCCTTGCGTTGGTTTATAATGGCGGTAAGGACACACCTATTACATATTCTTATGAATTCATATTTAAACTATGTGATTATAATAGAATTTAACTTGTATTTTTTTACAGAATAAAAGTTATTGGATTATGTCTTATATTATAAATGTAATGACTTCCTTGATCATAATGGGTTACAAAAATTCAATGAAGGAGAGGTATTTTATACTTGATTTCATTTCAAATATGGTGATGCCTTTATATGGTCATGATAAATGCACGGTAAGAGAGGTATTTCCTCACAAAAATTTATTATAAATATGATTACACCTTTATATGTGATATGTATGATATTAATTGGTGTATATCCCTAATTGAAATAGAACACCCTTAAATCAATTTTTGAGCATGGTTACTCACACCAGTGGTATGATATGTGAGTTGGGTTGAGGCACCACGTACCATGATTCGAGTGTTGCCATGGAGGCTCACACACCATCCTATGTGTTGTTTCGTGACGCCTCTAACTCTATAGAGATGTTAGTAATCTAACCTATTTCATGAGATTATAGGCTTATTTAGACTGGCTATGGATGTATGAGTTACACCCTAGTCCAGCCAGCAACTAGAATTCAATGTATATGGTCATTTTATATTTGTACACACTTTTGTCATATAGTTGTTTGAAATATATAACTAAACTAAATATATATAATTATTAATATTTAAAGAGTTACTGTTCAAACATCTTAGTCTAGATCTGAGATTAAGTAGGTACAGTTTCCATGGGTCCTTTAAGAACTTGGGTGGGTGGTTGTTTGTTTATTCAATTTTTTAAAATCCATTATACATTCACAATTGCATTATTTATTTTCACAGACTGAATTCATTCATGGAAACCATGGATGGGAACCTAATGCGATTATTTTCACACACCCTACTCAGGCCTCCATTACACTGTGGTACCCCAGTAGATATTATGCTTATAGGTAAATGGATTATTTATTATGCTATTTAGATTGTACATAGGAGTTGGGGTCACATGATTGAGCATGATCTCAAGATATTTATAGAGATTTCCCATCGATATTTGATTTTTATTTTGGTTCTTGCTATTTATTTTATCTTGAAGCATGTTATATGATTTTGTATATAGTGTTTAATCATCTATAAAATCATTCATTCTTTTGTATTAGTGTTGAACATTTTTTATCTTCCATTTATTATTATTATTCCACTGCTCGGTCTATCAATTATTATTACTTCCACTGTTGTCTATTCTGTTAAAAATTATTTTACTACAATTCTACTCTGATCATGAGGGTATAGTCTCCATATTATCACCTCTTTAAACCCTCTCTGCTAGTTGGTATCCTCTATCATATAAGACGCATTATTGAGGCCATGTGACCCACATGTTTATATATCGTATTAGTGGTCAGTTAGTCCAGGATGTTGCAAAGTGGAATCATAGCTTTTTTTACTAGTCTTACTATTTTGGTTGGTTGATAGGAGACTAGGAATGTGTTGGAACACGGTAAATATACATTTTTAGGACTTATCACCACACCCACAGGGAAATGACCATGTTTCAAGGGCTATGATTGATATTCATGTAGTTTTTTATTATAGTTGATATAATTTTACTTTGAATGAATGCTGTACTTTCTGCGACGTATTGACTTATAAATTTATGGTATTTTCCCTATTGACCTAATACGATAATAATGAAGCATATAATGCATCATTATAGTCAGATAAAAATTAACAAGTCATGTATATTCAATGCCATATAGTTGAATTTATAACATTTTTTTATTCTGATTGTGTTACATGAGTGTATAGATTACACTGTATTCATTTATATGTAAGTTTAGGTATTTTTGTAATGATTTTTATATATAATAGTTGTATATTTAGTATCATGATTATTTTTTTACATTGTTGGGTAATTATTTATCATAATTTATTTTATAACAAGCTTAGTTGATTATAATTCATGATTTATTCTTATTAGCCTCTTTTTCAAGTGTATTATGCTTCTATGCTTAATATAATTTGATTATGTGTTTGCTAATTATGATATCATGCTAGTAGTGTTTGATATGTAAATGGTTGCATGGCCTAAATATATAGGTTCTGATTAAACCGGAGATAATTTACAATTATATGTATTTTTGGTTCCTTATAATTATTAAGGGATGACCTTTATACTTGAACCATCTCTTTATTTTTGTAAATACATATAGAAACTATTGATTTAAAGTGAAAAGGATTCTAAAGAATTAAATCTGAACTAAAATTTTCCTGCATTAATGGGATCCAAATTCTAAACTGTAATTTGTATTAGAAATTTATAGATTGGTAGATGGCCACCCATGTAGACATGGTATTAAATATGTTCGTGTTAAAATATTAAAGGAAATTGGTTTTGATTAAATGGGAGCTAGAATTTATTAAATAGAGTGTATGGGAAATATATAGATTGGGGTAGTGGAATCACATTCAATCAAACTTCTGTATATGACCATGTTATTTTTTAAATGGTTGAAATGTATGAGTTTTTAAATTTTGATATAAAATGATTTTTTGCATTCTATAGTGCACAACTAGGACCAAGTGTGTTATTTGGGGAAAGTTTCTTATTATATTACCTATTTGTATGTTTCTAATTTCAATAATTATTCACCTATAATTGGGTTGCATTCTGATGAACCCAGGTTGGATTAATGGGACCCTTATTGATCTCCTTATCTGTAAAAATGAATTTAATTGATACATTTCTTAATTATCACAGGATGTGAATGAATGTTCAATGTATAATCTTAAAATTGGATGTTTTATAAGACATGAAAATATTCCATGGTGCTTTGTTTGAAATCCTTTCAACACAAAAGATTAAATGTGAATAAATGTAATGGACTTCAAATAGAACCATTGATTTTTCCTCTGTTTAGACTATCGTGTGAGGTTATATTTAACTTCACTTTGACTAGCCTTGGAAATGAAGTGTGAGATTTTTCTGTAGGCATTCCCATTTTTAATAATGGTGTAAATGATATGATCTTGAGTCAGTGACTTATGTTATCATGACCAAGAGATAAGGCCAACATGTTTTCTCTCAAACGGGGTTATCCCATTGTAGGTATCACCCTTAGAGCATAAATGAATTTCTTTTATTATGACATTTCATATATTTGGAGTCATTATGGTGACTTTTTTCCTAGTAGGACTCTTATATTCAAAATGAAACCATTATTTAGATGGGTGGGTGTGGTATATTTGGTTACGAAGGATAGAGAGATACTTCAAGGAAGTTGTAGTGGGGGTTCCTCACATGGTTCTTTTGGTTGGCGTAGGATTTCACTAATTCAGATGGATCGTAGAAGTGTTGAACTTTTGGATAGAGCTCTAGTCATTGAGGTTTCAGAAAAAGTGATCCAAAATGGTGTGAAGATTCATAATCTCACCTTGGTGACTTAGTTTGTTCCGATGAAACATCCACTGGAGGTTCTCAGGTCCTTTGTGGAATTCTAGGCTTTGCATAACCCAGTGGATGTTTCCAAAATTTCCCAGATTGCATTTTGCACTTACCTATTAAACATAGAAGATTTTGTGTGGGTGTGGGATCCGAAGGAGAGGTGTTTTGGTTCCTGTTAGTTTAATCTCTCACTCTGGTATTGGGAGTGTCACTATGGAAGATAATCCTCCATGGATATGGTTTTGGATCAAACTTCCAGGACTTCCCCACACATTTCACAACCCCTCAATTTTAGCAGCGGTGGGTGAATCTCTAGGGAGCTCTCTTTGTTCTGATTTGATCATAGATGTGCTAATGGACACTTATAATCCATACATTAGCGTCGAGATGAGCCTTTCAGTAAAATTTCCTTCTTGTTTACTCATTAAATCTGTTGAGGGATTCCAATGGTGGAAACATTTGGTGTTCCAAGCCCCACTCAAATTTTGCTTGGTCTGTGGATTCCAAGGGCATTCCATGGATTTCTGTAGAAAAGGGAAGGCAAGGAATCGAAATCAAGGGCCCATGCATGGCCATACTGCCCGTCTGGAGTCTTATTTAGTTGGGGTTGAGGTTGTCTCTCATGTAATGTTTACCATTCTGGGAGTCTTCAACACGACATCATCTTCATGGGATAGTTCATCATCTTCCATTGAGTGGGTGGAAAAATTCAATGATCTAGCATAGTATTTTGAGTTTTGGAATCATATTTATCTCACAATATAAAAGGATTTTAGTACCAAGGAAGGAACTCAGTGGGGAAGAAATTTGTTGGAGTAATCTCCGTTATCCAACAGTTTACTGTTACATCTACTAGGATTGTTGATGGTGTCTTCAAAATTAGGTGTGAAAGATATGAATATGTCAACTTTCGCAATCGTTTTCTCTAGAATAAAGTGTCTCTTCCTTACTTGCGTTGTTTCGAGCATACCCTAGGGATTATCACCATACATTTCAAGTGATTTGATCCCCTCTCCTCTTCATTCTAAAATTATTCAATCTTCCCATTTGGCTATAATAGGTTTCTCCAGAGCTAACATCAATAAACCTATGGGGTGGGATTTACCAGAGGGTGTGACAAAAGGAAATAGTTGCTTCTCGTAGATCACTAGCTCATTTGGTGTTGGATGGATTGCATCTAGAGGAGGCAGAGCCAACACCTCTTCTTTCTCCAGTGTGAACTAGGATCACCATACTGAATGAGCCAGATATCCCTTGAGGATGAAGATCCTAGTATCTATGAAAGGCTCCATTTCGGAAGGATCTTCTAGACCAGTTACTCGGTCTATGTCCAAGGACGAGTGCTGTAGAACTCTGTTTGTTCCGAGTCTAGGTAATAATATTTGGAATTCCAAAAACATCATCTATTAATGGTTTCTTGGATTATATGGAATGCACGGTGTCTGGGAGTACATGAAAAATGTCCATTATTGGAGTCCGAGTCTCAAAGATGTGGTTCTTCCTTATCTATGATTTTGGAACCTAAACAAGATATCAGAAACATCATCTATTTTTGTGATGAATATGGGTTTTGGGCATTTCTTGGATGATCATACCATGAATAAAAACATCTGGTTATTTTGGAAATGGAACATACAGGTGGAATTAGTGCAGGCAACGAATCAATGTATAACGATGAAGATTTGGTTCAATGATACTGAAATGTGTTGTTCATTCATTTACAGTAGTAATGACATGCTGAAAAGAAGGGACATGTTGTTTTACCTAGAGTCTATAGAACCTGTAGGCTTACCCTGGTTCATCGTTGGAGACTTCAATACGATTGATGATGTTTCATAAAAGAGAGGTGGATCGGAGGATTCTATTAGTGATATGCTTGACATTAAGAACCTCATGTCTTGGAAGGGCCTATTGGACCTGGGCTTCAATGGGTGTAAATGTACCTGGGGTAATAATCTCTAAGGGATTAGGGTCATATGGAGCTGTCTGGATAGATGCCTTTCCTACATCCATGGGTTAGATACATTTTCTCTTTCATCTGTCTTGCACTTATCCTGTTATTTTTCAGACCATGCCCCTCTCCAGGTTGATTTCAAACGAGGGGGTCAGGATTTGAAGTCTTTCATGTATTCATCTAACTGGCATAGTTCGGAGGGTTATTTTTACAAATGATGAGGAAGTCCTGGGAATATGAGATTGGCGGGGCTTACTGGGAGGTTGAAGCATCTCAAGGTAGATATTTCTTGATGTCTTACTATTAATTCAATGGCATCCAATTCTATGGTTTCTCTACAATTATAAATTGATAATTAGGAGGAACAACTTTAGTAGAGATTGGATAAGGGTAGATTTCTTATGATATGTGATAAATGTGCCTACATGGCTGAGAGATTACTTGATATTGAAAGACACTATAGGCTCTGCTCCAGGGTCAGATGGCTTAATGTTGGTGATCACAATTCTACTTTATTCCATGAATGTTTTAAGGAGTGTATGAATATGAAAATTATCATTAAACTAGAGGTCTAATCCGACACCTATGTTGTTAATGTTGCTGCAAAGTTGGCATTGGAACACTTTGAGATGCTACTTGTGGGTGGGGATCAATGGAATCAATGGAATGGTGTTTTAGTGGAGGAGCATGAGTCATTCATGGGGTCCATTCATTTAAGACTTGGGGTGGAGGATAACCACATCTTCCTGGCTATTCCAGCAGGCGATGAAGTTTGGTACGTAGTCTGCAACATGTCCTGGGATAGTGCACCTGGTCCGGTTGGTTTTATAGGGATTTTATTTTTGGCGGCAAGGGATTTTGTTGGGATAAATCTGACTGAGGCCATTCCAGAATTTTATTAGGGGAGGGTCCATTAACAAGAGAAATTGTTCCTAAAGAGTGATTTTTTAAGTGAAAATAAAATACCCTTCATCTATTGACCATATCAGACCCATTTGTTTATGTAATGTATCTTATATGATTTTGGAATGTCTGATTGCTAGGAGACTCAGCAAGATGATCCCAAATGTAATTTCTTAGGAACCACGTGGTTTTATTAAGGGTAGAGACATATAGGGCGGGGATTGGAAATGTCAAAGAGTTTGTGGAAGATGTTAAGAAAATGGTGACTTGGTCCAACATCATCATACATGTGGATATAGATAAGTCAAATGAAAAAATTAATTGGAGTTTTATTGTTCAGGTCTTGAGAAAAATGTGATTTAATGAATGGGCGTGTGACCTATGCTTTCTGTGTTATTCATCACCATGGTTTACAATCACTCTTTTGGGTAAGAGCTTAGGTTATTTATAAAGTGTGCGGGGAGTGAGGCAGGGGGGGCCCTTTTTCTTCCATAATGTTTTTCATTCCACACGAGGCCCTCTCACAGAGTTTACATAGAGGAATGGAGTAAAGAATGATCGTTCCTTATCACTCCAAATCCTTTGATGGAAACCTATCACATATCATGTTTTCTGATGATATTTTTATTTTTTTAATGGAAGGGGATCATCTATTCAAAATAGAATGGGATTTATAGAATCCTATGGTCAACTGAGTGGACAATGTGTTGATGTGAGGAATAATAGTGTATTCATTTCCGATAAATTTTCTAGAAGAATGGCTCAGGACATCCTGGACATCCTGGGAATCTAGCAGAAGCTGTTTCCAATGATGTATCTTTGGGGACCTATTTCTATTGGGTGTGTCAAAAATTAATTCTATGAGGATCTCATAAAAATAATTCTAGGGAGGATTCTATGTTGGAAGATTATATTTCTTTCTTATGGTGGTCGGGTCTCATTGATCAACAATGTGCAATCATCAATTATAATGCATGTAATGTCCATTATAGCACCACTCAAAGGTATTATTTCATTAATGGAGAAAACTATGAATGGAATCCTATAGGATTACAATTCCACAGGCAGATATCATTGTCATTCATGGAGTCATCTGGTTAAACTAATAGAGGAGGGAGGATTTAGTGTTAGGGACATTTCTTTAACAATACAGTCCATGCATGCTCATATGGCTTGGGATTTTATTATTTGTGAATCATTGTGGGATAAAGTCCTCAGAAATAATTACGTACTTAATTGGGAGGAGTGGGACAAAAGGAAACTGTCCAATCTGAAAAACTCTATGTTGTATCATTTGGAAATTCTCCAGGACTTCTCTTGTTGGGTGGTGGGGAGAGGTGAGATCAATTTATGGAGTGACAATTGGGTCGGTGAGAAGTTGTATTTTCCATTTTGCCTTGTGCCAGATATGATAGTTAGGGAAGCTTCATGACTTCCCAGAAATCTGGATTGTATTATATGCGATGAGTAGATGGCCACCTTCAGGGAGATAATGTTTGATGAGGAGGCTGATCATGTTGGTTTTACAGGTGTGGCTTCAGGTCATTCCAATGGGAAGGAGTATAGGATGCTTCTTAATCATAGAGGGGAACATGATGAATGGGAAGCTCAGTTATTGTGTAAATTGGTTCCCACAAAAATGAACTTCTTGGTATGAAGGGATCAACATCATGCACTACCTATGGAAGATGATGTTCAGAATAAGGGGATAACTTTGGCCTAGTGTTGTTATTATTGTAAATACCCACAAACAGAGCTGGAAATTCATCTCATTATTCAAGGAGAATTGGACAACAATTTATGTTCTAATGAGAAACTAGGGATATTACAATCTATCCCATTCTTCCATGCAAGAATTTATCATTAAATGGTTTGTAGGAGACGAAAACCAGGAAATAGAATACAAGAGTCGTGGAATTATTGTTACATATATTTTATGAACATTATGGGAGGCTTGGAATATGGCAAGGATAGATGTGTGAAATTTGGTTGCCTTTATTCATGTTAGAATAAAGGAGATGTTTCAAGAGATGGGTTCCTTGGTAAAATGTGGACATCAGTCTCATATCATATGTAGGTTACTCAATTGGACAATTGAAACGACTATGTCGCATGGAAGCTGGATTTGATGGAGACCACCACTGTATGGATATAAGATAAATGTGGATGGATCATTTAGTAATTTTCAAATGCAGGGGGTGGTGGGATTAATGTGTGATGCGTATTGTTTAGTGATGTTCACCTTCAGCAGTTTTTATGGTCAGGGGAGTTCATTGGGCGCAGAGTTGATGACAATTCACATAGTTATAATTCGTGGCAAGGACATAGCCTTAATGTGTTCAGAGGTGGATTCCGATTCTGAAACTACTGTATGAGATGTAAATAGACTGTTGGATCCTCCTTGGCACCTGACTTATCTTGTTCTCAATTGTTACTTGGAGCTAGGAAGTGGTTTCTCGGTTCAGCATGTACATAGGGAGTCCAACTTCGTTTCAGATTCCCTTTCTTGAGGGAGTAGTTCAGATGATATATTGATTGTGTTTTCTAGTTTCGGATCATTACCTTTGGAATATAATAATTTTTTATAGGTAGATGCTCTTGGGTTGCACCATTTTAGACCTCCATGAGGACTCTCTTGTCTAATGGGCAGTTGTCCATACTTTATAATAAAAAAATCAATTTTTGATCGATCAGTGTGGTATCTTCGATCCTTTTATTGTGCATGAACATTGATAAATGATCTATTTCATCATGTTATATATTCCTAGGCAATGTTCGGCCACTTTTTAGGTCTCCTATCCATGTTTCATCCCATGGCTCACTCATTACGATGTTAGTTGTTCTAAACCAGTTGGGTCAATACGGCTTCAGGTTAAATCCCTTATTCAGAAAAACTGATAATTGAATTCATAGGTTGTAGATCCTATAGATAGTATTCATGGTGTGTTAGTTTTTTTATAAACATGAGGTAGAATGCATTGATATACGTGGTACCTGTCGATTGGCTAAATGATTTAGCAAACCAGTTGAGTTCGGTGTAATCGTTGATCCTTGTGTTATTGAGTATGGTTGTGTGTCATCTCCATGGTAGAGTGACATGGACGTTAAAGAAATCATGTTCGTCCCAATTATTAGGACGACATAATAGAGACTTTTGTGAGTACTATAATTCTAGGCATTTGCAATGGGATCCCATTATAAATAAGTTTTAGCGACGGGGTCCCATCACAAATAACCCTTTGCAGAAAATGGCGTCACAAAAAAATATTATTTGCAACGGGCCCATCGCAAATAATATTTTTTGCAATAGGATACTTCACCGTCACAAATAAGTCTCCGATTATATACATTATATATATAAAATTTTTTGTGACAGGCCCGTCATAAAAAGTATTTGCGACGGGCCCGTAATCCCATCATAAATAATTTTTTAAACAAAATTATTTAGGCTATTTGCGATGGGCCCGTCACAAATACTTTTTGCAACGGCCCCTAATCTCATTGCAAATACTTTTTAAAATAAATTATTTTGACTATTTGTGATGGGAACCCGTCACAAAAGATCTCGTCATAAATAAAAAATAAATTTTATAAAATTATGATTATTGAAAAATTAATTTTAATATGATTTAAATAATTAAAATAAAAATATATTAAAATTCTCAATATTCACAAAAAAAATATAAAATAATCATAAAATGTTATTATTATTATTAGTAAAATAAATTAACTTTAAAAAAATATAATACTGAAAAAATATATTTAATAAAATTATAATTAATGAAATAATAATATTAATATTATTAAAATAAAAAAAAATAAAAATTATTAAAATTATTAAAATTCTCAATATTCAAAAAAAATCATAAAATATTAAAAATTAAATTATCTAATATTCGCACCAATATAAACCCCAGAAACTCTAAATAGTTTATATTACAACAAATGTTGAATTCAAATGTTTTCAATATAAAAAAAATCACTGGGGGTCATCTTCTGGAGGAGGTGGAGGAGCTGAAGAAGATGGTGAAGGAAAATCCATCCCCAAACTATGAGTCAGATGGAACATGTACTCCATCTGCTCCTGATTCTGCTGCTGCCATTGACACATCTCCTCCTCGTGCTGCTGCTTCGGCAGCTATTGCTGCTAACGCATCTCTTCTTGCTGCTTCTGCAAACTCTCTATAAGGTCATTTTGAGCTCGTAACTGCTCCTGATACTATGGGGCAGAAGATGATGCCTCTCCACGAGCTCTTCTCGAGCTGGACGCTGATATTGAAGTAGTACCATAATAAGTACCAGAAGTCAAATGAAAGTCGATACCGACTACTCAAACCTTCTCAATGCCATACTGAGTTGCCTGCATCCATGCCGCCTCGTCGAAATGGTGTGCACTGGTCTGATCAGTCACCTCGTCCGGACCCTCAGCCTGTGTATGAGAGGTCACAACCTCATATGACTCCTTCAATTCCAATTTGAAATTAAAATTTTGAAAATATTATATGTAGTTAATTGTCAACCTGAAAAAAATAAGACTAACCACAATCCAACCCTGGCGATCACCTCTAATCTCTCTGGTGGCTAGACCACTGTACATCTTCCGATAAACATCGAACTCTTTAATATCGGCATGCTCGACTGCCTATATGAATATAAAATAAACTGTTTATATTTGAAGTTATATAAAATATTAAAAAAAAATACTTACCAGATGCTCTCTATGTGTACTAAATGTACGACTACCAGCTCGATTCGTCACCTCCTGTCTCCCCCAGTTCTGCCGACCCAATGAAGACCTCCTCTGAAATCCACCACCCAACCAGTGTGCACATAATCCATACCAAACCTGAGATGAAATGTACTCTTGTTGGTGAGCTCTACACGACTCATCAAATACTATCGCTCCATCTTTCTTAATAGTCGTCTTTCACAAATTGTGCAAACACTGATGCAAATACTCATGCATAGCCACCTCCCATGCTGCATGTATAGCGTCACACATGCTATCATCAATGGGATACCATAAACCCTACAATTAATTTATAATATCATGTTATTAGTAAAATAAATTTCAAAATAAATATTATTTATTTACATAGCAGCCAATGATTGTACATGGAGAGCTGCACATCAACGAGAATCTATTCCCATGTGATCCATGGCTTAGAAAAATAATTGCGCAAGATATCGCTCCCCAGTTGAACAACTACATGCACAAAACTGTGAAAAAATAATAAATAATCAAACAATTAGTATATATATAAATTAATTAAATGAAAAAGATGATTAAGATATACAAGTTATCATACCTCTGTGTGCGTGGATCGAAGCCAAGACGTGGACGTCACTTGGGGATAGCGTCAGGAATCATCAGTCGTGCAAGACCGCACCCCCTCAGCGTACCTCCTGAACCACCGGTAGGCTGAGGGTCAGATGAACCCACATCCCCCTCATCCAAAGGTAGATCATCCTCCTGCAACTTGCGAAATAGATCAGGATCCATCTGAAACACAAAATGATTGTTGTTAGCAGATAGTTTTAAATAACTATCATATATAGATATATATTAGTTATGATTATAACCAGCATTTACCTGTGTCAATTTTCACCTTCAACATCATCTTCATATTTGACGATGTCAATGTCTTCATATTCATACTCAGCATCATCAATATCCATATGACTTTTACATTCACTATCCCTTGTCATTTCAAATTTATTTTTAACATCATTAACATATTCATCATCATCAACCCTTAATTGTGGGGTTTCATCATCGATATTCACGTTTATTTGTGAAAAATATGGATTTTGAGTAGTCTATTGAAAAATTTCAATTCCTTCCACTTCAGCAGAACCACATTCAGTTTCAGTAAATAGATTTTCCCGAGATTTTATTTTTATTATGCTCCACCAATCACTCAGGTCTCTTGAAGTAACATAGTACTTTGCGTAATAAATTGGATGTGCCTGTTGAGCCAGTAAAAATGGTTCATTTATTACAAGAAGACTTCTATATTTAATATCGATGATTCCATGAGTCTGATGAACACGCAAGCCTCTCTTAGTATCCAAACACTGACATTTCAACATCATTATGTAATTCTGTCCAAGATAACATAGCTCAATAATTTCATCCAAAATGTCGTAAAAGTCAATATCAGTTTCTCTATGATGCGATACTTTCAAACAAACTCCACTATTCATTGTTTTTTTGATTCCCCATATGCATTTGTATGAAATCGAAAACCATTCACCACATATGCATTATAATATTTAACCACTTTAGATGGTGGGTTACTCAATATACACAGTCGCTTATCAATTTTATTAGCATGTTGAGACACCTGAAATTTTTTAAAACAATTATCAATATAATAAATAGTAAAATTAATTGATATTAAACCTTCAATTATTTATACTAACAGTTTTTGAAACCATTGAGAAAATTCTTTTTGTCTACGTTATTCAAGAGATGCTGCTGTAATTTGTAGAAGTTTTTTCTTAATATGATTATCATATAACCTACAAATAAAATAAGATTACATATTGTATTAGTAATTATAAAATAATTGATAGATGCACTCATAGTAAAAATTATTTCATTTATTCACAGTTGAGAAGAACATATGTATGAGCTCTATGATGCTCATCATCTGAAATCCATCGTTCTTGAACTCCACCGAAACCAAGATTTGGATGATTAAAAACTGATAATTGATTATATATTTCATCATTAACATTTCCCTCATTCCATCCCATGCAGTTTTGTTTTGAGGTATATTCGGATTCAAAATAGTGAGACAAGAAAAAAGCAATTTCCTCTTGCAAATATGCTTCAGCAATTGAGCCTTCAACTGATGCTTTATTACGTACTTTTTTCTTCAATTTCTACATGCATCTCTCGAATTCATACATCCATCAAAACTATACCGGACCTCCACATTTAGCTTCATGTGGAAAATGTAATATCATATTTTCCATTAATTCAAAGAAAGCTGGAAGAATGATTTTTTCCTATTTATATATAATTATAGCAACATCTTCTTCTAGTTTTCTTAGCACATCATAGTGTATTTTCGGTGCACAAATGTATCGAAAAAAATATGATATGTCTATTATCAAATCCCAAATCATAGAATTAAACAAACCTCTTAATCCAATTGGCATAAGTCTTTCCATTATAACATTACAATCATGACTTTTTAATCCGGTAATATGACCATTCATAACACATCTGCCCAAATTGGATGCATATCCATCTGAAAGTATCAAATCTGCAGTCCACTGACAAAATATTAAGCACCTCTCTTTGGACAGTTTATAAGCTACTTTTCGCTTCATTAACCTCTATGATCTGACATTTTCAAATAGTTCAAGTTCTGGTCGCCTACAAATTTGGGCAAGATATAATGGTTCTCTTATAGTATCTAAGGATATATTTCTAGTTTATGAAGGAGATAAGGAACGTGTCTTCAGAGGACATGTATATGACAATTTATAGACTGATCAAGATGACATGAAGTCGCAGACTTGATACATATTCAGTTTGAATGGAGGTGCAGTGAGCTGGAAGATCTCAAAGAAAAGTGTGGTGGAAGATTCTACAGTGGAGTCCAAGTATATCTCATCTTCTAAGGCAGCTAAAGAAGCGGTATGGATGTGAAGTTTCTTGCAATAGTTGTATGTTGTACCTAGCAGTAAAGATCCTATCACACTCTATTGTGATAATACTAGAGTGGTGGAACTTGCAAAAGAGCCAAGGTCACATCAGCGGACAAAGCACATATTTAGGAAGTATCATCTCTTGAGGGATTTTTCTCAGAGAGGTGAAGTTACAGTGAGTAGTATTTCCATGAAAGACAATGTGGCGGTCCCCTTGACTAAATCCTTGACTTAGAAGAAACATGAACATCATGTGAGTTCTAGCGGAGTAAAAGTCGTAGGTAGTTGGCTCTAGTCTATTTGGGTGTTTGTAAGGGATGGTGTCCTGAGAACCAATTGTTTTGTACTTTGATTACATGAATGTACTCTTATTATATATTGTTCATTGTTCTGCATGACTATAATATAAAAATGTCCTAGAATATATATTGCATTAATAAGGTCATGGTAGATCCTCACTATGATGAGAACCTTGAAATGATATAACAATATTTTTAAATAAATTTCTACAGTTGGATGACATACTATGATAGGACACATAGTATACAGACCGCCATGTGAGAGTACTCGTAAGAAGATGAGACTCTCTCTCATAGAGTTCACACTTGGTAATCTCCCAGATGAGAGATTATGAGAACAGACCCACCAGTAGTAATTATTCATGTCTTGGTTTCATCGGATATTACTATCTGTGAGCGTGGGTAATGGTCCTTAGACTAGAAGATTATCCTTAACTCATTTCATGACTCGCGCACTCAGATTTTCTAACGAAAACCATCACGTAGATAGTTGGCAGGAATTAGGGTATGTTGGGTGCGTCACAAATGAAATGTTATTAATGGATAAGTCAAGGAAGGATTTGTCCCCTCCATTTATGGAAGTTGATATCTCGAACCATTGATTGAAATAGAACTGTCGCATGAAATTCCTTGGCCATGGTGAAATGACGAGTTTATTTCATGTAGTCAAAGAACGACGGATCAAGAATATAGGTTTATGACACTTCCATTAAACCTACTTGAAGAGATATTGAGACAATGGGATTAAATTACACAGTAAGCATTCATATGAAGTGACACATCCATGCAGCATCAACTTCTTTCTCTTGGGTGCCTTGACCCGTTGCCAGACAGTAATCTTGGACATTAGGAAATCCCACCTAATGCCAATGAGAAAAATTCCTAGAGGGTCACACACTATGTGTATCCAAGTATCTCAAATAGAATAATGATTATTCCCTGACATGGTTTAATAATTATTCAAGGAATCCTAAATTGTTTTAATGATGTAGGAAGAAGGAAATGAAAAAGAAGATATACATGTCGTGTATTAATGATTACACACCCTGTAGTTTTTCATGGAAAACAATTTCACACTATGTATTAATGATTACACAACGTGTAGTTTTATGGAAAAAAAGTTCACGCCGTGTATTAATGACTACAAGTCGTGTAGTTTTCCAGTCGATATTTTGAGGATATAATATTGTTTTATTAAATTATATTTATGTTAATCAGCGTGGGCGCATGTCAAGGAATTAATTATTTGACATGGGGGTTTTCAATAAGAGTCAATGAAATAAATAAAATGTGTAACACGTTTATTTATTTCTATAACTCTACAACCTCAAACCCATTTATAAATACCCTCACAACCCCAAATCTTTTCCAACACCAAAGAGATTCATTGTGCACAACAATTCTGGAGAATCCTTTCAAGGACGAAAGAACCTATTCCTCCAAGAATGCTCTCAAAACCGAGAGAGATCCTCCTCTATCGGATCAAGATGATCTAAGTCAGACAACGTAAGCAAAGGTTTCTCCAAGCTAGCACCTGGAGACTCCTTTGGTGACGTCCAGAGATACGAGGTGCACATGTGGATCACCTCTAGAGGAATTCTACCCTTGGATTCTGCGATGCAAAGACGTATCACATCAGAATGTGACCAGAAATATCAATGAAGAAATAACACCAAAAGGTACTTCTTTTTAATTGATTGTGTTAATTATAATCAACCTGTAACGATCCTACTTTTTGGTTCTGAGACTTTCCATTTATTTGTCTATTTCTTTGATTCGATCTGTGGAGACTTGTGTTTATCATCATATTGATCCCAGATTGATCATTGTTCATGAAAAAAAGGTAAGTGGGCACATCCACCCACATGCTTATGCTGCACCCGGAACCCTCAAATGGTATCAGAGCGAGGTTACAATGTTGATTATAGTTATTTAATTTTCGTTGATAATTTACGCATTTATATTTGATTCAATTCGAAATAAATCGTTTTATAGACCTGAATAAACAAGATATGTTCTTCTCCTGCATTTCTCGATTCACATCATAGAAACGACCTTTTAATTTTAATTTTGATTAAAATAAAAATGAGGAACTCATCCAGAGGAGTTTCTCTTTCTGTCTGTACAACACGGGAATACACGGCGTGTAGTGAAAACTACACGTCGTGTACTTTAGTTCACTGAACCGGTACTGGTCCGCCAAACCAAACCATGTGAATTGAGTATGCCTAAGTATTTATTACCCAGTGTTAACTAGAAATGAACGGCGAATGGAACTAGAATACACGACATGTATGTTGAATCAACACGCCGTGTAGTCTAATCTGGCCCATGTGAAACCGTGTACAAGGAGAAGTCGTGTTCCACGTACATGGGATTTCCAGGCCGTTAACCGCATAACAAGGAAGTACATGTCATGTTAGATTAATCTACACATTGTGTACTACAAAATTTATAAAGTAAAGAAAACACTCCAAATCCCCTGATGTGTACTTTTGATAAAGGGTGAAAAGAAATACACGCCGTGTAAATAAAAACTACACACCGTGAACTTTCTAGAAATGGAATTTCACCAGGATTCGTCCAAAATTACAAAGACCGGTACAAGGGATGTGGATGAGAAGAATATCAGAGGAAATTAAGAAAGGAATTTAAGATAAATAATTGATTAATTATAAGATCATTATTAAATAATTTCATGCACGACTTGTCATAAAAAATAGAACGATTAAAAAAATATGAATTCTAAATATGTGTAAATGTCGATGTATGCTATGGATGATCATGAGATAGACTAAAGACCCTTTTTATGTGTGTATGGTTTCATTTAAAATTGTTTAATTTAAATTTTTTGGCATGTGATTCTTCTTCCAATAAAATGTAAGGCATGTGTGCCCATGGTTTCTTTAATGTAAACCCCATGTAATGGAGGATCTCCCGCGTCAGAGGAGACGGTTCAAAATCTGAATCTGTGTCGAAACCAACCGAAGAAGATGCAAAGGTGGATAGGTGGGAGCTGCAAAACATGAACCATCAGTTCAAGGTGTTTTCCCTAGGTCAGGGTTAGCTTATTGAACTACTAGATAAACTAACCAATAAAATCTCATGATCATGCCATCTTATTTTATTTCTGTCTGATTGCATGATTTATTTATTATGTATTTGGTGTCGCGATCACATAGTTAATAAAATGAAAAAGCATGAAAATATGGAATAAAATAACAATCGTACTATGCGTAGACATTATCGAAACATGGTTAATCACTTAAGCAAGCATCACTTAATATTAACAATCAAGTGATAATGGGAAACTATGCATAAATGATTAAAATCCCTCAATACCATATTAAGTCAGACCAAGCCTTCCATTACTTGATTAAGGGAAAGACTCAATAAAACTATGTGTTTGACCAACCCTTATTTGGACACTTACTTTTAAAAAGAAATCCCTTATGAAAGGTTTCGGGTTGACTTAACAGTATTACATCAAGAGAGGTAGCCCTTGTTATACTTGATGTAATATTGGAGGCAAGAGTTGAGGAAATCGAAGTCATGATTTCAGGATTAGGGAGTCCACTCAACATATTAAGGAACTATAAGCTCACAGTTGGCAAAGACCTACCCACCTAAAAACCATCAAATAGATTGACCAACCCTTGTTGGGTTTATGCGAAGGGGAATATGGATCCTTTCCACTATAATGTCAAAGCAACTGGACATTTTGAGTTCAATGGTGAGGGATGTTGGGACTTTATAAAATAGTCGTAGACTTAATAAAATTCATTATTTATCATTATATGTAATCAATAAAGTACTGATAAATCTGATCTTTTAATTTATAGAATTGAAATGACAAACTAGTCAACCCCATTTTCTCTATGATCAATTCTGGATAAAGAAAATATCCTCAATGGAAGTAACTTTCAGGAATGGTTTAGGTGCCTTCGGGTTATCCTACGCCATGAATGAATGTTTTACGTGATGGAGTCCTCACTTCCTGATTCGCCCACACAAGGGGCATGTGATGAAGATTTCCTGGCCTATGATCAACATTTGAATGATGCACTCGACGTTCAATGTTTGATGCTATCTTCAATGTATAGTGAGCTCATGATGTCTCATGAAGATATGGTCTATACCAGGAGAGAGGAAGACAAGAAAGGTTTGAGATCACCAAGGCTCTACTCCAGAACAAGCTTGGAGAGGGTGCCCCAGCTAGGCCTCATATAGTCAAGATCATTGGCTACATTGATCACTTGGAGGTTCTATGGTTTAAACTCCCCAAAGAAATGGGTACCGATCTCATTCATTCATCACTCCCCCAGAGATTCTCTAACTTTTTTGTGAACTTCAACATGAAAAATATTGAGAAGTCTCTGTCTGATCATCTTATCCTCATTCGCCAAGTGGACAATGACATGAAGCGTGAAAAACCTTATATACTTATGGTGAATAAATGTAAAGGGAAGGCGAAGATCTTTAAGTCCAAATCCTTTTCAAGGCCTTCCATGAAAAGGAAGATCAAATGGGAGGAAAGGGAACAGGATGTTGTTTGTTTCACATGTGGCAAGAAGGGCCACTGGATGAAAAACTGCACCCAGCCAAGGAAGAAAGGGGAAGCTTCAGGTGCATTTTTCATTAAATGTAATCTATTTTTTCTACAAATTGTGTATTAGATACAGCTTGTGGATCTCAAATAGGTATCCAAATATAGGAACCAAGAATATTAAGGAAGACTGATCGAGGGAAGGTAGATCTACAATCCGCCAATGGAGCCAAGCTTGATTCTGTAGCTGTCAGGGAATACCACCTCACATTGCCTACTAGGATGGTCTTGGTTTTAAATGGATTTTATTATGTACCCTCTGTAACCAAAAACATTATTTCAGTATCCAGATTAGATATTGATGGTTTCATCTTCATGTTTAGAAATGAATGTTGCTAATTTTATAAAGATAACATTTGTTTTGGAAGGGCACATTTATATAATGGCTTTTATGTGTTAGACAACAGATACCAAGTAATGGAATCGATGACAAAGTTAATTCACATAACTCATACCACACCCAACTTTGGAATCACTGTCTAGTTCATTTTAATGAGAAACATTTGAAAAAATTACATCAAGATGGTTATTTAGATTCTTTTGAACTGAAACCACTTGGTGTATGTCATGCGTGTCTATAAGAAAAAATGACCAAAGCCCCATTTAGTGGGAAAGGTGAAAGGGATAAAGAGCTTATAGAATTAGTTCACACATATGTGTATGGACCATTTCTAGTTTATGAAAGGGGTGTGTTCTCATACGTCATAACTTTTACTGATGATTTTAGTAGATATGGATATATTTAATAAATCAGGTATATGTCAGATTCTTTTGATCCGTTCAAATAATACAAGAATGAAGATGAGAACCAGCTTGGTAAGAAGATTAAGAAACTCCACTCTGATAGAGGAGGATAATATCTCAATCAGGACTTCATTGATTTCTTACTGGTTTTTGGGATTCTATCGCAACTCACTCCTCCTTACACACCTCAGTGGAATGGCGTAAGTGAAAGGAGGAATCACACCCTGTTGGAAATTGTGAGATCAATGAAGAGTTATATGAGTCTTCCACAATCTTTTTGGGGATATGCATTACAAATAGTAGCACACATACTAAACCAAGTACCAACTAAATTGATAAATGGTATTCCATATGAGTTATGAAGTAGACGCAAATCCATGTTATAAATTTTACATGTGTAGGGTAGAGAAGCATTTGTTAAGGCCTGTTCAGGTAACAAACTTTCACCCCGCGACACAAAGTGTATATTTATAGGATATCCAAAGGAAACAAGGGGATATTACCTATGGAAGAAAAATATGTTCCAAAGACACAAGGACTGTGTTGGAGAATGAGAGAGGTGAGAGAACCAGAACGATATGGTTTTCTTGTCACTGAGGATGGTGACTCGTTATTGGTTGACAATGATGATCCTCTTACCTACAAGGAAGCAGTTGAAGGAACAGACGTTGCCAAGTGCCAAGAAGCCATGAATATTGAAGTGGATTCCATGTACTAAAACCAAGTCTGGATTTTGGTAGATCCTCCAGTTGATTTAAAGACTATTGGTAATAAATGGGTATTCAAGAAGAAACGGGACATAGAGGGGCAAGTCATCACCTATAAGGAACAACTGGTTGCCAAATGTTTTACCCAGTGTCAAGGAATTGACTATGATGAAACCTTTTCACCGGTTTCGATGCTAAAATACATCTGAATCCTATTGGCCATTGCCGCTTACAATGACTATGAAATTTGGAAAATGGATGTCAAAATAGCATTCCAAAATTGGAACAACAAGGAAGATGTCTACATGACAAAAAATGAAGGGTTTGTGACTCCAAAGTATGCCAACAAGGTATGCAAGTTGCAGAAATACATTTATGGAATAATGAAAGAATCAATGTCATGGAACATTCGTTTTGATGAATCTATAACAGAATTTTGGCTTTGTTAAGAATGAATGTGATCCTTGTGTCTACAAGAGGTTTAGTGGAAGTGCAGTTGTTTTCCTAATAGTATATGTTGATGACATATTAATAATTGGAAATGAAGTACATGTCTTACAGTCAGTTAAGGAATGGTTAGATAAATGCTTCTCCATGAAAGACTTGGGCGAGGCAGCATATATTCTTGGGATCAAGATCCATCGGGATAGATCCAAGAGAATGTTGGGCCTAAGACAAAGTATATACATTGACAAAATACTGAAGAGATTCAGTATGCAACATCCCAAGAGGCGATTGTGGCCAGTGTCACATGGCATTCTTCTTTCATAGAAAATGTGTTCTCAGACACATGAGGGAATAAAGAAAATGGAAAGGATCCCTTACACATCCACGATTGGGTCAGTCATGTATGTTATTATATGTAAAAGGATAGATGTTTCTTACGCATTAAGTGCAGTAGGCAGATATCCAGATGATCTTGGAGACCACCATTGGATGGAAGTCAAGATTATCCTTAAGTATCTTAGGCGTACTAAGGATATGTTCCTGGTTTATGGAGGAGATGGGGATCAAGTCATCAGAGGACATGTAGATGCTAGTTTCCAGACTGATCAAGTTGAAATGAAGTCGCAGACTGGATAAATCTTCAGTTTAAATGGAGGTGCAGTGAGCTAGAAGAGATCAAAGCAAAGTGTGGTGGCTGATTCTACAGCGGTGTCCGAGTATATCGTAGCTTCTAAGGCAGCAAAAGAAGCAGTATAGATGCGATGTTTCGTCCAATAGCTGGATGTATTTCCTAGCAGTAATGATCCTATCACACTATATTGTAATAATACTGCAGCGGTGGAACTTGAAAAAGATCCAAGGTCATATCAGCGGACCAAGAACATACTTCAGATGTATCATCTCTTGAGGAATTTTTCTCAAAGAGGTGAAGTTGCAGTGAGCAGTATTTCCATGAAAGACAACGTGGTGGACCCCTTGACTAAATCCTTGACTCAGCAGAAACATTATCATCATGTGAGGTCTAGAGAACTAAAAGTCGTATGCAGTTGGCTCTAGTCCAAGTGGGAGTTGTTAAGGGTTGGTGTCCTGAGAACCAACTGTTTTGTACTTTGATTACATGAATGTACTCTTATTATATATTGTTCATTCTTCTGCATGACTATAATATAATAATGTCTTGGAATATTTGTTAAATTAATAAGTTCATTGAAGATCCCCGCTATGATGAGAACATTGAAATGCTATAAAAATATTCTTAAATAATGTTCTACGATTGGATGACATACTATGATAGGAAACATAGTATATAGACCATCATGTGTGAGTACTTGTAAGAAGCCGAGACTCTCTCTCATGGAGTTCGCACTTGGTAATCTCCAAGATGGGAGATTATGGGAAAAGACCCGCCAGTGGTAATTCCACATGTCTTAGTGTCATCAGATATTACTATCACTACTACAAAAATGGCTTTTATCAGTGCTAAAAATGGCCTTTATCAGTGCTAGAGAAGCACTGATAAAGGCAGCGATGATAAAGGGTGGGGGGGTCCCCTTTATCAGCGCTCCAAAAAGCGCTGATAAAAGGGTCCTTTATCAGCGATTTGTTTTAGCACTGATAAAAGACCCCTATATTAGCGCTTCCTTTATCAGTGCTTTCGTTTTAGCACTGATAAAGGACCCCTTTTATCAGCGCTTTTTAAAAAGAACTGATAAAAGGTAAAAAAATTTAAAAATTTAAAAAATTTAAAAAAAAATGAAAAAAAAATTTAAAAATTTAAATAATACTGCTAATCGGGGGGGCTTAAATAGTGCTTGAGCCCCCCCCCCCTTTATAGCTCTTTTCTGCCCCTGTACAGCGCCCCACGCACCCCCTTTACCCTTTAACAGTGCTTTCTCCCATATTCCCCCATGCGCGCGCGCCCCTGCCACCACCAGGATTTGAACTTGAGACCTCCCACCTACGTGGCTAAGCCTTTACCACTACTCTATTTTGATTTGTCTTCCAATTGATGATATCTATATATATATATATATAGTTATATCTATTCGTATAGTAATATATATTTATATTAATATATATATATAGTTATATTATAATATATATATAGTTATATTAATATATATATAGTTATATTATAATATATATATATAGTTATATTTATTCGTATAGTAATATATATATATATATTAATATATATATATATATAGTTATATTATAATATATATGTATATATAGTTATATTAATATATATATAGTTATATTAATATATATATATAGTTATATTTATTCATATACTAATATATATTTATATTAATATATATATATATAGTTATATTAACATATATATAGTTATATTAATATATATATAGTTATATTAATATATATATAGTTATATTAATATATATCTTTATATACATATATATATTTAGTTATATTTATTCCTATAGTAATATATATTTATATTAATATATATACATAGTTATATTAATATATATATAGTGAAATTAATATATATATTTATAGTGATATTAATATATATATTTATAGTAATACTAATATATATATATATAGTTATTAGATTAATATATATATAGTTAAATTAATATATATATATATAGATAGATTAATATATAGGTATATAAATATTCATATATTTGTATTTTAAATAAAATGGATATTAGTTATTATTTAGATAAATCTAATATATTTTATATGTAAATATATTTTATTATTTATATTTATAATTAAATATTTAGGTGTGAATATATAAAAAATATGTATATATTGTTATATATTTGGTTATAAATAGCAGTGCATTATAAAAAATGATGAAATTTCAAAGACATAATATCAATATGAATGTAATAACTTGGAATAAATTCATACCCCACTAAAAAATCCAATAATACCCCCTTAACCGAGGTTGAAAATCCACAAAATGTTAAACAATCGGGGTACCCTGACTAAAAACCCAGTTTTAGAGGCCTTCTAGGCCTCTTTTGACCTCGAAAAACCTCTGACCAAGGTCCCCACATCTCATAGTGATGTAGAGCTCATCGCAGGCTTCAATTTGATATGTGGTAGAGCTCATACGGACACCCAAATGAAAAGTTATGGCCGTTTGAAGTTTGAGTTGCGTCTTCAACATATTTTGGATCTTTTTTTAATTTTTTTTAATTTTTTTAGTCTTCAAATTGTTATTAAATGACTATTACTCAAGAATAATTAGAAAATTATTAATTAAAAATATTTTTTAAATTTTTTAAGAAGCCATTTTCACCAAATATCTTATATATTAAGTGTATTAAGTGTAAATGTACATTTACACTTATATAAAATATATTTATGAATTATATATTATATTTATATGAATATAACAATATTTATATATTAATATATTAATATATATTTTTAAATTTTTTTTGAAGTCGACCCTTTTTCAGCGCTTTTAAAAAAGCGCTAATAAAGCCCCCCCCCTTATCAGCGCTACTAAACAAGCGCTGATAAAGGGGGTACATAGATCAGCGCTAAAAAAAGGACTTATAAAGGGGTGCTTTTATCAACGCTTTTTTGAGCGCTGATAAATGCACCCCCCTTTATCAGGGATTTTTCATTAGCACTGATTAAGGGGGGGGGGCGCTGTGAAAAACTGTTTTTGTGGTAGTGTATCTGCGAGCATGTGTAATGGTCCTTAGATTGGAAGATTATCATTAACTCATGTCATGACTCATGCACTTATATTTGCTAACAAAAACTATCATGTAGACAGTTGGCGGGAAGTAGGGTATGTTGGGTGTGTCACGAATGACATGTTGTTAATGGATAAGTCAAAGATGGATTTGTCCCTTCCATTTATGGAAGTTGATATCTTGGCCCATTGATTGAAATAGAACTGTCGCATGAAATTCCATGGCCATGGTGAAATCACGAGTTTATTTCAGGTTGTCAAAGAACGATAGATAAAGCATATAGGTTTATGAAACTTCCCTGAAACCTGCTTGATGGGATATTGAGACAAAGGGATTAAATTACACAGTAAGTGTTCGTATGAGGTGACACGTCAATGCTGTGTCAACTTCTTTCTCTTGGGTGCCTTGACCCATTTCTAGACTGTAATCTTGGACTTAAGCAAGCCCGCCTAATGCCAATGAGAAAGAGGCCTAGAGGGTCACACACTAAGTGCATCCTAGTATCTCAAGTAGAATGAAGATTATTCCCATACATGGTTTAATAATTATTCATGGAATCCTAAATCGTTTTAACGATGGAGGAAGAAGGAAATGAAAAACAAGATATACACGCCATGTATCAATGATTACACACTATGTAGTTTTTCATGGAAAACAAGTACATGACGTGTATTAATGATTACACGCCATGTAGTTTTATGGAAAACAAGTACATGCCGTGTATTCATTACTACACGCTGTGTAGTTTTCCAGTCAATATTTTGAGGATATAATATTGTTTTATTAAATGATATTTATTATAATCAGCATGAGCGCATGTCAAGGAATTAATTATTTGACATGGGGGTTTTCAATAAGAGTCAATGAAATAAATAAAACCTATAATGCGTTTATTTATTATCATAACTCTATGACCTCAAACCTGATTATAAATATCCTCACAACCCGAACTCTTTACCAACACCAACGAGAATCGTTGTGCACAACAATTCTAGAAAATTCATTCAAGGCCAAAAGAACCTCTTCCTCCAAGAATGATCTCAAGACCGAGAGAGATCCTCTTCCATCGGATCAGGATGATCTAAGGCGAACAACACAAGAAAATGTTTCTCCACGCTAGCACTCAGAGACTCCTTTGGCGAAACCCAGAGATACGAGGTGTGTGTGTGGATCACCGCTAGGGGAAGTCTACCCTTGGCTTCTACGACGCAACGACGTATCACATCGGAACGTGATCAGAAATATCAACGAAGAAAGAACACAAAAGGTACATCTTTTCAATTGATTAATTTAATTATAATCAACCTATAATGATCTCACTTTGTGGTTCTAGGACTTTCCTTTTCTATCTCTATTTCTGTGATTCGATCTGTGGAGACTGGCATTTATCGTCGTATTGATCCCGGATTGATCATTGTTAATGACAAAAATCCAAGTGGGCACATCCACCCACACGCTTCTACTACGCCTGGAACCTTCACCTGGTGTATCCAAAACTTTATGAAATAAATTATCAAAACAGTTCTTCTCAGTATGCATGAAATCCAACATATGGCGGACCAACAAATCAGACCAATATGAGAGATCCCAAAAAATGCTCCATTTTCTCCAATTATGTTCTTTTCCAAAGACATGAATTTCTTGTTTGTTTACTGTTGGCCCAAATGTGATGGGAGGTACTGAAAAGACAAATGATTTTCACTCTGTACCTCAGATCATTTTTGGAGGTTCATCCATTTCTCTTGTGCCTTTTATGAAATGAGATTTGTTCCTTCGAAAATGATTATCGGTTGGAAGAAATATATGATGACAGTCAAAATAGCAATGTTTTTTCCATTGACGAGCATAAAAGATTTGTTGTGTTTGATACAGTAAGGACATGATTTTGGACCATGTGTACTCTAGCCAGATAACATGCCATATGCCGGAAAGTCACTAATCATCCACATCAATGCAACTTTTAATGTGAAATTTTGTTTCGCTGCAACATCATATGTACTAACACCATTACTCCACAATGAATTTATCTCATCAATCAATGGTTTCAATTAAACATAAATATTATTTTTTGGATGTCCTAGAATCAATAAGGTCAAAAATATCTAGGGCACCTTCATCAACATCCATGGAGGTCGATTGTACGGAGTTATAAAGACAGGCCAACATGAATACTGACTACCATAAGAACCAAACAGACAGAAACCATCAGTATAAAGACCCAATCACACGTTTCGGGCTTCTAAAGCAAAAGAGGGATGCAGATGATCAAAATGTTTCCACGAATCACCACAGGATGGATGATTCCTTCTTTACCGGTTGATATATTGGTTTTGTGCCATGACATCATTAATACTGTATTATGAGACATAAATAAACATTTTAGCCTGGGTGTAAGGGGGAAATTTCTCAACTGTTTTACAGGAATCGATCTAGACTTTCCTGGTTGAGCTTCTTTATACCTCGATTGTCCACACGTGGGACAATTATCCAACGAATCATTTTCACTAGAATATAAGATGCAATCATTTTCACATGCATAAATCTTCCGATAACTATGGCCCATATTACGAACCAACCTCTTGCTCTCATAGTAATTTGTAGGTAACACATTTCTTTCAGGTAACAGTGTTTTAACCAAAGAAAATATCTGATCAAAACAGTTGTTTTCCATTACATTATATGATTTAAGAGACAGAAATTTTGTGACCGCTTCTAATTTTTTCATCTTAAAACCACTATCTAATTCATCATCATCAGACCTTAACAACTCATAAAATTCAGATGGTGCCAAATCAGGAGTTAAATCGACATCATCGTGAGTTTCAGTTTGTTGAAGATATGGACATGCAACATCATGTACTAAATTTTAGAACCATGATGGACTCAGAATCAAGTTGTTAGTATCTTCTCTGGATCTGCATTTACCATGTTGATACCAAAAAATACAATTTGGTTGGAAACCAAACTGCAAGATATGTCCCCCAACCTTGTCAAATGTGTTAAACTTTCTCAGAGCACATTTTTTACAAGGACACTTAATTGTGCCTTCTGAAAAATATTCTAGTTTTGATGATGCAAATGCTAATAAAGCTTCAACACCCTCAATATATACAGGATTTAATCCAGAACCATTTGGATTTCTGCACTGATTTATCCAAGCGTGATCATCTAATAATGACTAATGTTGACTTCCTTATTAAATATTTTTCTACAAAATATAAAATCATCACTATTTTTGAATACTTTGAAATTATAAAAACGCTATCTGAAACAAAAATATAACAAATTACTACTACTTCTTAATAATTACCAGTAATTAAGGGCGACACAATTTCCAGTGGATTGACAACTCCTCTTTTATCTGATGCCTCATTTACTTACATCTTTCTCACAATGGAATCACAATGAAGAATCTGGTCAGATGTACCCATATTCATTCTCGTATGCACGTGAATGAATATGTGTATCGTCGACCAGATTCTTCATTGTGATTCCAGTGTGAGAAAGATGAAGTAAATGAGCCCTCAGAAAAAAGAGCCCCCTTTTCATCGATGAATCGCCTTCTTCCAACTGTCACTGCCTGAAAACATTATAAAAAATGTGATCCTACGAATGCATATCCATTCTCGTGCATATGAGATTGAATATGCCTGTGTAGCAGCACATTTTTCATAATGTTTTGAGTCGGTGAGAGTTGAAAGGATAAAATTCATTGAGCAAAAGGACTGTCGTCAATCCACTGGAAATTGTGCCATGTTCTTAAAATTTATTAAAAACTATTAAAATTTCTTTCTAACTATTCCTAAATGTTCCTAACTAATTATTACTATTTATTACTAATTATTCCTATTTATTACTAACTATTCCTATTTATTACTAACTATTCCTATTTATTACTAACTATTCCTATTTATTACTAACTATTCCTATTTATTACTAACTATTCCTATTTATTACTAACTATTCCTATTTATTACTAACTATTACTATTTATTACTAGCTATTCTTATTTATTACTAATTATTCTGATTTATTACTAACTATTACTATTTATTACTAACTATTACTATTTATTACTGACTATTACTATTTATTACTAACTATTACTATTTATTACTATCTATTTCTATTTATTCCAATATATTACTGATTATTACTAATTATTACTAATTAATAGTAATTATTCCTAATTATTAATAATTAATCCAATTTATTACTGATTATTCATATTTATTACTGATTATTCCTATTTACTCCTATTTATTCCTAATTATTCCTAATCGTTACTAATTATTACTAATTATTACTAATTATTACTAATTATTACTAATTATTCCTAATTATTACTAATTATTCCTATTTATTACTAATTATTGTTAATTATTTCTAATTATTGCTAAGTATTCCTAATTATGGATATGTATTACTAATTATTGCTAATTGTTCCTATTTATTCTTAATTATTCTTATTTATTCCCAATTATTCCTAATTATTACTATTTATTCCTATTTATTTCTAATTATACTTATTTATTCATTATTATTGCTTTTTATTCCTAATTATTACAATTAATTAATAATTATTGCTAATTATTCATAATTATTAGAATTTATTAATAATTACTACAATTTATTAATAATTATTAAAATTTATTAATATTTATTACTAATTATTACTAATTATTACAAATTATTACTAATTATTACCAATTATTACTAATTATTACTAATTATTACTAATTATTACTACTTATT
The DNA here is from genome assembly GCA_963277665.1 of Viscum album. NCBI lineage: Eukaryota > Viridiplantae > Streptophyta > Magnoliopsida > Santalales > Viscaceae > Viscum > Viscum album. Next base: position 1,345,965,173 of record OY728123.1, read on the forward strand.
TCTAATTATTACTAATTATTAATAATTATTACTAGTTATTACTATTTATTACTATTTATTTTACTTATTACTATTTATTACAAATTATTACTAATTATTAGTATTTATTAATAAATATTACTAATTATTACAATTTTTTACTAATTTTTACAATTTATTACAAATTATTACAATTTGTTAGAAATTATTACAATTTATTACTAATTATTACAATTTATTACTAATTATTACAATTTATTATAGATTATTACAATTTATTACTAATTATTACAATATATAACTAATTATTACAATTTATTACTAATTATTACAATTTATAAGTAATTACTACAATTTATTAATAATTATTACAATTTATTACTAATTATTACAATTTATTACTAATTATTACAATTTTTTACTAATTATTAAAATTTATTACTAATTGTTGCAATTTATTACTAATTATTAGAATTTATTACTAATTATTACAATTTCTTACTAAATATTACAATTTATTGCTAATTATTACAATTTATTACTAATTATTACAATTTATTATTAATTATTACAATTTATTACTAATTGTTACAATTTATTACTAATTATTACTATTTATTACTAATTATTACAATTTATTACTAATTATTAAAATTTATTACTAATTATTACAATTTATTAAAAATTATTATAATTTATTGCTATTTGTTACTCACTATTAATATTTATTAATATTTATTAATATTTATTACTAATTATTAATATTTATTAATAAATATTACTAATTATTACTAATTATTACAATTTATTAGTAATTATTAATGTTTATTAATAATTATTACAGTTTATTACTAATTATTACAATTTATTACTAATTATTAAAATTTATTACTAATTATTACAATTTATTAGTTATTATTACAATTTATTACTAATTATTACAATTTATTACTAATTAATACAATTTATTACTAATTAATACAATTTATTACTAATTAATACAATTTGTTACTAATTAATACAATTTATTACTAATTAATACAATTTATTACTAATTATTACAATTTATTACATATATTACAATTTATTACTAATTATTACAATTTTTTACTAATTATTACAATTTATTAGTAATTATTTCAATTTATTACTAATTATTACAGTTTATTACTACTTATTACAGTTTATTACTAATTATTACAATTTATTACTAATTGTTACAATTTATTACTAATTATTAGAATTTATTAATATTTATTACTCAATATTAACAGTTATTAGTATTTATTAATAATTAATAATATTTTTTTGCTAATTATTAGTATTTATTATTATTTATTTCCAAATATTATTAATTACTACAAATTAATTATATACATTTCTAATTATTGGTAATAATTACTAATTACTAATAATTAAAAAAATTTAATGCTAAAAATTTCAATTTATGAGTAAAAATAAATAGTCATCACAAAACAATTTAAATTCAATTTAATTACAACTAATAAACAATAATAAAAATTAACATAAAAAATATAAATAAATAATAAACTAAAAAAAACATTAATACCTTTAAACTTGGTTTTCTATTGATGTAGATGGCTCAAAACTTCTTCGTGAAAAAAAATTAACTTTGAAAAATTTTCCCTCTGAAATCAGAGTTTAGAGAGAAACAAAATCCAGAAATTGAGAGGAATGAGAAGAAAAACGGATGGGGTATATATAGGTTAGATTATTTGCAACGTGACTATTTGTTACGGGTTACCCATCGCAAATACCTACACCCGCATTAATTAATGTCGGTGGTTAAAAAGTTATTTACGACGGGTCCCATCGCAAATAGTCCCTACCGACAAACCTTTTGCGACGGGATGATATCCCGTCACAAAAAGATATTAACCGTCGCCGGTTATTTTTGATGGGCCCCGTAGAAAATAACCTTCGCGCGGTTTGGCGCGCTACCCGCGCCAAACCTTTTGTGACGGGATGTAACATCCCGGCCCGGCCGACCATCGAACAGGTGGCTGGACCTGTAAGTCACATGGCCTCAAGCGCGTCTCCCAGTATACCAGAAGCTGCCGACTCGCAGCGAGTGTCTCAGGGGGTGATAGTGGGGAGACTATACCCTCATATCAGAGTAGCAAAACGGTACTATCAGGGTAAATAATATTCAACAGCGGAAGTAGTGAACAATTGAAAGGCAGAAGCAAAAGGTAGGTGATAACCATTTTATAAAAGGTGGCCAAAGCCAGTTTACACGATACAGTGATAATGAATGATACAATGTGAAAACAGGAAACAATACAACATGCTTTCAATACAATACAAAAGAAATGATGAAATGACAGCATGACCCGACGGGTGATCTCCTGAGCATCCCATGCTCCTGCTTGGTCCTTTGCTCCTAACTCCTCAGGTACAAATAGAACATCATACCATCTACGTCCTGCAAGCAAGAAGGTCTACTCAGGTACCCCAGTGCAATGGCGGCCCGAGTAGGGTGTGAGACATAAATCTCAGAAGGTCGGAACCACCGATGTCTAACCCAAACCAGAGAGTCTAATATTAATTAAAGTAGTCAGCAGGTATAACAGGATTCAATATGCAGAACAACATAGAATAACAACACCCGTCCAGGTTTCCCCAATGGAAACCTGATGGCTATACCATCTTTGGCTCGTTCCTGGTAAAGTAACCTGATCATGTCACCATATACATATATAAAAGCATTTAGATAATAGATGACATGGGGTATGAATGCCTCCCACCCATTAATAAGATTAGCATGCACGAGGTAAGAATGCTTCCCATCCATATAGGTCAACTGGCAAGGGGTAAGAATGCCTCCCTTCAATACACATATCGAGATTAGCGGACACGAGTTAAGAATGCATCTCGTCCCTAAAGGTCAATTGGCAAGGGGTAATAATGCCTCCCTTCCCTACACGTATATAGATCACATCTGGCATGGGGTAGACATGCCTCCCACCCATACTCAAAATAAGCTAGCATGGGGTATGCATGCATCCCATCAATAATCCTTTAATGTAGATGGCATGGGGTATGAATGCCTCCCATACAAAATCATTCAGTAGATGGAATGGGGTATGAATTCCTCCCATCTATAATCACTCATAATCGTTATCATAGTTGCATTAGAATTCATAAGGCAGTACCTCTTATGCATTTCAAACAGAAATACCACATTCATAATCTACACATTCATCATCAGTTTTATATCAAAATACATAAGGAAATACCTCCAATGCATTTCAAATAATCATTCCATAATCACAAACACCCATAACCAATTATGGTACTCATTCACAATCATAACAATATATACCAGGGGCACACTCTAACCCTCTCTAGTGCGTCATTCAGTTAACCATTATTTATAATTATCAACCAACACATAAGGCATTACCTCTTATGTGTTCTAATTAACCACATCAGAATTCACAACTCAATCCCCTACAACACGTCTTGTCTTTTAGTGGAAAAACCCTATTCAAAGCCCCTTGATCCAATTTTCCCAAGCATGTAAAATTGTGGAAAGGTTCCACATGAGGGTCATTCCATCTAGTTGCCGAAACCTGGCAAGACAATTAGTAATAGAAGTGTCATAGTCATTTCACTTTGTTTACACCATCTCATTTAATCCATTCTAATCAAAATAATTCAACCCCCTTATCTTAAGGGGAATTACAATTACACGTTATGCTGAAACTAGTTAGGTGCTTAGGGAAACAAGTGTCAGATCACTAAGGGCTAGCCATTTAAGAACATTCTTGAAGGCCATATCAAGAAAAGCTATGCACCAAACATGATGTCAAAGTATGAGCATGGAACCAAGACAAATTGAGCACACAAGCATGTAAGTCTTCTTCCTACTTGTGTCTTGAAGACAACGCACCTATGATCGAGGGGTTTTATTATTAAATCGTTATTTTAGTGACCAAAAAACCTCTTTTATCTTATTCCTGCAATTCACACGATTTTCACAAAAACACTTAATCGACTAAACTTGCGTAATTAAAATATTAAAACAAAATTTAAATTAAAGGGCAAGGAGAGGGACCCTACCTGAAGGTGGATCCATCCGTCTACTCCGGCTCTTGGCACTTTCTAACTAAAGCTTCCGCTGCTGCTCCCCCACTAGGCACAACACACTATGAACCTTAAAACAATAAAATATATTAACTTAGAGGATGCACAAACCATAAACGGGAAAAACCCCTACCTCGGAATAAAATCGGCGGACCAAAAAAACCACAATTTGCCTCGCCTTCGGTGTCAGACATCATACGCATACCAACAAGGTTCTGGGGGACCTTCTGCACAACCCTGGAACAAGAAGAACAAGAAAGAAACTGAAATCAACCAAACCCTAAACCTAGGGGTGCTTGGACAAACGAAATTAGGGCAAGGAAGAGCCCTAAAATCGGCCATGAATGGAGGAGGAAGGAGGAAGGAGGCTCACCGCGGATATTCGAAGGAGGAATTTCCTTGAACAGAGGAGAGGAAGTCCGGGCGAAGGATGGATCACGCAAGACCGAGGCGCCATGGGAGGAGGGGGTTCGTGAGGGTCTGGTCGAGAGGGGAGGGGAGAGTCATCATTTATGTTTAGGTTTTATTTTTAAATCCTTTTTATTTTAAATTCATTTAAAATATCCCAAAAACCCAAATAGGAGGGCCGCGCACGGTTTGACCCGCACGGGTTTCCAAATCGTGCGCAAGCTATGTGACCTCTACTGGACACCCCAGGAACCCCGCATGGGCTAGCCGCACAGTTTGAGGAAACTGTGCGCAGGCTGTGAGGACTCCTCTGCCTCCCTATTTTGAACCGGACGGTTTGGCCCGCACTGTTTGGGAAACCATGCGCCAACCGTGCACCTTCTGTTGTTCTTTAAAAACCAGCCTCCTTCAAGTACGACGCACCCGAAACTCCTCGAGACACTCGAGAAACTTCTCAGGCCTTCACCCATTCCCAAAAAATTATAAATAAGGTTTCAATACTTTTGAACCTTGTTCTGAGGCCCGATTCTAAAAACTAACGGTTCAGTAATTGAAAAAGTTCAATTTCCCATACTTTTTAACCCGGTTCAAAATGAGGGTCATTAAAACCTTCCCACCTTATATGTTCTCATCCCCTAGAAGCCTTCAAGAATAATTCACACCTCACTCGACCTACAAGGGTCGTGAAACTTTGTTCAGACGACCGCGTTATGTCTCCAAACGTCCTATGCGCCAACGGACATCCACATAAGCAAACGGTGCAGAAGCCGTCAACACCTGAGCCAATGCTTGTTTTCTAACGGAAACACCCAGAAGACTCTTACCCGAGCTCGTCATACCAGAGACACCATCTCACCGTCGTCTCATCAAGAAACAAATCAAAGGTACTTCTCACCTTTGATTTTAACGTTAAGCGGTCACAACTAAAACTACAGCTCCACCACCTTTCAAAAGGACTTTCAAAAGAACGCTCCAAGAATTCCAAAGACGCACCTAGCGTGATTTTGAAATGATCTAATAGTAGATTTCCCCATGGACCTCAAGGCCTTAGCCAAAAAGAGTCAAGCCACTTCGGTTCACTATTCAAGAGGATGCACAGATTAGACGACTGAGGTCTTATAAGCTTAACTGCGACGTCATTTTCTGAGGCATCACGCATTTACCATGAGGACATTCACCGAAGCTCATACCCAACTTCCGATGACGTCCCTAAGAAAAAACCACAAAGGTAACCACACATTCCGCATGAAACACCGAAAGAGAACAACCAAATGGTCTCAACAGCCTTTAAAAACATTAGCACGGTGTAAGACCAATGCTATCTTAGTGCATCCCGGATGAAACAATGATAGGGGACAAGCTCGTCACATAACAGAGTACACCAAGAGAATTTTAAAAGGATTCCAATTAGTGACACCCAAAAACTGGAAAGGAGAATAGTCAAACCACCCCTGGTCAACTCTAAAGAAGAAACTCAGCTTCACTTTCTGACACATAGAGATTTCTAAACCGATCACAATGCCTTTTCCCTGCACAAGGAACTCCGTGATCATTCACAATTTATCACCAAAGTCCTCCATGACCTATGATGTTTCTTAAAAAAAGGGGGGTTGCATACACCGCCAACCCGATCAAAGTCGTGGTGCTGAGCAAGTATCGACATATAACGACACCTACAAGCTTCGAAGGAATCCAAACAAACCCGACCATTCCCAAATTGTCTTTCTTAACATGTTCCCTCTACCCGGAAGAACACACTTCAATAAACCGACACAATGCTCCCCACCTTAGAAGCGTTGGTGTCACCAAAAAAAGAAAAGACCAGCAGCTCATAAGAAAACTAGTTCATCACGACTAGATGAACGTGTGTCACCCCTCCAAACAATGGTCACCACGTCTAAACATATGAAGAAGCCAGAACAATGAGACCCGCGTGTCATAACACCCGAGTCCTCTGAAAATCAATTCAAGTATTGGGATAAATTGATCCTCAAATGCTCCGGTCACTCTACCACAGAGATGACCCGAGACCGTAGTCAACAACATTAGATATTTAGCTGAACTCCATATTACCTCAGACGACCATTCCCATGGACGATGACTTACCAAAATGTACATCACATAAGGATTCAAACAACCAACAAGAAACAAACCATGCCCGAGGCATGACAACAGAGCATTAACTGATGCTCAAACCCATAACAAGATCAAAATAAGAATGACCACCTGTCCAAACAAGGGTGTCATTGGAAACCAAAAAGTCCTACGAGGGGCTATGGCACCCGAATGGTACCCAACATCAGAAAACTCACTGTAAAATCCATTCACATAAGGTCTAAGGGCGCTACCAACCGTGGTCTAGCCTCTCACGAAGAACAAGCATCCACTCAAGCATTTGGTCACGCCAAAAAAAATTCATCGGGCTCAAGCCTAACATTCAAGTAATTTTCAAAAAGGAAACAAACGCCCACGGAAAACACCTACGGTTCCGTCTCAAGGCACTGGAAAGAAAGACTTAACTTATCCTCACATGAGGTTTCAATAGAGGACACCACTAAAGGTTCCTTTTTCCTAGAACTTTATATTTAATAATGTTCATTATTTTAATCACTTTAAAAGATTCAATTCAAAACATCATGTAACCTTTCAAAACCAAAAATCACTAGGCACTTGATCATTTTTAATAAACAACTCAAAGCAAAGCAGGCAAGTCTCAACAACCTTCCTTTTAACCACTAAAAATTTATTAGACATCCCATCTTATTCCGGAAATTTATCATAATAAATTCCTTTTAAACAAAATATGTGACCTACGAGGGTTCCAAAAAGCCATTTCACATCAGATCACATCCAAACATCTTTTACAAAAATAAGCATTTTGCAAAGCATGTTCCCATCACATCCATTACGGGTTTCCATTTTCCAACTCATGAAGCTCCCAAACACTCTCTAGGTTGAAATTTGGCACCCATTAGATGAAACAAATTACGTTCCAGAATTAAACTTGCTCAATGAAATCATCCAGTCATACGGTGTCCACCTACCGACCTGTATAGTGCCCACACACTTCACAATTTGGCATTTGGTTCCATTCATTCAAAACCAATTTCTATTCATTTTACAATTTAAACATTATCAGCCCTTTTTCAAAAATCTGATTACACAGGTTACCCTTTCCCAACCATAAGGCTCCCATACACCATACATCTAAAAATTGTATTCTGTCGTAATTGCAATCATTTAATTTGGTCAAAGAAACCAATTCCATATTAATTGAACTTAGAATGTTATCGGAAGCAGTAACACAGAATCATGCTATATCACAGAAGCATGGAATAACTACCACAACACCTATCACAACAACAGACATCAGCTCATTCATCCTAGATGGCATGGAATAATGTGTGGCACATGATTTATAACAAAGTGCCAATATGATACAAGTAATGGAATTCCCTCGTATAATCGGGTTGCAACAGAAATTGAACCCACAATGTCATCAACAACATCAACAAAAACCATGTGAATCACCCAATAGTGAAATCAAATCAACTGTAATAATCAAAATCATTAAAATAACAATTAAATTCGAGGTAATTTGGTTTTTCCCTGTACACGGGTTAGCTACTCCTGAGCATAGCTTATTACCAAATTCAATCTCCTTGCTATCCCTGGATATTGTTGCCAAATAGTAAAACAAACCAGAAGAAGAAAAACCTATGATACCACTTTGTAACATCCCGGCCCAGCTGACCATCGAACCGGTGGCTGGACCGGTAGGTCACATGGCCTCAAGCGCATCTCCCCGTACGCCAGAGGCTACCGACTAGCAGTGAGGGTCTTAGGAGGTGATAATGGGGAGACTATACCCTCATATCAGAGTAACACAGCAGTACTATCAGAGTAAATAATATTCAATAGTAGAATAAGTGAACAATTGAAAGGCAGAAGCGAATGACAGGTGATAACCATTTTATAAAAGGTGTCCAAAGCTAGTTTACACGATAGAAGGATGGTGAATGATACAATGTGAAAACAGGAAACAATACAACATGCTTTCAATACAATACAAAAGAAATGAAGAAAAGGCAACAAGGCCCGACGGTCAATATCTTGAGCATCCCAAGCTCTTGATTGGTCCTTTTCTCCTAACTTCTCAGGTACAAATAGCACCTCACACAATCTAGGTCCTGCAAGAAAGAAGGTATACTCGAGTACCCCAATGCAATGGCGGCCCGATTAGGGTGTGAGACATAAATCTTAGTATGCTGGAACCATCAGTGTCTAACCAAAACAAGACAGTGTAATATTAATTAAAGTAGTGAGTAGGTATAGCAGAATTCAATAAGCAGAACAACATAGAATAACAAACCCGTCCAGGTTTCCCCAAAGAAAACCTAACGGCTATACCAGCTTCGGCTCGTTGCTGGTAAAGTAACCTGATCATGTCACCATATAAATATATAAAGGCATTTAGATAATATATGGGGGTGGGGTAAGAATGCCTCCCACCCCATTAATAAGATTAGCATGCATGAGGTAAGAATGCTTCCCGTCCCTATAGGTCAACTGGAAAGTGGTAAGAATGCCTCCATTCCATACACATATCGAGATTAGTAGGCACGAGGTAAGAATGCCTCTCATCCCTAAAGGTCAACTGGAAAAGGGTAAGAATTCCTCCCTTCCATACACGTATATAGATAACATCTGACATGGGGTAGACATGCCTCCCACCCATTCTCAAAATAAGCTAGCATGGGGTATGCATGGATCCCATCCCTAATCGTTTAAAGTAGATTTAATGGGGTATGAATGCCTCCCATCCATAATCATTTAGTATATGGCATGGGGTATGAATTCCTCCCATCCATAATCACTCATAATCATTATCATAGTTGCATTAGAATACATAAGGCAGTACCTCATATGCATTTCAAACAAAAAAACCACATTCATAATCTACACATTCATCATCAGTTTTATATCATAATACATAAGGCAATACCTCTTATTCAATTCAAATAATCATTCCATAATCACAAACACCCATTACTAATTATGGTACTCATTCACAATCATAACAATATATACCATGGGCATGATCTAACCCTCTCTAGTGTTCCATTCAGTTAACCATTATTTATACTTATCAACCAAAACATAAGAAATTACCTCTTATGCGTTCTAATTAACCACATCAAAATTCACAACCCAACCCCCCTACAACACGACCTATCTTTTAGTGAACGAACCCTATTCAATGTCACTTGATCTAATTTTTTCAAGAATGGAAAATTGGGAAAAGGATCCACATGAGGGTTATTTCGTCTAGTTGCCGAAACCTGGAAGGATGATTACTAATACAAGCGTCATAGTCGTTTCACTTAGTTGCCACTATCTTATTTAATCAATTCTAATCAAAATAATTTAACCCCCTTATCTTAAGTGCAATTATAATTAGACGTTATTCCAAAACTAGTTAGGTGCTTAGGGCAACACGTGTAAGATCACTAAGGTCAAGGCATTTAGGAACATTCCTGAAGGCCATGTCATGAAAAGGTATGCACCAAACATGATTTCAAAGTATGAGCATGGAACCAAGAAAAATAGATCAGGCAAGCATGTAATCCTACTTCTGACTTTTTTCTTGAGGATATCGCACCTATGATCGAGGGGTTTTATTATTAAATTGTTAGTTTGGTGACCAAACAACCACTTTTATCTTATTCCTGCAATTTACACGATTTGCACAGAAACATTTAATCGACTAAACATGCATAATTAAAATACTAAAACAATGAAGTATTAAACTCTTTAAATGATTCAATTTAAATTAAAGGGCAAGGAGAGGGACCCTACCTCATGGTGGATCCATCCATCCACTCCGGATCTTGGCACTTTCTAACTAAAGTTGTCGCTGCTGCTCCCCCACTAGGCATAACACACTATAAACCTTAAAACATCAAAAGGTATTGACTTAGAGGATGCACAATCCATAAAATGGAAAAACCCCTACCTTAGAATCAAACTGATGGAACAAAAAGACCACAAACTGCCTCGCCTTCGGCGGCGAACATCATATGCACACCAAAAATATCCCGGGGGACCTTCCGCACAACCCTGGAACAAGCGGAACAACAGGGAAACCAAAATCAACCAAGCCCTAAACCTTGGGGTGCTTGGATGAACGAAATTAGGGCAAGGAAGAACCCGAAAATCGGCCTAGAAGGGAGGAGGAAGGAGGAAGGAGGCTCACCACAGAGATTTGAAGGAGGAATTTCCCAGAACGAAGGAGAGGAGGTCTGGCCGAAGGAGGGCTCGAGTGAGGCCGAGGCGTCATGGGAGGAGGGAGTTTGTGGGGGTCTGGCCGAGAGGAGAGTGGAGAGTCCTCATTTATGTTTAGGTTTTATTTTTAATTCCTTTTTATTTTAAATTCATTTAAAATATCCCAAAAACCCAAACAGGAGGGCCGCGCACGTTTTTCCAAACCGTGCGAAAGCCGTGCGGCCTCTACTGGACATCCCTGGCACCCCGTACGGGCTATCCGCATGGTTTGGGGAAACCATGCGCAGGCCGTGAAGAATCCTATACTTCCCTATTTTAAGCCACACGATTTGGGCCACACGATTTGGGAAACTATGCACCAACCATGTGCCTTCTATTGTTCTTAAAAAACTATCCTCCTTCAGGTACGACGCACCCAAAACACCTTGAGACACTCGGGACACTTCTCAGGCCTTTTCCCAAACCCAAAAATAATAGAATGAAGGGTTCAAAACTTTGTAACCTCGTCCCGAAGCCCGATTCTAAAAACAAACAATTCAGTAATTGAAAAAGTTCAATTTCCCACACTTTTTGACTCAGTTAAAAACACGGTTCATTACACGGGACACGAAATCCCATCACAAATAATTGGTTATTTGCGATGGGTTGTTACCACCGTCACAAATAGCCTCTTTGATGGACTTTTTGCGAAGAGATTTATTCCCATCGCAAAAAGTCCATCACAAAAAGTCCTTTTCCCATAGTGTGTGTTTTGACATACCTATTTGTTTGGTTTTTCATTTCTTTGTATTTATTGGAATAGTGAATATGTCTCGTAAGAGTGATACACATATGTTTATAGATGATCTGACCTAGAAAACTAGTAAGAAATTAGTCCATTTCTTCTATTGATGGATAGGGAACTCCTCAAATGGGGGGAATTGCATCAGTTCTAGTGGTTATGTTCCCTTCCAATTAGAAGGAGCCCAATTGAAGGTGAGCATTGGGATATGGTTAGTTTTTCTCGAATTCACTTCAGAATTGAATGCTTTGATTCATGTCAGTGCTTTATTGGGCGCACGACATTATTGTGGTTGGACGTGAATACAATCTATGAGAAACACCAAAGGTGTTATGAATTATTGGTGGTTAATATTAAACGATCACATCATTCCTTGGGAGGAAAATTCTTGTGATATGTTTGTGTTTGTATGTCGGCAGGTGAAGTCGTGCTTCTTTGAAATGAAACTGATCAGTAGTGGTTTGGTTGTTATTCTTTTTTAGTCTTTTCTAGTTACCTAATTGTGTGTTCTTGTTAGATATGAGTATGTCCCCTATCTTGAAATCATCTATAATGCACTAAGGGAGTGTCATTATTACACTGCATTAAAGCTTTAAAATATTTTGATCTTATTGGATGGTTTACTTAGTGTTGCACAATGGACATGTGGTTCTTTTTGAGGCTTAGATAGTCTAAAGTATTCCTGGGTTCCCATGTAGAAACACCTTGGTTGGACTCTTTGAAACCAGTCATGCCCTTTGACTTGAATTCGAGGAGGATGATGCTATGGACTCAGTCGATGATCTGAAGATGACATTTTTGTCTATGTCCCAATGTCTCTATTTTGATTATGGAGTGTGGAATACCTTGGAATAGTCCCCTGGAATTCAACATTAATGAATCCAAGGTTATCAAAAAAAAATGGTCAGGCTGAGTTGTGGTTAGATCAGGAAATGTCACTGGATGTTAGTTATAAACTTCAGTGGACATGCTCGGGGTGAATGTAAGATGCCTTGGAGGAAGGAATTGTTGTTCTATTTGAAATTATCTAACCATCTATGTTGACAATATTTTAGATAATTCATATTGAGTGGAAAAAATTATTTTTTTTTCATACTATGTATACAATCAAATGGAATCATTTTAAAACATTTATATTGGTATATGTAGGTGCCAATTAAATGATCTGGTAAGTCTTTCATGATGATCGTATCAAGCCATGTCTATTTTGGCCAATCACGATTTGACTATTTCTGCCAGAGAGGTCACTTTTCAGACTAGGGTTGTAACTGGGTTCACCAAGATAAAGAAAACACTCCATGGCATCATTAGAGAACTTTTAACATTATTTTTAAGGAAATTATTATGGTGGAAAGTGTAATGGTTTGGAGTGGAATGTTCTTGATTTTAAATCCTTAGGTGGTGAGTAACAATGGTTAAATGTTGAACAAGATGATGATGTGGTTATGAAACCAGCTAAATGGGATCGGGTACGTTTTATTTAGGTTTTTTGGTTATGAAATGAGAATTGGAAGAGATGTTGACATCATAAGTGTCGTATTCTTAAGAAGTACTCAGAGATGCATAGGATGTTTGGAAATGAAACATGACCATTTAAATCAAGCTTCACAACCCTTGTATATTGGGTGATATTTTCAATATTCCTAATAGATACTAAGGGACATCAATTTATAGGATGGAGAGGTTTTAATGACCTGGTTTTTTAAACTAGATGAAAATCCAAAGAAATTTGAACATTGGAGTTTACTGGATAGGATGTTTTTCAAAATAGAATTCAGAACATAATTCTATGAGTTGGAACACTTCAAAGTGTTTTTTAATTTGGGTGATGGATTGATAGTTAATATGGAGGTCTATTCCAGAATCGAGAGTGCCTGGGTAGGAAACTTAGACTTTGGAGAGTCTCTATAGGGCACACAGTTGGTCAGAAACCATGTAGCCATCAACAAAAAACCATGTGGCATCTTTCAGAGGATCATAAGTTCCCCGTATGGGATACATAGATTTTACCCAAATTTTGTGCCTATCTCACATAGTTTTTGACACATAAGAAGTACCCTCACACTCTTCATTACACGGTTGTTTCACAGTTAGGGAAACCATGAGGGACAAACCATAAGAGATAGTTTCTTATGAGGGGGGATTTCATTTTTGATGCATCGTTTGTACAAACCGTGCAACCAAACTGTGTGTCCCTATTTTTTGTGAAATTATTGATTCTCCCATTGATGATGTTTTTATGAAACTTTCTTCTTTCCTTCTCCTCCATCACCTGTGTGAGGATCTTCAATGGAACCTCAGTTCCTCCCCCATGTCAAACCTATGAATGATGATATCACTCTTTTCCATCATCTGAGTCAATCTATGTTGGTCTCTGTGGATCTTCACCAGTATGTTGGCAAGTCGTTTTTGAATCTTTATCCATTTAGTTTTTAATCTACTATTCCATTTAAATGTAATATCATTCTCCATATTTTTATGGTGAAGGAATGTTTCTAATATTTATTCCAGACATGATCAAATAAGACCTCAATATTGGAAAATTAGTTTATCTAGATTATGAGGTAGGTGTTCTATTCCTTTTTCCCAAAATTTTCATCGAAATATGAATGTTTTCATTGTTCTGTGAATTGGACTATTTTGAGTGTTTCCTTAGTTTTGAGTTCTTCATATAAAATTGATAATCCCACTAAAATGCACTCCCTTTGCTTGTTGTTTATTAGTTTTACGTAACCAACCCAATCATGGACACCCTGTGGGTGTTCCAACATGATTTCCCCCTTTATATTTAATTTTTTAAAATGATCAGAATGTCATATTCGAATTATTTTTATACTATAAATGGATTTTACCCTTGTCTGAACTTGTCTAAATGATAATGGAAACACCTAAATTACATTTGAACCTTATGAGTTGATTTTCTATGTTAGGTAGTTATTTTAAAAATTCATTCCTTAATGTGAATTGAGTTATGACTTTGGTATATGATTCGTAAATGAGTTAAATGAATTAATTTATAAACAATTTCATGTTATGATAATAAAATCCCTTAAATGCGGCGTGATTTCTTCAAAAATAAAAATTTATGGTTTATGTTTTAAATCATGATCACCTTAATGCACTTTCCCTTATTATATGATTTGATTCCATGTTTTGGTATATGGAATGTTTGAGACTAGTCCATTACTGGAGATATAAAATTAATTACAACTCATTAATAAATCAATAGTGGACCAAGCTTTTCCAATGGGTCTTAGATTGCTAAATAAATGGGATTTCCCACATATGAAATTTCATAGTTGACCATGGTACCTCATAATTAATCAATGAGATTTATGAATTGGATTATCTTTTTTTGTATATGGGATTAGCCATTTAGTTAATTTCCCAGCTATCCTAGGCACCATCCCAGTTCCCTTGGACCTCGAGGATTGTTTCTCCATATTTGTTAAATTTAATGGTATGTAATAATGTGATTTGATTGTTCACGATGGTCTCATTAACTTAAATGTAATTAAAAGTTTTAAATGAAATAGATCCCTTAAAATGGTTTATAATTGTGGTAAGGCCGCACCTATTACTTGTTCTTGTGAATTATTCTATAAAATGTGAGATCAAAATGGACTTGAACTTGGATTTTTTTTAATAAATAAGAGGTATTTGTTTAGGTGTTATATTATAAATTTAATAATTCCCATCATTATAATCATTTATATAAATGAAATTAAAGAGAGTTATTGCATCTTAGATTGCATTACAAATATGATTATAGATTTATGTGGGATTGATAAATTCATGTAATGAGATGTATTTACTCATAGAAATTTATTACAAATATGATTATGCATTTATGTAGGTTGTGTATACTGGTAATGGGTGCTGATCCAGGAGAGAAATCACTCTCTTTCACATTAGGTTTTGAGCATGGATACTCGCACCAGTGATACAATAAGAGAATTGTTCTAAGGAACCAAGTACCATGATTGGAGTGTTTCCATGGTGGCCCACTCACCATCCCAGGTGCTACATGAAATTTATTAATCTATAGGGATATTGGGAATATACCTATTGAAAAAACTTATAAGCTATTTTACACTTGTTATGGATGTCTGAGTTACACCTCGTCCCAGTAAACAACTAGTATTCTATGTATATGGCTATTAGGTATCTCCACACACTTGGTCCATATAGGTGGGTGCAATATATAACTAAACTATATATATAAATATATATTAATATTCATATATATTTACTAGTATGATGTATTATTAAGTCTATGATTCGAAGTAGTTATAGCTTCCTAGTGTCCCTTAGGAACCTGGGTGGGAGGTTGTAAATTTATTCAGTTTTTTTAAATTTTCATTTTACCTATCCCCTACCTTTTTTTATTTTCATGGAGTGTATTCAGTCATAGAAATTGTGGGTGGGAACCTAATGGGATTATTATCACAAACCATTCACAGACCTCCATTTCACTAATGTACTTGAGTATACCATCAATTTGTAATACCATAGTTGATTACTTTTGTTATTTAGGTTGTACCTTGGATTTAAAAGCACAAGATGGAGTGGGAATTTGAGATGCTCGTAGATGTCACCCTTAGGGATTTTCATTTAAGTTATTTCTTGTTATATACTATTTCATGGATCATGTTTTAGGTTTTTTTATATTATATATCCTCATCTTGATATGCATGCATTATTTTGTATCATCATTTTCCATTTTTGATATTTTTTTTATTATTCTTATTCCACTAATCTGTCTCTTAATTATTACTACTTTAATTGTGGTATATTGTTTAATATTTTATTTTAATTTTATTCTACTATGATCATCAGGGTATAGTCTACCCACTAACACCTCCTTACACCCTCCGTACTAGTCGACAACCTATGGAATATATTGAGGTGCGATTGAGTTCATTTTCCCAACCAGATCAGTAATCGTATTAGTGGTTCGGAAGAATGGGACATTAAAAATACATTTATCAAAACATTAAAGGTTTAGTTCCTTTAGATACTAGATATATAATCATATTATTTCCAGAGTGATGTTGAATATCTTTCATCGATTTCTGTTCACATAGTACACTTCTTAAACATACCATTTTTAAAACAATTCATCAAAATATGACGAAATGGAAATAGATGAACGAGTGATATCAGATTATCTGGAAGGGTAAACATAAGAGATATCAAAAATTATTATAAGTTATTATAATATAATATTAATGGTATGATAACATTAACATAACTTTCTAAAGTTACACAAAATTATTCAAATATCATTAAAGAGTACTAATTAAATAATAATATTTATAATAAAATACATAAGTATTTTGTGTTATGAATCATCAAAATTTAATCATGGACCATGTTTACATATCTTAAGAATAAGATAATTTTTTAATATATATATGAATTTATAATGATTTTCATAGTCAAGGATTATTGTCAATACTAGAATAGTGAAAATAGTCCCAAAATGGATTCTATTTACTTCCCAATCCATCAATTCCTTAATTATAGATCACTTAAAATTCTTTCATAGAGTATGTAGTCAATTAATTAACTGGATTTACACCCCATTACCTCTCATATTATCTCATGAGATATCTATTTCTACCCAATTCATTATAAGACTATAAATTTATTGGACCACCGATTACATTATGAAATCTATATGTAATTGTACCTGAAGATCATAAAAATATTCATCACAACATACCCTATGAAAAATAAATTGTTTTTTTAAATATTTCATCATAACATAATTAACATGTGGGAATGTAATGAGTTTCATGGAACCATCTTAAAAATATCATCATCATAATCTATCAAGAAAAATAATTTGTATGATATCATCTGAGAAAATCCCATGTAAGGCACTACAAATATAAAAATATATTGTCATGGATGGAAAATACCTTTAAAATAAAATTTAATACATTTCATTGAAAACATGGAAAAATTCCATTTTTTGGTATATTTAAAAACTAAAATTATCCAAACTTTTGAGAAAAAATATTTATATTAAAAACAACCGTGGAATCTTTTAAACGAAGATTCAAATAAAATATTTATCATGAAGGTGGGAAAATAAATTAATTCAAAAAACATTAATACAAATATTCTTTTCACACCATGGAAAAGAATGAAAAAAATGCCTCAAGTGGATAAAATTTGATAGATTCACATTAATAATTTGTAAATAATTTAAATGTGGAAAAAATAACCCTTATAAAACATTTACGTATAAATAAATATATCAATAAAACATTTTTATGAATATGGACATAGAGTATAATGATTCACATCAAACAAATAATAAATATGTTTGGATTTTCTAAAAAAACATTATCTCAATAATTATAAGTAACAAAGAGAGGAAAATGTGAGAAAAATATGAAATTTCTAGAAATAAAAAAAAGTGAAATAAAATATATGGTTTTTAAATGATAAAGATAATGTAATTTCTCCAAAGGGGAATTTAATTGTGAAAGTTCTTAAAAATGAGATTTTAACATCAACCATTACCGCTTAGGTAACTTTTGACTCATATACCCCCTGAAAAAAATAATTTAAAATAAAACATTATATTCAATGAATATGAATATATTCATGTTATAATAAATTACTATTGAATTATATAACCCATATAAACATAAATATATGTGTAACATGAAACATGTACTAACAAAACAATATTGAGATGAAGAACCCTTACCTTAAGTCTTGTCTTTCTTTATATGCATTAAAACAACCTCTATTAAAAATATAGATATATTTTTAATATAAAATATTATCATATTAATTTATATATTTTACTACAAATGAATCCCTCATAATTTTTAATTACCCTTCTGTTGTCAATTCTTTATTAAAATCATTATTCAGTTGAAAACTTGTACATTTTCCTAGCATGTTTTGGATCTATGATTTGGGTTCTATCACCTTGGTCAGAGTTTAATAATATATATATTATTATTCATGTCCTAAATTTTACATTTATTCACTATATAAAGTTTTATAATAACCATTATAAGGTAATTATGAAAAATTAATGACATCACTTTGTGGATATTGTAGTCCGTACGTACAAACAAGTGATGTTTCCACTTTTCAATGGATGGGATAGAGGAATGGATAAAAACAATTCACCTTTAAATAATAATAATTATATTATAAATATCATATATAACAATTAAATATTTTCTCATTTATATCCATTTAAATATGAAATGAAAAATGGAATACATTGCTTCATGAAAGTGGTAGTCCACGCATATTCACAAGCTATTTTTTCATTTTACAAGAGATGAAAGTAAAATAATATAGATAGTATATTATCATAATTATTTTATAAAAGATATATATAGATATTATATATTTTTTTAATATGTTAGGGATGAAGCCTCATTGTATTATTTAAAGTAAAGACCGCTTTAGACTGGGTAAAGGGAGACCCATTACATAACCTGAAGGCTCAAGGCCAAGTGGCCTGAATACTAGGCTTGAAAGCCCATTTTTGGCACAAAGGCCCCCTCTGTGAATAGTAATTCTATAGTAACCAGGATGCTACAATACCACAGCAGCTATAGTTTCTGCTATAGTGCCTACGCCTCTACAGTGTCGGCACTGCTACAGTTCCGCCACTGATACAATACTGCTATAGTGCCCTCCTACTGTGCTGCTACTGTACCGGAAATTATTCCCTTCACGGATTTGATCCTGCGTGTTTTGGCTGTCAAGAAAAAGCATTTACCACTAGGGTATAGGCTCATTGGAATATAAGTATTATATATTTCTATATAAAAATCCAATAAATAGGCTGATGTAAAAAAATACATCATTTCCTGGAGACAGTAGTTCATATGAAAGCATGATTAATGTTTTTATTTTTTGTCTGATGGGAATAAGATAGAAAATTAATATAAAACTAAAATTTAATAATTTAATTATATTAATTATATATACTTAATCATGGTAATTTGGTTCTGTATGATTTTTAAACATTTCAAGTATAAATAACCATGAAATGGATCATTAAGAACTTGTGCCTCTTCTCCAGGTATCCTCTTTTGAAGAGAACCTTAAGGTTCCTTCGATGGTCATTTTGGAAAAAACACAACCTCATGTTAATGGATAATGATGATAGGAGGGTATTTTTTGAAATATTGGTTGAGATAAATTACTCTCAAATATAGGATACGATGAGGTTCCCTTTAAAAAATGACATGGTTAGAAAACATGTAAATAAAAAAATATTAAATTATAATAAAGTAACTTTCTTGGGAAAATGAATTCAATTGAAGAAATTTATAGTATGAAAATTTTAAGGTTTAAATAAAGTAAATTAATATAATTAAATATAATTTTATGTGATATTTAAATCCCCATCTCTTAGTTTAACCCCTCTTTTAACCCTTCTAACCCTAACTGTGGTAAAAATATTTTTACAATGATAACTATTTATAATGGAAAAAAATTATGTTTGAACTGTTAAATAAAATTAATTATTATGAATTTAATTATGGATTACATTTTATATAATTCAATTTCTATAAGTGACATCAATTAATTCTAATATTATATGTAAAATGTGACGAAACAAGTTTTTGTAATAAATTCACTCTTCAACCATAAAGTGAATTACTTTTCATCCTATGCCTACTAACCACCAATAGATGAATATTAATTTATTTCATTGAATATTTGATCTAAATTTACATTAAAATAATTTATAAATAGTTATTACTTGAATTTTAAAATATAAAATTACATTATATCCTTAGTAAACTTTTAATAAAAATAACACTTCTTACCTTAAAATGCTTTTATCTTCCCTTCTAACTAATTAACAGTCAATATAAGAATGATTGTTTATTTTTTTAATTATATATATTTCATCAAAATTTCATTTCATTAGTGATCAAGATACATAATATATAGAAAATTACAATACATTGAGACATTTTTCATTTAATAAAAAATGATATTATTTGAAAATTTAAAAATTGAGTAATTATTTCCAAATAAATAATCAATTTTTTTGTTAAGGAAAACATATATACATATTTATAAGAATTTTTTTTAGTTATAATAATATATTCAATGGTAACGACTATGAAATTATAGTAAAATTATGATATAATATGTTGATAGTATATTATTGTTCATTTACCCTCGGTGTTGCGTACAAATAAAGTTATCAAATGCGTAAAATTTATTTGTATCTTAAAAACATAGGGTGTTTTGAATATGATGTTATTCTGTTAAAAAGTATTATTTTTTACAAAGAGTTTAATGTAATGAATTTGATTCCTAAATATAATTTTTTATATCATTTCTATATCATAGATATTTATAAATAAATAGTTAGTGGGAGGGTTTAATCATATTATCTCTCTGAGACGTGACAAGAATTTCATATGATGTAATGAGTTTGCAAAACCCATGATTCTACAGTGTATATATGGTTGATCTAGATGTTTATTTTATTTTATATGATATATTTATTCTTATGTTGGTTTTGTAAAATATTCTTAAATTTTATTTAAGAATATAAAATTTATTAGAATATATAACAAAAAAATCACTACTTTTTTATTCATTCTTGTTGGTTGCACAAACGTATATATAGATGCATATTTTATGAAGTGTAATGATAATTATACTCTCAATGTATGATTTTGCATTATCCCCAATGTATGGTTGTTATGAAGTATTATAGGTTATGACACAATGTTATTGTTATCCTAAGTAGGATTATTGTATATAGTTATAGAATATGATGATATGGCAGAAAAATGGGTCGTTGTGCACAGGATAAACCACTGATTATACTATATGTAGTGTTATAAAGATGTATTTAGTATACTAGGGGTTCATGGAACATATTTTAGTACTCAATACCTAAGGTTAGTGATATTACTATAAATATATCCATTATTATTTGATACCCTATATACATAAGTTTATATAATAACATAACTAATATAAGGGTGGTAGGGTATTTTATTATTCATGAAATTAGTTATAGTTCCAATATATATCAAATTTTTAATCTATTATGATGAGTAGGACATATAGGACCTTGATTGAAAAAGACTATGGATTTTGATGCTGGACATGGAATGTGCATATTATGTGATTATCAATTTGGATGAGTGACATGTGATGTACTCATCCACTCATATTAATAATAAGTGATGTGTTCATCCACCAAATTATTATATATGTATTTAATAGATAATGTATGTGTAGGTTATATGGTACTAACATGTTCAATTTCGCATAATAACCTAATTTCATATAAAAATTTAAAATATCAGAATGAATGTTTTCATAACATGCAGAATGGTGGAAAAGGTATATTAGAGAATAAGTTTGATGGAGATCCCAAGCGAACCTTTAATATCTTTAGTATCATTGAAACTTGAAAGAGTCCAAGATTTGATTATATATAAAGATATATAGTATTTTATTTTTTTCAACACTATAAAGGCCGATGTGTTCAAACAGTTTGTCTGACTAAATTAAGATTAAGTTTGATTGAGAGAGCTACTCTAAAATAATTAGAGTAAATCCAAAATGGAATTGTGGATTGGTTTTTATGGGGTATTATATATGATTTAATATAGTTTAAAAATAATTATTTCATTGCAAATGATTTTTAGATGATATCTAGAATGAGTTTTGGATATGGTTTCACAAGTTATTATATATGATATAATATAAGGTGAAATGGAACAAAGTCTTTGAGGCTTTAGAGAAAGTGGGAGATTGAAGGAGGTATATTCCATAAAGCCAAAAACTAGATGCGATGCAAGGATATATAATTTTTTCATAGAATATTAATCCAATCCTTCAATTATTTGGATAGTACACTAAACAATCCTGTTCCTAGGATATCATTTATTGAACTATTTATTAAATTGGAATTTTTGGGATGTCATGCATGCTTGAGATTCCTAAACTAGACAAAGAATTAACTCATACATTGTAACACTAACAATAATGCATTAAAAAGTGTAAGATTATCCAAATATCTATATAAATTCAATTCCATGAGATATAATTGGTTATTTAGTTTCTTGGATGATAATCTCAAACACTTGACACGCTCTTCTACTTACTACTTTACATCATGAAATTCTATAAGATTTGGGAAAGTTATGAGTCATATTTATATGATGAATGATTAATCTCTATCATAGATATCTTAAATGGTGGGAGGAATTCATCTAACTATTGTTTTACTAATAAAAAATAATGAATTATTATTATGAAGGTTATATGTGACTCTTTATTTAATGATATGTACAATTATTATTTTCCAGTTTAGTGATATTTTATATTTATTCTTTGGTAATTCTTGATTGGTAGTTTCATTTTCTTCTGCTAGTATTAATAACTATTAATACGCCGAAAGGAAACCAAAACATTATGTCAAATGAATAAATTTATACATAAAACTCCATGAAATGAAAATTCAACTTCCATCTTTAAGGACTACGGAGAAGGACCCCATCTCGGATGAACCACACTAAGCTTCCACTCACCTAGCTCACCCAGGTAGTATATCACTAAATTCTTATATTCCTAATTCACCCTGAGGGGAAAAAATATAGTTACACAAAACCGTACCCAATACTAGGGAGATCACTCCCCTTACCATCCAAATAGGGAGAAACATTCCCCAACCCTATAATGGAGTAAAACATCACCCATTGAACTAACATGGGAGAGACCGAATCCTAGTCACATATGTGGGTCCAAATTCACCAAAAAACCTATTATGGGCTGTCATATTTCCCTTTAGATCCCTATTTGGGTTCACTATTTACTAGGTCTCTAATCGGAGCACCACTCTCACCTAAATCCCCTACTTGGGCATCTATCCCATTAGGTCCCCTCAATAGCCTACTGAAATACATGATTGGGTTATCCACACCATCATGTACCCCATCGATCATGTATTTGATTGATAAAAGGAATATATTGATCTTTTATATTAGGCTTATATGACCCTTAGTGTAATTAGTATCATTTATTCACTTTATAATATGAGTTCATATCGTGAGGATACCATGGAAACCTCCCCTAGGTCATGTTTTTCATTTTGGTTAACCCATATTCTATATTTGGTCGGAATAAGAACCCATTGAACATACTTGTTCCACTAAATGATCAAGATATATGTCATGGGTTATCACTTGGAATAATCGTTAATTCATATTTCCAAGACTATAGTCATCTACCTAGTCAGGTAACACAAGTATTCGTGTGCATAAGCCCCACATCTATCATTCCTAACTTCAAAGAAAGACAGGAATATCCACACATAAGACAAAACTCTCTCCTCATGGGGCCATATTCTCCATGTTTCTAGTTATCCTTCCCATTAAAATTACCAATTGATTAATAAAAAATCATAAATTTATACCCCATGTTCAAATCACCACAAGAATCCTTACTTTTTCCAAAGAAGTACCAATCCATCTTTATATAATCCCCAAATCTTACTTCATTTGGACACAATCCTTGTGATTTATATCAAAATTCTTGGTATTATTACAAATGGATAATAGGTGGATAGTTATACTAGAAAAACCTCAAGCTTCCACGGTACGTTCCCCTTTGAATAATGCAATAGCTTGCATTGTACGCAACTTCGAGATTCTAACACACCGTGACCAATCCAAATAGCCGTTATGAATAGTAATACCCACTTTTTGAAATTTTATAAATTTTATCTTTCAAAATGGACTTCATTTTTGTATTCGGAATATCGAAATTATCCTAGGGTGATATTTTGGTATTTTTCTAAAAACATTCAATTTTTGATGAATAGTGAAAATTACTAAATTTTAATTAAAAACATATTTTTTAATCGAAATAATTAATAGTGATAAATTATTAATTTGAGTGGTTTAAAAGTATATTTAAAATATATTTTTACCATTTAATACAATTTTGGTCATTGGACATAATTTCACATTTAAAACGGACATAAACAAGTGTCAATCTTTTGATAGTTATTATTTTTTTTAAACGCTTTTCGTTTTGACAGTGGGAATTAATTTTAAATTAATTTCTGCCACTTATGTGTATTGAATTTGAAAAAAATGGATTCCATATTTGGAATCAGGATGTCAAAATTGTGTAAATATGTAACTTTTATTTTTAGACATTTTGAATAATTACTTCAGTAAATATTTTATTTACCATGGTTAAAGGGAATATCCGGTAAATAAGGGTAAACAATATAATAATAATAATACTAAATTACCCTAAAACGTGTCCTAACCCTATTTTTTGATACATTTCCGACCATGGGAATCTCTGGGTCGATTTTGGGACCCCATGGATCCACTTGTAAGTGATAATGACACTTTATATTACTTAAGTTAAAGTAAATACAAAATTGGCATAAGCATATATATTTTAGAAAAACAATTTTTACATAGGGTTATATATGTTATGTTTTAGACTATAAATATTAATTAGAAATCTAAAAATATTTCCTAAATAATTATATTTTATTAATAATTTTTAGACAATGAATAATTAAATTTATTTATGACACAATAATGATGCAGTATTTTCCTTGTTAATGAAAGAATCAAATAATTGGTATTATTAATGTTAAAATAAATATAATTTGAAAGTTTTGATGAAATACAAGAATTTTATTGGTTAATATTACATGTTATTATTTCTTAAATTAATTTTATTCTAATTAATAAAGCTTTTATGACTTTATCAAAAAATAATTATTAAATAGTTTTAAAATTGACAAAAAAGAGTTTTTAAAAACAATATTATATTATTAGTTGATATTCTATTCCTAAAAAACTATGGTTCATACAAAGGACTTATATCATGATATTTTTGTCATTAATGGACCACTTGGTGGTCGCTTGTAAGTTTATACTAAGTTTATTGACTACATAATATAAAAATACAAAGAGACATAGTAAATGTCAAACTATTTAACTAACAGTTAAAACTAAAAGATATGGTTAATAAAGCGACCCAAACCTGTCTAAAACCTATTGGTTGAGTTTTTTTCGACCTTTCCCCACCTTATAATTTGAATAATACAATTTTGAGCCATTTGGAACCGAATATGAATTAATTATAAAATAATATTTTATGTTTTTTCTAAGCTGCCCCTCACCCCTCTTATAAAAGGGAACTCCTCCTTCACTCTAATTCGCACCTTCTAAGCCATTTGGCTTAGCCAAACCCTGCCCAAATACCTCTAAACTATTCTACCATCAACCTAGAGGCCTTAGTTTGATCATAATTCCAACCTATGGATCCATTTTGATCAAATCCAAAGGAAGAACCCAAAGAAGAGGTAATGATTTCACCACCCTCTTTCAAGTTCCTTTTTTCTTCCATTTCTTTTTTCATTGTTGTTTCCATTATAAAATAATATCTCCCGTATATAATATATAATGTGTGTTGTTATAATTATGTGACAAAAAAATTCATTATTCTATCCACCCTTTGAATGACATGTCACCATACGTGCGTACGTATGACTTAACGTCTCCACGTCGTGGTGTAATTGTTATTAAATACTTTATTATTTGGATGGGTATACTAATGACATGTATTTGATGTAAATAATAAATATCAATGATAATGATTCTGTATATATGATATAACATAAAATTATTTATTATTTTAATATCAAAATAATGATATTTTCTCTCGTTTGTACACAAGGATTACTGTCTCCACAACACGATGAGATTCATTTCCAAGTTCACCATTCATTGAAGATTATAAAAATATATATTACTAATAAGTATGTAATAAATGAAATATTAATGCTACTAGAGATATAAATATTTATATATATAATTATTTATGTACTTACATATATCATATTCACTTACTTCTGTTCAATACTATATGAAAATGGAAACATCGTTTATGCATACGTATAGACTATCATCTCTATAAATGGTGTTTTCCATTTCATATATAAATCTATTAGACATATTTATATTCTAAATATATATGATATATAAATCATTTTTTATATTCTAGAAGTATTTAAATCATGATCGAAGTGATACAAACAAGAGTAACAAGTTAAAACACTTACGATAAAGAAATCAATTATTACGAAAAATATTAATATAACATGGAAATTATTATTAATTGGGTAGTATAAAGTCATAAATGAATAATGTAAGATATCATAAATATTAATATGGTTCTGGTATAATTTAATAACATATTATAGTCTTCATAAAATTGGTTAAATGTACCCTCGACTAAAGGAAAGTGCAAGGTAAGGTGTTTTCATCTCACTACTTATTCCCGTGAGATTCATACTATATTGCCACTATTACCTTTTATGTGGTGTATGTACTGCACATAATTTTATTCTTTGTGTAATACACATTTATTTATTTGTATATACATATTAATTTTATGATACCTCTTTCATGGGGTGTATTTTTCATATGTTACCAAAATTGGTAAGGGTTTATTTCACAATCTCATCATTATCTGAGGTTGTTTATACGTAATTATCTACTAGGACCTCTTTATCATCAACATCCATGTTTCTTAAAAAAAATTCAAATCATTCTCAATATTTTACATACTATGGGTTAATGTAATTTATACCCTTTTTTGAATTTTTATATGAAGTTTATAAAGGAATCTTTCTTTCATTTTCCAGACAAGGCCCTTTTTAACCTTTTCGATAGAATTAAGGTAAGAATGTCTTTTTTTAACTTATACGGCGGGTGTGGCTATTTTCCTCCGTTATAAAATATTCAAAGCCTCCCTTACAAGATTATGATAATATTTTCAAAGTAAATTTTTTCTTTTATAATTATGTTACTCTTAAATGATTTCAAAAAAAGATATATTTCTCTCAAATAGATTTGATTTCATCTATGTCAACATCACTTTAAATGTTTTAAAGATTTATTCTTCTAAACCATTCTCATTAAGGTCTGTGTTTTCAAAATGTTTTTAAGGATTTATTTAAATTTACATGAATATTTTAAAATTTTAATTATTTTAAAAAGTTTCAAAGTGGTATGGGACACTTTGATTCAACAATGTCTTTAAATGTCTTCCTTTCTAACTTGTGTGACGTTTAAATGTTTTCATGAAAAGAGATATTTCAATCAAAGAGTATTAAAAATAATTTCCATCTATGTCAAATCCTTTAATGGATTTTAAAATTGTTTTGAAGTTGATTTATTAGGATACAAAACTTCCATATTGTATTTTAAGGTTTTGTGATATGTTTGACTGTGGATGTGCTATTTTTATACCATTCATGGTTTATGATTAATGTATTGACATTTGATATGCTAGCTTCAATATGAATGTTTATGATATGTTTAAAGCTTTTAATATAAGGAATGTATTGGACTTAGTAAGTGATGGGTGGAGTAAGCTATAACTCTTCGATGCATCGGTAGGTCTCATGAGACAACTAGACATGGAATTGGCTGATGCCATTTCCCAATTTGATTTATGGTTTTGGCTGAGGCCTTAGTCATTTTTAGACGTCTTGGTTGAGGCCTTGAAAAAATGTGTCAGAATGTCTGGAATTATACATTCCCTCATTATGGAAATAATATTGATGGTTCATGTGGTCATTTGACTAGTATAATACCCATGATTATGTTTTATAATGGCATTATTTACTTAGCTCATATTATTTCCATAAAAGTATTAATGTTTAATATTCGTAAAGGAATGTGGTTTCAATTATTTACAATGCTTATTATTTATTTCATTTTCCATTGTATTTCTTACCCTTACTGTGCATTTGAGCTCACCCCTTTCAATATTTTATTTTTCTTAGGATTCCAAGAAGTGTATTGTGATTGAAATGCATGGTTAAGCCAAGGGAATAGTGGAATTCATAAAGGATTATTTATGATGTTTTTTATTTATTAAAGTGTAATGTAACATTCATGTATTTAATATATTTTCCAAGACTGCAAAACTAATCGGTCTTTCAGGAATTGATTCCTTGTAATCATGCTAATGTATTAAAATAATGCACCGACTCCGGGTAACTGGTGTCGGGGAATTACAGTTGGTATCAGAGTAATTTTATCAATAACCTTGGAAGATAGATATATATAAACTCGGATTAGATCACATATCCCTAATATAGACTTTGAGGATTAGAATAGACAAACTTCCTATAATTTTGATGTTGTAATGATTTTTGTGAGTTTTTGAGAAATACATCCCTGTCTGGATATGGGAAGGTAGAGGCGTCTCTAGAACATATGTACCTAGGGGTAAAACTCGAAAACACCACTTTGAGCTAGACTCAAATGGGAACTGGTGAATACAATGGGCCTTGCTGCACTCTTGGTTACGACACTCCTGGGGGATATGCTTAGGATAATTCTCATTTTCTTTACAAACCACTATGAAGGGTTTATGAGTATATATCTCCTCAAAGAACACATTTTTATGATTATGGATTATATCCATAAAATGTTTAATTTATGCTAAGTGTTTTAAAAGTTTGGAATTAGGTATTGCTATTCATAAACTAATCTAGTTTATTCCATTGTTTAGAAATGGTGCCCAATAGAGGGAATGAGAACTCCAGCGATAAGTATGATCCAAAGAGTAAGAAAGATCATATATTTCATGGTATTAAGCCAAAATTTAGAAGGGAAATAGTCTCCCATGTATTATCATCATATGATTAAATAGTATCATGTGTTGATAAGATAAGTAAAGAATTCTCAGAGTCCTATGGCTTTTAAGGGAATCTAGAGAAGGAAAGGATGGTAGAGAGAAAGAAAGATAAAGGGAAGATGAAAAAGAAATATTTTTACATATGTGATAACTGTGGAAAGAATCACCTTGGAAAATCACTGAAGGGAATGGGAGTATGTAATAAGTGTGGAGAAAAAGGACACCAAGTATGTGACTGCAAGGGTAAGAAAAAGGTTTCAAATGTACAATGCTTCATCTTCAAGGAGTTTGGACACTACGCGAACCAATGTCCCAATCATCAGACTATATATCAAATGATGCTATTGGATAATAATCAAGTTATGATACTACCAAAAATGAAGAGGAATGACTACTTTTCTTATGTTGTTATTTTGGAATTATTACATTGAAGTGTTGTATCAATGATGTACTGGAAATAAATAAGGATTGTACTGTAGTACTATTTCATTGAGGATTTGAGATTTAATAGTACTAATAAAATTGACTCTACAACGAGTAATTTTTTTGGAAATTACATGTTTGAAGGAAAGATAAACCTTAATATTGTCCAAATATTGAGGTACTGATTTTTGAATAAGATATGGTTGATTTGGGTAAATTATATTGGATATTCTTGACAGCCTTGAAACTGATTAAAGATTTCTACATTCCATCATTGTTAGCGTTTACAACATTTTTGGATGGATGAATTATATCCAGTATTCTATAAAAAATAAGGGAGCATGAATTTAATCAATAAGGTTTTATGGTAATTTAGGATGTTTCAGTGTTTTCAATGAATACATGATGAAGGTATTCACATGTTATTACATGGAAAAAAGGATGTACATTATGTTTACCTTCCATATAAATTTTGGACTGAGAGTTTGGACAGAAGTATTTTGGATAAGTATAATGGTTGGAATGGATTATATTTTACATTGGATACTATTGTTAAGGTTATTTTTGTATATTTATAAAAAGGAAAACACGCAGACTATGTGACAACCCGTCACATCCGACAAAGCTGCGGGAATCGAACCCACAACCATAGTGTGATTGGGATTTATCACCTACCAATTGAGTACGTGAAGTCCCTGGAGTTTATAATGTAGCTTTTTTAAGTTCTGAAAGATGAATTTTAAATTTATTTTTGGAACCCTGTACGGTTAGGATAAATAGAATATTTTAGAGTTCTATTAACTTTTGAAGTGAAAGATGGGTTTGTGGTAAAGATTTATTAAAGAATGAGAGTCTACATGACTAGTAAGTATATTTCCTTATTTTCTTAGTAAATATCCTAAATAAATTCCTCATCTTTATAAAAGGTAAATTAAAACAAAAACATTGACGGTTAACTTTTCCTACTGGGGAATCAAAGACCATTTAACCAATCACAAGTTTGTGATTTTCTTGTAGTTAACTTTCTCCTAATCCAGTTTTCTACAACTCTACATCAGACCTTGATGGTTTCTTTCTCCTCCATATCAATGTTTTCATAGAATCCTAGTATGGTATATCTCGGGTGACCTCTATACTTCTCTTTCTTTATTTTAAAGTTATATTTTTATTAACCTTATTTGTGATATGGGTTTTCCACAAAGGTATTTTATATTTTCAACATTTTATTTTCGAAGAACATTTTCAAATTTCAAGGATGAAATTTATTGAAGGAGGGGAGAATGTAACACTTCAAGCTTTCATGGTATGTTTCCCTTTGAATAATGTAATAGCTTGCATTGTACGCAACATCGAGATTTTAACACACCATGACCAATCAAAATAGCCGTTATGAATAGTAATACCCACTTTTTTAAATTTTATAAATTTTATCTTTCAAAATGAAATTCATTTTTGAATTTTGAATATCAAAATTAGACTATGGTGAAATTTTGGTATTTTTCTGAAAACTTTCAATTTTTGATGAATAGTGGAAATTACTAAATTTTAATTAAAAACAACTTTTTTAATCAAAATAATTAATAGTGATAAAGTATAAATTTGAGTGGTCTTAAAATATAATTAAAATATATTTTTACCATTTAATACAATGTTGGTCATTGAACATAATTTCACATTTAAACCAGAATAAACAAGTGTCAATCTTTTGAAAGTTATTATTTCTTAAAAAATGCTTTTTGTTTTGACAGCGGGATTTAATTTTAAATTAATATCTTCTACTTCTATGTTTTCAATTTGGAAAAATGGATTCCATATTTGGAATCAAGATGTCCAAATTGTGTAAATAGGTAACTTTTAGTTTTATACATTTTGAATAATTACTTCTGTAAATATTTTATTTACCATGGTTAAAAGGTAAATCCGGTAAATAAGGGTAAAAATACTATTATAATAATACCAAATTACCCTAAAATGTGTCCTAACCCTATTTTTAGATACATTTCTGACCATGGGCATCTTTGGGTCGATTCTGGGACCCCATGGATCCACTTGTAAGTGATAATGAAACATTATATTAATTAAGTTAAAGTAATTACAAAAATGACATAAGCATATTTCTTTTAGAAAAACAATTTTTACATAGGGTTATATATGTTATGTTTTTTACTATAAATATTATTTTTAAATATGAAAATATTTCCAACATAATGGTATTTTAATTATAATTTCTAGACATTGAATAATTAAATTTATTTGTGACACAATAATGATAGATTATTTTCATTATTAATGAATGAATCAAATAATTGGTATTATAAATGTTAAAATAAATATAATTTGAACGTTTTTATGAAATAAATTAATTTCATTGGATAATATTACATGTTATTATTTCTTAAATTAATTTTAGTCGAATTAATAAATTTGTTAAGACTTTAACAAAAATTAATTATTAAATAGTGTCAAAATTGACATAAAAGAGTTTTTAAAATGAATATTATATTATTAATTGATATTATATTCCTAAAAATATAAGGTTCATCCAAAGTACTTATATCAGGATAGTTGTATAATTAATGGACCACTTGGGGGTATCTTAGAAGTTTATCGTATGTTTACTGGCTATATAATATAAAAATACAAAGAGGCATGGTAAATGTCAAACTATTTAACTAAGAGTTAAAACTAAATGATAAGGTTAATAAAGTGCACCAAACCTGTCTAAAACCTATTGGTTGAGATTTTTTATACCTTTCCACACCGTAGACTTTGAATAATCTACTTTGGATCCATTAGAAACTGAATATGAATTTATTAAAAAATAATATTGTAAGTTTTTCCTATGGTTCCCCTCACCCCTTTTATAAAAGGGCACTCCCCCTTAACTCTAATTCACACCTTCTAAGCCATTTGTCTCGGCCCAAACCTACTAAAATACCCTCTAAAATATACTAAAATCAACCTAGAGGCATTATTTTGATCATAAAGCCAACCTATGGAGCCCTTTTGATCAAATAAAAAGGAAGAACCCAAGGAAGAGGTAATGATTTCACCACCCTCTCTCAAGTTCTTTTCTTCTTTCACTTCCTTTTTCTTTGTTGTTTCCATTATAAAATAATAAATCCAGTATATTATATATACTGTGATGTTATTATAATTATTTTACAACCAAAT
This sequence comes from Viscum album, assembly GCA_963277665.1. NCBI lineage: Eukaryota > Viridiplantae > Streptophyta > Magnoliopsida > Santalales > Viscaceae > Viscum > Viscum album. Next base: position 1,345,998,051 of record OY728123.1, read on the forward strand.
TTATTATTCTATCCACCCTTTTAATGACATGTCACCATATGTGCATACGTACGGCTTACCGTCTCAACGTCGTGGTATAATTGTTATTCAATTCATTATTATTTGGATGGGTATAATAATGATGTGTATTTGATGTAAATAATAAATATAACATGATAAGGATTCTGTATATATGATATACCATCCAATTATAAATTATTTTAATATCAAAAGAATGATATTTTTGCTCGTGTGTAAGTACGGATTACCGTCTCCACGACGTGATGAGATTTATTTCTAGGTTCACCATTCATTGACGATTATAAAAATATATATTACTAATAAGTATGTAATATATGAAATAATAATTCTACTGGATATATATATATATATATTTATATATATATAAGTATTTATGTACTTACATATATCTTATTCACTTACTTCCATTGAATAATATATGTAAACGAAAACAGCGTTTATGCGTACATACGGACTACCGTCTCCATAAACGGTGTTTTCCATTTCATATATAGGTCTATTATAAATATTTATATTCTAAATATATATGATATAAAAATAATTTTTTATATTCTGGATGTATTTAAATCATGATCTAAGTGATACAAACAAGAGTAACAAGTTAAAACACGTACGATAAAGAAAGCGATTATTACCAGAAATATTAATATAACATGGAAATTATTATTAAATGGGTAGTATAATGTCATTAATGAATAATGTATGATATCATAAATATTAAAATGGTTTTGGTATAATTTAATAACATACTACAGTCTTCATACACAAGTTTAAACGTACCCTCAACTAAAAAAAGTGTAAGGTAAGGGGTTTTCATCTCACTCTTTATTCCCGTGAGATTCATACCATATTGCCACTATTACCTTTTGTGTGGTGTATGTAATACCCATAATTGTATTATTTGTTTAATACAACTTAATTTATTTGTATATACATATTCATTTTATGATACCTCTTTCATGGGGTGTATGTTTCGTAAGTTACCAAATTGGCAAGGGTTTATTTCACAATGTCTTCATTATCTGAGGTTGTTTATACGTAATTATCTAATGGGACCTCATTATCATCCACATCCATGTTTCTTAAAACTTTATTTCAAATCATTCTTACTATTTTATAGACTATGGGTTAATTTCATGTATACCCTTTTATTGACTTTTTATAACAAGTTTATAAAGGAATATTTCTGTCGTTTTCCAAACAAGGTCCTTTTTAACCTTTTCGATAGAATTAAGGTAAGAATGCCTTTTTTTAACTTATACAGTCGGTGATGCTATTTTCCTCCATTATAAAATATTCGAATCTTACTTTACAAGATTATGAGAATATTTTCAAAGTAAATGTTTTCTTTTATAATTATGTGACTATTAAATGATTTAAAAAAAGACATATTTCTCTCAAATAGATTTGATTTCATCTATATCAACATCATTTTAAATATTTTAACGATTTATTCTTCTAAACCATTTTCATTAATGTCCATGTTTTAAAAATGGTTTTAAGAATTTTTTTAAATGGGCATTAATGTTTTAAAATGTAAATTATTTTAAATAGTTTCAAAGTGGTATGGGAAACTTTGATTCAGAAATGTCATTAAATGTATTATTTTAAAAATTATGTGACTTTTAAATGTTTTCATGAAATGTGATATTTCAATCAGAGAGTTTTAAAAATCATTTACATCTATGTCAAATCATTTAATGGATTTTAAACTTGTTTTGAAGTTGATTTATTAGGATACAAAACATCCATATTGTATTGAAGGTTTTGTGATATGTTTGACTATGGATGTGCTATTTTTATACCATTCCTGGTTTATGGTTAAAGTATTGAAATTTCGTATGCTAGTTTGAATATTAATGTTTATGATATGATTAAACAATTTCATATGAGGAATTTTTTGGACTTAGTAAGTGATGGGTGGAGCCCGATATAGCTCCTCGATGCATCAGTGGGTCTCATGAGACAACTAGATGTGGAATTGGCTGAGGCCCTTTCCCAATTTGATTTATGGTTTTGGCCGAGGGTTTAATCATTTCTAGACGTCTTGACTGAGGCCTTGAAAAAAATGTTTCAGAATTTCCGGCATTATACATTTCCTCATTATGGAAATAATATTGATGGTTCATGTGGTCATTCGACTAGTATAATACCCATGATTATGTTTTATTATAGAATTATTTACTTAGCTTATATTATTTCCATAAATGTTTTCATGTTTATTATTGGTAAAGTAATTTGGTTTCAGTTATTTACCATGCTTATTATTTATGTCATTTTCCACTGTATTTCTTACCCTTATTGAGCGTTTGAGCTCACCCCTTTCAATGTAATATTTTTCCCAGGATTCCAAAAAGTGTATTGTGATTGATATGTAGGGTTAAGCCAATGGAATAATGGACTTCATAAAGGATTATTTATGTTATTTTGTATGTATTAAAGTTTATTGTAACATTCATGTATGTAATCTATTTTCCAAGACTGCTAAACTGGTCGGTCCTTCGAGACTTGATTCTTTGTAATCATGCCAATGTATTAAAATAATGAACCGACTCTGGGTAACTCAGGTCGAGGCGTTACAATACCTCTGAGATGCATGATAGTTAGCATATCATGTATCCATACTAGTTCCAACAAACTCTAGGGACATCCATGTGTAAGCCCTAAATCCCTTTTCATTAGGCCATATACCCCCATGTTTATTAATCCTTCCTAATACTATTACTAATGGATAATAAGTGGACATACATATCTTTTGGAATTATATGTATAATCTTAAAAATATATTCATTAAGCCATACCCCTTATAAAACCCAGATCTTCATTGGTCTATGTTCCATTTAGTAATAAGTATACCGTAATGGGACATATCCACTATGGTAACCCAGCCTCAAAGGGTATCCCATTTTTAATCCCAAATGTATTCATCAAATAACCATATTAACAATGATCCATAATTAATAAATGGTTTATATTATTTATGATCGATAAATACCAAAATTTCCAAACTCACTGAGTAGAATCATTTCCCATAGGTTTATATTCCCCTTGATCATCATTCCCCAATGTTTTATATATCTAGTGATCCAACCACACCCTATATTATTTCATTAATGATGCACATGATATAATTAAAAGGGTCATCCATAAATAAGTCCTACACCATGCATTTATTTGTATCTTTCTACTATAAATCATATTTTCGTGACATTAAATTTCATAGCATAAAAACCTTACCTAATTACATTAAATTTCAAGAACCGGGCCATCCAAAATACCTTAAATTATGTAACCTAAACTAAAAGGGAGAGGATTGTTCTTAACCATGATATATAGTATTCCAATATGAGTTCCATTACAACACATTATTGGTCATGATCTCATGGAATTTAAAGGAAATTTACATGGTTATGACTGTATGATATTAAAAAGCACTCTATTGGTCCTTATCAAATGACCCATAAATTATGTGTTCAATTTAGTGGAGCTAGACTAAAAAACATGTATTCCCTTTTAGAGGGATACATATGAAACCATATTTATGAAGCTAATACGAATATCCCAACACCATCCACCACCTTAAATAGATAAAAACTATATATTTTCCATCTATATATGTTTAAACCATAGTGTAATCAATAATTAAAAGAATGATGGTAAAACTATGAAAAATTAAGATGTCCACACTAATGTATAGTTTTGATCGATAAATTATATTGTGTTAAAATGAGTAAAATTGGTATTTAAGAAAGATTAAGAAACATATTTTTAATATTTAATACAGTCATATAATATGTAATAATTCACCTTAAAGGGTGAGATAATCCTTCTCTTTCATCCTATTGAAAAATGTTCAACCAAAATTGTGACCTATAAAGTCCAAATGGCTTCCTACCTTAAGATGTTAGGTCTATATTTACTCAAAGAATAATCGGTGAGATAGTGCTTCAGAAAAAAATTAATTAACCCGATTTGAATCCTTTTACCCATGAAATTGTTCAATTTTCAACTCACTTTCTTGAGATAGTTATCTAATGGGTTTCCTATTAATGTATTCTTATCCCCTGAGGAAATTTATGAATAAATTTTTAGTTCCTTTTTATCCAAATAGAAGCATCTCATCACGAATCAACTAATATTCCACACCATCGAAAAGGGTATTCCTAATTCACAATGAATATGGTGGCCCCAAAAAAGGACCGTTATTGAAAAAACTGAAACCATTATTAATGAAACTCCCTTCTCGAATTAATAAATACCTTTTCATGTAATTTATTTAAAGAAATAATATTCAATAATTTGGTTATTTTTATAATATTGTGTCATATTTCAAATTTAAAAGTATATTATAAATCATAATATTTGACATTATATCCCTTGTATAGTAACAATTATGATTATTATATTATGGGTCATGATAAAGTCCAACTGACACCTAAAAAGGAAGTGATGTCCTCAAATAGTAGGATAGTACCCTAAAATATTATTTATTTGAGATTTAAAGGGAGATACCATCATTGGGATATTACCATGTCTAAGCCTAATCTTAGATTCAATAAAAAAAGCTCAAGAAAAACTATTAATGTTAAAAATTCAAACTCATCATGATCACAACCCTAACCATATACATCAAACCACCCTAAAAAAATATCACAATCCCACACCTTACCATTAGGATATACACTAGTGTAATATGGGTTTATGTGTCCTTACCTTAATAGTATGAATTGAATAATATTATTTTAAACAATGACTATATTTATTCATTTACTTTATAAATGATTAAATAATGAATTGGATTACAATTATATTTTAATGTGATAAAGCATGAACATTATTTTTGAAAAATTTATAGTATCAATCAGGAAAATATTTTTGATTAATTGAAGATTTTTTTTAAATATATATATTTTTTATAAGAATTGTTTTTAAAAAATATTTTTTAAATATTAATGATAATATAATTTTATGAATTCAATATTAATTTTTATAAGAATCAAAAAATGTTACTAAAAAACTAATATTTTTAAATAATTGAGTGTTTTTTGATCAAAACCATAAATTATCATATTGGAAGAAATATTTTTATTAAAAAAAATTGTGATAGTCACATCAATATTTTCCCAAAATAATTTTTTTCTTAATTTTTTTAGACTATTGAATTTTTGGGTAAAATTTAAATAATGTATAAATGTATGGTGAGTACTATGACATAATAAAGACAAAAAAGTGACATAATATATTACCTAAAATTTATCCATGACAAATATATTTTTTCCTCTTTAAAATAATGTTTTTTGAAGTTACTTAATTAATTTTATAAAGACATTAATAAATCAAAAAAAACATATATTATATTTTATGGTTTTAAAAATAAATTTTTTATAATCATGATTCACTTCAACACTCCCAAGAGTATTTTTTTATGAGTTAGGTTCATTGGATTATAAGTTAATGAAAAAAAACTCTTTGGAAACTCCCATAAACTAACCCCATGGGATGTTTTGGGGTTTTCAATACTTTTTCATATAGAATCTGAAAACTATGTCTCAAAATTAATGAAGAATTACCATTTCTTTTTCAATATAATCCCATCCATCCTCCCATTCGTCTTCACTAAAAACACTAGGAGTTATTATTTACTCTTCCCATTCCTACCTAGAGTCCTCCCAAGTTCCCCCAATGTCTTAAGAAACTCCTCCATTGCTTTAAGAATCACCCTCTCAAGGTAAAGGGTCCTCCCCCTCACTTTATACAAGAATTTCCCCTATACTTTTCCTTTTTATTTCAAATTTTAAATATTGGGATGGGTTTTTCACATCCCTATTGATATAATTATGACTTTCATGTGATGATAAACCCCTTACACTCTCATTAACCACTCTTATTAAAATTTACAAACCCCGGTTATGTTGTAGAAATTAACCTATGATTTTCAATGACAAAAATTTGAGTAGTGAATACCCACCCCCATTTCCCATTAATATTATTCACCTAGAAGTACCTATCAACCATATGTTAGATAAATTCATATTTATAACTCACATTACTTTTTCATTGGGTTAAAATTAATGAAATTCTTTCTTATGTTCTAGGATATAGGTGGCACACATATGCATGTATTTGATATGAATGTGACAAATGGGACCAAAATAAAATATCCCCCTATTGAATTGGGTAATTTTGTTGTCTAGTTAGATGACATGGATACTGAATGGGATGTTATCTTAAGAACACTATATTATTTTTCCATAATGGTTATCCTTGAAATATACTCAGGATGTCATGTTTTATGTTGCTTCCACATTCCAATGTTTCCTTAATGTAAACCTCATATATCTTATTTTGATGTTTAGGTTTATGATTATCACCCATTTAATGCCTCGTGGATATTTCTATTAAAGAATGTGTTTCTTTAATAATTTTAAGATTTTATTATTCCCCTACAAGTATTTATATCTTTCTCATTTTTTATTTACCTCCTTAGGCTATCCCATGTAGATTGAGAAGAAGAAATAGGATCAAAGGGTATGTTATGGAGATTATATTTTTTACTCTATTTTTATTTTTCATTTTGATGATATTTAAATAATTTCCTAAAGATAGTAGGCCTCGTGATCATTTTATGTGTATTAAGTATATATTTATGTTATTAATTATTAATTAATTTTTTAAGGATATGAGTTTTCATAGTTGGGATTAGAGGAATGTCTAGTTATTTTTGGGGATTATGATTTGCAAAATATAGAAAAAGAATTAAAAATTATACTAGACAAATAAAAACATCTCAAAATATTTTAAATATATAAATTATGTGGCTTCCAAGTAAAAATATCATTATTTGTATACTAAAAGTACATGTCACTCTGGTATAGTTGTACCTAGGGGTAAAACCACAAAAAAGACAAATTGAGCTAGGCTTCATCATCACCTAGTGCATGAAATAGAGTCTTGAAGAAGTGATGGCATTAGATTCTCCTAGGATATGAATTGGTTTATTTAAAATCTCATTGATAACTATTATTAAGGGTATAAAAATTTCCATAAGATGTTATGTAAGGAAATAGAACATGGATAAATTTTATTGAAACAAATAAATTAATAGGTTAATAAATATATGTGTTCAATGGGTTATCCCTTTAATGTCAATGGATTCCCATTTATGTGTTTAATAGATTAAAATAATCCCTAATTTTCCCTTTGTTGTTAGTGAGAAGATATAAATAGGAGAAACCAAGTCAACAACCAATGTAATTGTAAATGTGATGAGTGCAAAAATGAGATGCCTAACCCTGTGGGAGAAGTACTTAGGAACACCATAAAAATATATTCTCGGTTAAATCTTTTTTGGAACCCAGAACACGAATTAATAGTAATGCTCGAATCTCTTAGGAAATAGAAAGATTCAATAGAGACCATTACGTGAAAAATGCCTCTAACATTTAGTGGATTTTAGATCCTTTAATCAAAGAACAATGGATCAACACCATTGAAAAGTTATTCTCTATCACTCAATTCTATAAGAAATATAAGTTTATGATGACTATTTATCTTATAGAAGATGAAGATGGTCAATAGTGTATATTTGTCGATAGTACAAAACTAATGAAGAGATCGATGCGATTGAGTAGATGGAATTCAAAAAAAACATTTTTGAAAATATTTTACTCACTCTCATAGAAAATAAAATGGATAAGGATTTTCTTAGCCTCATATAAAAGGATGATGAATCCATTGGGTCATAAGAAGTGATCTTCACAATAATTGCATTATACACTTATGGATTTTTTTATTATCCCAGAAAGAAATGGCGAACACTTATTTGATGGGATAATGTTGAGTCTATGAAAATCCTTACCCGTTTAGGAATTTGATAGCTATGAGGAAGTTTTACAATGTTCCTTAAAAGAATAAATAAAGGTATGTAAATATCAAGGTTCTTAGGGTGATAATATGCTGATAATTTAGTTTAATTCTATTAGTTTGATAAAAAAATCTAATGGTGGAAAGCATTACAACATTAAACTTGTCAAATGTATAAGAGGATACAACTCAGGAACTTCATAAAGGGGATAAGAAAGCATTTTAGTTAAGGAAGGAAACCTTTCTTGAGAATGCTGATGAGAGAAACACAACATTATGATGGAAGAAAGGAAGGCTCCAGTCAACCCTTTATCCAATTTCGAATGTTTCAACATTAAAGAAAAATGGAACTATGAACAACAATTCAATAACACAATTTTTTTCAATGATAAATAACACCAAAAACCTCTAGGGATTAGAGAGAATGGTAGTTCATATGCCATAACAAGGACTGAGTTGAATTTTGACATCAAAGTTGTGATTGGTAGGCTAGTTATTCATTGAATGAGATGGAACGTAACATATTATTCTAGTTCTAAGCATTCTATGTTATCTTGAAAAATTACTAGAACTATTAAATCATTACCTAAAAACATGGAAGATGAGTTATTATTGAATATGATGAATGGTTCAATTCTTGCATCCTTAGTATATAAATAATACCCTATCAAAAAAGTTTTACTATATTTACCAGTGATACATTTTATACCCCATTTAGAGAGATTTTATTTTATTATATGCATGTATATACTTTTCTTATACAGAGCAAATGTATATTGCTGAGAGAGAAAAAATCACCTTCCCTATAACAAATCATCCACTGATTCTATACAAGTGTAAGTAGGAGGATGAATCTAATTTGGAATCATCATCTCAAGAATATATTTTATTTCCCTATGAAAAAAGTATATTGTTAAAATTATTGAGACAAAGGAAAATATCATACATAAATGCATTCCCATTGTAAGGGAATCCTCTAATGTGTTTTCCATAAAATTGGATAGTATTTATCCAAGATGACATATTTAGTTCTAAATTTTATTTTTATCTAGATCATAACCAATACCAAAGAATCTATATAGATAGGAACATTTTGAACATGATGAGTTGAAGAAAAATTTTTATAACAGTATTGATAAAGGGTTTATATTCCCAAGTGCTTCATCATGGGGAGAACTGGTCTTTTTTATCTATTAGAAGGAATGTAAAATGTGCCAATGCATTCATTATCATGATTTCAATAAGATAATAGTAAAGATCAAGTATTTTATTCATTTAATTGTTGACTTTTTTGATCAACTATGTCGATACCCATAATTCACCAAGGTGTATATTTGATCGGTATATTATCAAGTAAATGTTAACAAGGAGGATATCCCGAATACTACATTTTGTACATGGTATGGGAACTATGAGTTCATAGTGAGGCCATTTGGATTCACTAGTTCTACATAAATCCTCATGAACTAGATGAATATAGTATTTAGATATTACCTCAACAAATTTTTTCAATTCTTTATAAACAATATTATACTCTAATCCAAATGAATAGAGGGGTTAGAGGAGCCTTTGGATGTTGTACTTAATATATTGTGGAAAAAATATATATGTAAAGTATAGTAAATGAGATTTTTAGATAGGAAATAATAATTCCTGGGGTATTTTATCATTGGTAAAGGGATATCTGTGGAACCTTTCAAAATGGATGTAATTATAGGATGGTCAATACCGTCATTTGCGATGGAAATAAGTATTTATTTAGATTAGATGGATACTATTATCAATTTGTGATACAATTATGGTGATTTTGAATCCCATAAAACAAGAAAACATATAAGGTATCCATGTTTTGCTAGACTGATGAATGTTATAAAAGCATTAAATAAATGAATAATAGGTTCATCACTGCACCTGCACTTACATAACCCATCAATCGTGAAGGATTTATGATCTTCAATGATATGACCAAAAATATATTGGGTTGTCTGTTCATGAGATCTGAAAAAAGTATATTATATGACTCTTACTAATTCAGGAATCATGAGAAGAACTACCCAAAAAATGATCAATAATTAGATATAGTGAAATTTTTGTTTAATATTTGAATATATTATCACTATAAAGAAAATTTTGACATATATAAGGATCATAAAATCCTTAAGTATATATTCACATGAAAGGATCACAATATGCACCAAAAAAGATGGATATATATAAGAATGAATTATAATTGTATGATAATTACTATCTTAATAATGTAAAAAAAATTGGTAGATTTTATGAGTAGAAAGGATTGTGTAACCTTATCTATAATGAGTATTTCATTGGATCCAATATTCAATGACATGAAAATGTATGGGAATGAAAATAAAAAACTGATATATATCCTACTTCTATAAAATTTTCATTCAAAAATATACACATAAGAGGGTCAAATATAATGAGAAATATGATGGGGTTCTATAGAAAATGGTAGATATTATTTTATTGTTCATCTTTGGTGAAGATGTAGTTATAATGTTTCAAAATTAAATATGTGTCCCATAGAAAAACATAGTAAGTATTTGTTGGATGATGTTCATTGATCATCTTTCTCTATACATACAGGAAGCAGTAATATGCATAGAGATTTGATGTAAAACATTTGGTGGGATAACATGAAGAAGATATTTAGAAGTTTGTATCATGATTCTTTGTATTCCAACAAGTCAAGCCTAAATAATAGAAGTCTAAGGGTATGATGAATCCATTTATCATACCATTATATAAATTGTATAACATAACCATATATATTATTATAGGACTCCCCAAGTCCCCTAAAATAAATAATACAATCTGGTAGGTAGTTGATGGCATTAACAGGTTAGTGAATTTCATTACTGTCATGGAAGATCTATCCTTTGATTGAATCCCCAGGATATACATAGAAGAAGTGGTAATACATCAGGGAGTATCAGTATATCTGATATCTGATCAAGAACCGAGGTTTATCTAATGGATTTGGAGGAATCTTCGATAAGCCTTTGATATAGAACTGAGCATTATCATAGATAATAACGCATAGGAAGATGGTTAATCTAAAATAACTATTTAAGCTCTGAAAGATATTATTATATAATGTTCAATGGAATTCCAAGGATATTGGGATCAAACCCTTCTAACAATAGAGTTTTAATATGACAAAAATTTCCATTCTAGAATTCAATAGGTTGCTTAAGAGGCTCTGTGTGGGAAGAGGTTTTGGACACCAACATGATGAGATGGTTTTGGAGAGTGGATGTTAATGGGGCATGATCTTATCCAATAAATGATAGATAAGGTTCAAACCATTCAACATCATATGAAATACACCAAAATTAGATATAAAATATATGTTGATAATAAATGAAGAGACCTATAGATTTATATTTGAGATAAATTGTTTCTTTGTATACCATCATTGACGAAATACATGGTTTTTATGAAGAAAGGAAATATTATACCTTAATATGCCGAACCCTTTGAGATCCTTGATCAAATCGAAGTCGTGCACTACTGAATAGTACTCCCACCATACCTGCCTCAAGTGCATGATGTGTTCCATCTATCCCTCTTGAGAATGTACAATTCAGAGCCCACACATGTATTGAATACATAAGTGGTACCTTTGGGTAATTTTTTTATTTGAGTAATATCCAATGAAGATCATAGATCATAGAGACAATGTTCAATGAAACCAAGAAACTCACTTGATCAAATTGTTATGGAAAGACGACAAGTTCGGCGAAGAAACATGGAAACATGAAGTGGTGAAAAAACATAAGTATTGTCATCTATTTTTTTATATGAAATCAATAGTTTGTGAAAAAAAATCAAAAGGGGGAAGAATGTAATGACCCAAACTTCTATAAATGAAAATACCTTTTTAAATTAATAAATGCATCATCAATTAATTTAGGTATAGAAAAAACATGAACCATTTTTCTTACTTTGTGCTCATTATATGATATACCATATTTAATATACCATTAAGAATCATAACCATTAATAATTTATAAATTTTATACTGAACAATAAGATTAGAATATAAAGGTTTATGATAAAGTCTAGTTGACATGGATAACAGAAGTGATGACCCAATCATGTAAGATCATGTCCTATTAAAATCATTTATTGGAGATTATGGGGGAGGTAATATCACTAGGATATTTCCTTGGACAAGCTCAAGATTATATACAATAACTTAAGAATTATTGAAACTATTTACGGGAGAAGTTAAAGATCATCTAGAACACTTCCCAAACAATGTACCTTGAACCACACCATGAACATCCCACCACTGCACACCTTACCCTTAGGGAATGCAATGGTGAAAAAATGGTCTGTGTATCTAGACCCTTTTCGTGTGAAATCATATGTATTTATTTTAAATAATGATTCTATTTATTCCTTTACATTATAAATTATGATACAATTAATTAGTTAAAAATTAAACATTAATGCAACGAAACTCAAATTGTATTTTTTAGAAAATATAGTGTTTCACTTACAATTTTCTTTTATTAATTAAAGAATTTTTTAAATAAAGAATATTTTAATAAGATATTATTATTAAATTATATTTACTAAATATAAATGATAATATATTTTTATAAAGTAAACTATAATATGTATACATGTTAGGAAATAGTTTTTGTAAAAACAGTATTTTTTCATAAATGAGTCTTTTAGAATTAAAGAAGAAAATTATTATATATAGAGAATTATTTTAATAAAAAAGTATTATTTCTGATATCATAGAATCAAAATTATCCAATGTTGAATTTTTCCTAATTTATTTTAACAATCAAATTTGTGGGTAAAACATAAATATGGTATAAATGTATGGTGAGTATTATGACATAATAATGAACTGAAAGTGATATAATATATTCCATAAAAGGTATCTATGACCCAAATATTATTCCCCTTTAAGATATTGTGTTTTTTAATATATTTTATTACTTTTATAATGCCTTAATCAGTCCTCCAATTCCTATATTATATTTTATGTTTTTAAAATAAATTCTTTATTAACATGAAATACTTCCAAATCCCCAAGGGTATTATATTAATGATATGGGTTATTGTCCATAAAAAATAATTAAAACCACTATTAATTGGTATAATCCTCGGTCAAAACCATGGGGTGGTTTTTGGTTTTGATTTCTTTATCATATTGAATCCAAAACAAATGTTTAGAAATTAAAGAAGAATTTACCTATGTTTTTCTATATAAACAAAACCAACCTCCCATTCCAATTCACTAAAAACTCTTAGATCATGAATTTACTCTTTAATTCCCTTTCTAGAGTCCTCCTTATATGTTCCCAAGATTTTAATAATCTCCTAACAATCCTTAAGAAACACCCACTCAAGGTAATAGATCCCTTCCTCCTCATTATATAAGCACTTCCCTTTTACTATGTCTTTTTATTTCAAATTTGGCATATTGGGATATATTTTTTCACATCCCTATTACTTTTATTATGATTTCCATTTTATGAGATACCCCATACACTCTCATTCACACCTCCCATAAACTATTAAGTACATATGTTATTCTGCCAAAATCATCCTACAATTTTCAATGACAAACATTTGTATAATGAATACACATGCACATTTCTACTCAAGGGTAATCACCTTGATTTACCAATCCTTCGTTAATGTTTAAAATTTATTTTTTCCCCAAAAACCTTATTTATGGGGTCAAAAGTGATTAAATATGTTCTTATAATGTAAGACCTATGTGGTAACATTATACTTGTACATGATATGAATTTTATGGGTGGGCCTAGAATATTATATCCATTCAGTGTAATGGGTAATGTTTTTATCTCATGATATTAAATGTATGGTTTATGAGAGATTATCATATGCACATTATGTTATGTTTTCTTGGTGTTTCTCCTTGATTTATATTTATGATTTTATTTTTTTAATGTCTTGTTTATATGTTTCCTATATATTAACATCGTATATCTTGATTTTATGTTCATTTTTATGATTATAATCATTCTAAATCCCATTGATATGAATATTTACTCACATGTGTTACATTCACCATTTTCTTATGTGATTACTCCCTTAATGGGCTCTATATCCCAACCCATCAATATATACATCCCCATGTTATCTCTTATAGTTTTAGAATAATTAGGGGAATCTAAGGGAACGTTGTACAGTTGAAATTTATATATTTGTTTTTATTTTTTATATTGTAGAGATTTTTACACAATTTCATAAATACACTAGGCTTCAAAATCATTGAGGGTCGTATTAACTGTATCGTTATGTAATAATTCATGAATTAAGGTGTAATAAAATATTTGTTATCATAGTTGGTAAAAGAGAAAAATCTAGTTATTTATTGAGATTATAATTACATAACTATAGAGAAATCCCCAGGTATAATTCTAAACACAGTAAAACATCTATATATGTTGGTAAAGTATATAGTAAGTGGTATCCAAGAAAATACATCCATGTTTGTGTACTACAAGTGGATGTGGCTCTAGAATAGTTCTTCCTAAGGGTAATAATCCCTAAAATGGTGAATTTGGACGGAATTGATCATCACATGGTTAATAAAAGTATTCTTTTTTACACACCTAGTTTGACACTCTCAGTAGGTACTCTTTGTTAAATTCACAAGCTCGTTATGAACCATTATTAATGGAAAAATTATCGAAATATTTTATATAAAAAATAGATCCTAGATAACTAATTTTGAAACATATAAATTCATAGGTTAAATAATATATCTCACTTATTATTTAACCCTTAAATTATAACATCCCATGTTTTTAAAATAAAACACAATGTTAAATATCATACAAGATATGCTACATCGAGCTTTAAAAAATGACTAAATACTATTATTTAAATGTGATAGTTATCACCTGGATATCGGAATAAAGAGAATGAATTAGATTAACTAAATTTTAAAAATATATATTATACATGTTTATAAAATCAATTCAGTGGTTACTAATTAATTTTAAATTAAAATAATAACCAATTCAATATAAAGATATTGATTTTATAAAAAACTATTTTTATGCCCACAATGATATTTTATCATAATAAATTAAATTAATCACCATTAGATAATGATATCATTAATATCTAGATGTTTTATATCTAATACAATGCTTTTAAATTCATCTTATATATTTTATAGGCTTATGTTAATAATAAATTCAATTATAAGTAAAAAAGATCTATATATTTGTTCTAAAGGTGGTTTTCCTCCTATTAATGGTGCATATATTTTGAAACTACATTTTAACACTTTTATAAATTATAATTTAAAAATATAATTAATTTGTGAAATTGAAATATCAAAAATATCTTAAATTGAGATTTTGGTATTTTTTTTTTGAAGTTTCATTTTTTGATTAATAATGAAAAGTACTAAATGTTTATTCGAATCAGATTTTTATTCTGATTAATTTATATAGTTAATTTATATTTTAAATTTATTTTGATGTATATTTATTATAAATATTAATATATAAATCAAATTTAGTTCATTATAATAAATTTTAACTGAAATTGGAGAGAAAAACATTTCAATATTTTGAACTTTTCAGTTTAAAAACATTATTTTTCTCTATGTATATTGGATTAATTTTAAATATATGTTTCCTAATTATGTGAATTGAATTATGGAAAATAGATTAATTATATTTAATCATAATTTAAGGATTTTTTTAATTTCATTTTCTTTTTTAGGCTTTAAAATTCACCGGGGTAAAAAAACATTTTCCTCTCTATAGGTAAAAAAAAGAAAATGGTCAATGATATAAGATAAAGGCATAAAATACATAAAATACTAAATTTAATGGGTTTTTGAGCTATTTATAAATAATAATAATATTTTAAAAGATTAATTATTATCCAAATACTTTTAAATTAATGCCACCTCAATGTGGTTGGATTTAATTATAAAATAGTAATTATTTAATCACTACAACTCCCCACTCCTCAAGTATATATACAAACCATCACCACCCCATTTCCACTAAATAGCCTTGAATATCATGAAATAGTTTCCACACCATATTATAATAACTCTTACCATGTTGATGTTCTTCTAGTACCACCAAAACAAAAGATGCAAGGACCTCAAGGGGTCATCTGAGAAGGTGATATTCAATAGGTATGTTTCTCAAAACACCACTCTTATTTTCATTTATTCTTCACCTTTATTCTCACCTCATTAATCAATAAAAGATAGAAGACTACAGAATAATGTATATACATTATTTTTATGATCCTAATGGAATATCTCATTACCATTTCATTTTTCATATCATCTTATTCAAATGAAGGAAACTATTTTCCATGTTTTTCCTGTTAATCACCTTCATGATTAATAATTTTCTTCATTTTTCATTACATCCTTCATGCCTGGTCATAAAATTATTATTCTAGATAAATTAGATTGTAATAGGTATATAATAACCTATTTCATGTTCTGAAAAAAAATATTGACATACTATTTTATAAAATGAAACAATTTTCTGATGGTCAGAAAAAACTGGAAAATTAAACTAAACATTTATTATTAATATTCTATCAAATGAATCATCCTCATGTAAAAAATTTAAAATAAAATTTGGGACCATTTAAAATATTTAATTTCTGTAATACCTTTTCATTTAACTTATATATATGTATTTCCATTTTACAAGAACAGTCATAACTCTACAAAAATTAACCGATCATGAAACCATGAAACGAACACGCATGAAACCATGAACATAATGAAAAAATTTTAATTAATCTCACACCATCCATTTTAAAATTTATTTATTTTATTAATTTCTATGGGTGTCAGGTAGTTTGGGTTGAATCCCCACTAAATATTTTGGGTTCTTATTTAAAAACATGTGTTTTGGCCTTAACTACGTCCAGCACACTAGGTCACCGCGCGACAACACCTAGTTCAATTAATTAAATAAAATGGATTAATAATAAATCAATAAAATTTAGTGTGATGAAATACAAATCAAATAAAATAATAGTTTTTAAAGATAATAAGAATAACAATGTTATTTAGGGATATTATTATTATTATCATGATTGATAAAAAATTTATTTTATTTTAGAACTATCAATTGAGTTTTATTAATTTTATTATTATTATAACCGTAATTCATATTTTATTATTATTATTATTATTATTATTATTTGGGTTTTGGGTTTTACATCATCGGACAAATGGGCAGGGGATGGTTTGGAGACCCCGCAGTCTACGCAACTTTAAAAATGAGTTAAACAAAATGGGATAATAAAATAATAATGAATAATAAATTATAAATAAAATTAAAATAAAAATTTTAATAAAAATTAAGAATTTGTTTTAATGATAATAATAAGTATATCGTTTCCGAATAATAATAAAAATATTATTATTAATAGATTTAAAGATATAAAATTTATTAAATTGTGACCAATGTTGTGATAATAAATATTAGTGTTACAATTATGTGAGGTTAATAAAAAAAATTGTTATAATTTTACTTATTTAATTTAATTTTTTTATTAATTTTTTTCTCTCTTTTTCTCTGGGCTCGGACCCCCACCCTTTATTTCCCTTATTTCTGTCATGTCTCTTCCCCTTGTAAATCCCAAGATTCCTTCACGCTACACTCCCCTCCCCATGGGCATCTAGACTGCCCCTCTCCCCTCTTCGTGCCACCCAACTCCCAGTCGGCCTCCTCATTTCTTAATGCACCCCTGCTCTCTAGCCAACTCGAAGCACTACTCCCTTCTCCCAGCCTCCTGAATATGCTCTTATCCAACCACATACTTTTATTCCGCTTTCCCTTCTACCTCTTCTCCCATTCGGAGACTTCCATGTGCTTTCATCCCTCTCTCCCCATTGCGATCTCGCTAACTCCCCCCTTGAACAGACTCGCACACTACCACCCTCCCGACCGACTGCTCCTTGGTGCCTTGAACCACTCCAGCTGACCTCCTTTCTCCATTCTAAAGAATCTCCTCTGTCACACCCCTACTTATCGGTTTCCCTCTGGTGGATAACCCTCTTGGTAAACCCGTCCTCTTTGATAGTGTTTTACCATTGATATTTTGGTGTTATAGGTTCTAGTTAGTATGTGGTCCAACTTTAGGGTTATGCTTTAATTTTTATGGTTCAGATGCTTGAATTAAGTTCATTTCAAATTCGTTGTGGTTCATTTGGGGTGTATTTGGAGTCAAACAATGAATTTTTCTAGTTTCCCTACACTATGGTTGGTGGTTCTACATTTAATGATTATTTTATGAATTAATTATCATGTTTAATTAATTTAGAAAATTATTTAATTAATTTTTTTCATAAAAGTTTGGTTTTCTTTGATGTTTGGTTTGCGTTTTAATTTTTTAGTAGCATATTTATTTTATGTGTGTGCTTTCTGCAGGAAAATCATATCTAGTTTGTTGATAGTGATTTTTAAATTGTGTGTTTATCTTATTAATCTAAGAGAGTAGTGAAAGTCAAATTTTTGACATGGAATTGTGTAGATTTGGTCATAAAGGAATGTTTTGGGTGTGTTTAGTGGGAAATGGCATGTTACTTATTTTAAATTTTTTTATAAGCTTTCATTTTTGGCTTATTAAATTAAGTGGTTTGTGAAAATGTGTTTTACATATGGTGTAAGGTTTTCCATCAAACTATTTGTCTGTTGAAAGACACCCTTTAAATTTGTATTTGAGTACGTGTGATGTTGGAATGTGTTATGAATGTATAAATGGTTACATTAGTGTGTGTAAATCCATGTGACACTATTTGACTATTTCTTTATATTTTTTATTAAATGGTATATTAAATTATTTCAATTCTGTGAAACATATTTGAAAAATGTTTTAGTGTGCATCTTATTTTAAAATGGTATTTTTGTGTTAAGTTGTGGTTTGTTTCATGATATGTGTCTTTTTAAAACTATTTAGATAGTTTAATTGAGTATGTACCCTATATAGATTATGTTTTAAAAAGATTTTTGGTATGCCTATGGTTTTAAAAGAGGGTTTGAGCATGAAAATGGTGATTCTGTGTGTATAAGTACCCTGTTTGGATTTTATGCATAATTGTGATGTGTGAAATTAACTTGAAACTGGTTTGAGAACAAAGTGGGAGGCCTGGGTAGTTAGGAGGGTGCATTGACTAGTGGTCTAGTGATTCAGGGGGTGCTATGGACCTATTTCACTTAGCAGGATTAGCGATTGCAACAATAATTAATAATATTAATGACTTAGGGTTGTGGTTTCCAAGACACATTTTACTGAGGGTATTGGTTTCTAAGCCATGTTTGATGTGGTCCATGTTTTCTAAGACACATTTTCTAAGGATTGTAGTTTCTAAGCCATGCTTCACCAAGACACGAAGATCTAGGGACCCATGCCAGATAACACTCACTAGGCCTCTACCATATTTTGTGCTACATGGTAACTTTACACTCATTGGAGTGACACTTTGGTTATTTTAAAAAGTAAGTGTGTGTGTGTGTTTGTTTTAATTTAAGTTGTTCCATTTGAAACTATTTTATTTAATCCTATTTTCATTAAAACTGTTCAAGAATTTAATTCTTTTTGTTTATTAAAATTGAAAAAAATATTTTTCACTTAATAATTATACATGGAACCATTTTAATTGGTGTTATCCTACTGGGCTCTTGGATCACACCCTACAAACACCTTTGGGGGTATGTAGACCATGTCTATTGTGTATCCCAGGTTGAGGCATGGTTCTTAGTGATGGTGGATCAAGTTGTCGATGTTTTCCCATGTAGGTCAGAAGATTGTGGTTTGAGGAAGTAGCTCCTCATGTTTCATGAAGGCATAGATAGATGAGTTAGTTTTCATTTATTTGTATTCCTCTAAGAGTTTTGTGTTTAGTTGCAAACTTTGAGTTTGGTCTAATGTTAAGGGATTGTTTGGTTTAGTTTTCTAGTTTTTATTTATTTAACTTGTTAGTGGGTTTTCTTTAATTTATTTCAGGTAAATCATTCCCAAATGTTACTTTTGATGCTGATGCACTTGTTTTATCCCATGGGTATTGAGAACACCCTTCAGGCCATAACACGGACTTGGACGGTCACCGGGTCAAATAACGACCCAGCTTGGTTCAAGACAAAATGGTTTTAAAGAATATTTTCCCTATTGGTTCATGTTTCTTTGTGATAGAGTCATGGTAGACCAATGGTAAGGGTGTAAAAACATGAAATTCTAGATATGAATGAGGTTCTTTTATAGAACACCTCGTGGCAGGACTCGATTTACCAAGGTAAGTTGAGGTTTGCCAGATTCGTTGGTCCATGAGGTTAATTCTATCTTAGGGAAATGAAAAGGGAGTGAGGTCAGTGGTTCTAGTGAGATCACAGGGTCTGGAAAGACATTCTAAGCAAGGAAATATATCCTAGAATACTATCTGTGGAAGTAGCTTCATTGGGGTATGACCGCCAACCATATGTCCCAGTCACCCGCTGACACTAGTCTCTTCTTGCATCATTTCTCGTCTCATTATTTTGGAATCATGGAAATCTGGTTTTTAAGTAAAAATGACTTGGTCTGGAAAATGTTTTTAAGTGAAGGGTTTTATGAATAAAATGATATGTGAGGTTTGAAAAGTGAGGGTTGAATGTTTTGGTTTTGAAAAATAGGAGAGGTATGATTTTGATTCTTGGTGTTCTCATGGGAAACCACATGCATGGGTATATATGGATGGAGAAATGGTTAATGGTACTAGATGATGAGTTCCATGATGGAAATGAGGTGGGTTCTAGTGTGTCATGGGAACATGCATGTGTGAGGCCCATGGGACACCATTGGTGTTTGTGCAACCCACTATCTTTTCTTATTTTCTAAATTTTATGTTAAATGAAAATTTGTTGTTTTATTAACCGGTGATTACGTTGTGCGAAATTATATTTAGTAAATATAGAATGTGAGGCTTTTTAATACCAAAATATGTTTTGATTTATTTGTGTCTTCATTTTGAATTTTTATTTGTAATTTGGTGAACAACTTTGTGGTTAGTAATTCTTTTGAAAATGCTTCGGGAAGCCCTGGTAGTGGTTCCCCCTACACGTTTAGTGTTCACTTGTGGTATGTCTTGAACATTAGAACAGTTTTATTGGTTCCATGGTTTTAATTCTTGACTAGTGCACACCCCCAATAAATCCTTAACATGTGATTGAAGTGTGGCCATGGGACATCCACCCGCTGACACTAGTCTCCTCTTGCATCATTTCACACCCCTTTTCTGATGGTGTTGTCTTGAATGTTGTATGGTTTATTACGGAACCAAGAAACTATAAGCTATGTTTGACATTATTCAATACCTGAATGTGAGGAAGGAGATGCTTCAAACATCATGTCACTATCCATATGCCTCATAGTGAATCTATCACATGGTCTGGAACTCCGAGAGTGTATGGGAACCTAACTTTATTTCTGTCATCGGTATTGAAGATGAAGGGAGTTTAAATCATTTTTTGTATATGTTCCATTTTGAATGACCCATTTGGGTGCGTGAGGTTTCCCATATCTATGAGGAGGCATGGTCGTCTTTTTGCATAAATTCATGGGGGTTGCATCCCACTGGGTGTAATCTCTTTTAGTGTTCCTTTTAGGGTCTATTGGGTAAATTGGCCTCAAATTTGATTAGTTCTCATCCAGGGATGTGGAGATATTGGTCTATCTCGAGTCATGGTTTTGACACCCCAGTGGTTGTGACCCTCCCTACTCACCACTTATGGTGGGGTATTTAGTCACTAATAAATAATCTAGAAGTTTTTTATATTCCAGAATGTTTAATGGTCAGGAGACCCATTTTGGGTCTCGCTCAAATGTCACTATAATGAATCGGTGGTTGTTTTTTCATAATGGATGGGAGTCCAATCGGGCCTCCCCGTACCGGTTTTCCTGTTTCGTCTTAAGAGCTGGTAGGTTTTTAAGGGTGGGGAGCCCCTTCAGGCTTTCCCCATGTTGTCTTTTTGGTTCTGTTCAGAAATATTACTTAGTGGTAGATGATCATAGTGTTCCTTGGATAGGCTAGGTCTTGTTTGTTTTTCCTAGTCAAACAATGTGTTTTTCATTCATTGGTGCTTGAGGTTTTTCGGTTTGTGAAGTTGGATTCCACGGGGTCGAGAGATCCTTTTCTTTGTTAATCAACTAGAGGTGTCCTAGATCTTAGGGGTGGGTGACACTTAGGGAAAGTGTTTTTATGTTTTTCTGAATATTGTCATTTAATTCACTTCCTCTAAGCACGGTTTGTTTGCCTATTTTTCCCTTGTAGTTTGTGGGGATATTTTTTGAACCTCAAGGGGGTTTCAATTTCTAGTTCAGGGTTCAACCTTAGTTGTGAATTTCTAGGGACAGAAAGAGCTATAGTGGGGAGAATTTTTACACCTCCAATTTTCAAATTTATTTATTTTATTAATTTTGTTGGGCGTCGGGTAGTTTCAGTTGAATCCAGGCATAAATTTTTGGGTTCTTATTTAAAAATGTGTGTTTTGGACTTGATTGTGTCCAGTGCACCGGGTCTCCATGTGACCTCACCTAGTTCAATAAATTAAGGAAAAAGGATTAGAAATAAAGAAATAAAATTAAGCGTGATGAAATAAAAATCAAATAAAGTAATAGTTTTTTAAATATAATAATAATAATAAATGTTATTTATGGATGTTATTATTATTATTATTATCATAGTTGACCCGAATTTTTATTTTATTTTAGTACTATTAATTGAGTTTTATTATTTTTATCATTCTTGTCATCATTATTTTTAATTTATTTTATAATTATTATCATCATCATTATTATCATTATCATTATTATTATTATTCTTAGTGTTTTGGGTTCTGTATCACCGGACGCATGGACATGACATGGTTCAGAGACTGCACAGTCTGCTCGACATTCAAAATGAGTTAAAACATAACGGGATAATTAAATAACAATGAATAATGAAATATAAATAAAATGAATATATGAATTGTAATAAACATTAATAAATTGTTTTAATGATAATAATAAGAATATCATTTGAGAATAATAATAATATTATTATTAATAGTGTTAATGATATAAAATTTATTAAATTGTAACTTATATTGTGATAATAAATATTATTTTTAATATTATGTGAGGTTATTATATTTTTCATTGTTATTGTTTTAATTATTTTATTTATTTATTTTATTACTTTTTTTCTTTTTTCTCTCTTTTTCATGGCGTTGAAACACCCACTTTATTTCCCCCTATTTCTGTTGTGTCCCCTCCCCTGGAAAACCCCTGGTTTCCTTTACGCTGTACTCCCCTCCCCATGGGCCACTGAACTTCCCCTCTCCCATCGTCGTGCAACCCAACTCCTGGCTAGCCTCCTTGCTTTGTACCGCACCTCATCTCCCCATCCATCTTGAATTACCACCACCTTTTCTCCACCTGCAGGTCGCACTCTCATCCAGCCTCCTCCCTTAGTGTTGCTCGCCTTCCTCCCTTTTCTCCCATCTGATGACAGCCATGCATTGACCTACCTCTCTCCCCATTGCAATCTCATCACCTCCCCCATTGAATGAACTCACACCATGCCACACTCCGGACCAGTTGATCCTTTATGCTGAGATCCACACCAGCTGGCCTCCTGCCTCTATTCTAGTGAAGCTCCGGTGTCGCACCCCTGCTAGTCAGTTTCCCTCTAGAAGCTACCCCTATAGCACCCCTAGAATTTACAAATAGATTTATTATAGAATTCATGGATCACTGAGTCTCTATAAATACTACTTTGTTATAACCTATACAAGTAAACATAATATTTTCACTCCTGTGATGCGAATTTCGAAAATCTGACATGCACAGTTGCGATGAGTAAGTTATTTGGAGTTCAATTAGTAAAACTTAATTTTTGTTGAATAGTAACAAACTCTTATGAATAGTAACATACCCTTAGAAATAGTTATATACCATAATTAATAGTAAATTTACATATGATAGTATATAAATAATATTAGAGTTGGAGTACGATATACCTATATTTTGGAATAAGTAAATAAATGTTTTAAAACTGTTTTTTAGAATAAAATTTGTTTTCAAATAAATATTTAATTAATCAAATTTAATTTTTTTTTAAAATGGAATTTATTTTTGGATTATAAATATCGAAAAATGGTTGGGGTTAATTATTTGGAATTTTCTGAAATACATGATTTTTTTATAAATAGTGAACTACTATAATTTACAAAATAAGCTAAATACCCTAATTATAGAGTCATGTATGATATTCTGCTGATGTAAGCCCGATTTATTAAGATTCATATGATAAAATTACTATTATTGGTCATGTAATACACACTATTACATGTCTTGTGGAGATGTAATAAATTAATTAATATAAAATTAAGAAATACCCTCTCCCCTCCACAATAAAACCCACCATCACCCCCTCTTCTCTTCACTCCTCTCAAGCCTTGTGCATTCTCCAAATTCTGTCCAAATATTCTCCAAACCCCCTCTACCATATCCATAAATCCTTGGTCTCATAAAAATACCAAAACCTCTCCCTTAAATAGGATCTCAAGGAAAATTGGTTCAAGAGGTAAATTCCACTTTTTAATTCTTTTTCTTTCCTTTCAAGTTCATTTGTTTTCTTTTTCTATTATTACCCCTCCTTATCCAATTGTTGTAAAGAATCTAGTTCCTTACATTTAAATTAATGTTTTAATGATAGTTTAATATGTTATCACAATCTCTTCCTTTCACATTCTTTTATACTTGTAGCAAGAACACCATCCGAGATGTGTCAATTTACCACATTCAAGGTAGATTGGCTTTTGATTTCTATTATCATTCTCAATTATAGTCATGAAACAATTATTATTAGGGTTTAAAATGATTATTATATGTGTAATATACCCTATTTAAGGTTTTGTAATACATTTTTACAAATGGTATTATGTTAAAATAAAAAATGAGTTCATTGTAACCAAAACCCAAAAATTAACTGAAACAGTTATCATTAAAGTTATATATAATAATTAATCCTCATGCCTTGTAACCAAATTATATAAATGACCAATAAAACCTATATATTATCATAAATAATATTATAATTCAATTCTATAGATTTAAATTCATTCCACATGAATTCCATTACTAAAGAACAAGTGAACCAATTATGAAAATAATGAAAACAAACACTGCAGAACGACGCAATTAAAGATAATAACTTATCATGAATGGAATAAATGAACTAAAAATAATTATGATAAAATAAATACATGTCTAATAGGTTCATAAATAATTTATTAATATTTCTAATTTCTTATTCTATGACCAAATTTCATGTTCGGAACACATTTAGACTTAAGGTAAGGGGTTTCTTTATATAACCTCCATTTTTGTGATGTTTCCCGTATTCAGTGCTAATACTTGTGTATGGTGTATGTATAATTTCCATTGACATAAAATATCATGAATATATTTATTTACATGGTATTAAATTTATTATTTTAATATTATTCATTCTGGGTCATATGAATTGCTTGATTACAAAGTGGTAAGGGTTTTTCCACATGAACCTCCATTTTTATTCTGGTTACATTTATTGTCTAATTACCTCAATAAAAATCTTTTGTATTATTATTTACTCCCCAAAAATTCTGCTTGTGTGTTATATATATGTTCAAAAACATCAATAATTCCTTATATTGTGTATAGTTACATGTTTTAAAAGGAACATTAAAAATGTGTTCCGAAATACAAACCTGATTCAAGGGATATTTTCAAATTATTACACATTTTTTGAGGGTACTCAAAAATAGGTTTTAAACAACCATTAGTTTTATAAAAATTCTAATTTTATCATGAAAAATTATCTTGAGTCATTTCTATATTTAAGATAACAAATATTCCTTTCCACTTTAAAATTCTCTTTAATACTTTCATTAAAATGCTCTAAACTGTTTTCTTTATGAAGAATATTAAGAACTATTTTTACATGATTTTAGTTAAATGGGACATTATTTATGCTTAAAACATAATTTCATTGTCCTAGTATTTTATTTAATGTGATATTCATGTTTAAAATATGATTTCATGGAAAATATAATTTTTTCCCAAAAGAAATCTTCTTTCAAAAGGAAAACATATTTTTCTCATCTCTCAATAACTTTTATGAGATATGTTCCTTTTTTACCACTTATTTATTTCTTGTAGTGTATGTACTTTTATTTATTATGTCATATCAAGAGTCTCCTTTTTATCATGATATTCTAGTGGATTATGATTTGAATGTTTCAAGGTGGTATGGGACACATTGGAATGTTTAAGGATTATTTCCTCCATAATTTTTCAATTGTATCATTTATAAATATATTCATCTATGTCAAAATCATTTGTTTAATGTTGTACTTAATTGATGTTTATCTATTACGATATCATCTACAATTTTTTTAAGGGTTTCTGGTTATTCTGACATTGAATGTTCTATTTTTATATCATTCACCGTGTTATTCCGAATGGTTAGTGTTTATGTTTAATGACCTGGGAAAGTTAGTTACATTTTATATGATAGTTTAAATACAAATTTATATGTTGTTTCTTTTTATCACCGCTCATAATTGTAATGCGTTGGACTTTTTATGTGATGTGTGGGTCACGCTATATCCTCTCGACACATCGGTAGGTCTCACAAGACAAATAGGCATGGAATTGGTCAAGGATTTTCCCAATGTGATATATGGTTTTGGTTGAGGCCGTAATCATTTTTAGACGTCTTGGAAGAGGCTTTGAAAAAATGTTTTATAATGTCTAGAATATGAATATTCCTCATTATGAAAATAGAATTTACGTTTCATATGGTTATTATACTAGAATAATGCCTATAATTATGTTTTATTATGTCATTTCTCACTCAACTCTTATTCCTACCATAATGTGTCCATGTTTTTCTTAGAGGAACATGTTTTTATGTATTCAACATGACTAAAGTTTATGTTATGATAAATTCAGTTATATTGATTACCCTTACTGGGCATTTGAGATCACCTACTTCATTTGATTTTCATT
This sequence comes from Viscum album, assembly GCA_963277665.1. Classification (NCBI taxonomy): domain Eukaryota; kingdom Viridiplantae; phylum Streptophyta; class Magnoliopsida; order Santalales; family Viscaceae; genus Viscum; species Viscum album. Next base: position 1,346,025,030 of record OY728123.1, read on the forward strand.
CCCCATGTTAAGAAGAAGAGATCATTTATTGAGTTTTCAAGGATGTAGTTTATTAGCTTTTGTTATATATCATATTTTTTTTAATTTAAAAATGTAAAATGGGTTTCATGTATGTATCTAGTTTCTAAAAACTACTAAATTGATAGGTGCTATGGTATTCTTATTCCTTGTTTATATACCAATGTAATCAAATAAGCCACTGGCTCCGGGAAACTAGGGTTAGGTCCTTACAGTTGATATCAAAAGAAGTTTAGTAGAAACCTTGGGAAATGGATTTAAAAATATTTGTTAGGGAATATAGAACTAAATATTTTATTTGAGGATAAAAAACAAGAAAATACTAGAATTTTGGTAGGTAATATTTATGTGGATCTTTATAGAAAATGCATCCATCTTTGGATACAAACAAGTAGAGGTGGTTCTGGAACAGATGTACTTAAGAGTTAAAACTCTGATGAGGAGTTTCAGGCTTGAGCTAGGGTATCCTCATACATGAAAATGTGCCTTTTTGAACTCTTGGTTTGAAACTCCTTGGGTATATGCTTCGGATAATTCACATTTTATTTACCCACCATTGTGAGGGATTTATGTCCCCACAGTAACCAAAGTATATGGTTCTAGGATTTTCGATGCATAAATTTATTCTATGTGCTATACCATGTTGAGATTTATAGAGAGTTCATAATTTTATTTTATAATATATAATATGGAATTGATTAGATATGGTTCCTATAATAAGGAATGAGAACTTCACCAATGCATGATATGCGAAGAGTAAGAAGGATCATATCCCTTATGGTCTTAAGACATCTTTTCAAAGGAATATTGTCTCCCATGTATCCTCATCATAAGATGAATTAATATGATATGTTAACAAGGTATGTAAAGACTAATCAGTGTCCTTTGGATTTTAAGGGAAGAAAAAGAATAAGAGGACAGTAGAGATATCCATAGATAAAGGGATGAAGGGAAAGAAGTGTTTTCCCACATGTGATAATTGTGGAAAGAATCACCCTGGTAAATTCTTGAAGGCAATGGGTGTTTTATACAAGTGTGGAGAAAAAGGACCCCTAGTTCATGATTTTAAGGGTAAGAAAATAATTTCCTATGTACAATGCTTCAATTTCAAGGATATGAGACACTATTTGTATGAATGTCCCAATCGTTAAAGGAATATACCCCAAATGATGATTTTTGATAATGAGAAAGTTATGATGCTACCACAAATGAAATATAATGATTGATATACTTAGTCAAGAATCATGATATTTGTATATTTTGTCAATAATTTTCTAGTTTTATTAATTATGTGATATATAAGGATTGTAATGCAGTACTCTTTCATTAAGTATTTGAGGTCATATGATGAATAGTACAATGAAAAAGTGACTCATTGGAATGTTGAAATTTTCAGAAAAAAAATTGATTGAGGGAAAGACAACCCTTAATATATTTCTGATGTGGTGATAATGATGGTTAAATGATTGATTCAGATAAGTATTGACTACCTTGGAACTAATTATTGACTGATCGAGATGTGGTCTATGCTATTATCAATGAAGTTTACATCACTTTTGGATTTAAGGAATATATCCAATAACATGTATCTTACTTAAGGAATATGGAAGAATGCATGTTTCCAATATGGATTTTACAGTAATTCATGTTATTATGATATTTCAAGAGGATACATGATGAATTCATTCACATGTTTGGAATGTTAATATTAGAGCTACTTCTTGTTGATTAAAGGTTAATGGTAAGTTCATCGTGGAAATTTAGAGGACTTCATTATAATGTGTTGAATAATTATATTTTAAATTTTTTTTAACCATTTATGAAATGGTTTAAGTTGATATTTTTATTTTCTTTCAGAGGATAAGGTATTGCTTCACCAAATGGTGTAAGTCATGATACATGATAAGGTATATATAGTTAAACTACAATAAAAGGATGAGTGTATAAGTAAAAATGTATATTTATACACTTATAGAGTGGGATAATTACTCAACTAAAGGTAAATAGTTTTAAATAAAATGTTTTCCTATTATCATAATCATTGATAATATAGAAGAATTTATTTTTTTAGGTTATAGTTTTGTAGTAATCAAAATTCACCTAAACATGTCCTCTATCAGGTGCCATCGGGAGTTCACAGTTAGATTTTTCTTCCATGTCCTGTTTTTTTCTTCCATCTATTGTCACCTCATTCGAAAGAATAATTTTTGGGGTGACCACCTCATCTACATTAAATTTTTTTAGGAGGATATTTTATTAACCTTGTTTTTTATGCTGTTTTCAATAAGGTAATTTTCAAGTATAAACCATTAATTTTCGAAGATCAATTTCAAATTTTGAGGAAGGAATTATTTTTAAGGAGGTCATAATGTAACACCCCAAGAATTTACAAATAGATTTATTATAGAATGCATGGATCACTAAGTCTCTACAAACACCACTTTTTTATAATCTATCCAAGTAAACATAAGTTTGTCACTTCAATGATATGAATTTAAAAAATTTGACATACATGGTTACGATGAGTAATTTATTTGGAGTCCGATAAGAAAAACATAATTTTTCGTAAATAGTAACCTACCATTATGAATAGTGACATACCCTTATAAATAGTGATATAAATTAATGAATAGTAACCTTACCTGTGATAGTATATAAATAATATTCATGTTGGAGTATGACATACCTATGTTATAGAATACGTAAATAAATGTTTAAAAACTGTTTTTTAGAATAAATTATGATTTTAAAAAATAATAAATTAATCATATTTAGAAAATTATTTTTGAAAAATTGACTTCATTTTGAGAGTCTACATGTTAAAAAATGTTTGGGGTAAATTTTTGGGATTTTTTGGAAATAATTGAATTTTTGATGAATAGTAAAATACCATAATTTACAAAATAAGCTAAATACACTAATTATAGGGTCATGTATGATGTTCTGCTGATGTAATCACAAATGATTCTGATTCACATGATAAAATTACTGTTACTGGTCATGGAAGACTCACTATTCCTTATCTTGTAGAGAAATAATAAATTAATAAATATAAAATTGAGAAATCCCCTCTCCTCTCCACTATAAAAACTCCCCATCCCTCGATCTTCTCTTCACTCCTCTCAAGCCTTGTGCCTTCTCCAAATTATGTTCAAATATTCTCCCAACCTCTTCTCCCATGTCCAGAATGCCTTGGTATCATAAAAATACAGAAACCTCTCCCTTAAAGAGGCTCTCAAGGATGCTTGGTTCAAGAGGTAAATTCCTCTATTCAAATATTTTTCTTTCCTATCGAGTTAATTGGTTTTATTTTTATATTATTACCTCTCTTTATCCACATGTTTTGATGAATCCAATTACATACATGTACAAGAATGTTATTATGATAGTTTAATAAGTTATCATAGTCTCTTCCTTTTACCTTCTTTTATACTAGTAGTAATAACACCATCTGAGATGTGTCAATTTACCATATTCATGGATGATGAGATTTTGATATATATTGTCATTATCAATTATGGACATGAAACCATTCTTTCAATGGTTGTACCAGATTATTTTATATTTAATATACCCTATTTAAGGTTCAGTAATCCCTTTGTACAAATATTATTATGTTATAAAGACAAAATGTGTTCATTGTAATCAAAACCCACAAATTAACTGAAACAGTTGTCATTAAAGTTCTATATAATAATTCATACTCGTGCCATGAAACCAAATTATATAAATTACCACTAACACCTATATATGATCATTAATGATATGAGAATTCAATTCTAGATATTTACATCCATTTCACATGAATTACATTACATAAAAACAAATGAACCGATTATGAAAATAAAGAATACGAACACTGCAGAATGATGAAATTCAATATAATAACTTATCAGGAAGCGAATAAATGAACTAAACAGAATTATGAAAAACTAATTAAATGTATAATATATTCTGAAATAAGTTATTAATAAGTATAATTTTACATTCCAAGACCTTATGTTCAAGAGTGGAACACATTCGGACTTAAGGTAAGGGGTTTCTTTATCTCACTTCCATTTTTGTGAGCCTTCCTGTATTCATTACTTATAATTGAGCATGGTGTATTTATAATGACCATTTATTTAAAAAATAATGAATATATTTATTTTCATGTTATTCAATGTATTATTTAAATATTATTAATTTTGGGTCATATGAATCAATTGATTATAAAGTGGTAAGGGTTTGTCCATCCGAACATCCTTTTTCAGTATGGTTACTTATATTGTCTAATTACCTCAATTAAACTCTTGGGTTTTAATATATAATACTCATAAATTATGTTTTAGTGTTTTATATAAGTTCACCAACCAGAATCTTTCCTTATATTATGGATAGTTACATGTTTAAAAATGAAATTTCAATATAGTTTCTGAAATACAAACCCTATTAAAGGGATATTTTAAAAATCTTACCCATTTTCAAGTGCACTCAAAAATATTTTTTAAGCCACCATTAGTTTTATCAAAACACTAATTTTATCTTAAAAAATGATCTTGGATCATTTTGGTATTTAAGAGAAATAATTTCCTTTCAACTTTAAAATTCTCTTTAATACTTTTTTTTAAAATGCTCTAAAATGTTTTATTTATAAAGAATCTTAAAAACTCTTTTTACATGGTTTCACTTCATCAGGACATAATTTATTCCTAAAATATAATTTCAATGTCCTGGTATTTAATTTTATAGGATATTCATGTTTAACATATTATTTCCTTGCAAATATTAATGATTTTCCAAGAGGAATCTTCTTTCAAAAGTAAAAATGGTTTTTTCATCTCTCATTAAATTTTATGAGATATATGACTTGTTCACCAATTATTTATTTCATGTGTTGTATATACTGTCCTTTGGTATATCATATTAAGAGTATCTTTTTTCTAATGATATTATAAGGGATTATGATTTTAATTTTTCAAGGTGGTATGGGACACTTTGGAATGTTTAAGGATTATTTTCTCATGAATTTATCAATGGTCTCATTTATAAATATATCTATCTATGTAAAAATCATTTGTTGAATGTTGTACTTAATTTGGGTTTTTCTATTAAAATATCATCTAAAATATGTTGTTGAAGGGTTTCTAGTTATTCTGTCTATGGATGTTCTATTTTCATATCATTCACCTTATTATTCTAAATGATTAGTGTTAATGTTTAATGACTGGAGAAAGTTAGTTACATTTCATATGATAGTTTCAATTTAAATTTATATGTTGTTTATGTTTATCCTCACTCATATGAGGAATGCATAAGACTTTTTATGTGATGGGTGGGGATCACTATATTCCCTCTATGCATCGGTAGGTCTCATGAGACAAGTAGACGTGGAATTGGTCGAGGCCTTTCCCAATTTGATATATAGTTCTGGCCAAGCCCTTAAACATTTTTAGAAGTCTTGGCCAAGGCCTTAAAAAAATGTTTCATGATGTCTGGCATATGAATTTATATCATTATGAAAATATAATTTATGTTTCATGTGGTTATTCAACAAGTGGAATACCCATGATTGTGTTTTATTATGGCACTTCTTACTCAACTCTTATTCTTGTCATAATGTGTTCATGTCTTCGTTAAAGGAAAAAAGTTTTTTATGTATTCAACATGCCTAATGTTTATGTTCTGATACATTCACTTTTATTTATTACCCTTACTGAGTGTTTGAGCTCACCTCTTTCATTTGTTTTTCCTTCCCCAGGTTAAGAAGAAGATATCATTTATTGTGTTTTCAAGGATGCAGTTTATTAGATATTGTTATGTATCATATTTTTTATCGTTTAAAAATCTAAAATGGGTTCCATTTATGTATCTAGTTTCTTTAAGCCTACTATACTGATCAGTCATTTGGGATTCCTATTCATTGTTAATATACCAATTTAATCAAATAAGGCACTGGCTCTGCGAAACTGTGGTCGGGTCCTTAAAACCCCTCTTGGTAAACCCCTCCACTTTGATATGGTTTACTATTGATATTTTGTTGTTCTAGGTTCCAGTGAGTATGTGGTATGATTTTAGGTATTTGATTTGAATTTTATGGTTTAGATGATTGAATTATGTTTATTTTAAATTCATTGTGGTGCGTTTAGTGTGCATTTGGATTCATGCACTGAATTTTCAATGTTTTCTTACACTAAGATAGGTGGTTATACATCTAATTAATATTTGATGAATTAATTTTAACGTTTAATTACTTTATCATATTATTTAATTAATTTGTTTAGTTAAAAGTTTCTTTCCTTTGATGTTTGATTAGAGTTTTAATTGTTTAGTAGCATTTTTATATTATGTGTGTTCTTTCTACTGAAAACTAATATCTAGTTAGTTATTATTGATTTTTAAAATGTTCGGTTATATTATTAATCTATGTGAGTGGTGAGAATTACATTTTTGACATGGCGTCGTGTGAATTTGGTCGTAAAAGAATGTTTTGTGTGTGTTTAGTGGGTAATGCTGAGTTATTTATTTTAAATTGTTTTATAAGATTTTATTTATGGATTAATACATTATGTGTTTTTGGAAAATGTGTTTTATATATGGTGCAAAGTTTTCTATAAAACTAATTTTGTGGTGTAGGCCACACTTTAAAATTTTATTTGAGTTTGTGTGATGTTGGAATGTGTTTTGAATGTATAAATGGTTATATTAGTGTTTGTAAATCCATGTGACATTATTTTACAATTTCTATATAATTTTATTTAAATGTTTTATTAAATTATTTCAATGGTGTGAATAGTGTTTGAAAAATATTTTAGTGTGTATTATTTCAAAAAGGTATTTATGTGTGTATGTGGTGGTTTGTTTAATGATAAGTATCTTTTTTAAATTGTGAATATGGTGTAATTGACTATATAACCTATGCATATTATGTTTTGAAAAGATTTTTGGTGTGCGTATGGTTTTCAAAGAGGTTTTGAGTGAGAAAATTGTGATTATGTGTGTGTAAGTACCTGATTTTTCATTTATGCATAATTGAGATGTGTGACATGAACTTGAAAATTTTTTGAGCTCAAAGAGGAAAGCTTAGGTAGTTTGGAGGGTGGACTATACTGTTGGGACAGTGATCTATGGGTGGATTTTCCCTATTTCACTTAGCATTATTGATGATTGCAACACTAATTTGACATATGAATGAATGGGGGTGGTGTTTTCTAAGCCTCGTTTTATGGTGGGTTGTGGTTTATAAGCCACATTTGCTGAGGGATGTGGTTTCGAAGCCACCTTTGCTGAGGGTTGTGATTTCTAAGACACGCTCTATTGAGACATAAAGATATAGTTACCCAAGCTAGATAACAACCACAAGGCCTATCCCATATTTGGTGCTCCTTGGATACTTTACGCTCATCTGATTGACTCTTTGGTAAATTTAAAAAGTTAGTGTGTTGATTTTTTAATTTAACTTGTTCCATTTGAAACAATTTTCATTAATACTATTTTCATTAAAACTTTTAAAGTGTTTAATTATTATATTAAATTAACATTTAAAATTTATTTTTCAATTAATAATTATACATGGAACCATATTATTGGGTGGTATTCTATAGGGCTCTTGGATCACACCCTATAAACACCCTTGGGTGTATGTAGACAATATCAATTGTGTATCCCAAGTTGAGGCATCATGCTTAATGATGGTGGTTTAGGTTTTGATGGTTTTTCCCATGCAGGTCTGGAAATGGTGGTTTCAGAAATTGGCTCCTCATGTTGCATGATGGTGTGGATAGATGTGTTAGTTTTCTTTTCTATATAGTCTTCTTTGAGTTTTGGGTTGAGTTGTAAACTTTGCGTTTGGTCTAGTGTTATGGGATAGTTTGGTTCAATTTTATAGTTTTTCTTTATTTATCTTTTGAGTTTTTTTCGGAATATTATTTTAGGTAAACCGTTCCCACTTATTAATTTTGATACACAGTCACTCGTGTTAGCCCGTGGGGATCGGGAACACCCTTCAGGCCATGTTGTGGATGGGGACAGACGCCGGGTCTGATGACGACCCGTCTAGGTACGTGATAATTAATTGGCCATAATAAGTTATAAACTAATAACATAAGGTATTATTAATATTAATATTCCCATTTAATTAGTAGATAACAATTTTTAAACCATTATACTGGATGTTAATTGTGTGAAACAAAATCTGAGCATGAGATAATTTATTCCTTAACTCACATTCCATTCATTGGGTTATACAACTTATTCATTGATTTTATTATGTGTGGAACCCAATATTAATTTAATATTTCTATTACCACTAATATTCTTTTGGATAATTTCTTTTTACACATTAGCACCCCATTTATTAATCCTCGCATCAATGATATGAACATTGTAAGTGTTTTTCTCATCAAACATTTATTTCTATGAGATACATGTCATATTCACCACATATTTCTGTTGTGTTGTGTATATAATTTCCATGAATGTACTGTATTAATATTATACAAAATATAAATGTGATTTTCATATCCATTTTTTGATCTCTCCTTCAAGGGTGTTATGGTAATGAATTTACCAAGCGGTGTGGAATTTTAGTCACAATTTACTATATTTGAAATGTTTATTATGTTAAACAGCTATATTATTTCATAAGGTCTATATACAAAAATTTTACATGGTATATCATGAATATACTTATTTTTCATGATATTATAAGTTTAATTTAAGATTATTACTTTATAGGGTTATGATTTAGTGTTACGAAAGTGGGAACAGTCTTTTTTATGATCTCATAGTTTATCAAGATTGTGTATGACCATGTCTCTGATGCCAAAATCTAATAATTCCAAAGAATTATCTTCCACTATTGTTATTAATTACATATTCATGTAATTTAACCATAATCTAACTATTTTACACTTAAATTCATCAATAATGTTTTTTTACGAAAATTAGACGGCATCTCTCTCTTTTGTCGGAAATCTATGTTGGATTAAAAGAATGTATTCTAAAAATATTTTCAAAATATTTTTTAATGGTATTTTAGGATTATTTTCAAGGTAAATTATTTTAATTTTTTTTACATTTTATAAATTTTTTTAAATGATTTTAAAATCCTATGTTATAAGTTTTTAATATTATTTTCAAAGAAAAATGTTTTCTTAATGTTTTATGTAATAAATATTGAATTTTAAAATGTGAAAAATCCTCATCATTACCTATTATAATATGGGAAAAATTTATAGTTATACAATAATCATTATTTCCCTAGATGGATTAATATTATATTGAAGATATTGTTATGAAACTCGTTTGATTACCGCAGGTTATTTTTTGATTAAAATAAATTATATGAAACCCATTTAATTTCTATGGGTTTACCATGTTTAATAAGAATTTTATTTTTAAAGTGGTTTTTTCGTGATATGGTAGATGAAATATATATGAAATGGGTAAGAACGATACTAGTTATACAAAGTTTCATGCCCCCATTATAGATCACAGGTGAGCCCGATAGAGCATATATGAAGGGTTGAGCCCCATTATAGCTAATAAAAAATGGGTGAGCCCGATTATTCTTAAAAGAAGGGTCATCCCCATTATATATATATAATTAACTGGGTATGTAAGTCTGTCGTATCATTATTTCATTTGTAATAATGATTATAAGTGTGAAATGAATGTGCTGCTCCGTGGTACCAAAAAAGTGTTTTAATATATTTTATGGGTGATTAATGTTTCTCTTAAAAGAATTCGATATCACATGGATCATGATTATTGATTCTGATAACTTTTTACATTTCCATGTTTTCATATTATTATGATCTATATATTCATTGGTATGAGTTCTTTTATGATTTTCTCATGCACATTGATTATGTCATTATACCCTTGTTAACTTTTATGCTCATTGATGACATTCAATTGTTAATTATTATGCTTACCATTACTGATCATTTGATTTCACCCTTAATATATTTCCTTTTACCTAGGTTATAATGAATGAGGTTAGATGATTTATGTCTGTTAAGGATTTCCCAAGGATGATGTTGATGACCTAATGTGAAATAAGAAAATATAGAATAAATGGTAAATTGGAGTCATGTTAATTTTTTATATATATATGTTTATAATAATTATATAAAATAATAAAGCTAAATTATACTTCATGATTTATGTGATCCATGTTTTCCTTTTTATGTTATGAGGTTTAGTTGAATAATTCAGGTCATAGTTACCAGTGTCAAAGGAAAAAATTTAAATTTATATATTTTAGCACAAGATCTACGAGTGTTGATCTTGGCCTATTATAGTTGGTATTAGAGGATGGTCTAGAAAAAATTAGGGAATAGTATGTTTTCTTGTGATTTTTTCTTAAGATTTATATATACCATCATGGTTTACATGTTTAAGTATGATTATAAGTTTAATGTATAAGACAACACTTTTGTAGTTTAACGTGATGGATTTCTTGGGGATTAATGATATTTTGGATATTAGATTTAGAAAGGTAATTGATGTAGGTATAAATGATTTTAAGGTTACTATAAAGTAAATTTTAAATGGGTATCAAAATAAATGGATCATTTTTATTTTAACGTGTTATAATTCATTTCATGTTTTAATATTGTTCTTTTTTAACAGAATTAAGATGATTTACCAAATGGAAGGAAGGATATCCTTTATAAACTTATTAACCCATCAATATGATTTGTAAATCACTATTGTCGAAATATTGTGTAGAAAATATTTTGAAAAATTTTGTGTACTCAAATCACCTACAAGAAACTATTTTAATTATCTAACACCTTTTCTTTTCTATAAAAATTTAATGGGACATGGAATATGTTTTTTATTTCAAAGTAAAAACATTATCATCTCTCTTGAAAAGTAAAATTCCATAGAAGACATGACCATTCACTTTTTAAAATTAGGGATTCATATCAAAAGATAAATGGGAGATCAAATAAATATTTATGTCTATATTTTACATAAAAATTCAATAGATATGATGGGCGACAACTCATCACATCTGGTAAGTACATTGGGATTGAAGACACAACCGAAGGGTGTATCACCTACCACTGGCCTCCATGATGTCACGACTGTTATAAAATTTATTTTCATAAAATATTTGATGGATAATAGTGGTGTTCATTTTCGGAACACATGTTTTATCATATCTATAACCATGAGATTCAGATTTAGTTTGGGCATTAACTGAATAGTGTTATTTCAGAAGATGCTCACTATTTTTGAAACCCTATATGATTATGGATAAAAGAATATTATGGATTTGTTTTGAGTAATAAAGGATGAATTGTATTTTTATGAATATAATATATTATTATAGATTTTTAGTGATTCGGGATTAATTATAATATCATGGAGAATATGAGATTAGGGAAATTAAATTTTGGTGTGATACTTAAAGAGATATCGATATTATTTGAAAATGAAAAATAAAGTTATCATGAAAGACTATGTGATAAAACCATTAAAATTTTTGGGTTTCAATTTTATTCTATAATATGTTGAAGAATTTGTTGGGATGATTATTTTTTAAATAATCTTTGCCAAACTTCGTGTGTTGTTGTATAATTTTTCAATTGATATAATTTTTCATCATATAAATGATCATTATTTTTTAATAATTACAATATATATTACTAAAGAAGTTCTTTTTGGTTAATTCCAAAAAAATTTTGGGGTAGATAATTATATTTTTGTTGATTTTCTGATCAGTAGAAGTTTATTCAAATGCTTTAGTTATGAGAAATTGATTTCGAATACTCATCATCAAGAGAAAAGATGATATTATGGATGAAATTTATTAAATGATGAAATTATAATTTTTAGGTAAGTTTGTTTCATTATGTTATTATTCCTAGTTATAAATGTATTCCTCAACATAATGAAATGGATCTCAAAAGAAATCTGTATATGTTTAAGTTTCACTCTGAGAATTTAATGGCATTTTAATCCATCACAAACTTATGGTTTTGATATAGTTACCTTCCTAATGACCATGTTCTCTATTACTCTCCATTACAAATTAATATATATTTTTTTCATTAATATCCATGTTTTTACATGTAATCCTATTATGTGACATCTCAAGTGAGCAATGTACTTTCTTTTTTATCTTATTAAGTGGATATTTAATTGACCATTTTTGTGATGCATGATTTCAAAAAATATATTCTTTTGAAAAGTAAAAACCAAATTTTTTTGTCTGGATTTGAAATTGTGATGAAAGAATTTCTTTAAGGAGGTATAATGTACCAATTGAGTTTTAAAAAAACTATGTTTAATATCAGACAAGATACACCACATCAAGCATAAACAAATGAATAAATATTATTATTTAAATTTGATAGTTATCACAGAGCCATTACAATGATAGAAATTAATGAGATTAATTGAATTAAGAAAATATATTTTATAATTGTTTATAAAATGAATTAACCAGTTACAAATTAATTATAAACGAAAATAAAAACTAGTTGAACATAAAGAATGCATTTTTATTAAAAAATTATTTATTTCACACAATGAAATTTCATATTAATAAAATTAATTAATCACTTTTAGTTAAATATATTAATTATATTTTTATGTTTCATATCCAATAATCGTTTTTTAATATCATCCAATATGTTTTATGGGCTTAAGTTATGAATAAATCCAATTTTAAGCATATATATATATATATATTCTAAATATATTTTTTCTACCTTTTGATGTAGCGTCTGTTTTAAAAATAAATATCAACAATTTTAGAAATTTTATTTTACAAAATAAATTTCATTTTTGAAATTATAATGTCAAAATTATCATACGATGTTATTTTGGTGTCTTCCTTGATGTTTCATTTTTTATGAATAGTAAAAAATAATAAATTTTAATTGAAAATGCTTTTTATTATAATATATTTATTTTGTAAAAATATATTTTTATTTGGTTTTAAATTATAAATTATTTAATTATACATCAAGAAAACCATTGTAGGTTAGTTGAATTAATTTCACATTGAAATTGTATTTAAAAATATTTCAATCTTTTGAACTTTTAACATTAAAAACCCACTTTTTCATTTTATTTGTGTGATTAATTATAAATCAAAATTTTCCAATTATATGGATTTAATTATGTAAAATGTATTCTATATTTGTAATCAAATGTTAAAAATTAGGATTTATTGTCCACTTTTTTTCCATCATAAAATAGTTACGATGGTTAAAAACATTTACTGTGGTATAGGTAAAATAATGAAAAGGGATAGAGTTAAAAGGTGAAGGCTTAAAATATCTCAAACAAAAACATTAACAGGAGTTTTATGTCTTTATTGACCCTAATCGGGCATTAAAACATTAAATATCATATAAATTCATTGAAATTAATTCCACCTCAACGTGGTTGGATTTATTTATAAAATAATCATTATTTCATTACATAAACCCACCCCTCCTCAAATATAAATATCACCCCTCACCACCCCATTTCTACCAATAATCCTTGAATCTCATAAATTATATTAAAACCTATATTTTCATAACTTTTACCACTTTCAAGTTCTTCTATTCTCTCTAAATGTCTTAATCAAATTTCCTCAAGTGGTCTTCTAAGGAGGTGATATTGAAGAGGTAGTTTTATGAAAACACTTATCTTATTTTCTTTTCTTCATATACTTTATTCTCACCTAACTCATAATTAATGGAATAAAAAAAATAATCATATATATATATATATATATTATATTATTATGTTTCTAATTTAATATCTCATAAAAATTTCAATTCTAATGTCATCTTATTCAAATAAATGAAACTATTGTCCATGTTTTGCCTATAATCACCTCTATGAAGAAGGATTTTGTTTGTTTTCCATTACCACCATAATTGCTGGTCATAAAATTATTATTCTATTAAATACTATTTCAATTGGTATATAAAAACATATTTAATGTTTTGGAAGAAATATATTTTCATTATATTAATTTAAATGAAACAAGTTTGTGATGGTTAGGAAAATCGCCAAATTAAACCAAATAGTTATCATTAAAATTTTATCTAAGGAATCATCTTCATGTAAGAAATAAAATTCATATTTTATATCATTTAAAAATATATAAGTTAATTAATACCATATAATTTAAATTTTTTAGTTCTATTTCCAATTTACAAGAACAACTATAATTTTTTTGAAATAAAATGATCATGAAACCAGGAAACGAACGCATCCAAAACCATGAAAAAAATTGAAATATTATTAATCAATGGGTTATAAGATGTTATAAAATCATAAAATATGATATTATAAATGTGAATATTTTTTTTAGGGAGTTTATATCATTATTTAAACCATTATACAGGAGTTTAATTACAAGAAACTAAAGGGAATCATGAGGTAAGATATTCCTCACCTCAATTCCCATTCTTTGGGTTATACATTTAATTGATTAATTATATTATGTAATGATTATATGTTGAATACCATGTTTTTTTATTTTTGTTATATCCACACTTATATTTTAGTGGAAGTATTTTTTTTACAAATAATAAACTCATTGATTAATTCTCACCTCAATGATACAAACTCTGTAAGGGGTTTTCTCGTCTTAGTTTTATTTAAATGGGAGACATGCCATATTCACCATTTTTAGTGTATAAACTAATAATGAACGTATTTTAAATTTTTTTAAATAAATTAATGGGTATTTACATATCTATATTTTGATATCCCATTCATGGGGATTACAGATTCCCAGTTACCAAGCGGTACAAATATTTTGCCACAATTTTCTTTTTTTAAGACGTTTGTTATGTTATATACCTATTTTATTTCATGATGTGTATATACTTACATTTGAAATTTTATATCATGAGTACCATTATTTTTCATAATATTATAAGTTTAATTTACTATTATTACATTATGTGGATTATGATTCATTGTTACAAAAGTGGTAAGAGTCTTTTATTCAATATTATTGTTTATTGACATTGTGTATTATTAATTATTTGATGTTGAAATAATATAATTATTAGTAATTATCTTAATAACTGGTTATTCATGATATTTTAAAAAAAAATTACCATTACAGAACTCATTATTCCCTAAAATATTTGGGAATAGTTTGTTAATAAAATCCAATGTCATCTCTCTCCTCGGTCGAAAATCTATGTTCTTTAAAAATAATTTTTTCTAAAAACGTTTTTAAAATATTTTTAAAATGGTATTTTAATATCATTTTCAAGGAATAGGATTATAAAAAAATAAATTTTTAAATGTTTTTTAAATAATTTCAAAATATTCCTTTTATATGTTTTCAATGTCATTTTCAATAAAGATGGTTTTCAAAATGTATTATGTTTTAAAAAGTGATTTTCAAAATGAAAAGGATATTTTCCCCAAAAATGTATTTAATGATAATTTAGTGGTACATAATTAATGAACACCCACAACCATCATTTTTACCTATTCTTAAATGGGGATTTTTTTATTGATACCGTCTTAATTATTTCTCTAGAAGGATTAAGATTGTTTTTAAGAGACTGTTATGAAACTCATTTCTTGTATATGTTTTATTTCTGTTTTAAAACAATTCATATGAAACCAATTTATTTTCAATGCATTATCCTATTTTAATTAGTTTTTTTGAATTTTTTGAATTAAATATATGTTAAATGATCATTAAATGCAATGGGTTTTCCTGATACAACTTATACTAATGGTTGGGCCCCATTATAGCTCATGGGTGAGCTTGGTATAGGTTATATGAAGGGTAGAACCCCATTATATCTTATAAAAAATAGGTGAGCTCGATATAGATTATATGAAGGGTGATCCCCATTATTGATCTCCAATGAATTGAGAATGGAAGTAAACCATATGGTTATTGTATTTTTAAGAGTGGTTATATGAGTGACGTTAAAGTGATTCTCCAAGGTAACAACAACAAAGTTTTAATTTCCTTTTATGGGGTTTAATTGTTTATCATGACTGATATTCATATCACATCACTCATAATTATTTATTCTGATAATATTTTTCTATCCCATTTTTTCACATTTTTATTATCTTTGTATTTATGTGTAGGAGTTACTATATTATTTACTCATGTACTTTGATTATGTTATTGTACCCTTATGCACTCTTTTTCTCATTCACAAAATTAAATTGTTAGTTCTTATGTTAACCCTTACTGAGCATTTGAGGTCACCCTTATTATGTTTAATTATCCCAATGTTATAAATAATTATTTTTAATGTTTTATTTATATTAAGGATTTCACAAGGATGATGTTGATGACCAGATGTCTAATAAGAAAAGATGGGAGAAATGCTCAATTAAATTACTTTGAATTGTTTATGTAAGTGTTTTTCCTAATTATCTCTAATTATAAACCTAAAAGTTCCAATAGGTTTTAGGAGATCCAGGTTTTCTTTTTTATTTTATATGTTTTATATAGAAACTTTGTGACACAATCACCGACATCAAATCCATAAATGTAATGTTTTGGATTTCAGTATAGAATCTAGGAGTGCGAAACATGGTAGAATCTAGGAGTGCGAAACATGGTTTATTATATTAATGTTCATGGTTTCCCTTTTATTCCCTTAGTAGTTAAAAATACAACCCCAATATATTACGTTTATTTCTATTCAATGGCCTAAAATAAGAGGAATCAAGTAAACAACAAATGTGAGGGGAAATGTAAAACCAAGATATTTTAGAAGAATAACATTATGTTCAATATCATATACGACACTCAACATTGAACTTAAAAAAATATAATGTATTATAATTTAAGTATGAACACTATAACATAACTATTAAATGGGTTGGAATGAATAGGATTAAATAATTTTTGAGATATATAATAAGATACTAATAAATATAAATGTACTGATTAATGGTTATAAAATTAACATTCAATTTTTAGAAATGTTATATTATGCTTATAAAGTATACTTATTTCCGAAATGAATTTTATTAATTTTTGTGAGAACATAATATATTTCAATTTTTAAAATTAAAAAAAAATCATTTCATAAAATTATCTACCTTTTCAAATCATCATATCACAATTATCATAGTTCGTATTTTTAGGGGTTTTCTAAGAAGATTCATTTTCTACTGAATAGTGAAAAATATTGATTTCAATTTAAAATATTATATTGTTTCAAGCAAGTAAACATTTTAATTTTTTTAAAAATATATATAAGTAAAATTAGTTCTCTTATATTTTAAATAATACAACTAATTTCATTGGAATAATGTTTTGTTTGAATATGGTATAGAATGATTCTTTTATATGTAAAAAATTAAATTTTCTAAAAAAAATTATTTTATTCCAACAATGTGTTTTTAATTATTTAAATTTTGATTATCAATGTTGGTGAATACTTTTTATGAAATTTATCAATTATTTATTCAATTTACTATTTCAAAATTCATTTACTATTTATTTATGTGTATGATATGTATAAGCCATGTTTTAAGCTTAAAAATGTTTTTTTAAAAGTTATTTTAATCACAAGTCAAACACATATTATAATATTAATTTATTACTTATAAATATTCAATTTGATAACGCAGAATCTATATTTGGAATACATAGGTTCAAATTTTTTATTTAGGTCCCCTTTATTTTTTTCAAAATAAACAGTAAACATGGTAATCTTTTTCACCCCTATAAAGGCTAAAGAGGGTTAATCTAGGTTAAAAATAAGTAATAATGTGATAATTGTTCATAATAATTCTCATTGGATGAATTTAATTATACCATTATCATATTATACTAGAAATATAATTTTTAAATGGACCGTTATATATGGAAATGGCCGACATAATATTTAAAGAAAAGAAAGTTAGCAAATGCCACTCCCTAAGTTTTAAATATCTCACACATGTGAATATAAAGAAAATATTGTTATGAATGAATAATACTAGATATTTTGAAAATAATTTAATTAAATTTATGATTTTAATTTATATATAATTTTTATATATTAAATACTTACCATAAATTCTTTTACAACTCTTATACGGTATTTATTTAATTAAGTGGAAAAGAAAATATATGATTTTAAAAAAACATAAAAAGATATAATTTGAGTGATTTGTATCTGTACATGGATTTTATAGATTTATATCACATAATAGTGTTGGTTCATTTTATTATAATCTAATTACAACTTTTATATTTTTTATTTTAATTCAAATTAAATGAACAGTGTTAAAATTGTTTTTAATGATATGTTGTCAAAAATAATATTTTATTAAAATATTTAAAAATTATAACATTTTTGAAACATGATAATTTTGATAATATATAGTGTAAAAGTTATTTATTTTCCATTTTGAGCCATTTTGTAGATTATATATATATATATCATTATAACATTTTAAAACTAAAAAGGATGTTATCACAGTAAATGTTAAAATAGGTTAACTAAGGGGTTAAGCCAAAAGATAATGTTAAAAACAATAGTTACTCTATAAAGAATTTATTTATTGATTTTATTTCAACCTTATACTTTTATATACTCAATTAAATTTACTTTTAGAGGCATTTGGTATAAATTATGACTTTAGTATATTTTAATCTTTTAAGAATTTCTAAAAGTACCTACTTTCACAATTATAAAAGGAAACCTTATCCCCTCACTTAGTCAAACATTTTAAGCCATATATATCAACCATTACCTCCAAAACTACCAAATAAGCTTCATTAGACACAATAAAGAGGCTTATTATTCAAAAAATTATAACCCTATAAACCTTAATAAGAGAAATAAAAGAGCTCTTTCAATAGAGAAGTAATTTCCTTAACTAATCACTTTCTTTTTAATTCTAATTTTACCACCGATAAATATTTTATAATATTAATTGAATTAAATATTAAGAATCTTAAATATACTTATATTTTATTATAATTAAAAAATCACCTTTATTTCAACTATTTCAATCAAATTGAAAGTGAAAGTATATCTTGTGCATACATATAGCTTACCATCTCCACATAGCGAAACAATTAATTTATTATCATAATATTTTATGTATAGGAATTTGTATAGTTTAAATTTTTATATATAATAATTATGGAATAATTTAAATTCTTCAATTATAATATCATATACACCTTCATATAATGAAGTTTTTTATAAATGATAACATTGCTTCTGCGTACCTATGGACTACCACCTCCACCAAGTGATATGATTCGTGTTTCATTTATATTTTACTTGGATGATAATAAGGATATATTTAATTAATATAATTTACATATATGTTATATATATATTAGATATATTATATAATAATTATTTTCAAATTTTATTTATAATTTATATTTCATTTGATTCATTTTTAAAAAAATTAAATAGTGTTCATGCGAACATATGACCTACCGTCTCCATGAATAGTGTAATTCATTTTTCTATTTCTATATTTTATGAAAAACTATAAACATATTTATGGTGAATATATATTATTTTTATATCATTATTAAAATTCTAGATATAATATAAACATGATAAAAAAACAGGGAGAAAAACTATATAACAATAACAGGTATGAAAGACGAAGAAAATATCACCCGGAATAGATATTTAAATAATGAATTTATAATAGACATGTGATCAATGATTTTATATAAATCAAATATGATATTTTTTATTTTATTATAATTATATAAAATATTTAAAATAAATCAATATATATATATATATAATATGTTTTTTCAATGTGTACGGAGGAAGTCAAACATATGGTAAAGGATTTTCATCTCACTTTTATTTTCATGGGACACATTTCATATTCACCACTTATTTATTTTGGGTGTATTATATGATTCCCATGAATTTATATTATGATTTATATTATGAAATTTGTGAGGATATTAATATCCATCTAATTTTCTTTATTTTATTAGGATTACAATTCAAATGATACCAAAGTGGTAAGGTATTTTTTTTATAACATCATTGTTTATTGAGAATTTTAATGATTAAGTTTTTGATGATGGATTCCTATAATATATCTCTCAAAAAACTCAACAGACCAAAACTATTGTTTCAATGAAAGTCGGCCATATTTCACTCTTGAGTTTAAAAAC
The DNA here is from genome assembly GCA_963277665.1 of Viscum album. Taxonomy (NCBI): domain Eukaryota; kingdom Viridiplantae; phylum Streptophyta; class Magnoliopsida; order Santalales; family Viscaceae; genus Viscum; species Viscum album. Next base: position 1,346,045,146 of record OY728123.1, read on the forward strand.
ATTTTTATTTCATATATATGATTTCTAAAAATATTAAAGAAGGTTTTAATATTTTTCAATAATTATTTAAATTCTTTTTCACCATATTTGAATTTCTATAGAAAAATATTAAATGGAATGAGACAAATTTTTTCAAAATGAGGTACTTTTTCCATTTTTACATAAGAATGAAATTAATATCTTTTACTTTTTCAACATGAATGAAATTTACCAACACCAAAACTACTCACTTAATTTAATATTAATTTACATGTTTCGAAGGTTATTTTCCAAGTAATGTTTCCATAATATTTTCAATGAAATGGATTTTAAAGTATTGAATTAAAATTGAAAAAGGTATTTTCTTGTGGAATGTTTTTATGATATTTTAATGGTTTTATTTTCGAAAAATATAAAAAACCCAGGATATAAATTATGATTTACTTGGGATATGATCTCGGAATACCTTTCTTAATATTTTTTAGAATGGTTTATGTTTATGATGACGTGGTTTTCTTTAATATTATTTATTTCCCATGGGTTATACTATAATTAAATGTTTATGAGGCCCATTTATTTTCATGGGTTCTGATATTATGAATGCTTTATGATATTTTGTAACACCTATATATATGATTTTAAATATTTGATAGGTGAAACCAATATATCCTCCCGATGCATTGGATAAATATGTATAACTCATTCGGTAAATATAATATGTGTGAACCTGAATCCATATTCCAAATTTTATGTGTGGACATTGTTTTCGTATCAAAAAGTTTATGCATGGTCATGTATTTCAAGTCCATAAGATTATAAAAGGGCTTGGCTTTAATATCCATAATTTTATGCAAGAACCAAGATTTCAAGTCTATCATGTTATTTTTGGACCTAGTCCCATGTCCATAAGTTTTTTATGGGACTAATTTTATATACATAACTTTATGAGTGAACCTTTTTCAATTTTTACATGTTCAAAAAGTTATATACTTATGTGTATGAAAAAATATCATGTCTTATGATGATGTTATGCTCTCAAACACCATGTGATTTGATTAATTTGTGATTTATATCTTATTAACTATAAAGAATTATTCTATAACTCATGTTTATGATATATGAAATGTTGTGAATGTATTTAAAATGTTAATCACACATTGTCATACACTTAGTCTCATGTTATTCTTATGAAGCTTTTGATATATCCCTTATTTACCCTTAGTGAAAGATTGATATCACCCTTTCCTGTGTTTCCTTTCCCCCAGTTATAAAGAATGGTTATATGAATGATATATCTTGGAAGGGTTCTAGTTATGAAAGAAATAATGGGAAGAACTTATAATACTATTCTTTATGTGTCCATGTTTCTAAAGATACATGAACTATTCAATTACTGTGTGGATCTTTATGATGTGTAAGGAATATTCATCTAATAAAAAGTAATATATCTATATGAACTATATGGGTCATTATAGTTAGTATCATAGGTATGTTTAGTAAACCTTCTGAAACTAGAGTAAGATATATTTAGTGAGAACCCTCAGGATAATTTTATGTATAGGATAAAATAATAATGTTTTGGTAATAATCATTAATGACATATCAAAAACCTATGGTGTCATAGAAGAAGGTGTGATAGTTTATAAATCCTATAAATTATTTTTCAATATTAATTTGTTTCCTACTGTTATTATTGTTTCTCACACAATGATATTTTTAGTTAATGGATGGAAGATGAAGGAATCATATTAATGTTTAATGTGAAGGCCAATGAAATGACTTTACACATGAGAAACCAAGTGAAATTAGTAATTTAATGTGAAACAATATGATTATACCTAATCATCTATCCATCAAAAGTATAATTTTTTTTAACACTTATAAGGGAATTGTTGGAACCCGACCATATAACCATTTCAAACGCCAAAAGAGACAACTCACATTATAAAAAAAGGTTTGAGCCTATTGGAATCAATATCCATTGCATCATATATTCATTGTTACCCTGATACCTGAGCCAGCTATAACATGGCCCTAAGGGTGTTCTTGATCCCCACGGGTTGGATAATTGCACATGGAATCATAAAATTTCAAATAGGGAACTAATTTTCCACAAAAATAGTGTAAGATAAATGTTATAAGAATGAAAAATCAACACTCCTAATGGAGAGGTACCAGAAATAGTCAAGTAAAACATTACCATGATATAAAGATAAAAATCTCCTAAGAAACAACCACATCAAAATTTCAAAATTAGCAAAATATACTATGTGAAAAGCGTACAATAACTCCTCAATTCACCCTCATCAATAAATAGTCATAGTGATCAAGAACATCTACTAGTACTAAGTGGATTTTTCTCTTTTCTTAGACATGAAATAAGAAATTCCATACATACCCAATGGAATTAGTAAGCTATGATCTATATATATTATTAGAGTCTCACAAAGTGTTCCATAACAACTACCATAAAATTTTACCATCAATTATACAAGTTGAAATAAAACAACTCTAGGGTTTATATTTTCACATTTTAAAGAAAAATATGCATTCATAATAAAAAATATTGAATCTATATCAAAAAATAGTCAAATATTATTAAATGAACATTTTATATAAAACATATTTATAAATCAACTGTAATGAATAAAAAAATTCAATAAACCGTGGAATGTAAATAAAAGTCAATGACCTATAGCACCATGTATAAAATATTAATGGTATTTATATTCCAATAATATCATCCTCAAACATCTCAATAGTGATTATAGCTCGAGATAGTCATGTTCACACAATAAGTCTCCATCCTAATAATGGAATCCAATATGGGAAATATACACCCTAATAGGGGAACCCATTATGGGTGTTCAGACCACAATGTTTTAGTAACCATTTTCCTCATCAATCCATACATTGGGATTCAATATCCTAGCTTTCTTGTCACAGTTACCACTAACTACCTAGTCTAACTTTTTATTCAACAATAGATTAATAAAACAAGGTAAAATAAAAAAATCAATTCATATTAAAATTTACTAGTTTTTAATATTATACCTTTGTCATTAAAAAAAACTGAGGTTTTCATCAATTCATTTAATTTAAAATTACTTTTCACTTTAAGAAATATTTATAAAAATTGAACATAAAATAAATCTATCAATTTTATTTTAAAATAAAGGTATTATTTTTCTCAAAATCAACCCAACAATTCAAATCCCATGAAATTCGGGGTTTTTAGAAAATTTCCATGCCATTTCTCATCACACTTCAAATACATTAAAATCAAGGTTTTTCAATAAATTAAGAATTATTTCATTTTGACAATGAAATCTAAGGATTCGGTTTTATTGAAAAAATCATTGATCACCAAAAATTAATCACACAATCACGTAGAACACCCTAAATAGAATCTCCAATGAAGAAAAAGGAAAAAGAGATCAAGAAACACAACCTAAAATCTATATCCAACATCAAAGTGTTTAGATTCATCAATTACATTATGATCTATCAAAATATAATGATGATGGAAATATAGTTTTGAAGAAACCAGAAGATAGGATATATTCTTACCCAAGGGAGATTGAATGAGATCAACAATGCATTGATATATCAATAAAAGGTTCATTGTGTCAAAACCCCTTATTGGGATCCATGACATGCAAGAAAATAATATTAAAGTCAAATGGGTTATTAGGAATCCTAAATAAAGGGTTCTCAATTTTTAATAAAAAAATTATAGGAATTAAAATCCACATTATTGATTTTATGGGTAGGGCCACATTGTTACAAAAATTGTGCACCCTTATTTTGTGCCCCAGCTAGTAGGGTGTGTGGTATCTCTAGGAGGGTGCACAATTTTTCAATACATATGCCTATCATGAAACAACACATTGATTTAGGTTCCAATTTTTTAGGGGTTGGCCGTATGGTTTAGAAAGACTGGTCTCCCCCTTTCAGTGCCTCGCAATAGGGAACATCGTTTTCCAGGGAAAATGAAAATGTTCTTCCAAACTATATTTGGATGATGCAAAGCCCCTTGGGATTCCAAAATTTTATGAATTATCCTAGAAATAACGCAAAATAAGACAAAAAAAGGGTCACTAGATACCTAAAATAAGGTAATGGGATGTTACAACAAACCCACTATAAAATATTTCTATCTCTAGAAAGCCTATCAAGAAGAGTTCATATCAAATAGTTGAGGATTATTCTATCTCATCAATGCCTCCTACACCCATGTCTCATGTGAATAGGAACTATGATGCCATAATCATCAACCAAAGGTATTATCCCCCAAAAAATTAATATTTTAGTGTCAAAAATCATTAATGGGTGATTAATCATGGAGAAATCAGGATCAACATTAAATAATAATAGTTTAGGACAAGGCAGGGGAGAGAAATACACTTTTGAAGGTATGATACATGGAACACGTTATATTTGGATGTTAACTATGGTGGAAGATTCAAATGATAAGACACTTTTCCTACCTTTTCAAAAACCACAATAAGTCCTAAAAACTATGGTTCTAGCTTCCAATATTTCCCAATCTATTGTTTACCCAAATGGGTAGAACTCTCAAAAAAAGTAGGTTACCTAATAGAAACTCCAATGGTATCCTCCAATGGTTAACATAAGTGTTTTTTCAGATATGTTCCATAAAAATTATCTAAAAAGTAAAATAAAAAATAACTAACACTTCTTTGACCAAGATTAGTCCAACTAGATAACTTCTACCAATTTCTAACCCAAACAACAAATATTTACAAGGTCAGACATACAAGGACTCAAAAGTAGACATCCTAATTTTACACTGGTAACTATTATTTTAATAAACCTCAATGAGTCCTAAATAAAAATCTTAATCTCCATCAAAATCTCAAATGAAATAATGTAACATTTCTTATAGAATATTTATAGCTCATCCTATCTTTCCATCCATCTGTGAATGATATTTTATGCTCAAATTAACATGAAAACCCAATGTATTTTGTATGAATCTCTAAAAGAAATAAGTAAAATGAAGATATCCAATAGAAACTATAGAAAAAGGTAATCTATACAATTTTAAGATCTCCTACACATAGAGACTTCCTAATTTATTAAGTTTGGTAATTTCATGAAGGTGTATAAAGTGAGCTGATTTGGTCATTAGATCAATCACAACCCATATCACATTATTTTTCTTTATGGGTACACAAAAACATAACCAAACATTTCATAGAGATCTTATCCATCTTCCATGTTGGCATTGGAAATGGATAAAGAAAAACCAAAGGTCTCAGGTTCTCGGTCATGACAATTTGATAGGTGTAAAAATGTGAATCAAATTCAATGATGTCTCATCTCAAACCTAGACACTAGAATCAATGTCACACCTCATAGATTGCTTTTAGGGTTTTTTGGTGCCCCACCCAATGGTAATTGTGGAAATACCTCATTATAGAAATTTTTGTGGAAAATGAACAAAAAATGATATTATATACAACATAAAGTCATCCCCTAATTCTACACAATTCCTCCTCAAACTGTTGTTCCAAAAGAATCATATCAATAATGTAATAGGTTAACTATACACTTTTCAAAACAAATGTGGCCTTTCCCCCATACTCTAAGATGTATCTTTCAAAAACGACCTAATTTTCACCTCTTATGATGATTCTTTCATGTAATTGGTTAGAGGTTTCTTTCTCAAGGCATTAGCAATAACATTTACCATACCCATGTTGTATGCAATGTGGAAATTAAAATATTTTAGGTACTTCACCAAATTAATTTGATGGAGGTTCAAATATTTTTGAGAGAATATATAACTCAATATTTTGTGGTCAGAATAAATGGAAAAAATTCATGGAAAAGGTAATTCCACTAACTCTTAAGAGCATGCACCATAACTGTTAGTTTGAGATCTTGGTTTGGATTATTAATTTTACGATACCTATGTTTTCTAGAATCATAGTATAACCCATGAACACCCTACACAAGAACACAACACAAATTTGAACCTAATTTCTCCCAAAGGACTACATATCCCTACCTAGCCTCAAGAGAGTCAACCCTCGTGCAAAATACCAAATGAATTTCAACTCCTCAAAACAAATCTATCATTTTTCAGTCCAAAAAAACCTTAATACCTTATGGGTGAGGGAGGTCATTAGAGAATCTAACATTGAGAAATATTTAACAAACCAATAGTAATACCCCTTGGTGAACAAAAATCTACGTATCTCTGAAATTTTGTGTGGTTGATCCCATGTCATAATATCCTTAACCTTCTAATGATTCAATAATATTCCATGTTATGATACCATATGTACTATGAAAATTACTTCTTGTACCTATAAATTACCCTTAGAATACATTATGTAGATTATGTGATCTCTAAAGTTTTCTATGGCTACTCTCGAATGACACATATGATCCTCATTAGTCATGGAGTAAACCAAGATGTCAACAATAAATACTACTAAGAATGTGTCGCGGTACTCATGGAGAATAATGTTCATTAAATTCATAAACACTATAAGAGCATTCTTTTAGTTCAAATGGCATGAAAAGATACTCATAATGGTGATACCTACTAAGGGATGGGGTGTTCTAAAATTATTATTATTTCATTCTCAACCGGCCATAACTAGATGAAAGATAAATCTTTGAGATCCAAATTAGAACTTTGAACCAATCAAACATATCATAAATCAGTTGTAATGAAAAAAAATCATTATCGTAACTCAATTTAGTTTTGGGAAATCAGTGTAGAGGATCTGTGTTATATTATATTTCTTTGCAAATAAAATAGGGGCCAAACTGGTGAAACACTCTGGCGTAGATAGCATTTATCTAACAAACCATCCAACTACGTATTTAACTCTTTGGGAATTGCTAGTGTGATATGGTATGAAAGAATAAATATCATATTATTTACAAGTAAGAAATCAATATAGAACACTACCACCATTACCAGTAGAAGACTAAATAAATCAGAAGGAAACATGTCCATAAACTCAACTATGGATGAAGATAGATCATCACTAAAATTTTCACTCCCCATGTCTAAAGTAAACAATGATACTACTCTACCCAACTCTAGAAAAGATGGTCATAGTCTACGATACCTTGAGCCTCATTCACTATATATGAGACAATGCACCCCATAGGATGTAGTAAAGGAGACCCTTCAAAGATAAAAATCAATTCATGCCTTATTATAGATCATCCAATCCATGTGGACGATCAAAACTAGATGTTTCATGTCAAGAACTAGAATTGTAATGGCCCAATCCAGCCCACAATCCTGATATTGTCTACTATGGGCCTAGCCCGCATGGTTTTGCCTTCCGTAGGCTCTAGACCTCAAGAATCCTACAAGAATAGTCCTCATGATGGGAAAGGAATCCACACCACCATATAAAGTGTTCCCTTATGTTCCTCCTCTTTCAATGCAGAATATCCACAATCCACCCCCAAACCCTTGAAGGAAACAACATCCTCTCTAGAACATCAAATAGACATTGGCTATAATACCATTCTTAATGGCCATGTCTATACCACGATCATGATATTGTCCACTTTGGTCCTAAACCGAATGGTTTTTATTTCCCTATGACCTGGACCTCATCCATCCCCAAGGAAAAGGCATCATGATGGGATAGGTATTCACACCACCTTATAAAGGGGTGATTCATGCTCCTCCTCTTTAGATATGGGATACCTATAATTTGTAGCATCCCAAATTTGGGTTTCACACAATGGTTCCATGAACCTAGTTTGTCACATAACCTCAAGTGCAATTCCACAAATTTTAGAGGCTTCTGACTAGTATTGAGGGACCATGTGCGATAATGGGGATATTATTCCCTCATTGGCAGAGTATAATGATCAGAAAAAAGAGTAAAGAATAGTAGAATAAGTAACCTCAAAAAAAGAAAATAGTGGATGACTAGATTAAATCCAATAGAATCGACAATAAATATATGATTCCTAGAATATGTATCTAAGGAAATAGAAAAACAATTCACAATGCTGGAAAAAATATAGAAACCAAAGTACAAATGAAATAAGTAAACTCCAGTAGGATCTCAATCTTCAGCATGGTCCCATGCTCTCCAACTCCAACAATAATCAAGTACCTGATAAAGAAGGTTTCATTCCCTTATCTATAACTTCAACCATATAATATATTTAGGTTCAAAACATGACCCAAATAACGCGTGATACGAATCACAGTGAGCAACCACCAAAAGTTTTGTGCCTAACTGGCTCTGATTATATATACTAGTTAATATGTGTAAATGAAGAAATAAACATGGAATTACTCAAAAGTAAATAGTCTTATAGTTTTCAATTACATTCATTTACTTTTATTTCAAACTTTGAAACCTGAAATATCATGATCAAGCTTAATCCCTATACCCCCTATGTAACAATAACAAAACAGATGTCTCATACAGCCATCTAAACAATCAAGTAAGACTGTGTGCAAGATTTTTCTTTGGCTTGGCAGTCTTGTCACAATTAGTCAACTATTCATGAACAACCCTCTTGGAAATATCTCATGGTCTAACCCCTTTGGTTTAACATAGAATCAATTCATTAAATAACAATCATCTAGGAATCTCTCATGGTTTAACCCCTTTGGTCAAACATAGTTTAGTGTCTTTCGAAACATGGAACGTAATCTTCTAATCGGGGTGAAAGATCTTCAACATCTCCCATAAAGATCTTCCAAATTTTGTTTCCTTACCTAAATCCTTTCTTTTAATCCTGGGGGAAAATAAAACATTAACAGGGTGAGCTCAAATGCTTAGTAAGGGTAAGCATGGATAAAATAAAACATACCATATACATTTGAACCTAAAAACATGAACATAATGTTTAAACATCAAACGACTTAAAACATGGAATTACAAAAGGAATAGATCATAATGGAACATAAATAATGATAACATATCATGGGAATAAAACATGTAATTGTGGCATCCATTATGCACATGTAATGATTTCCATAGTAGCCAAGGCATTGCTACCAAGACCATCTTAGTGGACAAAGTCCCTTTCTGAATCGAGTTCACTCCTTGTTTCAGTCCTATAATAATGAACCAGATTAACTTACCATTCGAGCCATGTCTATATCATGAGATATAAATCTTTACCCAATGCATTAGAGGGAGATATAGGTCCCACTCATCTTATAATGAAATCATTCTTACTTGTTCCACAAAATAAATATACATAACCCAATAAATAAAATGGGTTTCATAAACATCATCCCATCATCACATAATCCATATAAAATAAATGGATATCATTTCATAATAAGAAAAGTGAAACCATTTAAATCATAGATACATGGTACGTGAAACATACACATATGAAATAATGTCATCTTTGATGAAAAATGGTTTTGATAAAACACTTGAAATGAATTCTTGAGGAAAATATCCTTTCTTCTTCAAAATCATTCTCTTTTCACAAAATTTCATGCAATTTTGAAGGAAAAGGATTTTGTTGAAAATAGTCATGAAATCTTTTGGAGTAAGCTTCATGAAAACAAGGCTTTATAAAACCGTAAAAATCCATTCGTGGCGTATAAGTTAAAAAAACATTCTTCTCATACATTTTCCAGAGAAGTAAAAAAGTACCTCGTAAAAGAAAGATTCCATACATACCATGTATTAAAAGTCAAAAATGGGTAAAAAGGACATTAAACTTACATGAAACCATTTTTAGGAAACATGGACATGGATGAGAACAATAACCCCTATAAATACTTACGAATAAACAATCTCAGATAAGAATCAGATTGGAATAATTATCCATTACCTTAGGTCGGATATGCTTCATACGTATCCGAACCTCCAGTATAATGATTTAAATAATGTAATTGACTTATTACAGAATCATATTCATTGTTATTATATCATATATGGTTCACTTATGACTTTATATTACCCGTTCTTTTGTAAATTCCATGTTAAAGAGCGTTTTGGGTAAAATCGTCTTATTTGTCGTCTGTGTTTTGACTTGTAATTATTCATATGATTACTTAGATCATAATTACATAATTCCAGAATATAAAACATGATTTATATATAATATGTATTCAGAATATACATATATATAATAGATCAATAAATGGAAAGAAATACACCCTTCATGGAGACGGTAGGCCGTACGTACGCATGAACGTTGTTTTCGTTTCCTCATTGAATTGAATGGAATTAATTGGATGAAATAAATATATATACATAAATCCAATATCATTATTATTTCATATATTTCATGATTAATTATTATATATACTTTATAATCATTTCTGAATGGTTATTCATTGAGAATTAATCTCATCGCGTCATGGAGACGGTATTCCGTATGTACACACGAGCGATGATATCGTTCCCATGATCGTCAAATTTTATTGGAGTGTATTTATAATATTACAGAATCAATATAACTTTAGATTAATCATATATAGTTATTATTTAAACCATTAAACCCATCCAAGTAAGGTGGTGGTGGAAAATAGATTACACCACATCGTGGAGACGGTATTCCATACGTACGCACAAGCGGTGATTTCGTTCTCCATAGGATGGATAGATGGTGAAATAGGGTTGTTTCATACATATAATAAAATATCAGTATATTAGTGATACTTATGTTATTACTTCATAATTAAACAACCTAATAAGAAGAAGTGGAAGAAGAAATAAAGTTGAAAGAATCGGTAAATGGACATTACCTCTTCTTTGAAGCGCCTCTTTGAGACCTCCTCTTAGGGCACTAAAATTGGTCTTTGAATAAGACCAATACCTCTAAGATGTTTCTATGGAAGTGGAGAAGAGAAATTGGTAGGGTTTTTTCAAGCTTTAAGACTCAAAGTGGTGTGAGGAAGAGAGGGAGGAGGTTCCCTTTTATAAGGGAGGAGAGGGGCACCATTGAAATAATGAAAAATATTATTTTATTATAAAGCCATATTCGGTTTTTAATAGCTAAAAATTGATTTATTTATAATATAAGGTTGGAATGGGTATAAATCCTCTCATGAAATATAATTTAGACAAGTTTAGGTCTTTATACTAACCTTAAGGTTTAGTTTTAACTCTTAGTTAATTAGATTGACATTTACCATGTCACTTTGTATTTTTATATTATATAGTTAATAAACTTACCATATACATCCAAGAGACCCCTAATTGGTCCATTAATGATACACCTATCATGCAATAAGTATATTGGCTGAGCCTTATATTTTTAGGAATATAATAACAATTTATAATATAATATGTTTTTTAAAAACTATTTTATGTCAATTTTGACACTATTTGGTAATTGATTTTTGTGAAAAATCATAACCGAATGATTAGTTCGAAAAAAGTTAATTAAATCAATACTAACATGTTATATTAACATATAAAATTATTCTAATTCATAAAAAGTCTTAAATTACATTTATTTGGGTATTTATAACATCAATTATTTCAATATGTTATTAATAAGATAATTACTGCATCATCATTGTATCATAAATAAATTAAATTATTTTAAGTCTAAAAATTATAAATAAAATACCATTATGTAGGAAAGCTTTTTTTATTTCTAATGAATATTTATAGTCTAATTTATATTTTGTATAACCCTATATTAAAAATGATTTAGTTATTAAACTTTGATTTTAACTATTTTAACCCTTCTTTAAATAAATTAATAATAAATGTCCTAATATAATCCAAGTGGGCCTAAATGGTCATATTTTATTCCTAAGGTTGTTTTCGGCCGAATTACACTTATACAATAGAATTAGTACATGTGTTAGAGTAATAATAATATCATTTGTACCCTTAATTACCCTATTTACTTTTGACCGTGATAAAAAAAAGTAAAAAGTTACTATTCACCAGAAATTATTTTCATCTCATTGAACCACATTTTAGTCCGTGATATTAACCGTGTCTCTTGGATTTTCGAAATTCCACTCACAGAAGTTGTAAAATTATGTTTTATGAAAAATTCAGTTTTTTTAACTACCACTTATTGGTTTCACTATTCATCAAAAAATGAAAGTTTCTAGAAAAATACCAAAAATTAGGCCTAAGCTATATTTGATATTATGAATTCAAAAATGATGTCTATTTTACTAAATTCAAAACATATCAGTTGCATTAATTAATTTAAAAATTAGTCCTCGTCGTCAAAACAAATAGCGTGTTCTTAAGAGATAATAACTATCAAAAGATTGACACTTGTTTATGTCTGGTTTAAATTTGAAATTACATCCAATAAATAAAATTGTCTTAAATTGTAAAAATATATTCTAAATATACTTTTAAACCACTCAAATTAATAATTCATCACTATTAATTATTTCGATTAAAAAAGTTGTTTTCAATTAAAATTTAGTAATTTCCACTATTCATCAGAATATGAAAGCTTTTCGAAAAGTACCAAAATTTCACCCTAAGCTAATTTCGATATTCTAAATCCAAAAATTAAGTCCATTTTGAAAGATAAAATTTATAAAATTTCAAAAAGCGGGTATTACTATTCATAACAGCTAGTTCATAATAATATTATAATAATATCTCGTTTAGTGAAACTCGGTATTGCGTACTACTCACGCTATCGAGGAAGGTCGAGATTGCATGTAATGCAGCCAAGTTAGGGTTGTGTTTTATGCAAGACTCCTTTTTTGTAACGTACAACACAAGACATCAATAAAATTAAAAAGAATATTTTTCATAAAATCTCGGGGTGTTACATTCTACCCCCTTTAAAATGAATTTCGCCCTCGAAATTCGTCGGGGTTATAAATGGTTTACTACTCGAAAGTTTCTTTAATAGAAACTCACATCGTAAAATGGAATACCAAAACCAATATTTAAAAACTAAAGTATGAAACATAACGGTTACCCAAATTAACTAATCACTGGGTTTCCACATAGGAGAACACAAGTGAAAATATGGATTTGGAAGAGAAACCTAACCATCATGTTCTGATGGAGAGTGGTAGAGAACATGGCTATGAAAAATACAACAATCACAAAACTATATATATGTGATGATCTAAGGTACCATCTAATTCATCGGATATAAGAAAACTAGGAAAACATTTTTGTTTTTCAAGATCATTTCCCTAAAGTTGATCAATTAAAAGAAATACTTACATAATTTTGGTACAATCTCACTATTGTTCGTGAATTGAACAATTTCCACTTCATATCTTAAAGAAATTAAGTTGAATTTGTTATTCATGATGTGTTAGTAGATCATGTGATAGAATGATGGGTCATTCCATCTGTTTCAAAAAAAGGTTAGCAAATGTTATAAGTCCATCTTATGGTTATATTAATCGTATATGGTTCCAAAAATAAACTTATACTTCATATATCATACCGCTTAATAAAATAAAACTAGTTTCTACTAACCAGGGACTTCCTGTAGGCCAGTGTTAGGCAATAAAGGCCAGTAACACTTTGGTTGTGGGTTCGATTCCCACAGCCTTGTCCGACGCGATGGGCTGTCGCCCGTCCTGCAGGTTGTCCTTTTTCTAAAACAATATTACTATAACATCCCATCAATAATATCGAAAAAAATATATCCATAAACAATACTAACTTATTTACAACATAATCCATTCCAATATTTAGGATTATTCATAATACTGCAGTCCACTCTCATAATATAGTGAAAACAATTACCAGAGATTTCATATACCAAGCATGTTAATACCATCGTTGATCCCCGTATATCATAAGATATGTCTTGTTGGTCACATTCCAAACATTCGAAGGCCTTAATCATGTATTCTCTTGAAAAATGAACACCCATTGAGCCTTAGTAAAAACAAGAATGCAGTTAAAAGTTAACACTTTCCACATACCAAAATCCTTGAAATTCTATATACTCAAACCATGATATCACTTAGTCCTTATATCAATCATGAGCTCATGAATACAATCAAACATCTCATTATCTTCTTATTTCTTTATTATGCGCATATCATCTACTTTCCAAAAATATATGAATAACCTACCATGGTTACTAGTACCATTCAACATGTACTTTAAAATACTTTTAGGAAAAACAATAGTGTAAAAATCCTTAGATGATTCTTTATTCCATAGTACCATAAACTATACAACCTAACTCTCAATAAACATACAATCATTCCACTACCTTTTAAAACAACTGACTGAGCTTCAACCCCTCTTTCAGCTCATATATTATTTGTAGTCTCCTCATCATCATCCACATAAATACTACCCATATGACCATGTTGATTCTCTTCATGAGATTTTCCATTAGGGCATTGGTTTGCATAATACCTGTACATTCCACATTGAAAACATCTAATCATTGTTGATGTCGAAGCAATACTATTATCCTTGTCTATGGTGTTAACTGAACCTTTTCCTTTGCACTTACTGGCTTTGTGTCCTTCTTTTCCACACCCAAAGAATCTTCCAGTTCCTTTGAAACAATCTCCCTGATGCCTCTTCCCACAAGATTTACATGAGGGAAATTGAACTTTCTTTCCTCTATGATCATCATGAAACTCCATCTCTATGTTATTATCTGAGTCGGGAAACTTACCAAGGCTGAGATTATTGATCATATTATGAGATTTCTGATTAGGCATAATAATGATGTTTGGACTTCCAAATCCCATTTCATTTGGTTTCTCATGAAGAATATCATTCCATTGTCTGTCATATCCTCCAGTATCGTGAATCTTCCTGTTTCCAGCCATTTTCTAAAACCCAAAAAGAATAGTGTGAGAGGAAAAAATAATTCTAGGGAAAACAATATAGTAAAGGGGGAGTTCCCTTAATATCTAACATCTTAGATTAAATTATAAGATCGTTACTGTAGTTCTAGTACTATATCCTATACGTATACTTATCCTTAGGGACATCCCTAGACATACCATAGAAATATCTCTAGGGATCTCACTAATGTTTTGGAATCCTAGTTTCCAAAGGTTGACTAAACCTTTCCTTTGATACCAACTGTAGAGACCCGAAGCTTGACGTACATAGATATTACATTACTTTTGCGGAATACATAATACATAACAAAAACAGACCCACAAGGACCGTAATAATTTAGTGTCTTTGAAAACTTGGAACGTAATCTTCTAATTGGGATGAAAGATCTTGAACATCTCCCATAAAGATAGTCCACTTTTTGTTTCCTTACCTAAAACCTTTCTTTTAATCCTAGGGGAAAATAAAAAATAAAAAGGGTGAGCTCAAATGCTTAGTAAGGGTAAGCATGGATAAAATAAAACATACCATATACATTTGAACCTAAAAACATGAACATAATGTTTAAACATCAAACGACTTAAAACATGGAAGTATATAAGGCATAGATCATAATGGATCATAAATAATGATAACACAGCATGGGAATAAAACATGTAATTGTGGCATCCATTAAGCACATGTAATGATTTCCATAGTAGCCAAGGCTTTGCTGCCAAGACCATCTTAGTGGACAAAGTCCCTTTCTGAATCGAGTTCACTGCTCGTTTCAGTCCTGTAATACTGAACCGAATTAACTTACCATTCCAGCCTTGTCCATATAATGAGATATAAATCTTTACCCAATGCATTAGAGGGAGATATAGTTCCCACCCATCTCATAATTAAATCATTCTTACCTGTGCCACAAAATAAACATACATAACCCAATAAATAAAATGGGTTTCATAAACATCATCCCATCATCACATAATCCATATAAAATAAATGGATATCATTTCATAATAAGAAAAGTGAAACCATTTAAATCATAGATATAGGATACTTGAAACATACACATATGAAATAATGTCATGTTAGATGAAAAATGGTTTTGATAAAACACTTGAAATGAATTCTTGAGAAAAATATCCTTTCTTCTTCAAAATCATTCTCTTTTCACAAAATTTCATGCAATTTTAAAAGAAAAGGATTTTGTTGAAAATAGTCATGAAATCTTTTGGAGGAAGCTTCATGAAAATAAGGCTTTATAAAACTGTAAAAATATGTTCGTGCCGTATAAGTTAAAAAAACATTCTTCTCGTACTTTTGCCGGAAAAGTCAAAAAGTACCTCGTAAAAGAAAGATTCCATACATACCATGTTGTAAAAGTCAAAAATGAGTAAAAAGGACATTAAACATACATGAAACCATTTTTAGGAAACATGGACATGGATGATAACAATAACCCTAGTAAATACTTACGAATAAACAATCTCATATAAGAATGAGATTGGAATAATTATCCCTTACCTTAAGTCCGATATGCTTCGTACGTATCCGAACCTCCTGTATAATGATTTAAATAATCTCATTGACTTATTACATAATCATATTCATTTTTATGATATCATATATGGTTCACTTATGACTTTATATTACCCGTTCTTTTGTAAATTCCATGTTAAAGAGCGTTTTGGGTAAAATCGTTTCATTTGTCGTCCGTGTTTTGACTTGTAATTATTCATATGATTACTTAGATCATGATTACTTAATTCCAGAATATAAAACATTATTTATATATAATATATATTCAGAATATACATATATATAATAGATCAATAAATTGAAAGAAATACACCGTTAATGGAGACGGTAGGTCGTACGTACGCATGAACGTTGTTTTGGTTTCCTCATTGAATTGAATTGAATTAATTGGATGAAATACATATATATACATAAATCCAGTATCATTATTATGTCATATATTTCATTATTACTTATTATATATACTTTATAGTCATTTCGGAATGGTTAATCATTGAGAATGAATCTCATCGCGTCGTGGAGACGGTATTCCGTACGTACGCACGAGCGATGATATCGTTCCCATGATCCTGGAATTTTATTGGAGTGTATGTATACTATTACAGAATCAATATAACTTTAAAATAATCATATATAGTTATTATTTACACCATTATTCCCATCCAAGTAAGGTGGTGGTGGAAAATAGATTACACCACGGCGTGGAGACGGTATTCCGTACGTACGCACGCGCGGTGATTTCATTTTCCGTAGGATGGATAGATGGTGAAATAGAGTTGTTTCATACATATAATAACATATCATTATATTAGTTATACTGATGTTATTACTTCATAATGAAACAACTTAAGAAGAAGAAGTGGAAGAAAAATAAAGTTGAAATAATCGGTAACGGACATTACCTCTTCTTTGAAGCGCCTCTTTGAGACCTCCTCTTAGGACCCTAAAATTGGTCATTGAAGAAGACCAGGACCTCTAGTATGTTTCTAGTGAAGTGGATAAGAGAAATTGGTAGGTTTTGGCCGATCGTGAAGACTCAAAGTGGTTTGAGGAAGAGATGGAGGAGGTGCCCTTTTATAAGGGAGGAGAGGGGCACCTTTGGAATAACTAAAAATATTATTTTATTATAAAGTCATATTCGGTTTTTAATAGCTCCAAATTGATTTATTTCAAATATAAGGTGGGGATGGGTCTAAATCCTCTCATCCAATAGAATTTAGACAAGTTTAGGTCATTATATTAACCATAACGTTTAGTTTTAACTCTTAGTTAATTAGATTGACATTTACCATGTCACTTTGTATTTTTATATTATATAGTTAATAAACATACCATATACATCCAAGAGACCCCCAAGTGGTCCATTAATGATACCCCTATCATGACATAAGTATATTGGCCGAACCTTAGATTTTTAGGAATATAATAACAATTTATAATATAATATTTGTTTTAAAAACTATTTTATGTCAATTTTGACACTATTTGGTAATTGATTTTTGTGAGAATCATAACAGAATGATTAGTTCGAAAAAAGTTAATTAAATCATTTCTAACATGTATATTAACATATAGAATTATTTTAATTCATAAAAAGTCTCAAATTAAATTTATTTGGGTATTTATAACATCAATTATATCAATATTTCATTAATTCAATAATTACTACATCATCATTGTTTCATTAATAAATTAACTTATTTTATGTATAAAAATTATAGATAAAATATCATTATGTAGGAAATCGTTTTAGATTTCTAATGAATATTTATAGTCTAATTTATCTTATGTATAACCCTATATTAAAAATTATTTAGTTATTAAACTTTGATTTTAACTATTTTAACCCTACTTTAAATAAATTAATAATAAATGTCCTAATCTAATCCATGTGGGCCTAAATGGTCATAGTTTCTTCCTAAGGTTTTTTTGGCCGAATTAAACTTATCCAATATAATTAGGACATGTTTTAGGGTAATAATAATATCATTTTTACCCTTAATTACCCTATTTACTTTTAACCGTGTTAAGAAAAAGTAAAAAGTTACTATTCACCAAAAATTATTTTCATCTCATTAAACCAAATTTTAGCCCTTCATATTAACCGTGTCTCTTGTATTTTCGAAATTCCACTCACAAAAGCGGTAAAATTAAGTTTTATGAAAAATTCAGTTTTTTTAACTACTACTTAGTGGTTTCACTATTCATCAAAAAATGAAAGTTTCCAGAAAAATACCAAAAATTAGGCCTAAGCTATATTTGATATTATGAATTCAAAAATGATTTCTATTTTACCAAATTCAAAATATATCAGTTTCATTAATTAATTTAAAAATTAGTTCCCGCGTCAAAACAAATAGCGTGTTCTTAAGAGATAATAACTATCAAAAGACTGACACTTGTTTATGTCTGGTTTAAATTTGAAATTACATACAATGACCAACATTGTATTAAATTGTAAAAATATATTCTAAATATACTTTAAAACCAATCAAATTAATAATTCATCACTATTATTTATTTCGATTAAAAAATCTGTTTTTAATTAAAATATAGTAATTTCCACTATTCATCGGAATCTGAAAGCTATCCGAAAAGTACCAAAAATTCACCCTATGATAATTTAGATATTCCGAATCCAAAAATGAAGTCCACTTTGAAAGATAAAATTTATAAAATTTCAAAACTGGGTATTACTATTCATAACAGCTAGTTCATAATAATATTATAATAATATCTCGTTTAGTGAAACTCGGTATTGCATACTACACATGCTATCGAGGAAGGCCGTGATTGCGTTTAATGCAGCCATGTTAGGGTTGCATGTTGTGAAAGACTCCTTTTTTGTAACGTACAACACAAGAAATCGATAAAATTAAAAAGAATATTTTTCATAAAATCTCGGGGTGTTACAAATACCTCTGGTCAACATAGTATAAACAAATCCAAAACAACCACCTGGGTACCTCTCATGGTCAATACCCCTGGTTCATCATCTAAACAAAGGCTCTCACAGTCCTATGTAGATAATATAGAAACCCCCAATGTTTTCTGGACTAAAGGCTCTCACAGTCCTTTTGAAATATATAGAATCCACCATAGTTTTCTTGGTCCAATGATCTCATGATCCATTGGAGAAAAATAGTGTGCATATCATATCAAAGAAGAACTTGTAATATTTAATTACTAATTGGATAAAAATTCACAAATAATACCACTTGTATTTAATATAATCAATCAACTCCATCCTAATCAAAAAACAAATAGAAAATAAGGAATGTATAACAGGAATTCTAGACCAAATGGCCATAAATAGTCAAACAAGGCAAAACACACCCATGGAGTGTCTTGTAAACAAGGTATCTAATCATATGCCTAAGAAACAACCCCTTAACAATTAGTATAACCATTTCAGTCAAGAAGTAGTGTAAAATTCCTAAACATGAAATAAACCAAACTGGGGTATGCAACACTTTTAGAATATATAATCGAAATAGGAATAATTAAAGGCACAAACCACCCACCTCTATGTCACACAATCGATTTACTAGAACATCGACCCTTCAATTGGCCTAGATTATCTTATATCTAAAAAATGTTGAAAAATTCCCAACATTGAATAACCCACGAGAGATGAAGAATCGGGAAGAAAGGATCTAAGGAAAAAATGAACTAACTGATGGGATTCCAACGTACTTGATGGCATCTTAATCAGAGGTCAAATGGAGAATCATGAGGGGTTTGAAGTGTTTAGGTTGTTCCATCGCTCTCTTGTATGAAGCAAGGGGAGAATAACAAAGTTCAAGGCATGAGACGCGACCCAAAAACAATATATTAATTAAAAATAAAACTTCACACCATGTTCATTAAATATACACGCCATGTTGTAGCCTTAACCATCCCCCGACTAAATTGGTATTCTAGGTCTTCACACGGCCATGTACTCAGCAATTACACTGCTAGTACACTATTGTATGAGGCAACTAGGTACACTGTGTGTACTCATCAGTACTTGGTGTGTACTCATAAGTACACTCTGGGTACTCATAAGTACACGGTGTGTACTCATCAGTACATGGTGTGTACTTAAAAAAACCCCATTTCTTCATTTTTCTAAAAAATAACCCAAAATCAAGATCCATTCATGAAACAAGATCTAGGTTCTTAATAGAATGTACCAATTAAAATCATGTTTTGATACATATAAACCATAAGTAAGACAATGGGGACCCTTCTCTCTCTTCATTCTGTGGGGAATTGTAATATCCACCACATAAGAAAAAACTCTCTAGGAATATTTAGCATGTTCACAATATTATTCAATATAAACGAGTGAGACACACCATTATTAAATAATTTTTTCACAAAATGTGAATTTATATTTATTGTACATCCCATAGTCATTGGACCCATTTTAGCTTCCTCTAGAGACTCTTCCACTACAAGAAGTAGATTCATTCGGAATGCATGTGACTAGAACCCCTCAGAGCAGGATGTATCATATTGTACCATAATACTATATATAGATGATGATCCCATTCCACTGTATAGTGAGGAAATTAAATAGAATAAATTCTATAGATGTCTTGAGAGACCAAAATAACTATAAATATTTGGCACCTTAGTACACCCATTCCTCAAATTTCCAACCATGCCACACTGAATGATATTAAATGGGCCTCTTCTAGGCACTATAGGAGGTCTAGAATATGTCTTCTATCTAAAACCCCCATGAGACTCATCAAGGATCCTATTTCCAATAAAGGTACTAATAGAACTACCACCTGAAGATAATGTAACTCCACTCAATCCAAACATTCAATCAATTTCATGTGAAACCACAAATTCCATATCCATCACATCCATACAAGAATATAGATTCTATAGAAAAAAATAAGAGTGGATGACAGATCCAAGGCCCATCTCAAGTATCCAATCCCTTGGATTCTCATTAGTCATCACCTCAGGAGAAAAATAAACAATCTTAGAAAAGCATTTTTCATAATGATTCACTGTCATGTCACCCAAATGTATTTTGAGAAAATCCAAGGATTTATATAATAAAATAGATTTTGGATAGAAATAGCCAGTTAAAGGAACATTAAATTCATTACATCCTAATCCATGATGATTTTTCTTCATCACCATCAAATCTCACCATCTCTTTCCAGGCCCATCTAGCTTAATGGTAGAATATTTTACCTTAATAGACTACGACATTTACATAATTTTAAAGAGAAGTTTAATACTTCTCTACCAGTCCTCATCCTATTTAGTATCCATAGATCCTTGGATAAAAGGTGTATTGAGTTGAATGAAATCATGATCTTGAGTTTTATTTTCTTACCAAAAATATCCTGAAACTGGATCCTATGTGGGAACAAGTGTAGGTACTTTTCCTAGAGGTTGGACATCCAACACCAACATCTAAACAAGATTCTGGTCCAATTGAGGATTTTCTTTTTGTGTTTCAGTAACAGATTCCTCATAGGTCCAAATCACACATCTTATTAGAGGCATGATTCTAAAAACATCAACAGATAACACTGAAGACATTAGAAAAGGATGAACTAAAAAGAGAAACATGAATATCAATTACATCGAGAAGAAAATTGTGATTAGGATTTCAAGAAACTCATATCTATGGTAGGTAAAATGCTAGAAATAGATCAAGAAATTACTCAAAGACAATTTTCCCATAACCCCATGGTGGATTAAGTCTTGTTACAATGATAGTTGGTGAGGAAATCACTCACAACTACCCATTATATCGAATAAAGATATCCCAAACCATATACTGAAATCAAGGATATAATCTTTACCTACACCTCTTATACCACATTGTAATAATCTATCCTAGATACCCTGGTACCATGATACCAATGTAATATCTAACATATACTGAAAGAATTTCCTCATCCCCATGAGTTTATGACTAGAATCTAGAATCATACAAGACTAAAGAGGTAACAAATTTTCCACAAAAATACAAATGATACAAGCTAGCATCCTCAAAACTCCTAAGGGAGAGGTGACATAATCATATAGGTATAATAATACCCATACATAAAGATAAACTTCATAGTGGAAACAGAAATTCCAACTATAAGAAGTCTATAAATCTAATATGTAACAATCAGACAGTAGATATACCAGTCCCCCTCATCACTCCACAATCCAATGGATTGAGAACATTTCCCACCACAATCTATCTATTTCCCTTTTCTCAAACCTAGCATAAGAAGGTACACAAATTCCCTAAGGAAAATGTATGGTGTTATCTAAAAATCCGTGAATGGTATCACCATGTGTTCTATAACCAATACAATAACAATTTAACATCATGTTTATCAGTTATAATAAAAAATTCATGGAATAACACTTAAAATTTTCAAACCAAAAAAATCCTTCATAATTAAAATGATGATAGGCATATCAAATTGATTTCAAATAGTATTAAATTAACATTATATATAAAAACTTTATATAAATGAATTCCCATGAATAAAATATTTATATAAACTATAGAATGTATATTAATGTCAAAAAATATTAGCACCATGTCCAAATACCCTGTGGTTTTCTCATTCAAGTAATAGGATCCTCACACATCTCAATAGTGATCTCATATCATGATAGGTGTACACACACAATCTATTACAACCCAGTAGCAGAACCAATTATAGGATTTATAAACCCTAATAGGGGAAACCATTTTGATAATTCATTCTAAAACTATTTAGAAATATTTTTCATCATCAATCCAATTATACGAAGTCAAGGTCCTAACATGCTTGTCCTAGTTACCAAAAACTACTCTCTATAACATGTGGTTTGACAACTAATCAATAAATCATTTTAAAATCAAACATTTTTACTCAATTCAAATTAAAATTACCCAGTTTTTATTTTCCAAAATTCCTTTATCATTTCAAAACTAAAAGTGATTTTTCTATTAATTCAAGCCACATCAAACCATCTTTTACATTAATCCATTTTTTTAAAAAATTTAACATCAAATACATTTATCAAATTTATTTTAAAATCAAAAAATTATTTTTTTTCAGAAACCACCATATAATTCCAATTCCATTAAATTTGGGGGTTTTAAAAAATTTCAATTGAATTTCAAATCACACATCAAATAATTTCAAATCATGTTTTCAAAATAAATTAAAAATTCATTTCAATTTAGTCATGCAATTTAAGGTTTCAATAATAGGGAAAAAATTAGGGATCCACCAAACTTTTATCACATTGTCAAAGACAACAACAATGATGGGATATCTAATAAATAATGAGGCAACGAAGATCAAGAAACTCAAACTAGAATAATGATACCAACAAATACAGATTAAATCTATCAATTACACGAGGATCTATCCAACTATGGTGAGTATAGAATGTTATATTTAAATAAACCACCTGAAAGGAGTTCCAATTAACTAAAGAAGAATTAACGAGATCAAAAATGGTATTATTGGCCAGGAAATGGGTTTGTTGAGTCACAAATACCTCTTGGGAGCCTTTACAACCAAGGGAATCAAATAAGGGTCAAATATGGTGATTTGGAATCTTAAATAGAGGTTTGGGGTTTTTAATAAAAATTTTAGAAAAATTAAAATCTATGTGCACTATTTGATGCATAGGGTTGCATATTAAGACAATTCATGTGCCTTAACTATAAAGCCCTACTAGTAGGGTGAATAGTTCCTCCTAGGAGGGCACAAATGTTGAGATACTCTGCACCAACCTTGAAAACCCTTATTGTTTGTGGTTAAATAAATTTTTAGTGGATGGATACATGTTTTTGATAAATAAAAACCCCCTTCCAGATTATTTCAAAAAGGCCCATAGTTTGTTAGTCCAAACTACAAGGTTTACCCTAAAATTGATACAATTTCCTATAACCCCTTAGGGTTCTAAAATTTTAAAAATTCTCCCAAAGTGGCCCCAAAACAAGGCCAAACATAAAATATATCAATAAAATGGTAATAAATACCTAAAAGATGGAAACATGATGTTACTGCCTCCCTAATGGATCCTCAATGGTTGATTGTTTTAAATATGGAATGTATGGGAATTATGGAAATTAGTGCCCTAGGGGGAAGCTCAAGAATAAAAATATAATGGTTATAAGAGTAATGGTTTTACTAATGATGATGATGAAGTGAATATGAATAAAATCTAAAATGTATGATATTATTAAAATAATTAATTATTTTAAATTTAATTAGAATTGAAAAATTTACTTTGATAAATCTTAAGACATGATTCATATTTCATATTATAGGAAAGTATTTTTAGGGAAAAATATTATGAATTATTGCTAATGGTTTTAAAAGGAAGTTGATTAATTTATGTGTTTATGTATTGAAATTCAAGAATAATTTTGTATAATTCTTATTCTATTAATAATTTGGTTATAGAAATCATGAAACGTCTAAGGAGCTTTCTGTAATTGTTTTTCATTAAGGATTCAAAAAAAAATGAATGTTATCAATAAACAAGAAAATTGATTTAGTTTTAATGTGATATTTTTTAGATAACACGTGATTATTGGAAAGATAGACCTTAATATATATATATATATATAATGATGATTTAATAATTTTTAGTTGGGATAATGATATTATTTATATAGATAGTGTTGGTAGCATTGAAATTTTATAGTGGATTGATGAAAAAATGATTTAGGTCATTTATGATGAAGTTTCTGCATTTTTTGATCTATGTATTATATTCAATAGTCTGTGATTTTATTTGAGGAATATTAATTATATAAAATTTAAGAGAATATATGTTTTCATTATGATTTTATGGTTATTAAATTTATTTGTATTTTTTAAAATAATATATGATTAATGTACGCATAGTTTTGGTATGTGACATTATGAAAAATGTTATGTTTTATGGAGATCAATATTTTTATCAAATAGTTCTAATTTTTGGGTTTTGAGATTGTTCAGACATGTCATGGAGAATTCATAAGGTTAAATATTTGGGGAATGTATTAATTTGAACTTAACGGTTACTTTCTAGGTTTTCTAAATTAATTTCTTATATATATTTTTCTAACATTTATGGATTTGATAAATTTTTTGAGACAAGAGTTATGAACTTTCATTCTGTTATGGATGTTACGATCCATTAAATATTAATTTTAGTGTTTTAGGCAAGAATTATTCATCTTGGATAATTATTTATTAACTAAAATATGAAATGGAAATTTATAAAAGAATAAATAAAGGATAAAATTCTGATTATGTTGTGGAAATAAATAAAGTATATTTAGTCATTCTAGTAAATTAATCCTTCAAAAATAGTAAAAGGATCATGAAATAAAATTTTAAACTTTTATCTTCATATCAAATGAATCTATGGTTTCTTTACTGAACGAAATTTTATGAGTTTTTGGACGTTACTATTCTCCTTACCATGTTCTTTATCACTAAATATCATTCCAATAGTGTTAGTTTTTATTATATGTCCATATTTTTACTTTCAAATATATTATTTTCCAATTTGGAAACCTTGTTATGTTTTATTCTTGACGACTTTCACATTTTAATTTCCTTATTTTCAAGTGGTTGTTTTATTAACCCTTTTTATGATGTGGGATTTCAAAAATGGGGTTTTCAAATGTCAAAACCTTGATTATTCATGATCCAGTTTAAATTGTGAGGATAAAATGTTTCAAATGTGGATTGAATGTAAAACCATGATATTTTATAAGTAAAAGTTTTATGTTTGAAATCATATTAGACTTAAAACACCAAACATAAATGAAACAATAGGTATTATTTTTTAAATATGACTGTTGTAAACAGTAATTTAAATTAGTGGACACGAATAAGATTAAATTATTTATGATATATATAAAAATATCCTACTAAATAAATATTTACTAATTATTTATTATCAAATAAGTATACTTGTTTTTGCAATGTCATATCCAGCATTAAAATTTTATTTCATTCCAAAATTATTTTTATATGTTTTTGGGAAAAAATATTATATTTACTTCTTCACCCACTAAAAAAAATAATAAAATTAATTTTTTTTAAAATCTACATATAGAAATTACATTAGTGTAATTTATTGGAAATTTGTTTGAGAAGATTGATTTCCAAATGAATAGTGAAGAGTATAGATTTTTATTAAAAACTATATTTTTTTCAAGCATGTACAAAGATTATTTTTCGTAACGTTTTTTAAAGTAATATTGGATCAATTATATTTTAAATAATCCAATTAAGTCCATTGGAATCAATTTTTTTGTTTGAATTTGGTAAAAAACATTATTTGAAGAAAAGTGTTTTCTTGAAAAATTGTTTCTATATAAACAATGTGTTTTTATATTAATAAATTTAAATGATAACTATTTCTAAATTATTATAATTAAATTTCTATATTATATATTTAATCTTGTGTTTTGACATTAATTTAATATTTTTCTAGGCACGTGATAATAGTAAACTATGTTTCATGCTTAAATATAAATTTTTTCGATAAAGTGGTATTCATCGTGTGTTGTGCACTTATTATGAAATTAATTTCCGACACATGAAGAAATTGAATTTGATAAATTTTATTCCTTATTTTTAATTTTTTGGTTAGAATTTGGTCACTTATTTTATTTCAATCTTTAATATGAATAGTAATTATGGTACAATTTATCACCATGATAAAGGGAAAATCGGGTTAATATATGCTAAAAATAAGTGGTAAGGTCATAATTTTGCATCATAATTATGATTAGATGAAATTAATTAGACCCTTATCACTATATTCTTGAAATTAATATGTTTAATGAAAATGTTCCACAAAAATTAACTATGTAATATTTAATTCAAATAAAGTTACAAAGTGACTCCCTTAGTTTCAAATCTCTTTTTAGAGTCCCTATATCGGAAATTAGTCATGAATGAATATTAAAAGTAAATATGTGCCAAATGAAATTATTTCTAGGTTGTTAAATTATATTATTTTTTTTATATCGTAAATAATTACCTTAAATTCTTGGGCAATTCTTATACAATATCTATTTAATTAATAGAGAAATAAAAAAAATGATTCTAAAAAATACTTAATGTTATAAAATTTGAGTTATTTATAGTGCTTCAAAATTTTTTAAGATTAATATGCATAATAATGTTGTGTTTAAGGATTATATTTGAATTATAACTTTGTATTTATGTCTTTCAATTCAAAATTAATGAATAGTGGTCAAATTGACAAAAATTATATTTTTTCAAAATAATAATTTAATAAATTATTTAAAAATCATAAAAATAATTAAAGAGAAATAGTTGGATACTTTATCATCATAAAAGTTATCCTTATTATATTTAGGGTCCATTATCACCATATATATAAAATTATAACCTTTTAACACTGAGAAAGTCTTTACAATGGTTAATGATTAAATAGTTTTACTATGTAGTTGAACCAAAAGATAAATTTTCAAAAAACACTAAAACCAATTAAAATTTTATTTTATAATCTTATATCAACCCCATAATATATTATATTTGATTCTATGTAATTTTATAGTATCTTGATTGAGATTATGACATGATTATATTTTAATATTTAATGAAATTCATAAATTCTCCAAAAATCATTTATAAAAGGGTACCTCCTCCCCACACTTATTCACACATTTTGAGCCTTTGTGCTCAACCATACCCTATAAACATACATTATAAACTATCTTTTCCAAATTATATATCTTTTATCATCCAAAAATTCCAAACCTATGCTCTGGAATAAGAAAAATAATAGCGCTCTTTCGAAGGTGGGGTAATCACCTAAACCAATCACTCTATTTTTAATTATTCTTTTACATACTATAATTTTTTTATAATATTCATAAATTTATAAATTAGGTATCCAAAATATACTAAAATTTTATTAATATTATGAAACCACATATATTCTCCCTCTTTCCATCAAATTGGAAGTAAAAGTTCCACTTGTGCATATGCACGACTTACTGTCTCTATATAGTGATGCAATTCATTTCCCATAAACATATTTGATGAATGGAACATTTTATGGTTTAAAATTTTATATATTAAAATTATGACTTAATTATACTTTTATATAATTATTATAAAATATCTATATTATTACCTTTCAATACATTTTGAAATGATAACATCGGTCGTGCGTACGTGTGGACTACCACCACCACATAGCGAAGTGATTAATGTTTCATTTCATTTATAAATGGATGGTAGTAAGGAAATATTTAATTAATATATTTGATATATATTGTATAATTATTATTATTTAAATTTATATTATTATTTAAATTTTACCGTCTATATGAATGATGTAATTAACTTTTATATCTCTATATTTTTTCAAATACTATAAACTTTTATATAATTAATATATATTATATTTATATCATAATTATAATTGTAGAGATTATGGAAACACAATCATAATACAAGGACCAAAACTACCTAACCAAAATAGACATGAAAAATAATACATATATCACCCAGAATAATGATTGTAACAGAGAATTGTTAAAAAAACGGTGATAAAATGTTATAAGTAAATAAGATATATTATTATATATATAGTTATAATTATTAATTATATTTATAATATATATATATATATATATTATAATGGGGGTTATAATTTGTATGTGGCATGTCAGGTCTAAGGTAAGGGATTTTAATCCCACTTTTTTTTTGTGGGACACATTCCATATTCACCGCTTCTTTCTTTTCTATGTTGTATATACTGACCAATAATTTATCTTTTGATTAGAATTATGAAATTATTTTGTACTTAAAAATCCTTGTAAAGATATTTTTTATACGCATTACGATTGAAAACATTCCAATGCAGTAAGTGTTTTATGTTACAATATAATTATTTATCAAGATGGTTTAGGATTAAGTATTCGATAATTAAATAATTTGATTTATCTCTCAAGAGACCCATGAATTTTATTATCCTATATTTATTCCTAGAAAATACATTTTTTCCATTTTCTTCACCTTAAGTACTTAAGGGGCCAAAAATATTATTTTAAATAAAATCAACATTATTTCTCTCTTCCATGGACATTTTTTTCATCCACATCCATGTTTTAAAAAAAAAATTCAAAGAAGATTTTTAATATTCTCCAATGATTTTCAAAATTCATTTCTCCCATGTTTTAATTTTTAATAATTTTTTTAAACTGAATCTTCATTTTTTTTACAAAGATGCACTGTTTAACTTTTAAAAAAAGTATAACGAGAATATTTTTTAGCTTATACAGAATGAACATAATTTCAATCCTTCAAAGATACTAAATGTTTTAAAGTTTCCATTATAATATAAAAATTTTAATTTGAAGGAAAATATTTTCTATAATATTTTCAAAAATAGAATTATATTTTAATGTATTGGCTAAAAAATGGAAAGGATATTTTCCTCAATATTGTTTAAATGATCTTTTGAAGGTATTTATATTCATTAAATGTATAACCCCTTAATAGAAATTATTATTTTCTAGGGATATTATCCAAAGATATCATATTTATTATTTCCATGGTATTTTTATCTTTATGATTCCCGGATTCTTATGAAACTTTTTCTTTTTCCATAGGTACTTATATGATAAATGGTTTCTGAAACCCATTTATTTTCATGGTTTTTTATGTGATGAATGTTTTATAATTTTTTGGAACACATATGTACACTACTGGAAAATGGACCTATCCCCACGGTTTTCCTCAAAACCGTGGGGATAGGTACCCCCTATACCCACGGTTTTGGAAAACCGTGGGTATAGGTCAATTTTCAAGACCTATCCCCACGGTTTTGGAAAACCGTGGGCATAGGGGGGTCTATCCCCACGGTTTTCCAAAACCGTGGGGATAGGTCTTGAAAATTGACCTATACCCACGGTTTTCCCAAACCGTGGGTATAGGGGTACCTATCCCCATGGTTTTGAGGAGAACCGTGGGGATAGGTATAGGATAAAAAACCTATACCCACGGTTTTTCAAAACCGTGGGTATAGGTTTCCCATGTGTGCGCGGGAAAATTTTGTTTTCTGCGGGAAAGATTTTTTTTTGGCAGGAGTCCTATACCTACGGTTCTTCCCTCTATACCCACGGTTTATATTACTATATTTAACTAAATATATATATATATACACATAATTGATAGTAGGGTAGTGGTAGACGCGGTACTTTGCAGCGAGGAGGTCGTGGGATCGAAACCCGCCTGCGGCTTTATTTTAGGATCTATACCCACTGTTTTGAAACCGTGGGTAAAAGCCATTGACACCGTGGCAATTGGGAATGTTTTTTTTGACACGGTGGCAGAACACCTATACCCACGGTTTTGGAAAACCGTGGGTATAGGCTGGGGACCTATACCGACGGCGTTCCAGCCCACGGTTCCCAAAACCGTGGGTATAGCCTATACCCAAGGTTTTGGGGGCTATACCCACGGTTTTGAACCGTGGGTATAGGCCTTTTTTCCAGTAGTGGTATGATTTTTATTATGTTGTTTGTGGGACATATATCACCCTCTAATAAATTTAGTAAATATGGTTACTCATGAGTTAAATGGTATATCAGTGAACCTGATTTCATGTTAACAATTTATTGTAAACATAGTTTTTTAGTCCATAATATTATATGTGGGAATGAATATCATGTTCATAAGATTATATGTAGACTTGTATTTCATGATCTTATGTTTCTGTGTGGACCTAGAATTTGTATTTATAATATTATGTGTTAAAAAAGTTCCATGTACAAAAATTTGTGAGATGTCATGATTTCATGCCTTAACATATTGAGTGGACCTATTTTTATTAATACATGTTCAAAAATTATAAGATTATATATAATCCAGAAACTCATGTCGTATTCTAATTTGATGCTCTCATTGATCATGTTATTTTAATAATTTATGATTCTTCTCTTATTAAATTCCATGATTTTTTTATCACTCGTGATTAGGATCTATGATATATAGTTTATATAATTCAAATATTGTGCTCATGTTCTCATACCAATATACATATGTTATGCTTATTGGATCATTGATATCTTTTTTATTTACCCTTAACGATCATCTAATCTCACCATTTATTTTGTTCCTTTCCCCCGGTTATGAGGAAATGTTTTAGTAATGATATTTATAAGAAGGGTACTAGTTATGAATGACTTAATGGGAAACTCTTATGAAACAGTTATTTATCTGTCCATGTTTCCAAATATACTAGACATAAATGATTTTGGCATGGATCCTTTTGATATTTAATTAAAATTCATTTAATAGGATGTGATATATATGTATCAAAATTGTGCTTCATTGTTGAAAATGGGTGAGGACTAAATGAAATAAACAACCTAATGGGATATGGAATTTTTAACTTTTTGAAAATACATTCTCAATTGACCGAGGTTTTGAACCAGAACATGAATTAGATGAAATTCATAAATCCACCTAGTAATTTAAATGTTTCAATTGAGCCATTTATATGAAAAATTCACTTAAATTTCAAAGTATATTATGATCCCATAATTACAAATAGATGGATCAACTCTATTAAAACTAACTTCTTTATCCGTCAATTCTCTTTGAAAGAGAATTCCTTACTTATTGTTTTTTTAGGGAGGGATAAGATGATCCATGGAGGACATTGGTCAAAAAACAATGCTCGAGGAGGAGAATGTAGTGAAGTATTACATAGAATTTTGAAAAAAAAATATCTAATATTTTCCTCAAACCATAAGACTTAAATCTAAAAGGAATACCTTAGCCACCTGGAGAAGGGTGATGAATCCATTAGAAAAAATGAGTAAAAATAGCATGACCTGAATGATGAACCTCTGTATTTTTTATTACCTATTAATGTAATTTTGTGCATTTATTTGGTGGGATAAATCTAAATCTACAAAAATATATGGATATTTCAGATTTTAATATCTATGTGGGAATTTTATGATGTGCTCTGATGGTTGAAATAGATATTAGTTAATATCTTGGGTCTCTTGTGAATGTAGACAAGAAATAGAGAACTGATTTTATTTTTGGTGGTGTGATGAAAAAATATCTAGGGGTAAGAGTGTCCATCATCCCACTTGTCAAAATCGTGGAAAGAAGCATCCTATAAATTTTTTGAATGGGACAAGTAAATTATTTTGGTATGGTAAGGAAGGGAACTCATCTAGAGATTTCCAATGGGGGAACCCCACTAATGTGATGGATAAAAGGAATTCTCCAGTCAACCCTCAAAACATCATCAAGTGTATAAACTATAAGCAATAGAGAAACTAAAATAATTTATACACTGGGGAATGTATTTTTAATGATAATAAACAAGAAAAACCTCTAAATTCTAGAGATCAATACTGAGTGTATTTCATCACAACAATTGAGGTGGATCCCAAAAACAATGTGGTGGTAAGTGTAGGTTCCCGGTGCAGCGGAAGTGTGTTGGTGGGTGTACCCAACTAAAATTTTACATTAACAACAATCAATCAAAGATCCATCACGACAATAAAATGTCAGTTTATTGTAATAGAACAAAAGATGAAAGAAAGTAAGGGAGTCCCGAAACCATAGAGAGGATCATCATATATTGTTTATAATTAATTTAATTAAAAGGATATAATTACCTGGATGAAATTCTCTCTATATTGATATTTCCGGTCATGATCTAATGTGATATTTCATTGCGTCGTAGAATCCATGTGTAGGATTACACTTGTAGTGGTCTATGTATGCTCCACATATCACTGGATGTCCCCGAAGGGATCTCCAGGAGCTAGCATGGAAGATCCCTTGCTTGTGAGGTCTGCCTCCAGTCACCTTGATCCGGTGGAGATGGATCTATCTCTCTTGTAGCACGAGAGCGTTTAGGGAAGAAAGGAAATTCTCTCTTGTCTGGAGATATTTTTCTAGATTGGTTATACACAATGAAATAAATGTCTATGGTAATGAGAATTATATAATTGGGATTTTAATTACTTAGAATAAATAATGTATTAATTACCTAAAAACATTTATTCATTTCATTTAATTCTGTGTAAGACCCCATGTCTAATAATAAGAGTTGAGTATTATTATTACTTAACATGCACCAAGAGAATTACACCTAATATTATTTAATTAAATAAATAATATTATATCTCACAAATACCTTGAAAAACTACACGTTGTTTATATTAATATACATATCCTGTAATTTTGTTTTTTAATTTTCATTATTTCCTCTACCATATTTATTAGACCTTGAATAATAGTTGATTATTTCTCAAATAAATATCACTACATTACTAGATAATAAACATATTATTTCACCCAAAATATATTCTATCGAATAACTTGTGTCAAAATAAATGCGATCAGGAATCCATGAATAATTATTAAACAAAAATATGGAATAATCTTTATTCAACTTGATAAATTAATATTTAACTGAGATACTTAGACACACATAGTGTGTAACCCTCTAGGCCTCTTCCTATATAGAATTAGCTGAAGCCTTCCTAAAGTCCAAGGTTAGAATCTAGCTACACTCCATGCAACCCATTTGGAAAGAAGCTAATTCCATAATTACGTGTCACCTCCTACGAACACTTACTGTGTAATGTAATCAATTTTTCTCAATATCTCAAATCATGCAGGTTTCATGTTATTTCCATTAACCCTTATGCTTGATTATTCTTTCTTTGACTTTACAGAATTGAACTTGCCCATTCCTTGCCATAACCAAGGATTTATTTTTGTCTATATCAACTCCCTCAAAGGGCCTGATATATCGACTTCTGTTATGGAACCGAAGGGACAAATCCTTTCTCACATTATCTATTAATGCAGTATTACTCATGATGCACCCAATATATCCTACCACTCTACGAAGAGTGTTTCATCACTCTTTTTGTTAATTTATCTATGTGTGAGATTTGTAATACCCATTAATAATAATCTTAATTTCTACGTACTGATACACACGTCCTCATATATGAACATCCAATCACATTACGAAATGTGGATTTCCTACTAGCGGGTCTCGTTCTCATTATATCCTCCTAGATATTACCATGGGACCACACCGTGGGAGGGTGCCTCAATGTTTTATGATTCCTCACGCCTAATGGCCCATATTATTTGTGTCCTTAAAATTACATCATTCAGCCATAGAACATATATTCAATAATAGTGGTATGGCCCTTCTGGGTTCTCATCATTGCAGGGATCCTCTATGACCCTTTAATGAATCATCTCTCCCTTGGACATTATAACATGAATTGTCATGCAGAAGAACAATCAAGATGTGATAAGGTATTTATTAATGAATAAATTACAATGTAGTTGGTAGTAGGCCACCAACTCCAATACACTCCCACTTGTACTAGATACAACTTCTAACCACCTTTAACCCGCTATCTATCTCATGATATTCATGCTTATGTTGAGATAGGATTTTAGTCATGGGGTCTACCACGTTCTCTTCCGTGGACAATCTGATCACTACAAATTGACCCCTTTGATAGAAATCCCTAAAGAGGTGTCACTTTCAAAGAATGTCCTTTTTCCATTGTCGTGACCTTGGTTCATTTTCAAGAGTCATCGCTGTAGTATTATGAAAATAAAATTTGATAGGATCTTTACTACTATGCACCAAATCAATCTCCTTGACAGAGTTCTAAATCCATATGTCTTCCTTGGCAGCATTATAAACCACTATATATTCGTACTCTGCTATAGAAACTGCTAAACCAGTTCCTCTGAACTCTTCCAACTCACAACTCCTACATTGAGATTGAAAGAATATCTAGATAGAAACTTCCAACTAATCTGATCTTTCTAAAAAACAGAATCAGCATGCCCTCTAATGGCAAGCTCTTTATCTCATCCGTAAAACATGAACATATTCCTAGTTCTTCTCAGATACTTAAGGATAATCTTAAAAGTAGTCCAATGTTATTCTCCTAGATCTATTTGATATCTTCCTTCCATGCTTAGTGCATAGTCAACATTAAGCCTGGTACAAAACAAGGCATATATGATGGATCCTATAGCTGAAGCATATGAAATCTTACTCATTCTATCATTATCCTTTTGTTTCTGAGGAAACAATTTCTTAGAAAGATGTAGCCTATGTGACAATAGATCTAATCCCCTCTTGTATTGTTCCGTACTAAATATCTTTATTATATAGTCAATGTATATACTCTGAATTAGTCCAAGAAGCCTCTTGGATCTATCACGAATGAACTTGATCCTAGAATGTTGGCTGCTTCACCCAATTCCTTCATGGAGAAAAACTTTTCCAACCAGTTCTTAACTGACAATAAGACTGGTACATCGTTTACAATAAGCAATTTTTATTCAACATATACTACTAGTACTATAATCTCATTACCATTAAACTACTTATAAACACTTGGCTCACATTCATCCATAATGAAACAAAATTCATTTATGGCTTCATCAAATCCAATTTTCCAAGGCCTGAATGCTTTCTTTAATCCATAAATGGATTTCTGCAACATTCAAACCTATTTGGATTCACCTGGTGTCACAAACACTTCATGTTATGTCATATAGATATCTTCCGGAAGGTTCCCATTAAGGAATGCTGTTTTGACATCCATTTTACAAAATCTCATAGTCATGGTAAGCTGCTATGGAAAGTATGATTCTTATGGATTTAAACATAGGAACTGACGATAAGGTTTCATTATAGTCAATTACTTGATGCTGTCTATAACACCCCATGATTTCATAGTACGTTATTTCTTCAAAGTAAAACAATAACTTTCACTACACACAACACTGAGTTCAAGCGCACAATGACTTACCAAACTAGCAGTTCAAAATCAGTTATGAATAGTATTAACTGAATATTAAATTTTATATAATCCTTAAAATTTTAGAATCCATATTATGAGTTTCTTAGACATAATATAAGAACAAATTCATTTTTTCAGATAAAAGAAGTATTTTTCAAAAAAAATGCAATTTTACCACCTTTTTAATGGAGAACCCTTTTTAAATCCAATAGTTTACAATTCTATGTATTCAATTTGTAAAAATAAACATCTAATTTAGAATTGGTACATAAAAATTTAGTTTTAAAAAAATTTTGGTGTCTTTCTGATAACTTTCATATTTGGGTGAATAGTGAAAAATACTAAACTTTAATTAAAAAACATTTTTAATCCAAATAATTTATAGTGATAAATTATAATAATGAGTTCTTTTAAAGTATATTTAGAATTTATTTTTACCATTTAATACAATTTTGGTCATTGGACATAATTTCTCATTTAAACTAGACATAAACAAGTTTCAATCTTTTGATAATTATTATTTCTTAAAAACACGCGCTTTTTGTTTTGGCAATGGGAGTTAATTTGAAATTAATTTTTTCCACTTATGTGTTATTAATTTTGAAAAATGGATTCCATATTTAGAATCATGATTACCAAATTGTGTAAACATGTAACTTTTATTAATTGACATTTTGAATAATTACTTCTGTAAATATTTTATTTACCATGGTTAAAGGGTAAATTTGGTAAATAAAGGTTAAAAATAATATTATAATAATATTAAATTACCCTAAAACATGTTCTAAACATATTGGATGATATATTTCTGACCGTGGACATCTTTGGGTCGATTGTGGGACCCCAAGGAGCCACTTGTAAGTGATAATGACATTTTATATTAATTAAGATAAAGTAAATACAAAATGACATAAGCATATATCTTTTAGAAAAAAAATTATTACATAGGGTTATATATGTTATACTTTTGACTATAAATATTAATTAGAAATATAAAAATATTTCCCATGTAATGGTATTTTATTTATAATTTTTATACATTAAATAATTAAATTTATTTATGACAAAATGATGATGCAGTAATTACATTATTAATGATAGAATCCAATAAATGGTATTATAAATATTAAAATAAATACAATTGAAATGTATTTATGACATACACTAATTTTATAGGTGAATAGTACATGTTAGAGTTGATTCAATGTATTTTTTTAGAAGTAATCAAGTTGTGATGACTTTCAAAAAAACAAAATACCAAATAGTGTCATAATTGACATAAATAAACATTTAAAACAAATACTATATTATTTGTTGATATAATATTCCTAAAAATTTAAGGTTCGGCCAAAGGGATTAAATAATATTATATATGTCATTAATGAGACACTTTAGGTTCTATGGTATGTTTAAAGTATGTTTATTAACCATATAGAGTAAGAATACCAGAAGACACAGTAAAAGTTAAACTATTTAACTAAGAGTTAAATCTAAAAGATATGATTAAAATGGTAACCTAAACTTCTCTAAAACCTATTGGATTATATTATTTTTACCCATATCTACCTAAGTCTAGAAATAAATTCATTTGGAACCATTATAAACTGAGTGTGATTGTATAATAAATTAATACTTTAATATTTTCCTAAAGTGACCCTCACCCCTCTTATAAAAGGGCACTCCCCTATCTCTCTAATTCACACCTTCAATGAAATTTAGATCGACTGAAACCTACCCAAATATCCTCCAAACTATCCTATATTTATCCTAGAGGCCTTACATAGGTCATAAAGACAACCTAAGGAGCCCTTTTGATCAAATCAAAAGAAAGAATTCGAAGAAGAGGTAAATATTTCATCACCTCTTTCAAGTTATTCTCTTCTTCCACTTCTTCTTTCTTTGGTGTTTCCATTATAAAACAAAAACTCTAGTATATTATATATACTGTGATGTTATTATAAATATTTCATAACTATATTCATTATTCTATCCATCTTAAGAATGATAATGTCACCCTGCGTGCGTAAGTACGGCTTACCGTCTCCACGTCGTGGTGTAATTTATTATTCAAAACTATGTTATTTGGATGGATATAATGATGAGTAATATGTATATAAATAATTAATATTACATGATAATGTATCTTAAAAATTAATATACCATCCAATTACACACCTTTTAATCACTAAGTAAACGATATTGTCGCTCGTGTGTACGTATGGATTACCGTCTCCACGACGCGATGAGATTCATTTCCACCTTCCCCATTCATCAATGATTATAAAAATAAATATAATTAATAAGTATGTAATAAATGAAATTATAATGTTACTGGATATATATATATATATATATTTATTTACTTACTTACATATATCTTATTCACTTACTTCCGTTCAATGCGATGTGAAATCAGAAACAACGTTTATTTTTACGTACGGACTACCGTCTCCATAAACGGTGTTTTTCATTTCATATATATGTCTATTATAAATATTTATAATATAAATATATATTATATATAAATCATTTTTTATATCCTGGAAGTATTTAAATCTTGATCTATGTGATACAATCAAGAGTAACAAGTTAAAACACGTACGATAAAGAAAGCGATTATTATCCGAAATGTTAATTTAACATTGAAATAATTATAAAATGGTTAGTATAATGTCATAAATGAAGCATGTATGATATAATAAATATTAATAAGGTTCTGGAATAATTTAATAACATAATATGGTCATTATAAAAGAGGTTAAACGTACCCTCGACCAAAGGAAAGTGCTAGGTAAGTGTTTAATTACTCAATCTCATTATTATCCGAGATTGTTTATGTGTAAGTATTTTCTGGGAAATATCTATAATCCATGTACATTTTTCATAAAAATGGTTTCAAAATTAATATTTTTAGTATTTATTAAAGTTACTCTTTATCAAAATCAAAAATTTAAATGTTTTAAAGATTTATCTTTCTAAATCTTTTTAATTAATTTCCATGTTTTCAATTTTTTTAAGGATTTACTTATATGGACAAGAATGTTTTGAAATGATAATTATTTTCAAAAGTTTCAAAGGGGTATGGGAAACTTTGACTCATAAATATCTTTTAAATTACTTCCTTTGTAAATTTGTGACTTTTAAATGATTTTTACAAAAAGGATATTTCTATCAAAACGTTTTACTCATCATTTTCAACTATGTCAGCATCCATTACTGGATATTATTTTTGATTGAGGTTGATTTATTATAATACAATATTATATATTGTATTGAGTGAGTTATGATATCTTTGACTATAGATGTTCTATTTTTATACCATTCAAGGTTTATAGTTAATGTATTGACATTTCGTATGCTCGTTTTAATACAAATGTTTATGTTATGTTTCAACGTTTTCATATGTGGAATGTAGTGGACTTAGTAAGTGACGGGTGGAGCCCTCTATAGCTCCTTGATGCATCGGTAGGTAAAATGAGACAAACTAGTGTCTTGGCACAAGGCCTTGGAAAAAATTTTATTTTTAGTCTTGGCACGAGGCCTTGACTATGTGGTAATGATGTCCGGTATTAGTCATTCCCGCATTATAAAATTAGTTATTACATGTGATTATTCGACTAGTAGAATATCCATGTGCGTGTTTATATGGTAATATTTGTGTTTTTCATATTATGTTCATGTTTATGTTTAAAAAGAATGTTGTTTTTATCATAATACTTTCATTAAAAGTATATAGCTTCTGCTAAATTATTTTCCCTTACTGGGAATCTAAGCTCACCCCATTCTTATGTTTTATTTTCCCAGGATTTCAAAAAGTGTATTATGATTGATATGTAGGGTTAAGATAAAGGGAATAATAGAGTTATAAAGGAACAATCTATGCTGTGTTTTATGTTTAAAATCATAATGTAAAGTTAATGTCTGTAATCTATTTTCCAAGACTCCTAACTGATTGGTCCTTCGGGACTTGATTCCTTGTAATCATGCCAATGTATTAAAATAATGCACTGGATCTGGGTAACGAGGGCCGGGGCATTACATTTTCTACCATAAGGAGGTTTAGTAATACCCTGGAACTAGATTTAGGTAAACTCTGATTAGAGCACATTACCCTAATATAGACATTGAGTATTAGTATAGAAGAACTTCCAATAATTTTTGTAATGTAGAGATTTTGTGAGTTTTCCAAAAAAATACATCCCCGTCTGGATACAAGCAGGTAGAGTTTTCTCTGGCACATATGTACCATGGGGTAAAACCCGAAAACTCTGCTTTGAGCTAGACTCAAATAGGAACAGGGGCACGACAATAGGCCTTGGTTCACTTTTTGTTACGACACTCCCTAGGGATATGTTTGGGATAATTCTCATTTTCTTTACAAATCATTATGAAGGATTTATGAGTATATACCTCCTCAAAGAAAATATTTTTATGATTATAGATTATATCCATAACTATTCAATTTACGTTATCTATTTTACAAGTTTGGAATTATTCATTGCGATTCATAAACTAGCCTAGTGTATTTCGTTGTTTAGAAATGACGCCCAGTAGAAGGAATGAGAACTCCAGCGATACATATGATCCAAAGAGTAAGAAGGATCATATCTTTCCTGGTATTAATGAAATAGTATCCCACATATTCTCATCATATGAAGAAATAGTATCGTGTGTTAAAAAGTTAAGAAAATAATTCTCTAAGTCATATGGCATTGAAGGGAAGAAAGAGAAGAAATGGATGGAATAACGAAATATGGATAAAGGGAAGAGGGGAAAGAAGGATTTTCCAATATGTGATTATTACAGAAAGAATCACCTCGGTAAATGCTTGAAGGGAATGCGAGTTTGTTTTATGTGTTGAGAAAAAGGACATCATGTACGTGATTTGAAGGATAATAAAAAAAATTCAAATGTAAAAGCTTCATCTGCAAGCAGTTGGGACTCTACGTGAATCAATGTTCAAATCATCAGAGTATTCCCCAAATAATGATAATAGATAATAACCAAGTTATGATACTACCACATATGAATAGGAATGACTAGTGTATGTTGTTTTTAAAGAATTTTTTTCATTTGAGTGTTGTATCAACGATGTACTGGATATATAAATTATGGAAATAAATAAGGATTCTAATGTTGTACTATTTCATTAAAGATTTTAGATTATATGGTATTATGAAAAGTGACTCAATTGAACGTTAAATTTTTTTACATGGTTTAAGGAAAGGTAATCCTTAATATGGTCCTGAAACCGAGGTAGTAATTTTGGGATAAGAGATGGTTGATTTGGATAAATTATATTGGATATTCTTGACTACCTTGGCACTGATTAATGGTTTTTTTATTTCAACATTGTTGGAGTATTCAGAAATTTTGGATAAAATGAGGATATCTAGTATTCTATAAGGAATAAGGAAGAATGAATGTAATCAACAAGGTTTTATGGTAATTCAGGGTGTTATCGTGTTTTAAATGAATACATGATGAGGGTATTCAAATTTCATTACGTGGACAAAGGGATCTTCATTGTTCTTACATTCCTTATAAATTTAGGACTTTGAGTTTGGATAGAATTATTTTGGATATGTCTAATGTTTGGAATGTATTATTTTAGAAATTGGATACAAATGTTAAGGTTATTTTTGGATTGTCTTAAGAAGGACAACCCAGAGGTCGGGTGACAACTAGTCGCGTCCGGCAAGGCCGTGAGACTTGAACCCACAACTAATGGGCGACAAGGGTGCATCACCTACCACTGGCCTACGTGTTGTCCTAGATTGTATAGTGTAGTTTCTTTTTTAAAAGGTCTGATAGGGGAATTATAAATTCATTATTATTAGAACCCTATATGATTAGGATAAATAAAATATATATTTTTGAAATCTTTTGGAGTGAAAGATGAGTTTTGGGTAGGAATTAGTTATAGGATGTAATTCTACTTGTCAAGTATATATATATATATATATATATATATATCCATCTTATTCTATGACTAAATTAATTCTTAAACATTAGTTAAGTGACTTCGTCATAATATCCTTTCATTGAGACATTCTTTGATCTCCAAATGACTTTCTTTTATATGGTGTATAAAACCCTTTGACTTTTCATTTCAAGGGGAATATTTTTCTATGAAGCGTCTCACTAAACAACCAAAAAAAGGATGGTTTTTTTAATGTAAGCAGTGACAAGGACTATTATCCCCCCCCCCACGAGTTTTATTTGATTGTTGGATTCCTTAAGAAGCCAAAATGTTTTAAAAAATAAAATAAAATAAATACAATGTACTCTTTTTACATATTTTGGTATTTAAAATGGTTTTGATAATGGATTTGTTATGTAAATATATTTAAACGATATATTATGATTAATGACCTCAATCTCTCTCCATAAATGTTTAAGTTTTCTCTCCAGTAATGTGTCTCTAATTTCCACTAATGTCCTCCAAATCGAGATCATAATTTGGTGGTGACTTTTTCATATCTCTTTCCCTCTTATTAAGAAAAAATTTTATTAACCCAATTTATGGTGTGGGTTTTCCACAAAGGTATTTTTCTATTTTAAACATTTTATATTTGAAGAACAATTTAAAATTGCGAGGATTAAATTTATTGAAGGAGGGGAGAATTTAACACCCCAAGATTTCATAGTACGTTATTTCTTCAAAGTAATTCAATAACTTGC
Source organism: Viscum album (assembly GCA_963277665.1). Lineage (NCBI taxonomy): Eukaryota > Viridiplantae > Streptophyta > Magnoliopsida > Santalales > Viscaceae > Viscum > Viscum album. The sequence continues at coordinate 1,346,087,938 of OY728123.1, forward strand.
ACTACACAAAACACCGAGTTCAAGCGCATAATGACTTACCAAACTAGCCGTTTAAAAGTGGTTATGAATAGTATTAACTGAATTTTTAATTTTATATAATCCTTATAATTTTAGAATCCATATTATGAGTTTCTCAGACATAATATAAGAACAAATTCATTTTTCAGATAAAAAAAATATTTTTCTGAAAAATGCAATTGTACCACATTTTAATTGCGAACCCATATTAAATCCAATATTTGACACTTTTATGTATTCAATTTGGGAGAATAAACTTATTATTTAGAATCATGTCATAAAAATTTAGTTTTAGTAAATTTTTGGTGTCTTTCTGATAACTTTCGTATTTTGGTGAATAGTGAAAAATACTAAACTTTAATTAAAAACAACTTTTTAAATCCAATTAATTTATAGTGATAAATTATACTATGGAGTGGTTTTAAATTATAGTTATAATAAATTTTTACCATTTTATACAATGTTTGTCATTGGACATAATTTCACATTTAAACTAGACATAAACAAGTGTCAATATTTTGATAGTTATTATTTCATAAAAAAAATATTTTTGTATTGACAACAAGAATTAATTTTAAATTATCTTCTGACACTTCTATGTTTTAAATTTATAAAAAAGGATTCCATATTTATAATACAGAGTTCCAAATTGTGTAAATAAGTAACTTTTATTTTTTGACATTTTGAATAATTACTTCGGTAAATATTTTATTTACCATGGTTAAAGGGTAAATATTGTAAATAAGTGTAAGAAATAATATTATACTAATATTAAATTACCCTAAAACATGTATTAACCCTATTTTATGATACATGGATGACCATAAGAATCATTGGGTCGATTTCGGGACCCCATGGGGCCACATGTAACTGATAATGACACTTTATATTAATTAAGTTAAAGTAAATACAAAAACGACATAAGCATATATCTTTTAGAAAAACAATTTTTACATAGGGTTATATATGTTAAATTTCCTACTATAAATATTACTTAGAAATATAAAATGATTTCCTACATAATTTTATTTTATTTATAATTTTTAGACATTAAATATTTAAATATATTTATTACAAAATGATGATGCAGTAATTACCTTATTAATGAAAGAATCAAATAAAACGTATTATAAATATTAAAATAACAATAATTTCAATTTTTTATGACATACAAGAATTTGATAGATGAATATGACATTTTAGGGCTGATTTAATGTATCTTGTTTAAAGTGATCAAGTTTTTATGACTTTCACAAAAACAAAATACCAAATAGTGTCAAAATCGACATAAATTAATATTTAAAACAAATACTATAATATTGGTTGATATAATATTTATAGTATGTTTATTAACCATATAGAGCAAGAATACAATAATACATGGTAAAAGTTAAACTATTTAACTAAGAGTTAAATCTAAAATATAAGGTTAAAATTGTAACCTAACTTGTCTAAAAACTATTGTTTTATAGTATTTCAACCCATAACCACATAAGGATCGAAATAAATTCATTTGGAACCATTATAAACAGAATGTTATTGTATAATAAATTAATACTTTAATATTTTCCTAAAGTGGCCCTCACCCCTCTTATAAAAGGGCACTCCCCCTTACTTCTAATTCACACCTTCAAAGCAATTTGTCTTATCCAACCCCTACCTAAATATCCTCCAAACTATCCTACCTTCATCATAGAGGCATTACGTTTGTCAGAAAGCCAACCTAAGGAGCCCTTTTTATCAAATCGAAAAGAAGAACCCGAAGAAGAGGTAAATATTCCATCACCTCTTTCAAGTTATTTTCTTCTTCCACTTCCTCTTTCTTTGTTGATTCCATTATAAAACAATAAATCCAGTACCTTCTATATAAGTTTATTTTATTATAAATATGGCACAATGATATTAATTATTTCACCCATCTTATGAATGATAATGTCACTATGCATGCGTACTTATAGCTTACTGTCTCCTCTTCGTGGTGTAATTTATTATTCAACACTATGTTGTTTGGATGGATATAAAGATGAGTAATATTTATATTAATATTGAATATGACATTATAATTTCTCTATAAAATTAATATACCATCCAATTCCACACCTTTTAATCATTAAGGAAATGATATTGTCGCTAGTGCGTATGTACGGATTACCGTCTCCACGACGTAATGAGATTCATTTCCACGTTCACCATTTATCGATGATTATAAAAATATATATAATTAATAATTATGTAATATATGACATAATAATGCTACTAGATATATATATATATGTACTTACATATATCTTATTCACTTACTTCCGTTCAATGTGATGTGAAAATGGAAACAACGTTTATGCGTACGTACGGACTACCGTCTCCGTAAATGGTGTTTTTCATTTCATATATATGTCTATTATACATATTTATATTCTAAATATATATGATATATAAATCATGTTATATATTCTGTATGTATTTAAATCTTGATCTATGTGATACAATAAAGAGTAACAAGTTAAAACGCGTAGGATAAAGAAAGCGATTATTACCCGAAATGTTAATTTAACATGGAAATCTTTATAAAATGGGTAGTATAGAGTCATAAATGAATAATTTATGATATAATATATATTAATATGGTTCTGTAATAATTTAATAATATACTATGGTCATTATAAAAGAGTTTAAACATACCCTTGACCAAAGGAAAGTACAAGGTAATGGTTTAATTCCTCAATCTCATAATTATTCGAGATTATTTATGTGTAAGTATTTTCTGGGAAACTTTTATCATCCATGTCCATTTTTCATAAAAATTATTTCAAAATGAATATTTTAAGGATTTATGAAAGGTACTCTTTATCGAAATCAAAATTTTAAATGTTTTAATGATTTATCTTTCAAAATCTTTTTAATTAATGTCCATGATTTCAAAATGATTTTAAGGATTTGTTTGTATGGACAAGAATGTTTTTAAATGGAAATTATTTTCAAAAGTTTCAAAGTGTTATGGGACACTTTGATTCAAAAATCTCTTTTAAATTAATTCCTTTATAAATTTGTGACTTTTAAATTATTTTTTAAAAAAAGGATATTTCTCTCAAAAAGTTTTACACGTCATTTTCAACTATGTCAGCATCCATTGCTGGATATTATTTTGTATTGAGGTTGATTTATTATAATACAATCATCCATATTGTGTTGAATGTGTTATGATATGTTTGAATGTGAGTGTTCTATTTTTATACCATACATGGTTTATGGTTAATGTATTGACATTTTGTATGCTAGTTTTAATACGAATGTTTATGTTATGTTTCAACTTTTTCATATGAGGAATGTAGTGGACTTAGTAAGTGACTGGTGGAGCCCGCTATAGCTCATCGATGCATCGTTAGGTCTCATGTAGAAAACTAGTGTCTTGGTACAAGGCCTTGACAAAACTTTTATTTGTAGTCTTGGCACGAGTCCTTCACTATGTGGTAATTATGTCCGGCGTTAGGCATTCCTTCATTATGAAATTAGTTATTACATGTGATTATTCGACTAGTAGAATATCCATGTGCATGTTTATATAGTAATGTTTGATTTTTTTCATATTATGTTCATGTTTATGTTTAAAAAGGATTTTTTTTATCAAACATCATGCCTTAAAATTGTATAGCTTCCACTAAAATATTTACCCTTACTGGGCATCTGAGCTCACCCATTTATTATGTTTTATTTTCCCCGGATTCCAAGAAGTGAATTATGATTGATATATAGGGTTAAGATAAAGGGAATAATGGAATTATAAAAGAAATATCTATGCTGTGTTTTATGTTTGAAATTTTAATGTAAAGTTAGTATATGTAATCTATTTTCCAAGACTGCTAAACTGAACGGTCCTTCGGGACATGATTCCTTGTAATCAAGCCAATGTATTAAAATAATGCATCGGCTCTGGGTAACTGGGATTGGGGCGTTACATTGTCAAAATCCTTTAGCCACTAGCCTTACTTTATAGGTTCTAAATTGACCTTCTATGTTAATTTTTACCTTAAATACCATTTTCATTAAATAGGATTTTCATCAACTGGCTCCTTGACCAGATCCCAAACTAAGATTTAATACATGGAATCCATCTAAGAATTCATAGCATCTAGACATATTACAGCTTCTGAGCTTTCTTCTACATCCTTGTAGGAGAGAGTTTCATCATTTTCCAACAATAATGATTCACCATCATTGATGAATATGAAACCAAATCTCTCTAGTTCCCTTACCTCTCTTGAGATTCTACGTTGTACTTGTTTTTCTAGAACCTCTTCCGCAGGGACCTATGGAACTTGTTCTTGTACAAACTCATGTGTATCATGCACATCAACTTCTTTGAAGTAAATCTTGCCCCCACTATTCTTTTTGAGGATGTGCTCCTCTCAAGAAAGATCGATTGTCTAGCGATAGTGAATTTCTTGTCTGAAGGGTTATATAGGTAATATCCTTTCTTTTCCTTGAGATATCCAATAAAGATACACTTTATTCCCTAAGGTGATAGTTTGTCTGTAACACCCCAAGATTTCATAGTGTGTTATTTCTTCAAAATAATTCAATAACTTCCACTACACGCAACACCGAGATCAATCACACCATGACATACAAAAAAAAGCCATTAAAAGAGGTCATGAATAGTATTAACTACATTTTGAAATTTTTATAATCCTTATAATTTTAGAATCCCTATTATGAGTTTCTTAGTCATAATGCAAGAACAGATTCATTTTCAGTATTGCACTTTTATCAACTTTTAATAGTGAAACCTTTTTAAATAAAATATTTTAAACTATCTGAATAAATTGGGACATCAAAGAAATTTAAAATGAAACATCCCAAGCTTCCACGGTACGCTTTCCTTTGAATAAAATAGTAGCGTGTGTTGTACGCAACCTTGAGTTTTAACACACGCCACAACCAATCAAACTAGCCGTTATGAATAGTAATACCTAAATTTTGAAATTATATATATTTTATATTTTAAAATGGACTTCATTTTTGGATTCGGAATATCGAATTTAGCCTAAGGAGAAATTTTGGTACTTTCCGGATAACTTTCATATTTTGATGAATAGTGAAAATTACTAAATTTTAATTAAAAACAACTTTTTTTAATCAAAATAATTAATAGTGATAAATTGTGAATTTGAGTGGTTCTAAAGTATATTTAGAATATATTTTTACCATTTAATATAATGTTGGTCATTATACATAATTTTACAATTAAACCGAACATAAACAAGTGTCAATCTTTTGATAGTTATTACCTCTTAAAAACATGCTTTTTGTTTTGACAGCGGGAATTAATTTTAAATTAATTTCTGCCACTTCTGTGTTTTGAATTTAGAACAATGGATTCCATATTTGGAATCAGGATGTCCAAATTGTGTAAATAGGTAACTTTTATTTTTAGACATTTTGAATAATTACTGTGGTAAATATTTTATTTACCATGGTTAAGGGTAAATCCGGTAAATAAGGGTTAAAACATAATATTATAATAATACCAAATTACCCTAAAACGTGTCCTAACCTTATTGGTGGACACATACCCGACCATGGGCATCCTTGGGTGGATTTGGGGACCCCTTAGAGCCACTTGTATGTGGTAGGGACACATTATATTAATAAAGTTAAAATAAAAATAAAAATGGCATAAGCTTACATCTTTTAGAAGAAAAATTTTTACATAGGGTTATACATGTTGTATTTTCGATTATAAATATTCATTAGAAAGCTAAAAAGATTTCCTACATAATGATATTTTATTTATAATTTTTAGACATCAAATAATTTAAATTATTAATGACACAATAATGATGCAATGTTTACCTCATTAATAAATCATTTAAATAAATAAGATTATAATGATTAAAATATTATCTAAAACCTGTCCAATTCTTATTGGTTGATGTTATTTAGAAAATTAGTCATATTATCTTCGACCTCAATGATTTTTGGACCATTATAAACCGAATATAATTATATTATAAAGTAATACCTTCACTCTTTCCTAAAGAGCCCCTCCTCTCCTTTATAAAAGGATACCACTTCTACTCATTCCTCACACCTCTCAAGCCACTTGGCTCGTCCAAACTCTGCCCAAATACTCTCCCAACTTCCCTCACTACAACCTAGAGGCCTTAGTTTGATCATAAAGCCAAACTAAGGAGCCCTTTTGATCAAATCAAAAGGAAGAACCCAAAGAAGAGGTAATGTTTTCACCACCCCTTTTTAAGTTCCTTTCTTCTTCCACTTCCTCTTTCTTTGTTATTACCATTATAAAATAATAACTCCAGTATCATATATATACTGTGATGTTATTATAAATATGGTACAACCATATTCAGTATTCTATCCATCCTTTGAATAACATGTCACCATACGTGCGTACGTACGGCTTACCGTCTCCAAGTCGTGGTATAATTGTTATTCAATATAATATTATTTGGATGGGTATAATAATGATGTGTAACTCATGTAAATAATAAATATAACATGATAATGATTCTTTATATATGATATAAAATCCATTTATATATTATTTTAATATCAAAATAATGATATTGTCGCTCGTGCGTATGTACGGACTACCGTCTCCACGAACGCGATGAGATTCATTGTCCATCATATCCATTCAAGTATAATTATAATTTGATGATTTAAAAATATTATCTAAGGACTTGATATCATTCTGGATATGAATAATATACATTCCATTAATAACGAATATGGCTCACATAACAAAGAATATAAAGTAAAATGAACCCGTTAACACCGGAAATAACGATAATTCTAAGATATTATTAACAAACCAATGTTAAAAGATCATATATGATATCATATTAAAGTAAATGATTATTGTATTATTAAATAACAATTATTTCACCATTATACAGGAGGTAAACCTAGCATCGACCAAGGAAAAAGTACAAGTAAGGGATTTTCTTATCTCACTTTCAATTCCGTGAGATTTCCATTGTTCGCCACTAAATTATTGAAAGTGGTGTGTTGTGTAATTCCATTTGATATATATTATCATGATTCTCTTTATATTCATTTTATTATGGAAATCATTTGGTGGTTATTAACTTTTGTACATACGACTCAGTTGATTAACGCGGTAAGGGGTTTTCATCTCACTCCTTATTCCCGTGAGATTCATGCCATATTGCCACCATCACCTTTTGTGTGGTGTATGTACTGCCCATAATTATATTCTTTGTGTAATACACTATAATTTATGTGTATTTACATATTCATTGTATGATACCTCTTTCATGGGTTGTATGTTTCATAAGTTACAAAATTGGTAAGGGTTATTTCACAATCTCTTCATTATCCGAGGTTGTTTATACGTAATAATCTACTGGGATCTCTTTATCATCCACATCCATGTTTCTTCAAAAAGTATTTCAAAACATTTTTATTATTTACAAGAATATGGGTTAAAGTCATTTATACCCTTGTTTGACTTTTTATAAGAGGAATCTTTCCGTCGTTTTCAAAACAAGGTCCTTTTTAACCTTTTCGACAAAATTAAGGTAAGAATGTTTTTTTAACTTATACGGCGACTGAGGTTATTTTCTGCCGTTATAAAATCTTAAAAGCTTTCCTTACAAGCTTTTAAGAATATTTTCAAAGAAAATGTTTTATTTTATATGGATCTTAAATTATTTCAAAATAAAAGGAGATATTTCTTTAAAAAGAATATTGATTTCATCTATGTCAACATCCTTTGATGGATTTTAAGATTATTTGAAGTTGATTTATTATGATACAAAATTTCTATATTTTATTTAAGGTTTTGTGATATGTTTGACTGTGGATGTGATATTTTTATACCATTCATAGTTTATGGTGAAATTATTGACATTTCGTATGCTAGTTTTAATACGAATGTTTATGTTATGTTTAAACCTTTTCATATGGGAATGCATTGGACTTAATATGTGACGGGTGGAGCCCGCTATAGCTCCTCGATGCATCGGTAGGTCTCATGAGACAAAATAGTGTCTTGGCACAAGGCCTTGGCAAAATCTTATTTGTAGTCTTGGCACGAGGCCTTGGCTATGTGGTTATGATAGTCTGGCATTATCCATTCCATCATTATGAAAGTGGTTATTGATATTGCATGTGATCATTCGACTAGTAGAATATCCATGTGAGTAAGTAAATGGCATTATTTCATTTTACCTTTTCCATTTTATGCTGAAGTTCATGTTTAAAAGGCTTTTGTTTTAGTTATAAATTGCCTTAAGTGTTTATGCTTATTTATGAAAGCTTCTGCTATAATGTTATCCCTACTGAGCATCTGAGCTCACCCCTTTCAATGTTTTATTTTTCCCAGGATTATGAAGAAGTAATTTATGAATGACCTGCAGGGATAGTATGAGGGGATATGAAGACAAGTTGTTTTTTTATGATGTAATGTAAAACTTATGGATGTATCTAGTGTTTCCAAGGCTACTAAACCAATCGGTCTTTCGAGATTTGATCTTTCTTGTGATCATGCCAATGTTATGTAATAATGCACCGACTCTGGGTAACTAGGGTCGGGGCGTTACAGTTGGTATCAGAGGAAGTTTAGTAAAAACCATGGAAGCTGGATTTAGATAAACTCCGATTACAGCACGTAGACCTAAGATGAACTTTGAGGATTATTATAGAAGAACTTCCTAGAATTTTGGTATTATAGAAGATTTTGTGAGTTTTCCGAGCAATACATCCCTGTCTGGATACGAGCAGGTAGAGGTGGCTCTGGCACAGATGTACCTAGGGGTAAAACCCGAAAACACCGCTTTGAGCTAGACTCGAACGGGAACTGGTGCACGACAACGGGCCTTGCTCCACTCTTGGTTACGACACTCCCGGGGGATATGCTTTGGTAAATTCACAAGATTAGTATAAACCATTATTAAGGGAATACAAAAAAATGCCCCTAAGAATATGTGTCAGCAAATAGATAGTGGATAACCTAGATTTAAACATAGGGTACCCCAAGTTAGGATATATTGTTCAATTACAAGATTATCCTATTATATCTATTTTTTTACATTCTTATTAGATAAGTATTCAAAAACCCTAATTGTATTTTCTTTTGTTAGTTGAAACATGGAGGGAGCAAGATCACGAACAACTCTTCTCTCTCTTCCTGAAGAACTACTTGCAATTATTATCCAGAAGTCATGCGCAGACGATGTTGAAACTTTTTCAAATGTCCAAGTTACATGCAAACAACTTTATGAGACATCCAATACCTCTAGCATTGCACGATTCTTTCAAGGATCAAGTACCGACTATGGGATAATGTTGTGCTCTCAACTTTCTTACCACGCTAAGCGTGGGAAGTACCATCAGGGTCTTTTCAAATTATTCACTTTATCTCAAAATTACGATGCACTAAATGATTTTCTAGATGCTGCAGAAGAGGGAGACCTTCGAGCATCCTATATGTATCAAATTATATATTTATGTCTTTTGGGATATATGAAAACTGATTTACCAAAACCTTATTTTTAAATTATTGAAGATGAATCAGTGAGAATTTTTCTAAAAAAACATGTTAAAGACGATGTCTCAAAATTATATATAAGAAATACCTATTTTTATATGATGCATCAATTCTTCCATCGATATAATCCAAAATGGATGAGGAGTTTTTGGGTAAAGGAAGTAGATGATTTTGAAAAATTCCTGAGGTACCATTGTGACACATGAACGCATTCTACCAAAATGCAAACCAGCCTAGTCTCTCCAGAGTTCATGTTGTGATCCACATATCTCTAGTGACAAAATACATGTCTGACCCAACGCATGTACTCACCTATGAAGAATTATAACTGGAACCCGATCTATCTTATTGTGGAGAGCCTATCAGAATTCTTCTTACCAAAGATCAAGTGTTGCGAAACCGGATGACTCGTCTGGTAAAAGATCTATGGAGAAATCATAAGATGGAAGAGGCAATGTAGGAACCCGAGGAACATATGATGAAGAACCTGTGTGGAAATAAATGGATGTTGAAATGTTTAAAAGTGTTAGTGCTCTTTATTGATGGGATTACTTTGGAATAATTTTATCTTGTATGTGTAAACCTGCAATTTATCATGTGAAAATGATATTTGAGGAAGAATTATCTTTTCTGTTGCAGATATAGTTATAAATAACCATTTGGTCTTACATGATCATTGGGTTTGAGGAAATTATAAGTTATTATAATTTGGGATGAAAATGCAAGGTATGAGATAAGATTTGTGGTTAAATTATGTTATGGTATTTTGAGGAATTTATCTCATTTTGGTAATATTATAAAATATAGTTTTTGAAAAAGGACAACACGTAGACCGTGTGACAACCCGTCACGTCGGACAAAGCTGTGGGAATCGAACCCACAACCAAAGTGCGATTGGGATTTATCGCCTACCACTGGACTACGTGAAGTCCCTGGTTAGTGTGACTTTTTTTTAGTTAAATGATTTTATTGGTCAATAATAAGTTGATTTGGGTTCTTATGTATTATCAAATGAATACCCTTGGTATAGGAAAATGATTTGGTGATTAAGTGATAAATGTTATTTTGGAAGATGTTCGTTTTGTTAGGAACACTATATGCCCAAGGAAAATAGAATATAATGAGGTTTCATTTGTAGAGTAATGGTGGATTTTTATCTACGTTTTTATTGTTGATTTATAGTGATTTGGGTTATTTATGGAAATGATTAAACTATAACAGAGAATATGTGATGATGTTAATCACTTTTAATTATGTGACTTTAAGAGTATTTGATGTCATTTGGAGATACAATGTAACATGGGAGACTACATAATCAAATTCTTCTATGTTTTGGGTTTCAATATTAGTTTGGATTATATTAAAGGATTTTAAGGACAATTGGTTATTGAATGGTATCTATTTAACTTTGGGGTATTGTTGGTTTAATTTTAGAAATTAAGATTAGTACATATTTATCTCAAAGAATATCCTTTTGGGGGATCATTAGATCATTCACTAACCATTTTGGTTTTGATTAATCTTCAAAGACAATGTAAATATATGGTTTATCCTGCATGGATCATGTGATTCTATAGAAGTTTATTCTAGCTCTTCCAGTGTGACCAAGTCTTCTTGAATACTTATCGTTTAAAAAAATTGAGTTAGTGGTGGAAATTTATTAAAGAATGAAAATATACTTAAAATGTAAGTATATCTCATAATGTTATTAGTCAATATCATAAATGAATTCCTCTTCCTTATGTAATGTAACTTTAAAAAAAATGTTGTCCTAGATGGTACCTTAAATCATCACTAATTTATGGCTTTGGGATTGTTGGCCTTTTCATAGCCATGTTCTCTACCACTCTCCATCAGATAATTGATGGTTATATTTCTCTTCCATATCCATATTTTCCTACATGGAACCCTAGTATGTGTTATTTTCGGTAATCTTCATACCTTCCACTCTTTATTTTAAATAGAGGCCTCATTAATTCATTTTTCGATGTGGGATTTCAACTAAGATTTTTTGAAACGTCAAAAATGTGTTATCCCAATACCCTATGTTTTCTTGGACCGATGGTATTTCAAATCATCATAGATTGATGAGTTTAAGGACCTCAATTTTATACTTGTTTGTGATTGATGACCTCAATCACTACCTATAAATATTTACGTTTTTCCTCCAATTATATGTCTCTAATTGCCACCAATGTTCTCCTAATCGAGATCATAATTTGGTGGTGACCCTTTCATTTCTCTTTTCCTTATATTAAGACTAAATTTTAGTAACCCAATTTCCGATGTGGGTTTTCCCACAAATATATTTTCTATTTTCAACCTTTTATTTTCGAAGAACAATTTCAAATTGCGAGGACGCAATTTATTGAAAGAGGGGAGAATGTAACACCCCAAGATTTCATAGTGTGTTATTTCTTCAAAATAATTCAATAACTTGCACTACACGCAACACCGAGTTCAATCACACCATGACGTACAAAAAAAAGCCATTAAAAGAGGTCATGAATAGTATTAACTACATTTTGAACTTTATATAATCCTTATAATTTTAGAATCCCTATTATGAGTTTCTTAGTCATAATGCAAGAACAGATTCATTTTCAGTATTGCACTTTTATCAACTTTTAATAGTGAAACCATTTTAAATAAAATATTTTAAAATATCTGAATAAATTGGGACATCAAAAAAAATTAAAATGAAACATCCCAAGCTTCCACGGTACGCTTTCCTTTGAATAAAATAGTAGCATGTGTTGTACGCAACCTTGAGTTTTAACACACGCCACAACCAATCAAACTAGCCGTTATGAATAGTAATACCTAAATTTTGAAATTATATATATTTTATATTTTAAAATGGACTTCATTTTTGGATTCGGAATATCGAATTTAGCCTAAGGTGAAATTTTGGTACTTTTCGGATAACTTTCATATTTTGATGAATAGTGAAAATTACTAAATTTTAATTAAAAACAACTTTTTTAATCAAAATAATTAATAGTGATAAATTGTAAATTTGAGTGGTTCTAAAGTATATTTATAATATATTTTTACCATTTAATATAATGTTGGTCATTGGACATAATTTTACAATTAAACCGAACATAAACAAGTGTCAATCTTTTGATAGTTATTACCTCTTAAAACCACGCTTTTTGTTTTGACAGCGGGAATTAATTTTAAATTAATTTCTGCCACTTCTGTATTTTGAATTTAGAAAAATGGATTCCATATTTGGAATCAGGATGTCTAAATTGTGTAAATAGGTAACTTTTATTTTTAGACATTTTGAATAATTACTGTGGTAAATATTTTATTTACCATGGTTAAGGGTAAATCCGGTAAATAAGGGTTAAAAAATAATATTATAATAATACAAAATTACCCTAAAACGTGTCCTAACCATATTTTTGGACACATACCCGACCATTGGCATCCTTGGGTCGATTTGGGGACCCCTTGGAGCCACTTGTATGTGGTAGGGACACATTATATTAATAAAGTTAAAATAAAAATAAAAATGGCATAAGCTTACATCTTTTAGAAGAACAATTTTTAAATAGGGTTATACATGTTGGATTTTCGATTATAAATATTCCTTAGAAAGCTAAAAAGATTTCCTACATAATTATATTTTATTTATAATTTTTTGACATCAAATAATTTAAATTATTAATGACACAATAATGATGCAATGTTTACCTCATTAATAAATCATTTAAATAAATAAGATTATAATGATTAAAATATTATCTAAAACCTGTCCAATTATTATTGGTTGATGTTATTTAGAAAATGCGTCATCGTATCTTCGACCTCAATGATTTTTGGACCATTATAAACCGAATATAATTATATTATAAAGTAATACCTTTACTCTTTCCTAAAGAGCCCCTCCTCTCCCTTATAAAAGGAGACCACTTCTACTCATTCCTCACACCTCTCAAGCCACTTGGCTCATCCAAAACCTGCCCAAATACTCTCCCAACTTCCCTCACTACAACCTAGAGGCCTTAGTTTGATCATAAAGCCAACCTAAGGATCCCTTTTGATCAAATCAAAAGGAAGAACCCGAAGAAGAGGTAATGTTTTCACCACCCCTTTTTAAGTTCCTTTCTTCTTCCACTTCCTCTTTCTTTGTTATTACCATTATAAAATAATAACTCCAGTATCATATATATACTGTGATGTTATTATAAATATGGTACAACCATATTCAGTATTCTATCCATCCTTTGAATAACATGTCACCATACGTGCGTACGTACGGCTTACCGTCTCCACGTCGTGGTGTAATTGTTATTCAATATATTATTATTTGGATGGGTATAATAATGATGTGTAACTCATGTAAATAATAAATATAACATGATAATGATTCTGTATATATGATATAAAATCCATTTATATATTATTTTAATATCAAAATAATGATATTGTCGCTCGTGCGTATGTACGGACTACCGTCTCCACGAACGCGATGAGATTCATTGTCCATCATATCCATTCAAGTATAATTATAATTTGATGATTTAAAAATAGTATCTAAGGACTTGATATCATTCTGTATATGAATAATGTACATCCCATTAATAACGAATATGGCTCACATAACAAAGAATATAAAGTAAAATGAACCCGTTAACACCCGAAATAACGATAATTCTAAGATATTATTAACAAATCAATGTTAAAAGATCATATATGATATCATATTAATGTAAATGATTCTTGTATTATTAAATAACAATTATTTCACCATTATAAAGGAGTTAAACCTACCATCGACCAAGGAAAAAGTACAAGTAATGGATTTTCTTATCTCACTTTCAATTCCGTGAGATTTCCATTGTTCGCCACTAAATTATTGAAAGTGGTGTATTGTGTAATTCCATTTGATATATATTATCATGATTCTCTTTATATTCATTTTATTCTGGAAATCATTTGGTGGTTATTAACTTTTGTACATACGACTCAGTTGATTAACGTGGTAAGGGGTTTTCATCTCACTCCTTATTCCCGTGAGATTCATGCCATATTGCCACCATCACCTTTTGTGTGGTGTATGTACTGCCCATAATTATATTCTTTGTGTAATACACTATAAGTTATGTGTATTTACATATTAATTGTATGATACCTCTTTCATGGGTTGTATGTTTCATAAGTTAAAAAATTGGTAAGGGTTATTTCACAATCTCTTCATTATCCGAGGTTGTTTATACATAATAATCTACTGGGATCTCTTTATCATCCACATCCATGTTTCTTCAAAAAGTATTTCAAAACATTTTTATTATTTACAAGAATATGGGTTAAAGTCATTTATACCCTTGTTTGACTTTTTATAAGAGGAATCTTTCCGTCATTTTCAAAACAAGGTCCTTTTTAACCTTTTCGACAGAATTAAGGTAAGAATGTTTTTTTTAACTTATACGGCGAGTGCGGTTATTTTCTGCCGTTATAAGATCTTCAAAGCTTTCCTTACAAGCTTATAAGAATATTTTCAAAGAAAATGTTTTATTTTATATGGATCATAAATGATTTCAAAATAAAAGGAGATATTTCTTTAAAAAGAATATTGATTTCATCTATGTCAACATCCTTTGATGGATTTTAAGATTATTTGAAGTTGATTTATTATGATACAAAACTTCTATATTTTATTTAAGGTTTTGTGATATGTTTGACTGTGGATGTGATATTTTTATACCATTCATAGTTTATGTTGAAAGTATTGACATTTCGTATGCTAGTTTTAATACGAATGTTTATGTTATGTTTAAACCTTTTCATATGGGAATGCATTGGACTTAATATGTGACGGGTGGAGCCCGCTATAGCTCCTCGATGCATCGGTAGGTCTCATGAGACAAACTAGTGTCTTGGCACAAGGCCTTGGAAAAATCTTATTTGTAGTCTTGGCACGAGGCCTTGGCTATGTGGTTATGATAGTCTGGCATTATGCATTCCATCATTATGAAAGTGGTTATTGATATTGCATGTGATCATTCGACTAGTAGAATATCCATGTGATTAAGTAAATGGCATTATTTCATTTTACCTTTTCCATTTTATGCTGAAGTTCAAGTTTATAAGGCTTTTGTTTTAGTTATAAATTGCCTTAAGTGTTTATGATTATTTATGAAAGCTTCTTCTATAATGTTATCCTTACTGAGCATCTGATCTCACCCCTTTCAATGTTTTATTTTTCCCAGGATTATGAAGAAGTAATTTATGAATGACCTACAGGGATAGTATGAGGGGATATGAAGACAAGATGTTTTTTTATGATGTAATGTAAAACTTATGGATGTATCTAGTGTTTGCAAGGCTACTAAACCAATCGGTCTTTCGAGATTTGATCTTTCTTGTGGTCATGCCAATGTTATGTAATAATGCACCGACTCTGGGTAACTAGGGTCGGGGCGTTACATTGTCACCTGAGAAGGCATTAAAAAATTCCTCACATCCCCATACATGTTTGTACGGAAAATGGGTTTCATTCCATTCTATATCTGTGATGGAATTCTATTTTCCACCTTAGTTGGTACTCAGTTAAATGTGTATGATGTAGTTTGTATTGAATATCCTCAAAATGATAATGGAAGATCTGAATTACTCATCATCAACCTCACCATGTTCTACAAGGTGTGGTTCGTCCTTTCACTAACACCATTCCACTATGTTGTATGAGGAGGAGTGAGCTAAGATAGAATCACAGACTCCCATAGATGATTGATGAACACATGGTTCAGATATTCTCTACCTCGATCCGATCAAAGTTTAATTATCTTCCTACTAAGATGATTTTCTACTTCATTAATGAATTCCTCAAATTTCTCAAAGGACTCTAAATTATACCTCATTAAGTAAACATAGCCACATCTACTCAAATCATCAGTAAAAGTAATGAAGTACGAATATCCACCTCTAGCTTATACTATAAATGGTCCACACACATCAGGGTGCACAAATCCTAGAAGCTATGTGGCCCTTTCACCCTATACACCGAAAGGCGTCTTGGTCATTTTAACTTGTAAACAAGTGTGACATCTATCAAGTGGTTTTAGCTTAGTAGAGTCTAAATAACCATCTTGGCATATATTTATCAAGTGCTTTTCATTTACATGACCGAGACGGTGATTCCACAAATGGGTGATGTATGAGTCATGTGAGTTTGTTTCATTATTGATTTCCAACACGTGGTTTTCATAATTTAATACATAAAAACCATTATTTAAATGCAGCATACTATAACATACGTTGTTATTATAAAATAATTAACCCTTATTTCCATACATGGAAATAAATCCATCCATATCCAAACAAGATATATAAATTATGTTCTTGTTAACACTAGGAACATAATAATAGTTACGTAAAACCAAAATCATTCAAGTTGGAAATTTGATATGGTAATCGCCAATGGCCAATGCATCTAGCCTCGTGTCATTGGAAGCTCTAAGATCCACCTCTTCTCTAAAAATCATTCTAAATCTACTTGGTTCATAAATTGGAATACAGATGTGAGCCCCACAAGATATATCTAATACCCAATGTACTGAAATGGAAATATTACAATCGATAACGAGTTCACCTTTAGCATCCCCATGATTTTGGTTGCAGTTCCTCTTCCAGTGTTCAGTCTTGCCTAATGAAAAACATACAGCCTCCCATTCCTTGCTCTGCCTCTAGATCTTCCCCTTCTTGGAGGGATGGTGCTCAAGGGCTTCAGACCTTTTATGAATCCTTTACCCCTTTCCCTTGCCCTTCTTTTTCTTATTCACCATAAGGACTTTGGGTTTGTCACACCCCATGTCCTTATTTACCTAGAGAATAATAGTCAGAATTTCTGATAGACTCTTCTCATAGTTTCTCATGTTGTAGTTGAAAATAAATCTATATAAGGTATTAGGAAGTTATAATTGAAAGTGATCTGTACGCAGCTCATCTAAGAACATAATCGTTAATATTTCTAGTCATTCAACATACCCAATGATCTTGAATACATGAGGCCTAGTTGGTGCAGAATATCCAAAATTAGTTGAAAATAATGAGTTGGAGATCTCATGTCTTTCCTGTATCGCCTTCTCTTGATATAGATTCTTAAGGTGAGAGATCATTATATATGCGTCTATGTTTTGATGTTGCTTCAAGATCCCATTAGATATGGCTGATAGCATGAAAAATTGGACATCTGTGGAATCATACATATGTTCAATATAGAGATTTTGTTCCTCATCACTGGTCTCTTTTCTAGGAACAACTGGAACAAGCTCTTCTAGCACATACAATTTCCTCTCATGGCGAAGGTTGATGCGTAAATGCCTCTACCATTCCTATAAATTTGTGCTGGTGAGAAGTTTTTTTTCATGTATGGTTCACAATGATATGTTTGATTTAATTTTTATTTCCGTTTCTAAAAATTAATATGAGAAAAGTTTTAATACTTTATCATGATAAAACTGGGACAAATAAATAAATTAATACATATTAGTCTCCAACTATTTTATCAAAATCCAATAGCCCTCACCATTGACTTTAGAATATTTTTTTCCCTTAATATTCTAGTGGCAAGGATCTATATTTCCCTTTGAAATACCCCAACTAGGGTTGGTAAAGAAACTTGAAGGTTTTTCGGTAGGCATTCCAAATGCCAACTTCATTAACGCACATCTCCTTGATCTGGTGAGTGGACTCCCCAATCCTGAAATCCTTTTATTTTTGATTTCCTCAACCTTTGCCTCTTGGTCACACCAAGTCCACTACGGAAATCAACCCATGATGTGAACCATTTAAAGTCCACCAAAAACCTTGAATTAGAATTCCCCGATAATTTAAAGCACCCCAACTAGGGTTGGTCAAGCACTTTGAACTATGGTTTGATTCTATCCAATATTATGGAAGGCTCTACTGACTTAAAATTTATTTGAGGGATTTTATCCTTATACATAGATTTCCATTTTATTATTTTTCTTACATTCTTGTTAACATTAAGAGGGATATAATTAATTGATTAACCGTGTCTAAGATATTTTTTACGTATAAGGTTATCTTATTTTAGTTCCATCTTTCATGATTATTTAATTCATTAATTGTGTGATCGTAAAAACACACCCACAATAAATAAACCATGAAACTGAGAGAAATAAAATAAATTTTATGATCATGAGCTTGTTTTATTGGTTATTTTATCTAGCGGTTGATAAACTTACCCAATACCTAGGGGAGAAACACCTTGAACCTTTTGGGTTCGTGTTCACAGCTTTCCACAAGATCTATTTTGTATTTCCTTGAATTTGTTTCACCTTGGATCATTTCTTGAGCCGCCTCCACTGTCATGGGAGCTCCATCCATTACATATGATTTTACCTCACTCACAGGTGATGGGTAAAATGGGGTTTTATATAAAATAAACCTTGGGCACGCAGACCCTACATATTAATGTGGTGAAATCTCGTAGGATAAAAAATTTAATTTAAATAAATTAATTAAATGAAACCATTTTGCATACAAAGGTCGTGGTCTACATTATGATCATCCATACATGAAACTATATTTTCACATTTATAAACTAGCATTTAATTCTTTAATTTTTCTTTTTTATGATAAATCATTCTTGAATCAATTAATTATCTTTAATTAATCAATCCTTTTATCTTAATCCTTTTTTTAATTTTCATGAGATTATCATCCATCATAATTTTAAACAAATAAATTCTTTTGAAATTATCGTTGTATGTAACTTGTACCTTGGAGGAAATTTGGTGAATTCCCATTCATAACTACCCAATGAGTATAAATTAACATTATAAATTGTTAAATTAAACAAATATATATATATAACACATATCATGTGTTTTGCCTTAGATTTACTCCTGCACTATGGTACACGTCTCAAGGGTTTGTATAATATAATAATAAATTTTGATAAATCTGTGTAATATGGATGAGTACACGACCTGTAGTTCCGACTACACTTTGTGTACTTTTGTTCACAATCCATTCGAAGTACATGCTTGGGGTCATCGCATGTAGATATACTTAACAAATATTCGAAGTACACCATGTTTTTAGTGAGAAACACAATATTTGTTATCCGCGTAACACAATTTCCAGCTGGGAAAGTCATGTACAGTGTACACGGTCTAACCAAAACCTGAAAGGACTACACACTATGTACAATGGGCCACATGGCACGTAATCCAGAAACTATGGGCCAACTATTCCTAGTCAACAGATGGAGTCTTAAAGACTTAGATAGGATCCATTGAAATAGCCTGGTTAGGCAGACTAGTCTGATACATTGAACATAGAATAAATTGTGTGTACTACCAAATACACATTGTGTGTTCTAGTGTTTTATGACCATGAATGTTTGTCACCTCCGGATGAGACACTCTATTTTATTTTAATCAAAAATTAAAACAAAAAATTGTTTTTGTAAGGTGAACGAGAAACCAGAGAGGATGAATAGATCTCGAGATTCAGATATTCAGAATTATTAACATGAATTAAAACAACTAAATTATTAAATACATAAATCATTAATGAAAAAATAAATAATTATAGTCAATAATGTGACCCCTATAGTACCACTTGTAGGTTCCGGATGGAGTCGAATCGCTTTGGTGGGTGTGCCCAACTAAACTTTTTCCATAAACAATGACCAATATGAGATCTTTCAAGATAATAAAACATAGGATATTTGGAATATAACAATTAAAAAATTAAAGGAATGGAGTCCAAAAACCATAGGGAGGATCATCATATGTTGGTAATAATTAATTTAAAGTCAGGAATTACCTTGATGGAATTATCTCCACATTAATGTTTCTGGTCATGATCCAATGTGATCTCTCGCTACGTCATAGATTCCAAGTGTATAATTACTCTACCAATGATCCACATGTGCATTATTTATCTCCAGATGACATCGAAGGGATCTTCGGGTGCTAGCGTGGAAGACCCTTCACTTGCGATGTCCGCCTACAATCGACTTGATCCGGTTGAGGAGGATCTCTCTCTTGTATCTTGAGAGCATTTTTGGAAGAAAATAAATTCTCTCTTGGATTGAGATATTTCTCTAGATCAATTGTACACAACCCCAAAAAATGGATAGGTTAATAAGAATTATATAATTGGTATTTTAAATACATAGAATAATTAAATGATTTAATTACATGAAGGCATTTATTCATTTCATTTAATTCTTAGTAAGACGTCACGTATAATAATTACAGTTGACTATTATTATTACTTGACATGAACCCTGTGAATTACACCTAATATTATTTAATTAAATAAATTGTATTATTTCTCATAAATTCCCATAAATACTACACGGCATGCATATTAATAAACACGATCTGTACCTTTTTTCCATTTTATTTATTTCCTCCACTATATTTATTAGACCTTGAATAATTGATATTTATTTCTCAAAAAAATATAACTGCATTATATGCTAATAAATATATTATTTCACCCAAAATATACTCTATCAGTTAACTAGTGTTGAAATAGATGCGATGAGGAATCCTGTAATAATTATTAAACCAAAGTTAGGAATAATATTTATTCAAATTGTTAAATTAATATTTAACATAGATACTCAAACACACTTAATGTGTGACAATCTAGGCCTCTTTATCATGGGAATTAGGTGAAACATGTCTAAAGTCCATGGTGAGCATCTAAAAACATGACAAGGCACACATAGAGAAAAAAATTAACACCCCAATGATGTGTCACCTCCTCGGAATGCTTACTGTGTAATGTAATCCCTTTACCTTGATATCTCTAATCAAGTGGGTTTCAGGTTAGTTCCAACAACTGATGTGCTCGATTATCATTATTTGTCTTTCTAGAATTGAACTCATCCATTCCCTACCTTGGCCATCTATTTATTTAGGCTATATCAATTCAATCAATTGGCCTGAGATATCTAATTCCATTATGGAACATAAGGAGAAAATCATTTCTCTCATTATCTATTAATGCAATATTACTAGTGATGCACCCAACATATCCTACCTTTATTCGAATAGTGTGTCATAACATTTTTTTGTCAATACATCTAATTGAGCATGTTTTAATACCCATTAATAATAATACTAAAGTCTAAGGACCAATACACATGTCCACAGAATTGAACATCCAATGACACTATGAAACATGGATTTCTTACTGGTGGGTCTCGTTATCATAATATCCTCTTAGATTTTACCACGGTTGGACACCATGATA
Organism: Viscum album; assembly: GCA_963277665.1. Lineage (NCBI taxonomy): Eukaryota > Viridiplantae > Streptophyta > Magnoliopsida > Santalales > Viscaceae > Viscum > Viscum album. Next base: position 1,346,109,746 of record OY728123.1, read on the forward strand.
AGGTGCCTCAATGTTTTATGAGTCCTCACCCCAAATGGACTGTATTATTTTTTTTCCATCAAATACCATCATCCAACCAATTAACATATTTTAAAAAATGGTGTTTTGGCACTTTCGTGTTCTAATAATATCTGGGATCCGCTATGACCCTTTAATGAAACATATATCGTTAGGAAATTATCATATGAATTGTTATATAGAAGATAAATCAATATGTGATAAGGTATTTATTAATGAATAAATTACAAAATAGTTTTTTCTAGGCCACAAACTCTAACTATAGGTACACTATTAATTCAATTAATTATGGTGAAAATACTAATTGATTTTGTTTCTACACATTATTTTATATCATGTAAGTTTAGTATAACTATTCAAACACAAACTCAAAACATGAAATTTGAGTTATTAGTGAAAATGGAAAATGAGTCAATTTTTACATCCTAATAATACAACTCATATTCGGTTGAAATTGTTGGGATGAATTTCTTGGGAGACCTTGTGATGATCTCCTTTGAATAATGTTTTTCTATTCTCAGAATGGATTTTATTTCCATTTATTGACAAAATATAGATTACAAAGGGATGGAAATAAATATCTGTATAAAACAATGTCTTATGATTCAATACAAGTGAATGTTGAAGGATAAATATTCTTCATTACTGACATCCCATGAATGGATATTTATTTAGGACCCTGGGATGCCCCGAGAGGGGAGGGGTGAATTATGGTGTCAACATTTTCTTTTAATGTGATGGATATTTATAACACATTGGTTGGAAAAAAATAAACATGTATTATGTATATAAACAACAATTAAAAAATAACATGCAAAGATACCACACAACACATTTACTAGGTTCACCACAAAGGGCTATGTCCAAGGAAGATACACTGGCGGTGTGTCGGTCGTACCAAAATTTTAGAGAACCAAGCATGAAATACATGGACGTTACATTACTTTTTCATAATTCTTAATACATAACAAAAATAGACACCCAAGGACCGTAATAGTTTAGTGTCTTTGGAAATTTGGAACATAATCTTCTAATCATGGTGAAAGATCTTCAATATCTCCCATAAATATATTACTCTTTTGTTTTCTTACCTAAAATATTTCTTAATAACCTAGGGAAAATAAAACAAATAAATGGTGAGCTCAAATTCTCTGTAGGGGTAGAAAACGAGAAAATAAAACATACCATATACATTTGAACTTAATAACATGAACATAAAGTTTAAACATAAAAATCATGAGTTGGGAAATAAATCTTGGCATTATGTAAGGCATATATCATAAAGGAACATCAATCATGATAAAATAGCATGGTAATAAAACATGTAATTATGGAAAACCATTAAGAACATAATATGATTTCTATAGTAGGCAAGGCATTGCTGCCAAGACCATCATAGTGGACAAAGTCAATTACTCAATCGGGTTTACTTTCCATTCCAGCCCTATTTTACTGAACCAGATTTACTTTCCGTTCCAGCCATGTCTATATCATGAGATATAAATCATTACCCAATGCATTGGAGGGAGATATAGGTCCCACCCATCTCATATTTAGATCGTTCTGACGTGTGCCACTAAACAATCATAAATCATTCATCATATCCCAAAGAATTAAATGGCTTTCATAAACATCATCCCTTCATAACATAATCCATATAAAACCAATGGATATCATTTCAACATAATAAAAATAAAACCATGTAAATAATAGATACATTATACTTAAAACATAATCATACAAAATAATATCATCTTATATGGGAATTAGTTTTGATAAAACACTTGAAATGATTTATGGAGGAAAATCTCCTTTCTTCTTTAAAAGCATTTTCCTTTCACAAAATGCCATGTAATTTTAAAAGAAAATGATTTTGTTGAAAATAATTATGAAATAATGTATAGGATTCTTCATGAAAATAAGGAGGTATAATACTGTAAAAATCTGTTCATGCTGTATAAGTTAAAAAACATTCTCCTCTTACTTTTGCTGGAAAAGTCAAAATGTACCTTGTATGGTAAACAAAAGAAAGATTCCTTCCATACCTTGTGGTAAAAGTTAGAAAAGGGTAAAAATGAATTTAAATATACAGGGAAGAATAGTAAACATTTTATGAAAACATTTTGATAGAACATGGACATGGATGATATACATAACCCCAGTAAATACTTACGAATAAACAATCCTGGATAAGAACGTGATTGGAATAATTATCCCATACCTTATGTCCAATTTCTTCAGTATGTGTCTGAGACTCCTGTATAGTTGGTTTAAACATATTATTAACTTGTAACAGAGCCATTATAATATTTATAATATCTTATATGATTCACTTATGACATTATATTACCTTTTCTTTTGACAATCCCATGTTAAAGCAGCATTTTGGGTAAAATCTTTTCATTATCGTGCGTGTTTGGACTTGTTGTTCTTGATATTATTACATATATCCTGATTTACATAATTATATAATGTAAAAAATTATTTATTTATAATATATATTCATCATATAAATATATATGATAGATCGATAAATGGAATGAAATACACCTTTCATGGAGACGGTAGGTCGTACGTACGCATGAATGCTGTTTTCGTTTCCCTGTTGACCTGAATGGAAGTAAATGACATATATATATACATATACATAAATCCAGTAGAATTATTATGTCATATATTTCATTATTAATTATTATATATACTTTATAATCAATTATGAATTTTTAACATGGAGAATTAATCTCATCGCATCGTGGAGACGGTATTCCATACGTACGCACGAGCGATGATATCATTCCCATAATAATTGAATATAATTGGAGTGGATGATATAATATCTCATAGTTAGAATAATATTATAATAATCATATATAGTTATTATTTCCACCATTATACCCATCCATGTATGGTGATGGGGGAAAAACAAATTACACCACAGCGTGGAGAGGGTATTCCGTACGTACGCACGCGCAATGATTTCATTTTCCATAGGATGGATAGAAGGTGAAATAGGGTTGTTTAAAATTTATAATAACATATCAGTATATTATTTATACTGATGTTATTACTTTATAATGAAACAACTAAATAATATGAAAAATATTAATAAAGAAACTTGAAAGAATCGGTAGAAGAGATTACTTCTTCTTCGATGCACCTCCTTTGAACATCCTCTTAAAGAACTAGAGTGGGTCTTTTGAGATTACCATAACATCAATAATGTTACTATAGAGGTTGAGAAGATTAATTGGAAGGTTTTGGCCAAGATTTATGGCTCAAAATGTTGTGAGGAAGATAGGGAGGATGTGCCCTTTTATAAGAGAGGAGAGGGGCACTTTTGGAAACCTCTAAAAAATTAATTTATAATAAACTCAAACCCCACATAAAAACCACAATAAATGACTAAAATGAAAATATTAGATGATATAGGGTTTTAACCTCATCAACAAATAAAATTTAGACATGTTGGAAATTTATTTTAAACTTTATCAACTTGATTTATCCTTATTTAATCTATTTAATTTTATTTGTTGTAATAATATTATAAATTTTAAATTGTTATAAATAATTACTTATGTATTGTAAATTGTCTACAATTGCATAATTTATGACATTTTTGACAATATAAATTATAATTTTTAATTTTTAAATATTTTTGTGAATTTTAAACAATTTTATAATAGGATATTTTTATAAAATAACAATAATGTCAATTTTTACACTTTTCATTTATTTGAATTTAAATAAAATCCACACAGATGATATATTCGAAAAATATATTTAATAGATTCATAACAAGTCATATAAATCAATAAAAGTTTTGTAGAACATTACTTAGTTCATATAATATTTATTTTAATATTTTTAAAACAATTAATTTGATATTTCAATCAATAAAATAATTTCTACATCGTTATTATGTCACCGTTAATGATAATTATATATTCCCTAAAAATTATAAATAAATTCAAATGATGTAGATAATTTTTTTTCTTTCTCATAACTATTTATTTTCGACGTTTTATTATGTTTATCACTAAATTAAAGTTAATACATTTATATGATATAAGAGAGTGGTATGTTGTCACTTTCTTTGGTTTTAATAATAATTACATCATTTTCATGGTCCAAAGTCCCTGAAATGAATATATTCCAGCTCTAAGGTGATATGGTTCTATTTTTATTCATCCAATATAATTTTGGTAGGTGTTATGGTGAGTTTATAATCTTATTTTTAAACTTCATTACCCGATTTACCTTTAACTATAGTAAATAAACATTATCGTAGTTACTATTCATAAGATCAAAAAAATAATAAAAGTAACATGTTAACATAATTTTGACCCAATGAATTGAAATATGAAATCAATTTTTCAAAATTCAAAACCCTTAAGTTGCAATAATTAATATAAAATTAATCCTATTGTTGAAAAAATGAGTATTAAAAGTTAAAACATTACAAAATATTGAAATATTTTTACCTATGAATTAAATGTAAAATTAATGATAATGACTTACATTATATTAAATGGTAAAAATATATCATATTTATACTTTAAAAACATTCAATATTATAATTTAACCATATAAATTATCTAGATGAAAAAAATTGTTTTTAATTAAAATTTACCGTATTTTTACAATTCATCAAAATTTGAAAGTTAACAGAAATATATAAAAAATTTATCCAATGTAAAATTTTATATACGTATTGAAATTAATAATTTTTTTTTGTAAAATTGAACTCATAAAAGTGTCAAAAACTAGATTTAATTTGGGTGTGCCATCAAAGGTGACAAAACTATATTTTTGGAAGAATATTTCCTTTATGCGAAAAATTGATTTCTTTCTCATAAGTTGTTCTAGAAAATGATTAAGATTAAATATAATGTTATAAAATTAAAAATGTGGTTATCACTATTTATAACGGCTCATTCATTATAATAATATATCATTATTTATTGAAACTCGGTATTGCGAATAACACACGCTATTGAGGAAGGTCTCTCTTACGTGCAACACAAGCCAAGAATAGTGTTTTCATATACTAAAAGCTAATATGATGTTGCGTATAGAGAAAGTTAATCATGGTGTAGCGTACAACACAAGACATCAAGGAAATAAAAAATAATATTCCTCATAAAATATCGGGGTGTTATATTCTACCCCCCTTAAAATGAATTTCACCCTCGAAATTCGTCAGGGTTATAAATGGTTTACTACATGATACTTTCTTTCATATAAACCCAAATCATAAAAAGAAATACTACAACTTATTTTTAAAAACTAAAGTATGAAACGTAAGGGTTACCCAAATTAACTCATCACTGGGTTTCCACATAGGAGAACATAAGTTAAAATATGGATATGGAAGAGAAATATAACTATCCAATTCTGATGGAGAGTGGTAGAGAACATGGGTATGAAAAATCCTACAACCACAAAGCCGTAAATTTGTGATGATCTAAGGTACCATATAATTCATCGGATATGAGGGTAATAGGACAACATTTTTGGTTTTCATGATCATTTCCCTAAAGTTGAAGAATTGTTTCATAAGGATAAATACTTACTTGATTTCAATGTAATATCATCATTGTTCATTCCATGAAAAATTTCCACTTCATCTCTTATTTAAAGAAATGAAGTTGAATTTTTCATTCATGAAGTGTTAGAAAATCATGTGATGGAATGAAGGATCATTACATCTATCTCAAACAAAAGGGTAGAAAAATTTATTAAATATAAATAAGTCCATCTATGGTGAGATTAACCGTATGTGATTCGAAATATGGACATATAATTCTACTATTATACCTCTTAATAAAATAAAATTAATCTCTACTGACCAGGTACTTCTTGTAGGACACTGGTAGGTGATAAAGGTCCATCGCACTACGGTTGTGGGTTCGATTCCCGTATCCTTGTCTGATGCAACGGGTTGTTGCTCGTCCTACTGGTTGTCCTTTTTCTACCACTATACTATTATAACATTCCAGAAATAATATCGAAAAAAATGTTTTATCCTTAAACAATAATATCTAATGTTGAAATTAATCCATTACAACCTTTAGGGTTGTCAAAAATAATTTTGTCCAATCTCAAAGTAAAAAGGAAAACAATTATCTGAAAAATCATCTACAAAGCATGTGAATACCATCATTTATCCCCCATATATCTTAATATATATCATGTTGGTCATATTACAAGAATGTGAATACCATAATCATGTATTATCATGAAACATGAATTACCATAGAACCTTAGTGAAAACTTTAATAAAGTCAAAAGTAAATTATTTCCACATACCAAAATCCCAAAATTTATATATACTCAAACTGTGATGTCACTTTGTCCTTATATCAGTCATGATCTCATTAATACTATCAAACATATTATTTTCAATTTATCCCTTAATTATGCACATATCATATTATTTCCAAAAATATTTCAATCACTTTTCATGGTTACTGGTACCATACAATTATTTAAAACCAATACATAGATATCTAAATATTCCATAATACTATAAATGAGATTCAACAACACTATTTTCGAATCCCGATACATATACACTTAATCTTTCCACCACATCTTTGTTATATTCAAAATCACCAATAGTGATTGCATGTGACTTCCCTTTTTTCCATTGCCTTAAGAGGTTGTTGATGTTGGTCATCATTAACCCTTGGATTATGGCATTGGTTAGCATAATTCCCCATTTACTTGCACTTATAGCATTGAAGTGTTGGTGGTGCGTTCTTTGTAGTCTTTTCTCTATTCACATAATTTGGTACCTTTTTCCATTAATTTGACACTCAACTACTCGATGACCCTCTTTTCCACACTTAAAACGTTTTCTAATCCCTTTAAGACAATATCCACCATGCTTCTTTCCACACTTTGAGAATAATGAAACATTTGTTTTCTTTTCACCATTGTTTTGAGATTTTTCCTTAAACTCTTTCTTTTCTTTCTTGTCAAAACCATGAGATGGATATATAACACCAACTTCCAGTTCTACCTTGATTGCACAACTCACAATTTATTCATTGCTACTGAATTATATTATATCTAATGCCTTTGGAATACATGGTTTTAATCCATTGAAGAATCGATCAACATTACTTTTAGGTTTGATGAAAAAGCTAGATGCATACCTTGAAATCCTTGTAAAATTAACCTCATATATACTAGAAGATTAATCATCCTTTTTCATAAGTTTATGGAACTCCTTTTAAATCTTTTTTCGAAGAATAAGAGGGAATTACTTATTGAAAAACAAGTTCTTGAACTCGTCACATTCCATGGATTCAATTTCATCTTGGTGCCTTGTATTCTTAATTAGAGTCCACAACTGGTCTACTTCACCTTCTAAACAGTAAACATAAAAAATGAAATTTTCATGTTTTGAATAGTGAAGTATGAAAAATATATTTTCAATGGTACTGATCCATTGTTCAGCAATATGTGGATCAGAAGACCCTTTGAAATAAGGTAGGTGCTGCCTCATGAAGGACTCAATATAATATTGTTCCCTTCTCTATTAATATGGATGTCCATAATGATTCATAGCTTTTTTAAGTATAGTAATAAGATTTTTCACTCCATTTCCCATAACATTTGGTTGGTCAGGAGTACAATCATTGAATTTCCCAGTGCATTGATCATTAACACGGTTCCTTCTGGTTCCAACCATTTTCTAAAATCCAAAAAGAATAGTGTGAGAGGCAAAAATCATACTATGAAAAACAACATAATCAAGGGGAGTACTTTCAATCTATAACATCTTAGGTTTAATCCTAGGTTATTCATGATCTTTATCATAATTCTTGGTTTGTAACCTATACTTATACTTAACCTTAGGTACTTCCCAATACATACGTTATAAATACCTCTAGGGATCCCTCTAATGTTTTCTCATACTAGTTTCCAAAGGTTAACTAATCGTTTCCTCTGATACCAACTATTGAGACCCAAGATTGATGTACAAGGATGTTACTTTACTATTGTAGAATACTTAATACATAACAAAAACAAGCACCCAAGGACCGTAATAGTTTAGTTTCTTTAGAAACTCGGAACATAATCTTCTAATCATGGTGAAAGATCTTCAACATCTCCCATAAAGATATTCCCCTTTTATTTTCTTATATAAAATATTTCTTTATATCCTAGGGAAAATATAACATATAAATGTTGAGATCAAATGCTCAATATGGGTAGGCATGGATAAAATAAAACAAACCATATACATTTGAACTTAAAAACATAAACATAATGTTTAAACATCAAAATCATGAGTTAGGAAATAAATCTTGGCAGTACGTAAGACATAGATCATAAAAGAATATCAATCATGATAAAATAGCATGGGAATAAAACATATAATTTTGGAAAACCATTAGTAACATTATATTATTTCCATAGTAGTCTAGGCATTTCTACCAAAACTATCATAGTGGAAAATTTCCATTACTGAACTCGGTTTACTTGCCATTCCAGCCCTGTATTACTGAACCATATTTATTTGTCGTTCCAAGCATGTTTATCTCATGAGATATAAATCATTACCCAATTAATTTGAGGGAGATATAGTTCCCACACTTCTCATATTTAAATCATTCTTACGTGTGCCACAAAAAAATCATAAATCATTCATCATAACCCAAAGAATAAAATGGGTTTCATAAACATCATCCCTTCATAATATAATCTATGTAAAACAAATGGATATCATTTCATCATACGAAAAATAAAACCATTTAAATAATAGATACATTAAACTTGAAACATAATCATACTATATAATTTCATCTTAGATGGGAAATAGTTTTTATAAAACAATTGAAATGAATTCTTGAGTAAAATCTCCTTTGTTCTTCAAAATCATTTTCCTTTCACAAAATGCCATGTAATTTTAAAAGAAATTTTTTTTGTTGAATATAATAATAAAATAATGTAATGGAATCTTCATTAAAATAAGGCGTTATGAAACCATAAAAATACATTCATTCCGTATAAGTTAAAAAACATTCTCCTCGTACTTTTACCGGAAAAGTCAAAAAGTACCTTTCATGCTAAACAAAAGAATGATTATTTCCATACCTTGTGGTAAAATTACTAAAAGGGTAAAAATAAAATTAAACATACATGGAATAATAGTAAACATTTTATGAAAACATTTTGATAGAACATGGACATGGATTATAAACACAACCCCAGTAAATAATTACAAATAAAAAATCTCGGATAAGAACGAGATTGGAATAATTATCCCTTACCTTATGTCCAATTTCTTATGTATGTGTCTGAGACTCCTGTATAGTGGTTTTAAACATATTATTAACTTGTAACAGAACCATAATAATATTTATAATATCATATATGATTCAATTATGACTTTATATTACCTGTTCTTTTGTCAATTCCTTGTTAGAGCAGCGTTTGGGGTAAAATCGTTTCATTTATCGTATGTGTTTGGACTTTTTTTCTTGATATTATTACTTATATCATGATATAATTAATTACATAATATAAAAAATGATTTATATATAATATATATTCATCATACAAATATATATGACAGATCGATAAATGGAAAGAAATACACCGTTCAAGGAGACGGTAGGCCGTACGTATGCTTGAATGCTGTTTTCGTTTCCATATTGAATTTAATGGAAGTAAATGAAATATATATATATATATATATCTAGTAGAATTATTATTTCATATATTTATTGATTACTTATTATATATACTTTATAATAACTTTGTAATGGTTAACATGGAGAATGAATCGCATTGCATCGTGGAGAAGGTAATCCGTATGTACGCACGAGCGATGATATCGTTCCCATAATTATTGAATGGAATTGGAGGGGATTATATAATATCTCATAATTATAATCATGTTATAATAAGAATATATATTTATTATTTCCACCATTATACCAATCCAAGTAAGATGGTGGTGGAAAAAAAGATTTCACCACAACATGGAGACTGTATTCCGTACGTATGCACACGCGGTGATTTCATTTTCCGTAGGATGGATAGACGATGAAATAGGGTTTTTTAATATTAATAATAACTTATAAATATATTAGTTATACTTATTTTATAACTTTATAATGAAACAACTAAATAATAGGAAGAATAAGAATAAAGAAACTTGAAAGAATCGGGAGAAGAGCATACCTCTTCTTCGACGCACCTCCTTTGAACTTCCTCTTCAGGCACTAGAGTTGGCCTTTCGAGAAGACCATCACATATATAGTGTAAATAGAGAGGTTTAAAAGAAATATTTTCAGAGTTTTTACGAGAATTATGGCACAAAATGTTCTGAGGAGGAGAGGGAGGAGGTTCTCTTTTATAAGAGAGAAGAGGGGCACTTTTGGAAACATCTAAAATATTAATTTATAATAAACTCAAACCCAGTTAAAAACCTCCAAAATTGACTGAAATATAAATATTAGATGTGATAGTGTTGTAATATCATCAAACATTAAAATTTATACATGATGGGAACTTACATTAAACCTTATCAACATGATTTATCCTTATTTAATCTATTTAATTTTATTTGTGGTAATAATATCTTGAATTAAAAATTGTTATTAATATTTAATTCTGTGTTGTGAATTATAAAAAATTGGATAAATTATAGAATTTTAGACAATATAAATTTCAATTTATAATTTTGAAATATATTTTTGATTTTTAAACGATTTTATAATATGTTATTTTTATAAAATAACAATACGGTCAATTTTCACACTATTCATTATTTGAATTTGAATAAAATCCACACATAGGATATATTCAAAACAAAATATTTCATAGATTTCAAACATTTCATATTCATCTATAAAATTTATGTAGAACATTAATTCGTTCATGTAATATTTATTTTAATATTTTTAAAACCATTTATTAGATATTTCCATCAATAAAATAATTTCTACATCACTATTGTGTCACCATTAATGATAATTATTTAATCCCTAAAAATAATAAATAAATTTAAATAATGTATATAATTTAATTATATTTCTGGTGATTATTTATTTTTTAATTTGTATGATGTTTATAACTAAATTAAATTTAATACACTTATAAGATATAAGAGAGTGACATGTTGTCACTTTCTTTGGTTTTAATAATAAGTACATCATTTTCAGGGTACAAAGTCCATGAAATGAATCTATTCGGACACTTAAGTGATATGGGTCTACTATTATTCATCCAATATAATTTTGACGGGTGTTATGGTAATTTTATAATCTAATTTTTACCCTTAATTACTCAATTTACCTTTAACTGTAGTAAATAAAAATTACCATTGTTACTATTCATAATATCAAAAAAATAAAATTAACCTATTAACATAATTTGAACCCACATAATTCAAATATTAAATCCATTTTTTAAAATTCAAAACAATTAAGTTGCTGTAATTAATTTAAAATTAATCTTGTTGTTGAGAAAATGAGTTTTAAAAGTTAAAACATTGCAAAAGATCGAAATGTTTTAACCAATGAATTAAATGTAAAATTAATTATAATGACTTAAATTATAATAAATGGTAAAAATATATTCTATTTATACTTTAAAACCATTCAATATTATAATTCAACCATATTAATTATCTTGATGAAAAAAGTTGTTTTTAATAAAAATTTAGCGTATTTTTACTATTCATCAAAATATGAAAGTTAACAGAAAAATATATAACATTTATCCAAAGTAATTTTTTATATACATATTGCAATGAATAAGTTTATTTTTTCCAATTGAACTCATAAAAATTCCAAAACTAGATTAAAAGTGGATGTACCATCAAAGGTGGAAAAACTGTATTTTTGGAAAAATATTTCCTTTATACGAAAAATTGATTTTGTTCCCATAACATGTTCTAAGAAATGATTAAGATGAACTATAATGTTATAAAATTTAAAATATGGTTAATACTATTCATAGTGGAATTTTCATAAGATCACTATATCGTTTTTTAGTGAAACTCGGTATAACGTACAACACACGCTATCGAGGAAGGTCGCTCTTGCATGCAACACAAGCCAAGAATAGTGTTTGTGTACACTACAAGCTAATACAGTGTTGTTTATAGTGTATAGTTCTAACTAATATTGGTGTAGCGTACAACACAAGACATCAAATAAATTTAAAATAATATTTCTCATTGAATCTTGGGGTGTTACAAAAATCAACTAATCTAAACCAATTGTGGAGTACCAGAGTTCGAACAAAGTCACTCGGTTCCAAGAACACTACCTTCGAAATAATTCTGGGATAGCTGAATGTGTCCCTCAGAACACTTCCATCGACTCCCCCTTGATCACTACAACGAGAGAAGTCTTCCTCAGTTTATTGACTTGAATGTCTCTTCAATAGATATTCATTTAAGTCTTTATCTCTGTCAGTATGAGACGCGACTTGCATCGAAGTCTTGAATTCATGCACTTAAAAGAACTAATCACACAAACCAGATATTCAAAATCCTATCAGAAGCTTAACACTACACTTGTGCAAATTACCTGTACTTTCACACAATATTTGGGATTTTTCGTGCAATGTGACTTTGACCTAACCTTTACTTTTAGTGAAACTCTTATCTTTCGTGCAATTACACTAAAGGGTTCACATTATCTCTTCCTAAAAAAGAAAAACCTTGCTCAAATGATTAACTCTCTACGATTATATTCCATTCAAATCTTTCCCGTGGAAGAGAAACCAGATTTTCATTGGAAAATTATTAAGTCATCCAAGGGGGTAGCAATCTATTTATAGGCCTTGATGACCCTACACGCATGTTTCTAAACTGAATTTGTCAGTGCAACCAAGATTCTTCTTGGTCACATAAAATCCCTTTTAATTTCTTATTGGGAATGTAAGATTATTTTATGAACCTTATATTTCTCACACATTTAATTTTTCAGCACAATATTTTCTTTTCCATATTTTGATGCATTGATCCCAAATCAATCCTTTCACTCATGTTTCTAGTCATCCTTCAATCTTGTGTGTCACTCACTTTGAAAAAAATATTTCTCCATATTCCCATTTTTTTAACCAAAAAATTGGAAAACACTACGAAATTACACCACCATCAAAACTATTTTCACATTGAACTATATGATAAATTTCCTTGCAATCTCCCTGATCGTCTATTAAAGGGTTGAAGACAAAAACAAACCATACTCCATTTCCAGAAATTAACATCCTTGGTTGCAACAATTATTTACATTCAAGGAAGCATATATATCCTAAATTATTGAGACTAAAGAAAATTCCATCCTTGGTGAAATTCTTATTTTAAGTTAATTTATTGATGTGTTTCCCCAAAAAAACTCAATATTCTGCTAAACTGTGATGTTTAGTTCTCAATCGGTCTCCTAATAATATTTTTAAGAATATAATAAACTATAAATAGAGTGTAATTTTTAAACCTGTGGAGATCAAGAAACAATCATAGTAAAATATAAATAATGGTTTTACAAACACATGGCTTTACAGTGGGGTGAACGAGTCCTCTTATTCATGAAAAAGAATAGGCCATTGTGCCTCAGTATTGATTTTCATGATATAAAAATGATCATGATAAAGAACAAGTATCCTCTACCATGAATTTAGGACTTTCGATGAAATAATTAGATCTTAGTACTTCTCTAAATTGGATCTTCTTTTAGGATATTATCATTTATAGGTGACGAATGAGGATATCCCCAAGACTGATTTTTGTACAAGGTACAGGAACTACGAGTTCATAGGGATTCCATTTGGACTCACTAATTCTCTATAAGTATTCATGGAGATAACTAATATAGTCTTTAGGGATTACCTAGATAAATTTATGATAGTCTTTATGGATTATATTCATATCTACCCAAAAATAATGGAGGAAAACGAGGAGAATTTTAATATTTTATTAAAGACCTTATAGAAGGAAATGTTTTATCCTAGTACATTAAATTAAATTTTTTGTGGTATAATGTAACTTTATTAGGGAATATTATCACTAAAAAGGGTATATTTATAGATTTGTCAAAAATAGATTCAATCAAAAGATAGATCAGACCGACATATGTGATAGAAATACATTTTTTCATTAGATTAACATGGTATTATCATTCGTTTTCTAGAAAATATCATAATTTTCCATACATTTGACCAAGCATACTTAAAATAGATTCATGTTTTCCTATATTGATGAATGTGATGAAATAATTAAAGAGATATAGAATAGGATAATAATAAAACATATTCTCTCATTACCCACTAGTGGGGAAGGATTTGGGATCTATGGTCACACATTAAAAAAGGTATTAGGTTGTTTACTCATTTGATATTAAAAATTGATTGCCTATTCATACCCCTAATTAAATATCCATGCGGAAAAATATGAAATGCATGCTCTAGAGTTAGCATCAATGATTAATTCCTTGAAGATTTTATCTATAGGGACACAAGTGTGACATATATATGGATCAAAAAAATTTGGATGTATATATTTCTTTAAAAAGGATCTTAATATAAATCAATGGAGGTGGTTAGAGCAGATCAAGGATTATGATTTTTTACATCCATTTTAATCTTGGGAAAGAAAACTAAGTGGTAGATTCGCTGAGTAAAAATGATCTAGGATCCCTATCCATGATGAGGATTAAAAGGGATCTAATAATCATAAATATAAAAAGGATGTTTGGGGGAATAATAACATGATATTAATCATATGTTACAAAAAATAATGGAAATTATTCATTCTTGAGTGGAACAATGAGGACAAAAAATATGATGAGCCATTTCACATGAAGGTGGTAAATATTTTAGAGTTTATACTTGTATAACATTGAGTTATAAGGATTGAAACCCATTTATGGGTCCCATTAAAACTATAACTGAATTGGGAAATTTAAAATAAACATAGCTTATCCTTCTTTAAAAATCCAAGAAGCACTAAGATGTATAGATATTTGAATAAAAACTTTTTTTAAGGTAACATGAAGAGGGGTATTTTGGTTTTTGTATCTTGATACTTAGTGTTCCAATAAATCAAGAAAAAATGACATGAGTATGAGGGAATGATGAAAACAGTTCCTATTCTAGTTTAGAGATGGTAAAATTACCATGGATTTTATCACAGTACTTCCAAGGAGACTTAAAGTCAATAACACCATCTAGGTGGTAGTCAATCACCTTAAAAAGTTGAAAATTTTAATTTTTATCAAATAAGACATATATATTGACTAAATATCCAAGATATACACAAGTTAGATGGTAATACTATATGGATTTCCACTCTATATTGTATTTCATCGAGATATAAGGCTTACCTTCAGGTTTTGGGGAATTCACCCGCATGTGTTGGAAATAGATATCAGCTTCAACACTACTTATCAAACTCAGAAGAATGGTCAGTATGAAAGGACCATTAAAACTATGCAGAATATTATAATATCAATATGAATGGATTTCCATGTTTGTGTGGACTAGAACCTTCCACTAGTGGATTTGCCAAAAAATATAAATTTCTATTCTAGCATCCAAATGACACCTTATAACGCTACGTATGGGAAGTCATTTTGGAATCAAAAATTTTGGGATAAAGATAAATATTAGATGTTTATGGGACATTATCTTAGAAATGAAATGATATATAAGTTTTATACATTTATAATCATATGAAAACTATAAAAATTCAACATCCAATCTTTGTAGATAATCAATGACAGAATCTATATTTTGAGGTCTGAGAAACATTTCTCTTTTTTATATCAATATATAATAGTGTTATATGTTTTAGGAAAAATTTTGAAGCTTATTCTTGGATATATTGTCCCATTTTATGTCCTTGATCATATCAAATTGGTGGAATATCGACTAGAACTCCCATTTAACTGATAGTAAGTACATGATTACCTCTATGTGTCCCTCTGGATGATGTAGATACTTGACCCCTCACATGTAATGAATCTGAAGGTGGTAATATGGGTGAATGATTTTTCAAATGAGTAACATCTATTGAATATTTTATACCATGGGGAACACTTTCAACGAAAAAAGATAACTCACCTGATCATAGTGTTTTTTACGAAGCCACGTGTTTGAGGAAGAGACATGGGAACTAAAATAGGTAATGAAACAGAAGTGCCCTTATCTATTTTATTATATAAAATTAATAGGTTTAGGGAATAATTTATAAAGTGTAAAATAATATAATAACTCTAAATTTTATTAATTAAATTCCTTTTTTAATAGAATAAATTATTTATTAAGAAATGATGTTATAGAAAACACATACATTTATTTTGTAATTTGAGACCATTATATGCTCTTTCCAATTTAAAAGACTTTTATGAATCATAACTATTGATTATATAGTCATTTTATAGTGACTATTAATATTAATATATTTAGGGTTAAGATAAATTCCATTTGACGCCAAAAAGAGGAAGGGATGGCCTCGACTAGTCGGACCATATGCTATGAAGTCCACTTATTGGAGATTCCAAGGAAGATAGAATCATTGGGATTTTCCCTTGACCATGCCCAATAAAATATTAATAAATAGAAGCATGAAGGAAATATTTAATGGTATAATTTCATGCCCATCGCTATCACATCCCAATCCATGTTCACTGAACCATTCCATTAAGATTGCATCCTGAGACACCATACACATAGGGAATTCACTGGTGTAACAAAGGATTATATATCTAAACCCTAATATCATGAATTTTTATGTTTATTATTTTTAATAAAACAATTATTATAAATATCTCTTTTTAAAATTAATTTTGATATGATCTAACAAAGAGTTTCATAAAAATTAGATTATAATATGATAAAAAATCTAATTTTGGGAAATATGTTATTTCAATAAAGACATGATTTTTTACGAATATAAATTTTTTTTATATAAATTATATTTTAAAAAATATTTGTATTAAATAGAATTTATTACATATAAATGATAATAGAATTTTATGAACTTTAATGTAATTTAAATATGGTTCTGAAAACTGTTATCGTAAAAAAAACAAATATTTTTCAATAAACTGGGATTTTTTTATCAAAGTATAAATTATAATATATTGAGAATTATTTTTATAAAAAAATGTTTTTGAAATAATAACATCAGAATTATCCAATGGTGAAATTTTCAGATGTTTTTAACACAGTCAAATGATTCGATAAAAAATGGTTATGGTATAGTTAGAAGGTGGGTATTATAATTTTATAAAATCCAAAAAGTGATGTTATAAATAATATAAAGAGTATATATGGAAAAAATATGTTTCCCCCTTAAAATAATGTTTTTTATTTAATTTTATTATCCATAAATGAATCCATCATAACAAATATTATATTTTTTGGTTTTAGAATTAATTCATTATGAACATGACTCATTTACACATCACTAAGGTAATTATATTAATGTTTTTGGTTATAATCCATATAACATAATGAAAACCACTATTATTCAGCTAAAACCATGCGTAAAAATAGGGTAAGTATTTTGGTTTTTATTACTTAATCATATAGAGTCATAACCTATATTTGGAAGTTAATAAAGAATTATATTCTCTTATGCAATATAAACCAACCCAAGATCCCATTCAACATCAATAAGAACTATTGTATCTTGATTTTACTCCAACCTTCCCTGTATATATCCTTTATATTATGATGGAAATATCTTATGAAGATCCTCCCATGATTTTAGAAGAAACCTCTCAAGGTAAGGGATCCTCTCTAATCCTCTTTATTCAAGAACCTCATTTATTTCATGACATTTTATTTCAAATTGTTCAAGTTGGGATTTATTGTTAAACATATATATTAATTTATTTCTGACTTAAAAAGTAATTATAGACTCTCATTAACTACAATTCACCCCTTATATTAACCATTTTGTTCATCAGTTATGCATTCGA
The DNA here is from genome assembly GCA_963277665.1 of Viscum album. Taxonomy (NCBI): domain Eukaryota; kingdom Viridiplantae; phylum Streptophyta; class Magnoliopsida; order Santalales; family Viscaceae; genus Viscum; species Viscum album. The sequence goes on from OY728123.1 coordinate 1,346,127,721, forward strand.
AATTATCGAGTGATTTTCTAAGACAAACATTTGTGTAGTGAATACTCGTCATCATTTACATTCAATCATATTCACCCATCCGTAAATGTAATTCATTTATTTGGTATTTACATGTATTTAAACCACAATTCATAATAATGGGGATTAAATTTATAAAATACATCCTTATGTTTTATGATCTATGTGGAACATTTATACATGATATAAATGTTACTAGTGGGCACAGAATTATATATCCCTCAAATGTATTTGGTATTGTTATTTTCTCATGAGATGAAATGTATGGTGCACAGGAGGTTAGACAAGGAAATATTTGCAATGTTGTCTTAGAAGTTATCCTTAACTTATGTTTATGATCTCATATTTTATGTTGTTGATACATTCCTATGTTTTCATAATTTTATCATGTTATATCATGCCTTATTGTCTAGGATTATGAATCACACCCCTTTTGTTTTACCTTGATATTCCAAATGGATCTCATGTGGTAAATTTCCATAAGCTATGTTTGGTTTATTCCGACAATAGTATTTATATCTCTCCCCATTCTTATGTACATCTCTAGGTTATCCCAAAAAGTTTTAGAAGATCCAAGTAATATAAGGGCGTTATTCGTTGTTTTGAAATATTGGTGTTGTACCGATGTTTCATGTTAATGTTTTATATATCTAATTTCTTGAATAAAACATGACTCATGGTATTATCGGGTTTTAATGGGTGTATCATTAGGTAATAAATCGTGAATTAAGGAGTAATAAAATACAGATTATGATAGTGAGTCTTTTTTCATGTGGGAGAACCCAATAATAGGATGAAATATAAATTTTGAGTCGGTTGTTATAAAATAAGGATCTAAAATTGATTATTAGTTGATTTTATCAAATTTTAAATATAAACAATGAGATGATTTATTACTTTTATAGGAGTATATAAACTCACCACACCCCTTTGACAAAACCAGATTTAGGGTGAACCAAGAATGTTTTTCTCATTTTTATGTATAATATATATATATATTCATTATATTATATATAGGATATTCTCATATCACATATATATGTGATCAAAAAATGTGAATTATATTCCTACTCATAGGGGGATCAAGATCTGTTCAAATAAAATAATTTGAGGGGTTGATAAAAGCAATAATTTTTATAATGAATATTTGGTCATGTATCATACCCAATCATCTTAAAACTATTATTGTTTCAATATTTTCAATATAATCAATAATTATAAGACTAAGGGATACAATATGATTTTTTAAGAACCCTCAGATGGGGGAGGGGTAACCCCCTTAAATTTTAGTATTTATTTCTCTTTAAATAAATATTATGATGAAAATATTATTTCAAAAAAACTAGTGAACTAAAATGAACCATGATATATTTTATTCAGATGAAATATAATAATTTAAAATAAACATTGATAAGTTATGATAATATAATATGAAATTCTATTAAAAAAACATTAAGAGGGAGAAAATGATAACTAAATAAAAATACCATGAACAAGAAATACTAGTCCTCAGGGGTTTTTGGTGATTTTACCATTAATTATAACTAGGGAGTGAAGGAAAAAAATTAGTAATATAATATAAATTTTTTGAATGATGTAAATTAATAGGATCAATTATTTTTCAAAATGTATGTCAAGCTATTTATAAAAACGTAATATGATAATAGGACATATGGTTGTTTGAAATGTGGTTATTTAATATTTGTTTGTTTTATTTACTTCAATACCACATGTACATTAATGTTATTTTTGTATTAGTAATTTATTTAAATAAATATATTTTATATATAATAAAAAAATTATAGACTAAAAACCAAATTTCCAATTAAACAATTTTTTATAAAAGTATGTATTATTTTCATAACAAATTATTGATATTATAATTTTTTTTAAAAAAGTTTTTGTCTTTATAACATTATATAAAAGACCATAATACCAATATATAGAAAAAAATTGAATGTTTAGGATATAAATAATGGGTTCTAAATAATTTAATGTTAAAAGGGGTATTTTTATCAAAGAATTTGTTTTCTAGGGGTTGTGCATTTTTATCTTAATAAATTAAATTTATCACTATTAATTGATTATTATAATAAATTTTAGTGTTTCAATTAACAATAAATATTAAAACTAATTTAATTCAAAATTGATAGAAAATAAACTTAAGAATACTTAATATCTATAAAAACTATTTACTATATATATTATTAAATTAAATAACAAATTTCTCATATATTATAATAATATTGGATTAAAAATATTTAATTTATATATTGATCGCATCTAAATTATATAATAAGGATAGTCTCCATTTTATGAAAAAATATTATTGGGTTGAATAGTGCATGATATCGTTAGACTAGAAAACCTTATGAATACAATATATGTTTAAAATGATTCATAAAGAATAGAAAAATAAAATAAAAGTTTATAATGGAATAAATATCATGCCTCATTGGTTTTAACCACTTATGTGAAAATGTAAAATTTAAAATTAAATTTGAAAAACTTTGTAATGAGAAATTGAAAAAATATCACTCAAAAATACCTATAAAAGGGTCAATCCCCCACCAAATGCAAACCACTCATTTCCTTCAGATAAATATTGAGATCCAAAACATTTTTAATATCTTAAATATATATTATGAATTTTTTTTCTTCTGGTCCCAATTAGGAGGACTAATTATATAATTCAATTGAAACCTCTTTTAAGAAAGTAAATACTCTTCAAGGAACGTTTCTCTGTGCTTGTCTAAATTTTTTAATTACCATTTGATATAAACTCATAAAAAGTATTATTTTATACTCAAATGAATTCATGTTTACAACATTATGATTTTTTTAATATAATAATATGATTAAATAAATCCAAAATTTTACTTATTCACTAGTATAATATGGTTTTTTGGGTTAGGTAAACCACCTATATGAATGATGCTACACCAACATCATTATTTTCATCCTGAATAAGTATCATGAAATTAATACTCAAAATAAATGATATTAAATAGTAATATAACTTATGAATAATATTTTTTGACTATGAAATAACAATGATTGATAATTATAATGTAATTTATAGTTATCAGAAAATCATCTAAAGGAATATCATCTTGGATTCCATTCCTACAAACCGTACCCATACATTCCATAAAATGAACATGGGACAGAATAAATCATTGGAACACTAATATTACCATACATTGGATAATTTATTAATGATTACCTTTTTATCAATGAATTATGATTAACATATCCATTATGCCTCTTCTACAAAATAGTGAAAGGTACTAACATCTAATGATTAAAATAAGAAATAAATATCAAATATATGGGTAATAAATGATGATAATTAAATAGTATTTAAGGTAGTATATATGAATTGTGTTATAAAATAATTTATTAATATAGATATATTTATCGTATATGAATATAATTATCCTTCATGTATATTGGGAGTATTGGATGGAAATTCTTTTTCAATATCAATTTCAAATTTAGATTCTCTAGATATAAATTCATATTTGTGAAAAATTTGTATTATGTATATATAACCCATTCCCCGCAAATATATTTTCATATCCTATTTTTATTTCTATGTTTTATAGAGATTCATAAAATTCACCTACCTTTTCCACATATATCAACTGGAAGCATTCTTATAAGTGGTTTTGACCTTATATCATATTTTTGGTCAATAATATTTATCCTCCATATTCATATTATTTTCTTTATTTTATAAATTTCCTTGTATTTACTTATATGAATTTTTATGTTAATTTAGTTTTATCCTTAACATTATTTTAAGATAATTGGGAAAATCTATATTGATATTTTTACGAGGTTCTTAGGTTCTCATGTATATTGAAAATGATGGTTGAAAAGTTTCAAATAGGTGTTTCAAATATGGGGTTTTGATGTTGGTATACTTTCCTAATATTTGAAAAAAATGGCTATGAAAGCTGTATTGAAGATTAATAATTTTATTTACTATTCTTGGAGATGGAAATTAAATAAACTATGAATTTATTCATAGCATTTCTATAGAGATTTAATAGAGGTTTTTGGTCATTCAAAAACTACATAACATGTATGTGGCCACCACAAAGGGAGTTTCAAACCACATAAGAAGTCTAAATGGGAAAAAAATAAGATAAATTCATTGATTTCTCATAGAATGTTTACAAACCATGTAGCTTATTTATGAAAGAACCTCTTCATTTCCCACTATTTGATAGTGTTTTTTAGAAGGATGTAAAGTTCATTGTGTTATGCGAGTCACATAACACATATAATATTTAACTTTTTTTCTAAAATAGAGATTATAATTTGAAAAAGTTAGTCTTATATGGGATTTGATGATGCATTTTAATGTTTTTAAAATCTCATATGAGAGCCAAATTACAATGGGATTTTGTATTAAGGTATGAAGATTTTCTTTGTGGTTATTTTTGTTTATGTATTTCCTTGATTATATAAGGACCCCAATCACATCATTCAATTGTGAAAGAAATGCCAAGATAATATTATCATAGAATAGATTTTGGAAAATTTCTATTTGGATTGTGTTTTTTCTCTATAAATGTGTAATTCAATAGTTTTTATGGTTACTAGGGAAATGGATTGATGTGTCCACCCATTATATGAATAAGGCATAGATGTGAAATGTTGTATAATGTAAATAGAGTTGTTTCTTCATAAAAAAATCATAGGCAGATTCAATTATTATAATACAAATCATACCATTCAAAAGATTTATCTTCATAGAAGAATGTGTCAAATACTAAAAGTAGAGTTCTAGTACTATTTACAATAATTGGGAATAAAATGACTGTTACATGTAGTAAATTACTTGAATATTTCTTATGATAAAATGAATTTCTTGTAGGATACATGGAACAAAAATGAGTTAGTAAATTTAAAGCCAAGTGTTTTTTTCATAGGACTGATGAAATCAATTAGGAACCACACTTGAATGATGTTTAAGGTTAAACTAGAGCTTATATGATGTTATGTCCCTGAGAATACACTGCATATAGTATTAAATGTGTCAAACAATCATGGAAAGAGTGTATAAGAGGTTGAGGAAATCTCATATAATAACAAAGGTTTTTGGGAGTTTTTAAGGAAATTTGAAGAATACCTGTAATGTCTCATATTTTTCCGTTTATTATTTTAAATATTATATGGAATTTTTTTGAGACCGGGCGTGAAGACGGCACATCGTTATGTGGTCTAGTGAGCTCAGAATGGTGGTTTGAACTTTTTTTTGTTAAGTGAGTCGGCACTTGTGCGCGGTTGTGGCAGTTTCCAAACGGATGCCCGGATTAAAAATATGAGCACACCGTTGCATCCTGGACGACGAATTTACCTAAGAATGAGGCTAACCTCGACCAGCACGGGTCAAGGGAAAAAGTTAATTTTCGGACGTTTTAAGTAAAATAAAATAAAATAAAATAACCAGTTTATTTTATTTCATTTAAGGAAACATCTGCTGTAGTGTGGCAATGGCGTAACTATTTCCTAAATTAATGGTGCGTCTTAATAAATTCAAAATGGAGAGTCAACATCATTAATGCTGCCACATAATTAAATAACAACATATTTCCCTTTTTAATGGGTTAAGCAATTTTTGATCGTTGGCAACGGCTTAGAGGAACCTCTTCCGAATCCATGAGGCATTGGAGGAAATTCTCAGCGACGAATGACGATGGATTGAAGTCGAGAATCGCTACGCCAACAACGTTGAAGGATCCCGATGACAACGGCAGTGTGACGCCTTCATCAACAATCGATCATTTTGAAATGTAGGGGTTGTTATTTCGAATTATTTTCCCCGTATTTGAGTTTAAAATGACGAACGCGGATCAACCACAAACATGTTGATCCGTAGATTCATACGTTCTTGCGGGAGGGATTTTTCTATGGGAAGGCTATGGTGAATTGATCCATGCTTTATGTTGTTGTTGACTCTTTCCCCGTTTTAAGCCTATTAATGGGAGCAGATCAACGTCGTGATGAATGATGGCATAGGTTCATTCCTCAATTTGTTTATTTGTATTTCTTCATCCTTTTTCCCCGTGCGTTCTTCACGTTCTTCGTGGGGCGACGAACAATGGATCGTTGCGCATCCGTTCTGTGATGAAACGATCCCAAATCGAAGGTTCGACATCACAGTGTCCTTGTGGAGGTGCGACAATGATGGAAGATGAAAAATCAGACCAGATCAGAAAGAGTGTTCTTCGAGCGTTCTTCTTGCCAGAAGACCAGAACACGTTTTCAGAGCCAATCAGAGGCCCGAAAACGATGGAAGCTTCTTTGTAGGGTCGGGGAAACCAGAACCTGGATGTTTTTCAGCAATCGGATGGCCGGATTGATGATCGGAGATGCACGGGAGGTGTACTGGTGAAGAACGTCGTTTCTAGAAATTTCCAGAATACACGGCGTGTACTTCCGAAGAACACGCCGTGTAGTTATGGCGGTGGAGGCTAGGGTTTTCGGGTCAAAGAAGAATCACACGTCATGTGACCCTAGTCACACGACATGTTGGATCTTCCCTGAAGCTTGGCATGTACTTTGGGTAGTACACGGATGCGGGATGATCTACACGGCTTCAGGCGGCACGGCGTATACAGCTCGGTAGAGGCGGCTACGCGGAGCTCGGCATGTATCCTGGGGATACACGGACACAGAATGGATTACACGACCATGTAATCCATCACATGGCAAGGCGAGGTCAATAGTACGAGTTACCCAGTATGCAGATTGCACGAGTTGGAGTACACAGGTTGATGACCGTGTACGGGGAACATGGCTAGAGTACATGGAGCCAACCCTAGTTACCCAGACACAGCGTGTACTCCATACTACATGTCATGTACTATGTTTTTCTACATGACCCGCCTCATGACACATGTCTTTGTACCCGGGCAGTACCTGGGGTCGGACAACACGGCGTGTATCATTTCTACACACCGTGTACTTTTTGGAAAACGGCTTTGTCCTTTTGTTAACTGTTCCTTAAACATCTTTTGTTTGGGTTAATGCCCCTTCTTCTTGTTCCCCTGAAGGTCAGGCATCATTACCTGATGCAGGATTATGATCCCTTCAGTAGGACTTTCTATGATAGAGTCAGGAATCCATATGAGAGGCCCGGATTGAGATCCTCTATCCATTCCAGACCCTAGGTAGAGTTAGGCATCAGCGTGACCAACTTTACAGGGCATTGATCCTCTACCTAGCAGGTGAATTCTGGATGAGTCGCGGTATCCTCCATGGCCCTGGAAGTGATCCTCATATGTTTATCAAAATCTTTCCCACTCAAGAGTGTGTCTCCCGTAATGAGTGTAGCTATCTCTCGTGACGGTTCCCGATGAACAGCACTTCTCGGATGGAAGTCATCAGAGCTATAAGACTCGTGGAGTTTGTTCTCCCGTAACGAGCGCATCACGGAATTTTCGAACGGAATCCCTTGTGGAGGTATGCGGTTACGTGACTTGACTCTAGACCACGGGTCTGGGTTTTGAGTATATCTGGTTTGATTTATATGTTCTGTAAACATATACTATGCATAGTTAACTATACCTTTACTTTGTGTACTGCTTTGTGGTTTTCAGGGTCCTCTACTGAGTATTGTTATACTCACCCCTGCACGGGCTTTGCCCGCACGTCTGGTGTCTTGTGCAGACGAGAAGCCTTTTGACAGAGTCCAGGGCTAACCAAGACAGGACCGAGCTTTCTGAGTTCCCTACAGGCTGAGGCGTTCCTACGGCTATGAGTGGCAGTCCCAGTACCTTTGTGCTTACCGGTTGGACTTTGCAGTTTTTCAGACTCTTTCTTTTGGTGGGCTTGTATTCTAGCCCATTTTACTTTTACAGTACTCTACCTTTTGTCATACTTCGTTGGTTGAGTTTAGTTGTATGCATGCATTTTTGTTCCTTAGTTTTTTACATTTCAGCATTCGTGGGCTTGGAGATGTGTGTGTGTGTACAAGTACATAGGCAATGGCTCCCATGTTAGTGATATTCCTACTCGGTGCTAGTCACCAGCCCCTGGCCTATTGGAGGCGGGCTTGGGGAGTCACCGAGCGGGCCCCACTGGGATGGGTCGTGACAGAGTGGTATCTGAAGTGGTTGGTTCTACCTTAGGACCAAGAGTCTGTGAGTTTAGTTTGGGGCAACAGTGTTGAGTGTTTCAGGTTCGGCTTTCAGGCCAAAGAATCCAGTTTTAGTGCGACAGCCGACGTATCCATACACCAGGACTCTGGTAACCTAATTATTGACTAGGTACACGAAAACAATAGTTGCGGGGAAATAAAAGGTACTTGCATCATATAAGAATGGGTTCTGTTTTCCATTTCCTTGGTGTCAGTTATATAGATATACTCATTGACCGTTACACATATTTTTTCTTTACAGGATCCCTCCGCAATGCATACCTGCTAGGATTCATCAGCATGATCATGAGGATTAACCCTTCATTGACGTGGTTTCGATACAGGGACCATCTCCCCAGGCATTTCCACCAGGTGGTGCACCTGCTATACCACCACCAGTGGAGCAGCCAGTGGTACCTGCAGTACCGACCAGCGAGGAGTGTAGGCTTAGCATGCTCCATTAGTTCCAGAGATAGAGACACCTCCGGTTCCGAGGCGAGCCTGACCCTCAGACGGCTGAGGACTGGATTGAGGCGGTGACAAGAGTTTTTCGTCTAGTGAGGACACCGACATACCAGATGGTGATCCAAGGAGTGAGCCTTCTTCAGGGTTCGGTAGGACGAAGGTGGAGTCTGACCACGCAGACTCACGACGAGGAGACTCTTTCATGGATGATGTTTGAGCGACTCTTCAGGGAGGAGTTCTCTCCTGTTATGATGAGAGTTGTATGCATCCAGGAGCTTCTTCAGCTCAAGCAGGGCAGTATGATGGTGGTTGACTATTCATCAAGGTTCACCAACCATGCCAGGTACTTGATGGATATGGTCAGAGGTCAGTACTTCAGATCTTGGACCTTCGAGCGAGGTCTAGGGAGAGACATCCGATCTAGTGTCAGGCCTCTATGCATATTGACTTCTGCTGGAGTGCTCGAGCGGGCCTTGGGGATCGAGAGATTCTTGGCGGAGCAGAGACAGCCGCCATCAGGCAGTAGAAGGAAGACAGGTACGGAGACACCAGCAGTAGGGAGTCAACGTCAGAGGTAGGGATCAGGATGTGGGAGATGTCACAGGAGGACCCAGGATAGGGGATCGGCAGTCCAAGGCTCTCAGGGTGGATCTAGTCAGCCTAGGGAGAAGCGATTCTACACATGCGACGGTAGGGGGAATCTCACTAGAGATCTTCCAACAGGTCGAGCTGTTGACAGGGAAGAGGTGGATGGAACACCGAGGCAGAGGCAGAGAACGGAGAAGGCAGATCCGCGAGGTGTCGGATGTGGCAGAGGAGCAGGGAGAGCTGCAGCTGGTGGCAGACCCTTCGACTTACTTCCACCACCACCCCCAGGAGGTCTGCACCAGGCTTAGGGAGCTGGGGGATAGGGACGGGGACAGGTACATGCGGTCGAGGTGGATGACCCGGGGGCTCCAGGGATGATTCGAGGTATGATCTATGTCCTTTCTACCTTAGCTATCGTACTCATAGAAATAGGTGCCATCCATTCCCTTATATCCACATGTCTTGTACAAAACCTCGAGATTCCGGTAGAACCGTTGACTCGATCCTTACTCTTGGAGACACCTACGGGAGGTGATTCGATGATCACACACCTTTACAGATAGTGTGATCTTACCCTTGGAGGCAAGAGTTTCAGTTGGAACCTCATTGTGGTAGCGTCATGGCCTTACGACATCATTCTCGGTATGGATTGGTTATCTTCAATCCATGCCCAGATTAACTATTTTAGGCGAAGAGTGCGGGGTGTCCATCGTGATGGAACGCATTTTTCCTTTATCGGAGAAAAGGAAACCCAGGCAGCACAAAATGGGCTCATGCATAGGAGGGTGTAGCCGATCACTCATGAGTTGGCCAGCCTTACCCTCATAGTAGTAGATGTTGTGAGCTCACAATTCTCAGGAGTGGTGACGGAGTATGAGGACGTCATTCCAGAAGATGTTACAGGGTTACGTCCCCACCAGGAAATTGACTTATGCATTGACTTCCACCCCAGGATGACACTGACTTCCTCATCAGCTTATCGGATGGCTCCCGCAGAGCTTTGCGAGCTGAGGGTGCAGTTAGAGGATTTTCAGAGCAAGGGTTTCGTAAGACCCAGTGTCTCATGTTGGGCGGCCCCAGTCTTGTTTGGCAAGAAGGTAGACGGGAGTATGAGGTTGTGCGTGGATTACCAGCGCCTGAACCAGGAGATGGTGAAGATCAAATATCCACTGCCAAGGATCGATGACCTCTTCGATCAGCTAGGAGGGGCACAATGGTTATCGAAGGTTGACTTTCGATCAGGCTATCACCAGCTACGAGTGCGGGATGAGGATGTACTGAAGACGACTTTCAAATGTCGCTATGGTCACTATGAGGACTTTGTGATGCCCTTTGGAGTGACAAACACCCCCTCAGTGTTCATGGGGTTGATGAACTGGATCTTCTAGCCGTACTTGGACCGGTTCGTAGTGGTCTTCATCGATGACATCCTTGTGTACTCGGTGTCAGAGGAGGAGCACGCGAGACACCTGCGGATGGTTCTGGACGTACTTCGGGAGCACCAGATTTATGGGAAGCTCTCAAAGCATCAGTTATGGATTCGGGAGGTCCACTTTCTGGGACATGTCATCTCAACAGATTGAGTAGCTGTGGACCTAGCCAAGGTGGAGGCTGTGTTAGCATGGGAGCCACCTTTGAGCGTGATGGAGGTGCGGAGCTTCCTTAGGTTGGAAGGATATTACTAGAGATTCATTCCTGACTTCTCCTGGATATCAGTACCAATGAAAGCCTTGACCAAGAAGGGGAAACCATTCGTGTAGACAGAAAAGTGCCAACATACATTTGAGAAGTTAAGACAGAGTTTGACGAGCGCCCCCGTCTTGAGATTTCCAGAGGAGGGTGTCGGGTATGTATTTTTCTGCGACGCATCAGGGACCGGACTTGGTTGTGTCCTGATGCAGCAGCATGTATTGATTGCTTATGGTTCGTTCTATCTTACGCTGCATGAGTATAACTATGTGACCCATGATCTCGAGTTATCAGCGGTATTCTTCGCATTGAAGATGTGGCGACACTACCTTATGGGCGATCAGTTCATTGTCTACTCTGACCACAAGAGCCTCAAGTACATATTCTCGTAGAAGGATCTGAATCTGAGGTAGAGGCATTGTCTAGAGTTCCACCAGGACTATGATTTTGATATTATCTATACTCCTGGAAAGGGGAACAAGGTGGCAGATTCCCTCAGCAGAAGGTCGAGCTCACAGCTGTTGAGTGAGGCGACACAACAATTAGCCGCGTTATAGTTATCCTTCGTGGATGGAGAGGATATAGCTTACCTATAGTCGATGGTTGTCACCCATCCACTCTTACAGAGAGTTAGGGAGGCACAGCTTGGGGATGTTGACTGTGTGGCCTTATGTTCTCAGTTATCCACAGGACATGCTCCTAATGGATATTCACAAGGTGGGGAGAACGTACTTCTTTTTAGAGGACGCACTGTTGTACCAGTGGCATTGCAGGAGGAGGTCTTAATGGAGTTCCATACATCCCCTTTGGCGGTACATCCTGGAGTGGAAAAGATGTACCAGGACCTCTGATGTCAGTTCTGGTGGTTAGGCATGAAGAAGGAAGTAGCAGAGTTCATTTCTCGATGCCTCACATGCCAGCAGGTGAAGGATGAGCACCAGGTTCCAGCGGGATTAGCTCAGCCCTGGAAGTCACAGAGTGGAAATGGGATGGAATATCGATGGAATTCCTGACAGGCTTACCATGGATGCCCAAATGGCATGATTCTATCTAGGTGATCGTTGACTGACCCACCAAGTCGAACCACTACCTAGCTATCAGGGAGCAGAGTTCCATAGAGAGCTTGGGGAGCCTCTACGTGCAAGAGATAGTTAGACTTCATGGCGTCCCCATGACTATAGTCTCAAACCGAGACGCCCGATTCACATCCCGGTTATGGAAGGGATTGTAGGAGGCTTTGGGACTCCGCTACGCTTGAGTAAAGCGTTTCATCCCCAGGCGGACGGTCAGACGGAGAGGGACATTCAGGTTCTGAAGGACATATTGTGAGCATGTATCTTAGACTTTGGTCATAGTTGGGAGGACCACCTACCACTGGTGGAGTTTGCGTACAACAACAGCAACCACTCCACCATTGGTATGGCACCGTTCGAGGCTATATATGGGATACCCTTTTGGTCACCGCTTTGTTGGACCGACCCCAGAGAGTAAGCACTCATGGGTCCAAAATTAGTGCAAGCTACCACAGAGAAGGTGCAGGTCATCTGGGAGCGGATGAAGACTGCACAGAGCCAGTAAAAGTCTTATACTGACAGACGATGGAGACCTCTGGAGTTCGAGGAGGGAGGCCACGTCTTTCTTCAGGTCTCACCTCGACAAGGGTTGCAGAGATTTGGCCAAGGCGGAAAGCTATCTCTGAGGTTCATTGGACCATTCCAGATTTTGTGTAGAGTTCGTGAGGTGGCGTACTGCCTAGCTCTACCGCCATAGTTGCATCGGATACATGATGTCTTCCACATGTCACAGCTGAGGAGGTACGTGCCTGACCCATCGCACGCCATCGACTGGGGTGAGCTGGACATTGAGGATGGAGTGACCTTTGCTGAGTACCCAGTGGAGATCGAGGATCGGTAGGAGAGGATCCTTTGTGGGCGATTGATTCCCTTGGTGCGCGTCCGGTGGCAGCACAAGAATCTTCAGGAGAGCATGTGGGAGCGGGAGGCCCAGATCCGTGCCCAGTACCCTCATCTTTTTAGTAGCCTTTGTTTTGGATTTTCGGGGACGTAAAGCCCCAAGGTGGGGAGAATGTAATGTCTTAGATTTTTCGTTTTATTAATTTAAATATTATATGGAATTATTTCGAGACCGGGCGTGAATAAGGAACATCGTTATGTGGTCCAGTGAGCCCGGAATGGTGGTTTGAACTTTTTTTTTTGTTAAGTGAGTCGGCACTTGTGCGTGGTTGTGGCAGTTTACAAATGGATGCCCGGATTAAAAATCTGAGCGCACCATTGCGTCTGGGACGACAAATTTACCTATGAATGAGGCTAACCTCGACTGGCGCGGGACGAGAGAAAAAGTTAATTTTCATACATTTTGAGTAAAATAAAATAAAATAAATTAACTAGTTTATTTTATTTTATTTAAGGAAACATCCGCTGCAGTGTGGAAAAGACGCAGCTGTTTCCTAAATTAATGGAGCGTCTTAATAACTTCAAAATGGCGATTTAATGTCATTAATGCTTCCGCGTAATTAAATGACAACATGCTTCCCTTTTTAATGGGTTACGAAATTGTTGATCGTTGGAAACGGCTTAGAGGAACCTCTGCCGAATCCGCGAGGCGTTGTAGGAAATTCTCGGCGATGAACGACGATGGATCGAAGTTGAGAATTGCTATTCCAACAACGTTGAAGGATCCCGAAGACAACGGATGTGCGACGCGTTCGTCAACGATCGATCATTTCAAAAGGTAGGGGTTGTTATTTCGATTTCTTTTCCCCGTATTTGAGTTTAAAATGACGAACGCGGATCAACCACAAACAAGTTGATCCGCGGATTCGTACGTTCTTGTGGGAGGGATTTTTCTACAGGGAGGATATGGGGAATTGATCCATGATTTATTTTTTTGTTGATTCTTGCCCCGTTTTAAGCCTATTAAATGGAGCGGATCAACGCCGTGATGAACGACGGCAGAGGTTTGTTCCTCAATTGGTTTATTTGGATTTCTTCCTCCTTTTTCCCCGCATGTTCTTTGCGTTCTTAGCGGGGTGACGAACAAAGGATCGTTGCGCATCCGTTCTCCGACGCAACGATCCCAAATCGAAGGTTCGACATCGCAACATCCTTGTGGAGGTGTAGCGATGATGGCAGATGACAAATCGAACCGGATCAGAAAGAGCGTTCTTCGAGCATCCTTCGTGCGGGAAGATCAGAACACATATTCAGAGCCGATCGGAGGCCCGAAAATGATGGAAGTGGCTTTGTGGGGTTGGGGTGACCAGAACCTGGAAGTTTTTCGGTGATCAAACGACTAGATTGATGATCGGAGCAGCATGGGAGGCGCACTGGCAAAGAGCGCAGTTTCTGGAAATTTCCAGAATACATGGTGTGCACTTCCGAATAACACTCCGTGAGGTTATGGATGTGGTGGCTAGGTTTTCGGGGTCAGAGAAGAATCACACGGCGTGTGACCCCAGTCACACGGCGTGTTGGACTTTCCCCAAAGCTTGGCATGCACTTTGGGTAGTACACAGACACGGGATTATCTACACGGCTTCAGGCAGCACTGCGTGTACAGCTCGGCAGAGGCGGCTATGTGGAGCTCAGCGTGTATCCCAGGGATACATGGACACAGGATGGAGTACACGATCGGGTACTCCATCACCCAGCCAGGCGAGGTCAACAGCACGAGTCACCCCATGTGCAGATTGCACGGGTAGGAGTACACGTGTTGATGACCGTGTACGGGCACATGGCCAGAGTACACAGAGCCAACCCCAGTTACCCAGACATGGCGTGTACTCCGTACTACATGTCGTGTACTATGTTGTTCTACACGACCAACCTCATGACATGGGCCATTGTACACGGGCAGTACCCGGGGTCGGAAAACACGACGTGTATCATTTCTACACGCCGTGTACTTTTTGAAAAACGGATTAGTCCTTTTGTTCACTATGCCTTGAACACCTTTCGTTTGGGTTAGTGCCCCTTCTTCTTGTTCCCCTGAAGGTCAGGCATCATTCCCTCACATAGGATTATGATCCGTTTAGAAGGACTTTCTGTGATAGAGTCAGGCATCCATCCGAGAGGCCCGAATCGAGATCCTCTATCCATTCCAGACGCTAGGTAGAGTCAGGAATCGGCGTGACCAACTTTACTGGGCGTTGATCCTCTACATAGCAGGTGAATTCCAGATAAGTCACAATATCCTCCATGTCCCTGGTAGTGATCCTCATCTGTGTATCGAAATATTTCCCACTCAAGAGTGTGTCTCTTGTAATGAGTGTAGTTATCTCTCGTGACGGTTCCCGACGAACAGCACTTCTCGAACGGATGTCATCAGAGCTATAAGACTCGTGGAGTTTGTTCTCTCGGAAATAGAGCATAAAGGAATCTCCGAACGGAATCCCTTGTGGGGACATGTGGTTACGTGACTTGTCTTTAGACCACAGGTCTGGGTTTTGAGTATATCTGGTTTGTTTTATATGTTCTGTAAACATATACTATGCATAGCTGATTGTACCTTTACTTTCTGTACTGCTTTGTGGTTTTCAAGGTCCTCTACTAGGTATTTTTATACTCACCCCTGCACGTTCTTTGCCAGCATGTATCGTGTCTTGTGCAGACGAGCATCCTTTTGACAGATTCCAGGGTAGACTAGGACAGAACCGAGCTTTCTGAGTTCCCTACAGGCCGAGGCGTTCCTATGGCTATGAGCGGCAGTCCCAGTACCTTTGTGCTTACAGGTTGGACTTTGCAGTTTTTCAGACTCTTGATTTTTCTGGGCTTGTATTCTGGCCCAGTTTACTTTTACAGTACTCTACCTTTTATCGTACTCTGTTGGTTGGGTTTAGTTGTATGCATGCATTTTTTTCCTTAGTGTTTTACATTTCAGCATTCGTGGGCTTGGAGATGTGTGTGTGTGTACAGGTCCTTGGAAATGCCTCCCATGTTAGTGATATACCTACTCGGTGCTAGTCACTAGCCTCTGGCCTATTGGAGGCGGGCTTGGGGAGTCACGACGCGGGCCCCACTGGGACAGGTCGTGACAATACCTGAGTTCAAATGATGTAGTTTCTTACATGGACTACATTTTTTGAAATTTGGATAAATTTTGAACCTTGATTTCAATCCAAGGACCATAAAATTTATTTATATGGTTGATCAACAATGTACTTAGTCATTTGGTCATGTAAGCAATCTATTATGTGATATAGTCTTTCCACATAATCATAATCCTTTTATGTTTTTTGGGTGCTTTATTATTTATGTTAGGCAGTCAATATAATGTCACATAGTCTCTTTCCATTATAAAAGATGTATCCATGAGGTTGATTAACATCTATACAGTCAATTTTCATAGTCTTTCACTAATTTTTGTGGATAATATCTTGTTTATAAAATCAATGCACCCATGATATATTTTCATCCTTAACATCTAGTTGATCAAAACAATGTAAATTTTCCGCAGTTGTTACAGAACAAAAATAAATAAATCCAAATTAAATAAATTAAAAGGGCATTGAATGGGAATATACTTAGGGTTGTTTTCAATAAAAAAACATCACAGCCTACATGTGATACATGCTTGAAAATTTTGAGCATTAGTCTTCATGGTGATTCACTAAAGATCAAATAAAGTGTAGTTATGGAACATTGTACATTATATTTTAATGAATAAGTTGTAGATTTAAATAGAATTTTTTTCGAATTTGAAGTTTTTCTAACTTGATCCAAATATCATGGTGATATTTAGATCCGTGGATGAAGATAGTTTGAATAGAATAAAAGTTTGGGATCAATTTTGGGGAAATAAATAACGCTAATAGATAAACATTCATATTTATTGAAACTGGAAGAGAAGATAAATACGGGGATTCTTTAAATGTGTTGTAATGTTCTACATAACACAATGAAGCATGTGATTCAAGATATACTGAGCCTGTAAGATGAATCTGAGTTTCTATTTTAATGAGAAAATCACCTTATTTTTTATATGGGTATTTTCTAAAGCACTCAAACTATAGGAATTGACTCTAAAGCATGGATTTGAAATGTTGTACTCGTGACATAATAGAGAAGAAAATTAAGTTTTTATAATATAGAAGAATAAAATGAGAATGATTTTCTGACAAGAATTTATATATTTTTTCAGTAGTAAAGACTAGAAAATGTTTGATATATGTTTTCTTTATGATTTATCAACATCCAAGTAAAATATTCAAGGTATGGACTTCACTGAGATTTTGAGAATAATAAGAGAAAGTACCAAGACCAACTAGAATAAGATGGTTGAGTCTTGAATAATTGATTTTGGAAAAGAGAAAAATAAAAAATAAATGAGATATCATAAAGTGAGGGAAATTAAATCATTATATAGGATACATCGATTATTTTAAAAAATAATATCGATATTCTGGGTGCTGCCCAAATACGAAAAAGTTGATTAAATTTATTGTGAGTTTATGTGAACAAAAGTAGTTGAGGGTATTTTATATTATAGTGTAAAAAAATATTGTTTTGTAGAACTATTAATAAAGGGTAGAAATAGAGAGAACTATATTAAAAACATATGAAATAAAGAGTCGTGTTTTGTGAAATATATTGAATAAATCTTGAAGAAGAATAATTAGAATAAGAATATGAGGATGTGTTAAGAAGTTTTATCTTCTACCTATCAAAGCGTATAGAATAAGAAGTTATTTACATAAAATCTCTAACTGTAGAAGATTAAGAAAATAAAAACAAAGTGATATCTATCTTCTTGGTATATATTATTTATTAGTGTTTTGTATTTAAGGAGGATGGTTAGAAGATTGGTTTTATGATTTCGTAAGTTTATTGATTTAGTGAGATAGTGTGTTGAAAAAATTTATAAGAAGTTATTTGAGGATAACTTATAATAAATTATTGAGTTACATATTATTGTAGATATACATTCTTTAAAATATTAATTTTGTAATAATAATGAGATCTATATCATTGGGTAGAATCATCATACATTGATATACCGATTAAACTCTAATAAAACCTATAAAGGAATACATTCTGATATATATATATATTTTCAGACTTCATATAACCTATATGACTTCGGGTATGTATATATATCATATTGTGACTCTTTGAATACAATGATAAGCTCTTGAAGAAATTATGACGAGAAGTAGGCATTTTTATGTCTATTAAGACTCTGGCAGTGATGGTGTAGGAAATGCCACCCACTATAATCAACATCAGATTATAATCAAGTATATTGGATTGGGTGAACAACCAATTAAGTTGAGGAGTATAACTTTATACCAAATATTATAAAAATATAGTAAACTTATTATTTTTCATTTCTATCATTTCATGTAGTTGGTTATTGCAAGGTAAAACATAAAATATATCCATATGTATGAACTGGATACATGGGCTAAATTTCAAATGGGTTTAAATATATTATGGAATTTGGTAAAACAAATATAGTGGACATAGTATTCTCCCCCCCCCCTCTTTTTATTAACTGAAACTGTATATAATGTCATGGGACAATTTAGAATGGATTTGTGAAGTGAAATGAGAGGAGGGGGTTTGTTTACAGAACAATGTAGTTCATAGAGAAAATTAGAGTTTGTGAATAGAGGTCATCCGCACAGCATATGTTGATCACAAAGGATCAATCATCCATGAAAGAGGTCGAGTATATGAAGTGTATGGAGTTCATAGTTTATTAGATCATTACACATAGAAAATATATATTATTCATAGTGTTTTATGATGTAAGTTTATTATATGAAAATAAATATCTATGATGGGTATATTCTGTGAAAAATATTTTATGCAGCAAAGAGCACTTTGTCTCTTAGATGAAAAGTTATATTCAACTAACAACCATATATAATTTAACCACATATGATATGATTCAAAATAAGAGAATAATATTATAAATGGAGAATTCCTTTACGTAAATTGAGATAGTAGTGGGTTTTCAAGTGATAATAGTTGTAATTAAAGGTGGATAGTGAGTCAACTACGATCCTTGTCACAATAGTGAAAATTAGTGGATTTAGGTACATTGGAACATAATATTTTTATTCTATTTAGACTATCCCAATTAGGGTGAAACATTTAAACTTATTTTTTCTTGTGAAAGTATTCATTTCATTATACATTGCAATGGGAATGTAAGGGAATAGGTTTTCCAAGTAAATAAACAAGATCCAAAAAGAAAATTGATTTGATCTCTCATACCTTGGTTCACCCCCTCCCCCCTATAGGGTACTAAACATAGTGGGAATATTAATTAGTATCATAGGTAAATGTTGAAGTGAGTGTATATTTCTCAGTTGAATTAATGGAAAGATTCAATCACAAAGGGATTTGGATCTTTTGTGGGAAAAATTATCAATTTTGGAAGAATCAGATAATGTAATACCTCTAATATTTTTCCATGGATGTGTTTACGTCTAAAATGTATGGAATTACGGCCAATAAATATATATATATTGGGGAACTATATGAATTATTCCATGGAGACCTGTATTCCGACACAAAAGGGATCAATTCCTTGGGGGCGTCATCTAACATAATCTACAAAAAAGAGATATCATGTAAATCCGCACACACAATATAGTAAATGTTGATAAACATCTATGAATGGGATTAAAAATTATGATAATTGAAACTATGTTTTTTATGGGACTAGTATGATGAATTGAGGACTAACTCGAAGGAATTGTTTCATGTATTCATTGATTAGGTGAATATTATTTTGGATTACAATCATGGTCTTTCTGAAATCACCAGTGATGTAAAGATAATTAAAGGCATCCTGATCATATTTTCACTTGGGTCTAACCTAAATTTATTTGTACTAATAGATAATGATTTAAGTGGTGACTATATTGGATATTTTTTACAGTAATACTATCATATATAATATGATAAATGGGGATAATGAGGTTTTGTAAAATGGAAAATATAAGGAGGTGAAATTCACAGTCATAAAGAATCTTACCATTGAGGATGGTTGGGAAGAAGAAGTGTTCAATTAAATCATGTTATTACATTCCAAAAATATGATAATAGGAAAAATAAATGTTTTAATAAAACCTTCCCCTCATAAGTTTTCAATGTGTAATGGTTGTGCAAATTGTAGAAAATTTTCACAATAACACTAATTATAATTATGTATATAATTAAATTCTAATAAATATGACCTCTTGAAATGTAAAATCTATAAGATCTAATATGAATAATTTCTTTTAAAATAATAACATTTTTTTAAGATAACAATTGTTCAAAAGAAACTGAACCTGATGAAATCGAGAACTGCAAATACCATGGTCAAAATTTTATGGTTTCTATTATGATAAATTCACATACAAAGGAAGAAAATAGAAAATATGAAGGATAAAATGAAAGAATAGATGAAATATAGGTATAATTGAAATATTCACATGAATAGATATTTGTTTAGAGATCAAAAACAATGAAAACCAACAAAATGGTTCATGATGAAAAGCTCTATATGTAATAGTAAAAAAGGATAAGTTTTAGATAAAGGTAGAAAATGATAAGCTCAATCACAAAAGCCAAAAAAACAAAACAATCATTGAGTATAAAATAAATATTGAATAACATACCATAGTAATCAATGGTATGACTAAGACAATGAAAGTTCGTTTCCAATACATCAAAGAATATGGGGAGAAGGTTTGTATCATGTAATACAAAGTAGAAGACTGGGAAAGGATATTAACACCCTGTAATCACAAAGAAAAAAAATTGTTCATGCTATAGAAATGGTAAAAATAGAACATGTATGACCAGAAATATTGGAAATGGACTATTTGAAAAGGAAATAGTAATATCCCAATAAAAAGGTTTTTATGGGGCTTGATTTTAAACTTAAGGAAGTGGTGGTTCACGTAAGACCACAAGCACCCACTAATACGTTAAATGTTGAATTTTATATAACTTAGAATCATAGAACATAATGGAAAACCAATGATACAAAAAAACACAAATTAATACACCTTATATCAGGAGTTATTATTATTTAAATTTGGTATATTACAAAAAAAAAATCCAAAGACAATTAGTACTAAAGGGAATAATAGAAATAAAGGAAGTACAGTGCAATTACAAATTCTTGGATTATTTTGATGGCCAATATTTCTAGTGTGGAATGTGTCAAGGAAGAATGATTTTTGTTGAATATATCAGTTAAATGAATCATCAAGTGATTTAAAAATAAAAAATCATTTTTTCATATTTATAAGATGAAGATGACCCATTATTCCCTAGAGAATGTCAATTATTTCAATCAACATATGATGTTATTCTAAATGAATGGTGTGAAGAAGAGATAGTTGAGTAAAAATAATTGTATATATTTCCTTGAAATCATTAAATCTCACTAGTGTGGGGATCATTGAATGTGGATGCACTTCCCACATGATGTTAAATTAGGATCATGTCTCAAGCCTCATGAATGATCAAAAAGGCTTCCCAAGATTTCGGAATTATGAACTATTGATGATTATTATAATTAATAAAGAAAATTTTTTGCTAAAAGATATGATATTTGAAGATGTATTGGTTATTTAAGGTCCAAGTCACAACATTATAATAATTATCCAATAATGTTACTCATTGAATGAAATAAACCTCGCAAATAAGATTACCATTATTAATGGAAAGTATGGGAATGTTATTATGTAAGGTAAGAACACAAAGTAGAATATATACCATTCTAAAGAATAAGAATAAATGTGTTTTTTATATAAGAAATAATAAAATAGATTTTCACCTAAACAACGTTTCTATTTGAGCCAATCAACAATGTAAGATCTTGTGATAATTGATAAGGCGCAAGATCTCCCTAATATAACATATGATCAAAAACACACGTGTGATACCTATCAATAAAGAATGATTAAATTAATGGAATATATGGAAAATTTTCATAGGTTAACAATTATTCAAGAGCATTTGAATATTAATGTATGTGGACCAATACCACCAAGATCTAATTATAGAAAGCGATTCCATGTTCTTTTCATTGATGATTTTAGCTGAATGGTGTATATTTTAGTTGTAAATCACATGTGTGAAGTGTTTAATTTCATAACATACTCTCATAGGGAGGTTGATGAGATACATTGATTGAATGTTATTAAATCATGGACAAACAATGATATTGAGTTTACTAATATATAGGTAATGAATTATGAAAAAAATGAGATAAAACCCCAAGTTCCATGGAGATAACTAATCAGAATAAAATAGAGTGGTTGAGGGGAGAAATCATATCATAAATAACATGGACCTAACAATTCTTAGTGAATAATTCATACTCGATATGTTTTTTAAAGGAAGTAGTCCTGATGCCCATATACATTTTAAAGAATGATTTATTGTGTATTAAATAATAAAATATTCTTTTTGAGCTACGGAATTGAAATAATTCGACATTGAATTATTCTCAATATTTTGGAAGTAAGTATTTCATTATCAATAAGGAGAAATAATGGAATCTGGAATCCCATGTAACTGAAGGTATATTCCATGTATACATAGTAAAAAGAAAAAATATAAAAATTATGGAATAAATTTCAAGTAAATGTGGTCGAAATTAATGATTCCACTGTATAAAAAATGAGCAGAATCTTAAAACATATTGAAAAAGTTTCCTAGTGATAGTGTTGAAGAGGTAAGTATCTCATCGAGGATCGTAATTTGAAAATAATGATTAAGAAGAATACATTCATGTTCAGTTGGATGAATTATTACATGTATCTATATATAAGAGGAGGGATCAAGCTAAAATTAATAGATAAAATATAATCGATTATCAGAACCCACCAACATAAACAAGGAGAATAATGTCTCTATAGGAAACATCATTCATATTTTAGGTAGAGTCATTTTGTAGAAGAATCAAGATATGAAAATTTGGATTATTTAATTGGTGAAGAGCTTTACCAAATCAACAATAACTATATGTTGGTGTTAATTTCAAGGCTGGTAGACAAGAATACAGTATAATGATTTGAAACAAAGCATGAATTGTGTTCTGGGGGTTATCCTGGATCATGGGTATCGATGTTGATGAAAAATTTTCACATGTAACAGGTATGGAGACAATTCAATTATTACTATCCATAATAATTCAAATTAGATTAAAATTTTTCTAGTCAGATGTCATATCAACACCCTAAGATAGAGGTTCAGAAGAACTGGTGTCTATAAAATAGCTGGGGGATTTATTTTCCATGAATATGAGATTAAATTTTATCTTATTAAGAAGTATATTCATGGGTTGAAGAAGGTTACAGGATCATGGTATTAAAGTCTTAATAAATACCTTAAGAAGCTTCCTTTTTTGTGTGTAGAACTTGATTATAACCTTTATCCCAATACTGAGAGTAATCAATTAATGACAATGCATGTGTATGTGGATGAGATAAAATTTGGTGGTGCAGATGAAGAATAATGAAAAACGTTTTTATAATTCATTATGTTTGTGTTTGAAATGTCAATTATTGTGTATATTCTATTTTTATTGGTTTTAATGTCATTGAAGGATGGGAAGGAACATTTAATTATCAATTTAAATATTAATGTAATGTTTTAATGAGATATGAGATATAATATTCTACAGAACTAGAAACATTAGTTGTTACCTGGAGGATTTTTTCAAAACATTGTAATAGAAAAGTTCTCAATATCGTAGAATATAGGTTGATCATTAGAATCCAGTGGTACTTAATAGCCACATGACATGATATTTCATTTACTACATACCTTGAAGTGTGGTAAAAAATTGTTACCAATGAAAAATATATAATTATAGTGAAGAGAATACTTTTCTATATCAAAGGAATAGAGTATTTCATTTTTTGCAATATAAAACTATAATAGGTGTTATTGGGATATATGTAAGATTATTTGGTCAGTTGAGTACATGACAGAAAGACAACATCAGATGGTGTATTCTATCTTAGGGGATTATTCATTTCATAATTGAGTAAGACCCAAAATTGAATTTCGAGGATCATTGTAGAATATTAATAATAGAAGTCCAATTAATATTGAATGAAATTTCTATAGATTTGGTAGTAGCTTGGATATATGGGATTTGAAGGGAAGTCTCTGATCAGAATCATTTCTGACAATTCAACTCTTATAAATATTAGCAAAACACTTATCCATGACACATATTTGAAACATATAGAAATTAAATATAATTTTATCAAGGATAAAGGAAAACATGGTTTGGTGAGATTAAAGTATATACCAAACTGAACATCAATTCATGTACATTTTCATTAATAACTTACCCAAGGAAACCTTTAATGGTCATTAGTTAGTACTGGAAGTCATATCGCCTCCCCACACTTGAAAATTGATGATTTTGGACCCCACTTTCTGAGGTTTGTTTGGATTTTTACTATGAGATTATATGTTTAATTTTTCCTATTTAAAAATATAACGTAGTGATCATTGGGTTCATTGATAGTGGTTGAAGACTCTTGTTAATGAAGGAGAAAAAGTTACTCATAGAAGGAGATGAATTCCATGATGAATCATGGAGAGAAAAGAATCAAGAGGAGTTATTAACCATAATGATGACGAAGTTGTTATATCACTAAATTCATATCACAAAAGGATTACCTATAGGTTCATGATGGAATTTCATTAGCTTTCATGGATAAGGAAGTGGTTTCGTGTATGAAGAGTTTCATTGAAGAAAATTTCTTGTTATTCTTTTTTAAAATTTTGATCTTGTCTCATGTGGGATTAGATGAAGCATTTAGTAATATTGGGATCACAATATAGAGTCATAGAGTTTGAATGTTAAATAAATTAGAAGGTCTATGAATTTTTTCAATATAAGCTTATGTGTGGTTTTGAATAATTTTCACCAAACCCAAAATTGGAGAATATTTTAAAATTTGACTCTTGATGCAATTTTGAGGTTATTGGACCATTAGGTGTATTCACAATGCCAATTGATGCTATTATATATTAGTTTCCAAAGGAATACTCCAAAAGGTGATCGAACTACCCTGTGATCACAAAATTTGGGGGTATAAAATCCTGAAGGAAAATTAAAATCAGTTTTGAAAATTCACAGAGGTAAAAATTTGAAAAAATATGAATTTCCACATAGCATTTTTTTAGAGCCAAAATGAGATTTTCATCTATTATATACCCACAATATAGGTACCCATACACCAAAAATGTAGTTTCTAACCAAAACAAGAAGTTCCTGGGAGAGAAATATTTTGAAAGGCATTAAGTTAGTATATAGATTTTGTGAACCACAATGAATCTTCATAGAGAAGTATCATCATTTGGGATCGTATATTGGTGTTTTTGAGATGGCCATAAAGTGGATTCATGCTAGAAAAACCACATACCAGATATGGGATCACAATGTTTTAATAAATTGTTCAATATTTTAAAAAAGGAAATGTTTCATTTTCTACTATTAAGAATTTTAATGTTATGATAACTACCAATGAGAGTCGATCAGTTATGGGATTTTTCCAAAAAATATGAATAGTAATTTTGTGATTGGTGAGGTGTTTTTGTTTCCATCCCGATATAAGGACAAAAAATCACCTCATTATGCAGTACAAAAATATCGAGAGAATATTTTCACTGTAGATAATTCAGCTAGGTCGAACATGATTTTTTAAACCATGTGTCATAAAGAGAGTTTGTTTTCAATGCAGTTGTGATCACAAAGTGATGTGTAGTTCATGAAGAAAGTTTATCCATAATGTAGAAGTGGTTTTCTATAAATAATCAATTCATTAAAGAGATTAATGAAATGAAGCGTTGGGATTTTATGTACCATTTGATCATTTCAGATAACCACACAACATAGTGCATAGCATTCAGTTAAAATAGTTTTCCAAGGAAGAAAAAAAATCATAAGTATTTTTTAATTAATAAGATTATATAAAACATTATTCTATATATTCAATGATATTAGAGATTAATGGAACAAAAAAATATGTGTGAACCCAATTTTATGTGATTCAAAACAATGGATGAAATTTATGGAGTAGTGTTTTGACATCTGTTGCGAGAGTAGTGGGTTCTCAAGTGAGAATGGTTCTCATTGAGGGGGACAGTGATTCTACTATAAAATATGTAAATGTAGTTTAAAATAGTGGATTTAGGTACAATTGAAACTCTATTTTACTGCCGGGATAAAATGTTAACCATGGGAAAGGCCTTATAAAAAAGAAGAGAAAATAGATGAAGAAATCCAAGAATCGAAAATCCCTATAGATTAGTTCACCCAAGGTAACCTTGAGAACTGTTGGAACACAATACCCTATGTGCCACCCACTTTACTGAATAGACACTTTCACCCAGGGTCCTATATTTTCCTACAAATAGGTTCATGTGGTCTTCATTTGGATAGACAAATTATCCTAAAGGCCAATTTCTTCACTGATCACCCTGGTGATTCGTTCAATCCCTCTCAAACATTATAGGCAGTTATATACAACCAATAGAAATAATAATTAGAAGGGAATAGTGAAATATAATTCCTCCCATTGTTTAAAATAAACAACAAATTAGAAAGGAAGTCTCCTAACCCATTATCAATGAGGACTAACATGAGGTCCACTTCATTAACAGGGACTTTTGTGTCTTGCCTCCAAGAATACCTATAGAGACCCTTGAATGCTTGATCAAGGTATCACCCAAGTGTATTCACCTAGGTGGTCTGATCCCCAAGGTTCTATTAGTTCACCCAGGCCTACCCTCAAGGAGGACCCATGCACGAGCCTCCATAGATAACCCTACCTTCTAGCCTACATGAGCCATTTGTTGGACCTTCTTCAAAGTCATACATGGAAGAACCTGTTCTCCTATAGATCCCATTTTTTAGAGAGATCATATAAAAACCTCCACCAAGACCCCCATATTTACAAAATGTTGGTGAGTGGCACATCATCATGTCCTCCATTTTGGTTTGTATTTTTATTGTTGGAGGTTCCCCAAACATGTCTGGTTGGCTAATCATGGTTCTAAATGTTCATGTGGGTATGTATCCATATGGTCATTAGGACCCTTACCCTAGGGATAGTGTTCAGAAGTTCCTGCTCGGGAGGACTATGGTCTGGACCATGTCTGACCCTTCTCGTCTCTGAAACCCAGAGCCTCTAGTTCCCAGTATAAAGGGTAAGGATCACACGTGTTTTTTTATTAAACATGAAATTATCACCTCATACCACAATGGAAAAAAAAATGGAAGCCATTATGGTATAATCCCCTAGCCTTTCATGTGAGAGGTGGCAGTCCTTCTCCTCTCCAACACTACATCCTTTACCTTCATTCCTCGCTTATCTTGGACTCATGTATAATATAATGTGAAGATAAAGAAGTGTTGTAGCCTTTTCCTCTTCCACTATATCCCCAACCTCATCCACAAATGAAGGAGGAATATTATGTCCTTTTTTTGAATCTTTGGATTCCTCTTATTCTTGCTCTGAGCATGACTCACGTGGAATTATAGGTTAGTGATGATCACGACATCCACACAATCCCCTTAAAGGATTGAACTATGAGAACTCGGATTCCCTCTCTAACTAGGATATGTAGGATTTCTATCTAAGGCCTGATATCCAAAACAACCCCCTTAGGAATAAGTTCCAATAATAATTCTCATAATCTATCTCTCTGCCTCTATAGTAAACCCAGATTTAATCCCCAAAAATCAAAATGAGTTAAAATAACCCTCATGGTACCTTCATAGGGGATATCCTTCTCATGAGTAAGCCCCAACCTTTCATCTAAAAGGGTCAAAATCCCCTACATGGCATACCATTGATGGACCCCATAGGTGTGGGTTATCACCAATGAAATATGTAGGAATTGATTCCCATCTACATGGGATACCTAGGAAGCCTCCAGGAGGTTCAAACCCAACACTCCAAATCGACCCATTTCTTTTTTTCCATATCCCCTATAGGGTATAATTCAACTTGGGAACTCATATCCCTTCAATGGTACTTGGGTTGTTTCAATATAAGACACCCACTAAACCGTTACTGGGCCCCTTCTACCTAAAATTCCTTACCACATGATGATAAACTATAGGGTTGGGTCCTCAACACATGGATTTAATATTTTTTATTTTACCAATTAAGAAGTATTGAACTATGTGGGTTCTGATTCATTTTACTAGGATACATAGGAATCCCATTTATGGGTTCGATACCAACATCAAACAATTACCGCTTCCCTAGATGATGAAAACTATAGAGTATAATTCATCTAAATGGATGAAAATAAACTCCATAGTGCCTCAATATGTGGCTAGAAAAATTGAATTATCATATTAACGACTGAAGAATATCTAAGTAGTATATAATAGGATACCATCAATGGAGAACCTTAGAGACAAATATATCTCCATTGATGAAAACCTCAAATACATACATTTTATTCTAAATTCTACACATGCTAATAATTGATTTCTAATCTAGGGATGATGAACATCATACTTGGGAATTAATAAAGGATTCAGGAACATATCTTAAATCTATAAGAGTGTCCCAAACTAGGAAACAGTTTCCTCACAAAAGGGTGAGATGAGCTAGAACTCCCATTCTCTCGACAAATATGAGTTATTAAGTATCATGGGTCAAAATTCATAACAAGCACCAAACTTTTTAATGAAGGTACCTATGAATACAAAACCATTAGGGGTATTGGATCCCATTAATTTAATCGTTAGGAAACCGTTTGGAAGTAGAAAACATCAAAAGCAATTAAATCCAAGGCAAACCAAAATTGTGAACCATATGTGAATCCTTAGCCAAGATGATAGTATCACCTACCTATTAGGACCCTCTAATTCTCAAAAAGAAATGAGAAAAAGATATGTAAATCCATCATGCATGTGTTCACTCAAGAAAAATGTTCCTTTTCTGAAGTTTATTATTTATCTTGGTCGTATATTCATAAAATTACATCCCAAAACTCTATTTGATCAAATGGATTCCTTCATGTTCTCTCACATGAATCCCCCGACTGCTACTGAGGATGGATCTTCATCCACGTGAAGGAAGTCATCACAGACTCTACATCTTCAATTCTAGGTCTCAAACTCATAGGCCTAAGAGTATCATGATAACGGTACGATCTCGACCATAGAGGTCGCCCAACCGGACCACTATATCAACCAACACCACCAATAGTCCATTCAATGGTGACTATTGGTCATGAAGCTAATGACACTAACCGCCTTCTTCCACCACTTCGGGAGATTATCCATAGAATGCAATGACTAGTCCCTCCCATATTTTAAGGATGTAGATTATCAAGCCTCCTATAGCCTCACAGCAGATACATAGGGGACCTTCTCAAGGAATCCATCCAACAATCATCATCATGACTGTCACATTGTAGTGAACCCTCAACATGATAAGGGAGTCAACTTCAACTGTCTATCCCAGTTTCTTCACCACCGAGCATGTAAGACTACCCGCCAAGGATGATAGACAACCAAAAAGGACAAATTTCATTCCTTCTTCCCCTCTATATAATCCCACCAACCCAGTTTGGTGGAAAATAGTGGGCGAGGACATACACTCATTCATCTTCATTCACCATCCAGCAGACTCGCCTGACATCATTCAAAGAATCCCTCTAACCCATTATTACAGCAACATGAAATCAGTATCATAAATCTACCCACACCCACCAAACCTTCTTGTAAACTCATCTAGTTTCACTTAATGATGTTTGTTGACCATGTATGGCAGAAAACAGTGACCCGACACACACACCTTCATGTATCCACTAAACCTTCTGTCAACCTCATCTAGAGGCACAATGAGATGTCAATCAAAAAGAACCTAACGAAAAGAATAGTAAATACTCAAATATCTTCCCCCACAAATGAGTATTTTCAGTATCCAATGGTAGTAAATAGAGGACAGTAGTAGGCACATGCACCTCATCCAGACATAGAATGGACATATATCCCCATTCAATCACCGAATTCACCAATAAAATCATGGAAATGATAAAATTGTAGACAAAAATCCTTTCCCATATCCTATAGACATTCTAGAATATCATTACGGAGAATATATTCATACCTAAGGAATGAACACATAAATTGATCCCTGCATGTGGGGTAGATCATCAGTATGTCACCCCATAACACATACGTACCTATTCTCATATCTAGGTGGTTCATGGGGAAAAATACCACATATTATATGGATAGAAGGATTGGGAATATAGACCCACTCCAATCAGATGTAATCGTTGTATTCCAATGGAAACTAAAAGGCTTGCACAACAACTATACCATAATGACCACTTCTATTTTAAAGTGGCCCCAATTTCTTTTAAAAGGGCATCTAAAAATAATCCTCTCCAAAAAAATTAAAAAATTAAGGGCTAATCTCTAACCTATCCTTACGCAATGATGGAATTCTTGAAGACCTCATAATTTTATCTATAGAAACTCAAGATCATACCCAACAAAAACCAAATTATTGGAGTAGTATAAGTAATTATAATGGTCCTTATAGGCACATCACCATGAATTCTTTCTTAATGGTAACAATTTTGTTGATCTCAAGAGCCTATCTCATGATGAGAGACACAAAAACCCTCCATGTGTCAAGAAGATCGATGAGAAAGAGGGTATTACCTTATTTTAATCGACCATGAAGGTTCTCCCCATGATGAAAATCAATGAAAATTTTCTCTTCATAGTATTGATTTTAATTTCCAAAGGAATCCTCCAATTGGCAATGTAGTAATGAGAAAAAACTAACTTATTTTGAGGCACATTAAAGAACAAGGACACTCTTATTTTATGCTTTATCCCTAGAAGGACAAATCGTTTCTCAACCAAAAGATATCCTATGGAAACTTTCGTTATCCGAACCACCCATGGGTACCTTTCCATCTAACATAGAAAAGGAAATCCCAACCAATCCCATTGCTTTTGGTAAAACAATTAGGAAGCATCCACTCTGGTTAGACCACGTCAAGGAACTTCTTGTGAAAGATGAATAATTTATACTAAACATGATGAAACGACTAGCTAAATATGGAATACCGGTCTTTTTTCCTTTATCCACCTCTCAGTAAATCATTCCATAGGTTTTAACGGAATATTGTATGCATGAAATCCACCTCAATAAATGGAAAACTCTTCATCACCCAAAAGAAAACGGTATTATGTTATGATGAGTATCAAACTCGCATCAAGGTAATAGATTGGTTACAACTCCCAATTGACTTAGCATCCCTCCTGGACTCCCAAAATATAAATATCGAGAAGAATAAAGGATCCCTTCAATGTGCATTCCTCGATGCATTAATGAGCTTGTGATAACTGATCGCAAATACCCCCATCAAATTTTCATATCATAGGATGCGGTGTACATGGAGCATTGAATCTTACAATGCTCCCAAGACATCAAAGATATTCAAAGGTGGTATCATGAAATTTCATTTCCCCAGGATGGCTTCAAAAACCTGAATCTATTTATGAACTAAGATATGCACAACAAGAATAGGCCTCGACTGAATTTCACTGATGTTAAGACAGAACTGAACAAGATGTTGATATACTTTTTCCTCAAGGATATGAGAACATTGAGCATGCATCCTGTATAGATAATATCAGTTGACATATTGACAAAATTTTGGAAATATCATAATGATATTCTAATATGGATGATTAAAGTGATTGTTGAATATTGCAGTTAGCCTATATTCAGAACAGAATCCATAAAATTAGAGGAGAAGATGCTGTAATATCACCCACAATAGTTTGACAAAAACCCCAGCCCATAGGGATGGGGAATATTTTAATCCAAACCTCAGGATCATCCATCCATGACCAAAGGGTTGTTAAGGAAGAACAATAATAGCCTTGGCCCTCAGAGTTAGGGGATTTTTCAACCCAATAATTCCCTCCTCAGTGAGGGCCAGTTTTCTATCAATTAGGGAAGAGGGCATAGAGTGAATCCTCTAAATTTTTCTCATACTTTGATATGGTACATTCACTTGGAACATGTATGACTGAACTCTTTGGGAAATCCCTTCGGGTCACTATCCATCAAACAGTTTATGAGGAACTAACAATGAAGAGGACAAGGTCTTGTGGAAGGGCATAGAAGAAGGTGATATATTATAGATTCCAACAGAATTCCTAGGATGAATTATGAATCTGTAAATGTCATCGTCACTATCATTGAAGACCCTCCAGAACATAAGATAGATTCAGAAGATTCTGAATAATAATTTCATGTTCATGAGATACTCCAACTATGACTGATATAGGAGGTGTGCATGCATAAAACTAGTGGCTCACCCACAATTTGGGTATCCCATCAATTAATAATACTATACCTTCTCTAAATAAACCTAATAAGGTAAAAGGTATGGTTCATACCACATCTTACCTTCCCTTAATAGAAGGAAAATCCCTCTCACTAGAGGAATGATTTTATTAGCAAGATCATGGAATGAGAAAGATGATAAGACTCAATGAAGAGCTACTCTGAGGAAATATTCATGCCAAATATGCTTTAAAATAAGACACCCCAACATAAACATCTAGTTAGAACACCTCAAAAAATAGGGTTTTCCGTAACAATTGAAGTAGATTTAGAACATCTTCTTAATGTGGCACATCATCCTCTAACATATTTGGATCCCACAATAGAAGATCATGAATTACCTCTATTGGGTACATAGATAAAACATAGTCAAAGACATCCTTATAGGCCTACCCTGATTGGTTACCCATGAAAATACTAGTGGTGCCACCACTAGTGGTCCTTCCATTCATTGCACCCATTCAGGCTCCATCTGCCACACCTATTTATATCCCATATAAACTTTATATTCCTTAAATTCTTATAAACATCATTGATTTATTAACGAATCTATTTAAAGCTATGGAAGGATTTGTGCACTAGTACATCTAGAAATGAAGGCTCAACCTAAATTGGTAGATCCAACTCAACCCTCTCCAAACATTGGGAATCCCGCATTTCCAATCATTAATGGCATGGAAGGATCAGAGAAGCACTTGATGGATTTTGTATCTTATTGTAATCCCATGATGGGGACCAAAAAAAACAGGAAGAAGTAAAACTCGGATTCTTTGTTCAATTATTTTTGGGACCATCCTTTGTATAGTACATGGGTTTGCAGTCTCGATAAATCACTGGATGAAATGATCTCCATAATAAGTCCATCTTCCAGTTCATCTCAATATGGTAGAAAAAGATAGTATCTGAAATCATGAATTGAAAATAGTTTGAAAAAAATGGTCTCAGATATCATTTCCTGGTGAAAAGGATTGGCTTACTCTATAAACATATTCCTCCCTCAAGATGTGTTCTTTCCCATGTTCAAATAGAATCTCTGTGATGAGTTGCACAAACCATTGATCCCTATGATATACACAGGAGGTCTTCGGTCCAAACCTCAATATCTCAACAGGTGGATAAATCCATCATGCCAAACAAAGATAACTCTCAAGTAATACCATCAACTCATGGAAGAATAATAAGAAAGGAAGAGGCCACTAGAGTTACACATAATCATCCACCTATACCTATTCCTACTTCAAATCACTCATCATACCGTATGGATCCACCTATTGTGCTTCAAAACAAACTACCACATCATCAATATGATCAAAGTGATCAGAGGATAAAACATATTTAGGTGTTTCAAAATAAGTTTTATTACTTTGAAAATGACCATGTCCCCGACTAATTCATCTCAGATTTGTAAATCATCTTAGTTCAGTTTCCAAAGGCCAAGAAGCCTAACAAAGAATGTGATTAAGGTATCTCAAACTATTTACCCTTTCATCAAATGTTGGTACATCCAATATAACAGTGTTTTGTTTTCAAATACCTCCTCTAAAAAATGATGGATTTCGGGCCAATGAAACATAAGAATGATCTATCCTAGGTAGCATATGTTTTTGTTATTAATATGGAAGAGGAAGGATAGGTGAAAAAGATAAAAAACAATGAATAGAATATTAGTGACTAGATGGTCAAAAAAATCAACTGAACTCATTCCATTATTGGAACACAATGGAAACAACCAATTATGCTTTATATCATTTCTACTACAACAATGTCAGCTTCCTCAAAATACCCATCCCTTGAAGGACAATACTCATATAAGTGACATGTAAAAAAGGAAAAGGAACAAATAGAAGAACATTATATCATGTTAATGCCATATGTTTCATTGAAATTACCGAATTTCATTCTGAACATCTCTAAAACACGGGCACTAGGCCACCAAACTGAAAAACAAAAGTCGAATCATCAGGTATAATCTTTATCAGATGAGGGGTTGATCTTCAATTCTATCAATGTTACCCAATTAATGGATCCCCTCTCACATGATGATTCTAATTATGTTATTGATTTCTCTACACATGATTGGGGAAATGGGGGAATTGTTCATTATGGTCAAGGATATAGGGGAATAAGTGGTTGTGCTAGGAGATACTATTTCAACCTAACCCTTGCTCGAACCGTATACGTGGATGAAACACATGGTAAATCTCTACAAGGAGCTCAATAGGAACAACATTGTTATTAATCCATACATGATAGGTTCTACCTTGACATGATCCTATTGGAAGGCCAGTCAGAGGATACGCCAGTGCCTCCTCACTGGATAGGCTGACCCAATCGGCTTAATCTACCATGAATGTGAACACCTCCATCTCCTATCACAGGGGATGCCCATCCAAATCTAGAACATCATCTCCAAAATTTCATAGAAAATATAATTTCTATTCTAGAATGTGAAAAACTTTGGACCAAAAATATGATGTCTTGAAGAAATTATCCCATGTTCCGAATAAGTTATCAATCTCGGACTCTCTGAGTCAGCCAAGAGACGTCTAGGAAGCACTCATTAAGGAATTCTCAAGATATCTGGAATTTGTAGTTGAGGTTTTTGACACTAAATTATATCTCACGGAGAATGATCCTCCAAAATACCATGTATTAATCTCCTTTAACGACCAAGATGAAGATATTTTCATACAAGGAGATGACATATCCCTATATATATTTGGTAGGTTAAATGATATTGGTATCTTATGAGACTTACTTGAAAATAACTCAGGAGTCAACCATACTTTGGTCTATACACTTCTCCAACCGTGCCTCAATTGATTCCATTTGTCTCCCTCCACTCTAAGGTTACAGGGCTATGATAGGAATGAACAAGAGCCTCTTGGAAATATTACACTCCGAACTCAATTTAGGGATCTAGTGTTTGACTCATAATTCATGGTTATCTAGTAAGAAATAGATTTTAATGATTTTCTAGGAAGACCTTGGCTACAAAATCATGTGACCCATCCTTCTTCATACCACCAATGTCTCAAATACTCTATCAATGGTAAAATTGGGGCATTGTATGGTGACAAGGCCCAAATAAAATCTTATGAACCATAGTACATTGATACAAGATTCTATAACAATGAAGGGAAATAATCAATGGATACTGAAACTGACCAAATAAATGCACCAAATGGTTTGGTGATGATCTCAGCAAACCCTTTCAAGTAGCTCAGTGCAGATTATGTGCTTCCTATTAATCAATTTCAAATGGGGGTCATAATTCATGAAATCATTCAATAGCTTTCGTAATGTCAATCATGATAGTTGAGTATGATGGCATTGAAGAAGTTATCAATTCTTTAGGACACTTATAATGATTCATTCCATCAAGTTTGACTGAAATAATTTCCTCATCCACCGTATTTCTAAATTGTGATTTCTATATCCTCTATGATGAATTTTTTTATCATATCCCCCCCCCCTGAAAGAAGAAAAAAGAGTGGAGCATGAGGGAGAGAAAAAATAAGCAGATCATAGGGAATCTCCTCTAAATTTCGATGAAGGCATCTCCACAGTTGTGGATAAACATAGAGAAATAAATCTAGATGAAAAATAAGATCCACACCCTACCCTAGTTAGTATATCCATGACTCCCGAAGAACATGTTGTACACACCTCCTGCTTAAAGTAGCACCAGGATGTAATTTCTAGGAATTAAAGAGAGATATTAGGCCTTGACCTTCAGGTGGCCACCACTCACTTGGGTTCCCAGAAGATCATAAGGGATAAAAAAAGTCATATAGGATGACACAATGAACCCATGCCTCCATGAATGAGTCTTAAGTGGAAAAACTCATCAAGGTCGACTTCATCCGAGAGGTCTAGTACCTAAAATGGCTAGCCAATATTGTCCCTATGAAAAATAAAATGAGAAAATAAGAGTTCCCATTAATTTCAGAGATCTCAACCCGCATTGTCCCATATATGACATCTCAGTTCCAATAACAGAACTCTTGATTTATGCAATGGTCATTTATCAGGACCTCTCCTTCATGGATGGCTATTCGGGGTACAACCATGTAACACCCCGAGATTTTATGAAAAATATTCTTTTTAATTTTATTGATGTCTTGTGTTTTATGTTACAAAAAAGGATTCTTGCACAACACGAAACCCTAACTTGGCTACATTACACACAATCACGGCCTTCCTCGATAGCGTGTGTTATACGCAATACCGAGTTTCACTAAACGTGATATTATTATAACATTATTATGAACTAGCTGTTATGAATAGTAATACCCACTTTTTAAAATTTTATAAATTTTATCTTTTAAAATGGACTTCATTTTTGGATTCCAAATATCGATATTAGATTGGGGTGAAATTTTAGTACTTTTCGGATAGCTTTCATATTCTCATGAATAGTGGAAATTACTAAATTTTAAATAAAAACAAATTTTTTAATCGAAATAATTAATAGTGATGAATTATTAATTTGAGTGGTTTTAAAGTATATTTAGAATATATTTTTACAATTTAATACGATTTTGGTCATTGGATGTAATTTCAAATTTAAACCAGACATAAACAAGTGTCAATCTTTTGATAGTTATTATCTCTTAAGAACACGCTATTTGTTTTGTCGACGGGAACTAATTTTTAAATTAATTAATGAAACTGATATGTTTTGAATTTGGAAAAATAGACATCATTTTTGAATTCATAATATCAAATATAGCTTAGGCCTAATTTTTGGTATTTTTCTGGAAACTTTCATTTTTTGATGAATAGTGAAACCACTAAGTGGTAGTTAAAAAAACCGAATCTTTCATAAAACTAAATTTTACCACTTCTGTGAGTGGAATTTCGAAAAACCGAGAGACACGGTTAATATCAAGGACTAAAATGTGGTTCAATGAGATGAAAATAATTTTTGGTGAATAGTAACTTTTTACTTTTTTTACCACGGTTAAAAGTAAATAGGGTAATTAAGGGTACAAATGATATTATTATTACCCTAACACATGTTATAATTCTATTGGATAAGTTTAATTCGGCCAAAAAAAACCTTAGGAATAAAATATGACCATTTAGGCCCACTTGGATTAGATTATGACATTTATTATTAATTTATTTAAAGAAGGGTTAAAATAGTTAAAATCAATGTTTAATAACTAAATCATTTTTAATATAGGGTTATACATAATATAAATTTGACTATAAATATTCATTAGAAAGCTAAAAATATTTCCTACATAATGGTATCTTATTTATAATTTTTAGACTTAAAATATGTTAATTTATTTATGAAACAATGTTGGTGCAGTAATTATCTTATTAATGAAATATTGACATAATTGATGTTATAAATACCCTAATAAATGTAATTTAAGACTTTTTATGAATTAAAATAATTTTCAATGTTAATATAACATGTTATTATTGATTTAATTAACTTTTTTCAAACTAATCATTCTGTTATGATTTTCACAAAAATAAATTACCAAATAGAGTCCAAATAGACATAAAATAGTTTTTAAACAAAATATTATATTATAAATTTTTATTATATTCCTAAAAATCTATGGTTCGGCCAATATACTTATGTCATGATAGGTGTATCATTAATGGACCACTTTGGGGTTTCTTGTATGTATATGGTATGTTTATTAACTAAATAAGTTAAAAATACAAAGTGAAATGGTAAATGTCAATCTAATTAACTAAGAGTTAAAACTAAACGTTAAGGTTAATATAATGACCTAAACTTTTCTAAATTATATTGGATGGGAGTATTTCAACCCATCCCCACCTTAGCTTCGAAATAAATCAATTTGGAGCTATTAAAAACCGAATATGACTTTATAATAAAATAATATTTTTTGTTATTCCAAAGGTGCCCCACTCCTCCCTTATAAAAGGGAACCTCCTCCCTCTCTTCCTCACACAACTTTGAGTCTTAAATCTCGGCCAACCCCTGCCAATTTCTTTTCTCCACTTCCCTAGAAACATCCTAGAGGTCCTGGTCATCTTCAAAGACCAATTTTAGTGCCCTAATAGGAGGTCACAAAGAGGCGCTTCAAAGAAGAGGTAATGTCTGTTACCGATTCTTTCAACTTTATTTCTTCTTCCACTTATTCTTCTTAGGTTTTTTCATTATGAAGTAATAACATCAGTATCACTAATATAATGATATGTTATTATAAGTATGAAACAACCCTATTTCACCATCTATCAATTCTTCAGAAAACGAAATCACCGCGCGTGCGTACGTACGGAATACCGTCTCCACGCCGTGGTGTAATCTATTTTCCACCACAACCTTAATTGGATGGGTATAATGGTGTAAATAATAACTATATATGATTATTGTAAAGTGATATTGATTATGTAATAGTATACATACACTCCAATAAAATTCCACGATCATGGGAACGATATCATCGCTCGTGCGTACGTACGGAACATCGTCTCCACGACACGATGAGATTCATTCTCAATGATTAACCATTCAGAAATGATTATAAAGTATATATAATAATTAATCATGAAATATATGACATAATAATGATACTGGACATATTTATATATATGTATTTCATCCAATTAATTCCATTCAATTCAATGAGGAAACAAAAACAACATTCATGCGTACGTACAGCCTACCATCTCCATGAACGGTGTATTTCTTTCAATTTACTGATATATTATATATATGTATATTCTGAATATATATTATATATAAATAATGTTTTATATTCTGGAAATAATTAATCATGATTTATGTAATCATATGAATAATTACAAGTCAAAACACAGACGACAAATGAAACGATTTTACCCAAAACGCTCTTTAACATGGAATTTACAAAAGAACGGGTAATATAAAGTCATAAGTGAACCATATATGATATCATAACAATGAATATGATTCTGTAATAAGTCAATGTCATTATTTAAATCATTATACAGTAGTTTCGGATACGTATAAAGCATATCGGACCTAAGGTAAGGGATAATCATTCTAATCTCATTCTTATCCGAGATTGTTTATTCTTAAGTATTTACTATGGTTATTATTCTTATCCAAGATTATTTTTCCTAAAAATGGTTTCATGTATGTTTAATGTCCTTTTTACCCATTTTATACTTTTACTGCATGGTATGTATGGAATCTTTCTTTTACGAGGTACTTTTTAACTTTTCCGGCAAAAGTACGAGAAGAATGTTCTTTTTAACTTATACGGCACGAAACGGATTTTTACGGTTTCATAAAGCCTTTTTTTCATAAAGCTTATTCCAAAAGATTTCATGACTATTTTCAACAAAATCCTTTTCTTTTAAAATTGAATGACATTTTGTGAAAAGAGAATGATTTTGAAGAAGAAAGGATATTTTCCTCAAGAATTCATTTTAAGTGTTTTATCAAAACCATTTTTCATATAAGATGACATTATTTAATATGTGTTTGTTTCAAGTATCATTTATCTATTATTTACATGGTTTCACTTTTCTTATTATGAAATGATATCCATTTATTTTATATGGATTATGTGATGATGGGATGATGTTTATGAAACCCATTTTATTTATTGGGTTATGTATGTTTATTTTGTGGCACAAGTAAGAATGATTTAATTATGAGATGGGTGGGACCTATATCTCCCTCTAATGCATTGGGTAAAGATTTATATCTCTTTAGATGGACATGGCTGGAATGGTAAGTTAATCTGGTTCAGTATTATAGGACTGAAACGAGGAGTGAACTCGATTCAGAAAGGGACTTTTTCCACTAAGATGGTCTTGGCAGCAAAGCCTTGGCTTCTAGGGAAATCATTACATGTGCTTAATGGATGCCACAATTACATGTTTTTTCCCATGCTCTGTTATCATTATTTATGTTCCATTATGATCTATGCCTTATGTACTTCCATGTTTTAAGTCGTTTGATGTTTAAACATTATGTTCATGTTTTTAGATTCAAATGTATATGGTATGTTTTATTTTATCCATGCTTACCCTTACTGAGCATTTAAGATCACCCTTTTTATTTTCTATTTACCCCCAGGATTAAAATAATGGTTTTAGGTAAGGAAACAAAAAGTGGAAGATCTTTATGGGAGATGTTGAAGATCTTTCACCCTGATTAGAAGATTACGTTCCATGTTTCCAAAGACACTAAACTATTACGGTCCTTGTGTGTCTATTTTTGTTATGTATTATGTATTCCGCAAAAGTAATTTAATATCTATGTATATCAAGCTTCGGGTCTCAACAGTTGGTATCAGAGGAAAGATTTAGTCAACCTTTGGAAACTAGGGTGCGAAAACGTTAGTGAGATCCCTAGAGATATTTCTAAGGTATGTCTAGGGATGTCCCTAAGGATAAGTATACTTATAGGATATAGTCCTAGAACTATGGTAACGATATTAGAATTTAACCTAAGATGTTAGATATTTAGGGAACTCCCCCTTTACTATGTTGTTTTCCCTAGCATGATTTTTTCCTCTCACACTATTCTTTTTGGGTTTTAGAAAATATCTTGAAACAGGAAGATTCACGATAATGGAGGATATGACAGACAATGGAATGATATTCTTTATAAGAAACCAAATGAAATGGGATTTGGAAGTCCAAACATCATTATTATGCTTAATCAGAAATCTCATAATATGATCAATAATCTCAACTTTGGTAAGTTTCCCGACTCAGATAATAAGAGAAAGATGGAGTTTCATGATGATCATAGAGGAAAGAATGTTCAATTTACCTCATGTAAATCATGTGGGAAGAGGCATCAGGGAGATTGTTTCAAAGGAACTGGAAGATGCTTTGGTTGTGGAAAAGAAGGACACAAAGCCAGTAAGTGAAAAGGAAAAGGTTCAGTTAACACCATGGACAAGGATACTGGTATTTTTACGACATCAATAATGATTAGATGTTTTAAATGTGTAATGTACGGGAATTATGTAAACCAATTCCCTAATGGAAAATATCATGAATAGAATCAGCATGGTCATATGGGTAGTATATATGTGGATGATGATGAGGAGACTACAAATGATATATGAGCTGAAAGAAGTGTGAAAGCTCATTCAGTTGTTTTAAAAGGTAGTGGAATGATTGTATGTTTATCGAGATTTATATTGTATAGTTAATGGTACTATGGAATAAAGAATCATCTAAGGATTGTTACACTATTTTTTTCCTAATATTATGTGAAAGTATATGTTGAATGGTACCAGTAACCATGGTAGGTTATTCAGATATTTTTGGAAAGTAGATGATATGCGCATAATGAAGTAATAAGAAGATAATGAGATGTTTGATTGTATTTATGAGCTCATTATTGATATAAGGACTAAGTGATATCATGGTTTGAGTATATAGAATTTTGAGGATTTTGGTATGTGGAAAGTGTTGACTTTTAACTGCATTCATGTTTTCACTAAGGTTCAATGGGTATACATTTTTTAAGAGAATACATGATTAAGGCCTTCGAATGTTTGGAATGTGACCAAGAAGACATATCTTATGATATATGGGGAACAACGATGGTATTGACATGCTTGTTATATGAAATCTCTGGTAATCGTTTTCACTATATTATGAGAGTGGACTGTAGTATTATGGATAAGCCTAAAGATTGG
Source organism: Viscum album (assembly GCA_963277665.1). Taxonomy (NCBI): domain Eukaryota; kingdom Viridiplantae; phylum Streptophyta; class Magnoliopsida; order Santalales; family Viscaceae; genus Viscum; species Viscum album. Next base: position 1,346,169,683 of record OY728123.1, read on the forward strand.
AATGGATTATGTTGGACATAAGTTATTATTGTTTAAGGATAAAAGTTTTTTCGATATTATTGATGGGATGTTATAGTAATATAGTTTTAGAAAAAGGACAACCTGCAGGACGGGCGACAGCCCGTCCCATCAGACAAGGCTGTGGGAATCGAACCCACAACCGAAGTGCGACTGGCCTTTATCGCCTACCACTGGTTTATTCATAAGTATTTACTAGGGTTATTGTTCTCATCCATTTCCATGTTTCCTAAAAATGGTTTCATGTATTTTTAATGTCCTTTTTACCCATTATTGACTTTTACTACATGGTATGTATGGAATCTTTCTTTTACGAGGTACTTTTTGACTTTTCCAGCAAAAGTACGAGAAGAATGTTTTTTTAACTTATACGGCACGAACGGATTTTTACGGTTTTATAAAACCTTATTTTCATGAAAATTCCTCCAAAATATTTCATGAATATTTTCAACAAAATCCTTTTCTTTTAAATTTTCATAAAATTTTGTGAAAAGAGAATGATTTTGAAGAAGAAAGGATATTTTATTCAAGAATTCATTTCAAGTGTTTTATAAAAACCATATATCATCTAAGATGACATTATTTCATATGTGTATGTTTCAAGTATCATGTATCTATGATTTACATGGTTTCACTTTTCTTATTATGAGATGATATCGATTTATTTTATATAGATTATGTAATGATGGGATGATGTTTATGAAACCCAATTTATTTATTGGGTTATGTATGTTTATTTTGTGGCACAAGTAAGAATGATTTCATTATGAGATGGGTGGGACCTATATCTCCCTCCAATTCATTGGGTAATGATTTATATATCATGAGATAGACATGGCTGGAATGGTAAGTTAATCCGGTTCAATATTACAGGACAGAAATGAGGAGTGAACTCGATTCAGAAAGAGGCTTTGTCCACTAAGATGGTCTTGGCAGCAATGCCTTGGCTACTATGGAAATAATTACATGTGCTTATTGGATGCCACAATTACATGTTTTATTCCCATGATATGTTATCATTATTTATGTTCCATTATGATCTATGCCTTATGTACTTCCATGTTTTAAGTCGTTTAATGTTTAATCATTATGTTCATGTTTTTAGGTTCAAATGTATATGGTATGTTTTATTTTTTCCATTCTTACCTTTACTCGGCATTTGAGCTCACCTTGCTTATGTTTTATTTTCCCCCATGATTAAAAGAAAGGTTTTAGGAAAGGAAAGAAAAAGTGGAAGATCTTTGTGGGAGATGTTGAAGATCTTTCACCCCGATTATAAGATTACGTTCCATGTTTCCAAAGACACTAAACTATTACGGTCCTTGTGTGTTTGCTTTTGTTATGTATTATGTATTCCACAAAAGTAATGTAATATCTATATACATCAAGCTTCGGGTCTCTACAAACCAAATCTATATTTCCATTGAAGATAAATAATCCACTACCTTCAGAGCCCCTCATGGGGTGATTTTCTGTTAGGTAATTCCCTTTGGATTGAATAACATTAGTGCCACATACCAATGTTATAATAATAACATTTTCAAATATTTCATGGGAAAAATTAATGAATTCTATATTGGTGATTTAGTGATAAAATCAAAAAATGTTCTAACCACCTAGATAACTTAGAGACCATATTCAGCAAGCTTTTACAAAATAATCCTAATATGAACCCATTTAACTGTTCTTTTGGTGTAACCTCAGTGAAATTTATTATATTTTTTGTATGGAATTGAGGAATCAATGTTGATCCTAATAATACTAAAGATGTCTTTAAAATTTTACAACCTCGAAACCTTAAATTGTTTGGAGGACTTCTAGGAAACATGTATTATATCTTGTGCTTCGTAGCCAACCCCGAAGACATGTTTTCCCTTCATAAAGTTGATGAATAATGGTTTCACATATCAATAGAACAATTACTGTCATGAATAATTTGATGCCGTCATGAAATACCTTTTGAACCCACCAGTTTTCATGCCACCTATTGATGTAATGCCACTGAATCTTTATGTGAGATACTTAAAGAGATGACTGGGAACCTTCCTAGTACAAAAGATTTATTTTATGACTGAAAAATACTTTATTATCCCATTGAAACCATGATCAATTCAGAAACTTGATATTTACATATTGAGAAGAGTTTTCTAGTGTTAATATTTCAGGTTCAAAATCAAAGGAACATTTTGTAGCATCACGAAGTCTACTTGGTCTCTCTAAATAACCCACTCAATTGTATCATCATTTTTTTATGCTGATAAGGTGCCTATAATTGTGGATAGTTATTTTGAAGTAATTTGATATATATATTTTGCCTCAGAAATCAGTAAAAGGAAAAATCTTGTCAGACTTTCTCATTGATCACCCATCTACATGGGAGATGTTATTAAATACTGAGCATCCTAATGAAAAAAATATTCTCTGTGATGTTCATCACTCAAACATAGAAAATGTTTTTTATGGTGCTTCTAGGATTTCAATAGGGAAGATAAATGAAGACACTAATATCAAAAATGTTGGGTTATGAATTCCTCTTATCTCCCCGGAGAAGCCAGTTTTTTCAATACTCCTTCCAATTATCAGAAGGTGGTACTAATAATGAGGCAAAATATCAGGAACTCATTATATTAATGGAATTGGAACTCCAATTACTAGTGAACAACATTGAGGTGAAGAGTGATTTAGAATTAATAATCAAGTAGATCAATAAGTATTATGTCATCAAAAAAGATAAGATAATTCCCCTATGTTATTATTTCCAAGGGTTAATGGAAGAATTAACCTTATAGAAAATAGTGACTCACATCCAAAGATCATATAATACTTAGGAAGATGCTTTGAAAAATAACTCTACAGCTTTGGAAGATCCAAATCAGGATTAAATAGTCATTTTCATTGCCCATTGTCAAATGGTTTCACTTTTTTGTTGGATTAGAGATGAAGTGATCAATGAAATGGGTCTCATACCTATTTAATATAGTTCTATTATAGTATGGATAAAATCTATTATAAAATATCACTGAAACATAATATTTCCACCAGATTGGGTTGGAAGAAAGAAGATTCAGTGGAACATAGCTAATTTCATTATTTATGATGTACCAAGTCCCTCGAAAGTTCTCTATAAGTGAGGCTTTGATGGATTACTTAGATGAATTAATGAAGAATAGATTGTGGTTGTTATGGAATAACTATATATAGGATCGTGTGGTTCCCACCAATTATGGTATAGGATTTCAAATAAAATCTTAAAGAATGTATACTTCTGGACTTTGATGATGTTGGATTGTGCATAATTAACTAAGAAGTGTCATCCCTACCAAGTGAATTTAAATTTAATTCATCAACCCCTAGAGTTACTACATACTACTAAATTCTTCTGGCCATTTTCTACATGGTAATGGATGTTTTTGGACCATATCATCTAGCTACAGCTAAACAGTTCAAGTACATCATTATTTCAAATAAATTATTCTCAAAATGGGATGAGGTAATACCCCTCAAAGATGTTGAATCCAAAAGAACTGTTAATTTCATCAAATCTAACATCATCACCATATTTGGTTTTCCTCAAACCATTTTGAAGGAAAATGGAAAAAAATTATTCTATTGAGGTGGAGAAGCTATATCAGAAATACAATATCAAATCGAACCATTCATCCAGCTCTCATATAGTTTCCGATGGAAAGATAAAGTATTTTAAAAATACCTTATGAAACATACTCCAAAGGATGGTGGATAAAGATAAAAAAATATTTATTTAACATGCTCTTGCATGCCTTATGGGATTAACAGACTATAACTCGTACTTTAACATGGCCAACCCTGTACTAATTGGGTACGAAATAGAAGCAGTCTTACCCATTGAGGCACAGTTTCCATTTCTCTCTATTTCCATTTGTGACCATCTATCCATAGATGAGAATTCCCAGAAATGACTAGATGAGCTAGAGCGACTGTAGAAAAAGATATTTCATACTTTTCATCACATGGAGGAATATCAGAATCATATATCATAGGAATTTAATAAAAAGTCACATCTTAGTTATTTCATCTATGTAGAACATGTTTTGGTCATTATTAATCCAATGATACTAGCATAGAACCCTACGAAGCATGAGCCAAAGTGGGAAATAAATTACTCCATACATAAGGTCCTCTCTAATTGAGCTTCTTTTTTAATCATAATGGATGAAGAACTCACTAAAACTCCATCCAATGAAAGGTTCCTATATAAAAACATTAGTTAATGACATAGAATTCATCTTAGTTATAGGATGCTAAAATGAATACTTCCATTTCATTCATGTTGAATGATGTTAAACTATGTAGCATCGTCATCCTTGTCAAATGATGATAAACTAACCAATATGTGGTCCTAGCTACAAGATGTTAAACAGAATATCACTATATTCCCTCACCACATTATACAAAACTATATGTTTAACATCACCCTTATTTGACATTAATAAATACCCAAGATAATATGAGTATACACTCCTTGTGGTCCCACAAATGTTTATTATCTTCCATGGATAAACCTCACTCACACCATTTACACTCTCAAAAGACACTTGAGCCACATTTATACTTGTATTTGAATCAGGCCTGAATTTTGAATAACTATCCTGAACTATATGTGGATTTATGATTTCCCCAGAAAGATACGTAGTGACACCTTGGTCTTATACGCTAGTCCATCCAAAATGTTTCTTTCACATCAGGTTACCCATGTCCTTGCTTCATGATGATAAACTACACGGTTCATCAAGAACTACATACAGCTCTATTCTCATTCAAATACGATATGTAGTGATGCACATATCCCTAATATTGGGCCTAGATATTACTATAAAGAATCAATTTCCTTTTTCCCTATCAATGAAAAAAATCTATACTAGAAACTCCTCCAAAAAAATGGCTTTATTCTCATATAATTTTATGTCTTCAACCCAACCGTTATTCAATGAAATATGTAGAAAATATTAAATCCCCCTTCCTCACATCCAACATTATTTTGTGTGGAGAAAATTTATTCAAGAACTACATGGGCTTTATTATCATTCCAATGAGATGCATAAGGACACCCAGATCTCCTATCTCGGGTCCAACAACGATTTCATTTTAAAAAAACCACTCCCTATGTATGGATCTAACCTGCATAGGGGAACTTTTTCAAGAACTATGTGTGGGTTGATTCTTACCCCAGAAAAAAATGTAGTGATGTATGGGTTGTAAAACCTGGCCCAACAACAATATTTTTTTTCTTTCAGATCGGCTCATCTACATCCATGTTGCACGAAGTTAAGCTATATTGTTTTTAAATAACTATGTGTGTCATGATTCTAATCCCTCTGAGATATGTAGAGATTTCCAAATCTTCAAAACATGTCTGATCCACATCATGAAAGATAAAAGCCTCTTCTATCATTTGTATGAGTCATATCCAAATTAGTATATCCAATAAAATTTCTCATTTTTTCACAATAACTCGTATTGGTAAAAACTATATGTGGCTTGATTCTTTATTCGACAAGATATGTAGTGATTCTTGGGCCCTCTACCCATGTTCATCCAAATTTTATATTTCTCTTCATGTAAAAACACCTACATCGATTCTACATGAATTTAAACTACACATCATAATGTCCTTAATGGATGAATTTAAACTACACAGCTTAATTTCCTTGCTTCATGACATTGAACTTCATGGTGCCCATATAACTACGTATAACTTGATCCTCATCCCATTAAGATAGATAGTGAATACTAGTCCTTATATCATAGTTTCAACCACTAGGTTAAAGTAAATTCCCCATCTCCTATATACAATAAAAAATCTATTTAGGAACATTTATTTTGGGTCTTATCTCTATAGAGACCACCAAGGAAACAAGATATTCCCCCTTCTATATATTACTCAAATATAGGAAATAGAATCAAAAATATTTTCCAATATCGGTCCAATGATTCCATTATGCACTGTACAATTCCCCTTTTTTCATGTCACACCCATAATCTTGAAAAATTCTAAATATTCATAACCATTCATGGATTTTTCAGTGGATGAATGTTTGAAACTAGAGAGATCTGTTGTCTAACCAAGTAGTACGTTCCCCAATTGTCCTTGCATATGTTTCTCCCGTAATGGGCCTATCAGCCAAAGGATGCCACAATTTATATATGGAGAATGTTCCCTAGTTGGACTTGCATAAAAAATCCCTCATAATATATTTTTCATATAGTAGTAATTTCCTCCTCAGGAGAAGCCTTTTATGTCCCTTTAAACTTTAATGTTGGTATGCTGAAACCGTCATATCAAATTCTACAGTTATCCCTTTTGTATTGGTCCCATATCCTTTCTCCTGACTTGAAAGACTCTAACACCATGGTTTACACTTTTCCCCTACAATTTTTACATGTATATTGGGATATACATGGTCTATTTGACAATATATCATCCATTTTTTCATAATAATATGGTCCTGTTCATATGACCAAAAACTACATGCACCATACTTCCTTCTCTTGGGTAAGAACAAAAAAGATCATCAATTTCCAAATTCTTTATAAATCTTGACATGGAATACCTCTTCTATATTTAGGAACTTTCCTCCAAAAACCAAAATTTGTGTGTGAGAGGATACAAATCTCCATAAACTTTCATCTTTTTTTAATGATAGGATGTCATAATTTTAGAGAGACATTTTTCCTGATGATGCAGTATGTTTCCTAGTTGGGAATGCATAAAACAACCCTCATAAAGGTTTTTTCAACAAATGGATTCCATTATTTACTATACAGTATGTTCCCTAGTTGGAATTTCATAAAATATTCCCTATAGAGAGTTTTTCAATCAGTGGTAACTTCGTTCTCAAGAGAGACCTCCTCTAACATCATAAGTTATTGTTCCCATACCATCTTCTAGATCTGGGGACCCACAAATCACAGATTACAATTTTCTCATTCCCTACTAGAACATGGTAGCACATTTCCAAATAAATTACTAAGAATGGGAGTATCATCAATCATTTCAGTCCAAGATAAATACCTTAAATTATAACCACACTTATGTCCTTGTTGAATGAATTTAAATTGTATATCATTAGTTCCTTGTTGAATTAATTTAAACTACACAACATAATTTCCTTAATAAATGACTTCAAATAAAAAATTGTAATGTCCATGAAGCACGACTTAAAACTGCATAGAATAATGTCCTTGATTCGTGAATTTAAATTGTACAAAATAATTTCTTTTATGCATGACTTTAAATTGCACAACATAATAACCATGCTTCATGATATTAAAATATATAGTATAATGTTCTTCCTACATAAATTTAAACTGCATGATACTTTCATCCTTTTTCATAAATGGACCATATCCCCTGACATTGGATATCTATCAAAATGTACCCTAATTCACATATCAAATCATTGTAGGAGTGGCTTCCAATTCATGGACTATGTTGGTATAGATTATTCCTTTATTCTCTAACATCTTTCCTTGGAAAATACACCAAATATGGTTGTGGGACATCCATGTCAAAACCTTCCATTTGTTCATCAATAATAGAGTATCAGAATTCTGGGGAAATCCTTTACCGAGCAATGAAGTTTGTGCCTCGGTTGGCCTTTCCTAATTCACCTATATAACTATCCTATAATCCTAAGGATACCACAACATAACTATGCCGTACACACCCTAGTTTTCCTTGCATAAAACATCCCCCATAATGGGTTTTCCAGCTAGAGATAACATCATCAACAAGAGAAACCTATTCTATTCCCATTTTCACATTTTCGATTTAAAAAACATAACAAATCATGGCTCAATATTCCCCTTTGAAGTATATAATGATTTTAAACATATTCATAACCATCAAGCCTTGTCCGGAATATATTCTCAAAATTCATAGTAAGAGTTGTTTGACTTAAAACACTATATTTATTAGTTTTACATGCATGACTTTAAAGTTCCAACAAAAAGTGGCATAGTACTCACCAGGTTGATTACCTGTGAAGGGAACATTGGAAAAAAATTAAATCTCATCTAGCTTGACATATATCCTTTATGGATGAGGTAATATTGAGAAATAAAAGGCCAAAAATTAAAAAATTATGATTGTGATGAAAACTAAAAAAGGGAGGCCTAAACATACAAGTCTCACCCTCAAAGTGTATCTCATATTGATATTATGTAATAATTAGGGTGATGACAGAAAATACACATAGTTTGTAGGGTTTTCCATATGGCCCTACTAACAATCAAACTACGCTCACTAGACCACTTAGTTTAGGTAAAATTTATTGATCCACTATCCCTATTAGTGTAATTATGATTAGCTGATTTGAAGATGTAATATAGTGGAAATTTTTGTTGAATTTTTTTTAGAAGAGGAAAGTATGGATGAAGACATATATGATCAGAAACAAAATCCTTGTCAATTATGGAGAAAAGTTAGAGGAAAATCCAAAAAAATAGAGTCTATCTGTCGTATATTAATGGAGGACTTCAATATAAATCTTTATATGTTTAAAAACCTCCCAATCCCCATCATCTTCTTGTTGGGGCATAGTTACTCAACCAGCTTTAGTGTCTTCATCCTGATGAAACGCTTCCTTGGAAGCCAGAATGATAGTTTCCCCTTCTATTTGTGATTCTCTAAATGAACAGTTGAGGTGTTTGAGATATCCCTAAGTGGCATCCAATTCTCACTGAAGACGTCACACTTCATGGAAATATCCTTGATCTACAGCTTAAATCCTGCCAACTTGGTGTTGTGAGTGACCTCCTCTTCGGAATTTTCATCTCAAAAACAATAAAAGTTTGGAACACATTGGCCTTCATAAGGTCTTATTGAATCTTATGTTCTTGTTCCTACTGATGAATAGTCTCCTTCACTGCAGTTTGGATTGGATGGTAATCAAACCCACTAAATCACAACATGCTGAAAAAATATAGAATCTATTGGATTCATGAAATCCAAAACCTCAAGGGTTGACTTGGAGATTATCTTCAATATGTCTTTCAAAGACTTGTGACGTGTGATAGTGAGAGAATTCTACAACTCGGATCTGATTCAGAGTCACTAATATAAGGAGAGATACAATCTAACATCAGTGCACTCAATGAAGTGTTAGGTTCTTCTCCCTCCAGAATAGTGTATTCATTCCCTTTTGACGTTGTTCAACATGATACAGACCCTCAGACCTAACCAAGTAAGATGATAATCCTCAATGATGAATTAAAATCACTGTTAACATCAAAGTAATAGGAATAGTGGGGAATATTCAAAAGATATGGTGATCCTTACCCCACAATAAGTGTATAGGTTGGGAGGATTCATCCCCATCATTCTCAGCTTTAGTAGTCTAGGCTGGAACCTCTTCATGAGGGGTACTATCCTCGGTCTACCTATTTTTTCGCAAATAAGGCTCAAAAAGACTTCTCATTTCAAGATCCACCTAAGATGGTAGTTGTATTGAGATTGATTTCAACACCTTCCCCATGAACCATCACTATAATAGTTTACATGGATAGATCAACACATTCCAACCAATCATGGTTAGGGAATCAGGAATAAAAAGATTAATGGTATGGAAGATAAAGACTCGCATCCATTTGAGTCAATATATAGTGCTTCAAATTCTTCCAAATTGTTATAAATATTAACATGTTCTTGTATTTTATCAAAATTAATTCCACGATTTATCATAGAGTCTATTGACATCCCAAGCCCCATGTTAATATCACAAAAGGGAACACTTAGAGAGGTTGGTTCATGAAACTTTGATGATGACTTGAGACACCAAACAACCTCCCCAGTGATAGTTTTAATCTCAGCATCAGTAATCGTTGGATTCTTTATTGTATGAGATGAACCGTAAATTTTACAAAAATGGATGTTAGTAAATATCATGTGACATCTTATGAAATAACTCTGACATTCTAGATGCCTCTTATCTCTCTCTACTATAGTGATTGGAGCAATTCCAATAGAAGATGATGTATTCTCTGGCATCGATGCCACTTTATTCAAAGTATCCATTTCACATGCAGGAATATGTCCTTTTTCTGAAGAACCCTCTTCAGTTATCATAGGATTATTTTTAAATTCATTAAGGGAAGAAACAAAAAAGAGTTCCTGAAATCCAATGAAGTTTAAATACATTCTTTGGAAGAGACCAAAATTAATGATATCAGGAAGGACTTCCCTTTGATGAAAAAGAGTGTATCCAAGGAATTCACCCTTCAACGTCCTTTTTTCTTCATCTCGTTCAAATGAGGGATTGAATCAACCTCCTCAAAATCATGTATTATAGGTGGGAACTCTCCCAACATCTCATCCTCCATGTAATATTTTCCTGGTGATACCTCTCCTAATTCAGTGGTGACTTAGTAACCCCAATCAGAGTGCCACTATGTTTATACAGTGTTGACTGAACCTCAATTAATTTTCCCTTATGCAGCTGAAAATTAATATAATATTCCCCCAGAGAAATAGTTCTTTAGCTTAAATATAAAGGAAAAGTGTAAAATAAAATTAGAAGATGAAAAATTACATATTCAAGATCAAAAAAGTCATGTCATTCCCCAAATGATGAATGAACAATACTCTCATCCACACCAAATTCTATCATATCCTTCAATCAATTTATGTTAGGGACCCGATTATCGGTTACATAGATGAGAATATCTAACTCCAGAATATGGATTTTAAATTCATTAGGATTGTCTTGAACATAATATTAGGTGAGTCTCGATGACCTTCTATCCTAGGAATATGAAACCCCTCACATTGGATTTCCAAAAAGTCTAATAATCAAAAGAAAAAATCCTTACATGTTTGGAAAACATATAGACATACATATTTAGAATAATTTATGGCATACTGTGAAGATGATTCCAGAATCCTAGATTTTTTACGAATCCCAATTCCTTCCATTACAGATGTTGGATGGAAAAATGGAACCTAATTCCCTACTTGGCGAAGGTGACTGGATGACCTATGTGCTATTTCAATTGGTGATTTTTGTGTAGCCCTCTAGATTTTGGTGGAAGGATTATATCTTAAACTAGTCCATTTTGATGAACTGGGAACCTCGTCATCTTTCCTCTCTAACTCAAATGATATAGTCTATGAAGGATATGGATCACCTTCCAAGAGAGAAGGATATTTCTTAATCCACCTATATAACCCAACCCAAGGAACGACATCTTACAACATCGCTTCAGGGAATGATGCAATCCAAGATTCGGAATACCATGTGGTTAATCTTCTAGTAACATCAGATGGAAGTAGGTTGATCACTACCCCCTTCAATTAAATATATGTAAGCATCCATTGCTATCGATCCACCATGATATTCTAATCTAATGTAAACTATAGGGGATAAAACAAGTTTTTTCAAGAATTTGAATTGGCATGAAAACTGGTAAGGGGGATAAGAATCATATATTATTTCACCATCAATCCTAGTCTTCAACACACAATCACTAAAATTTAGAATGTATGACCATAACTGGATACTATCTTTCACATCATCAACAAACCTTACCATGGGTGGATTACCATAAGGAAAGAAGTTGAAATCCATGGATAAACTTATCCTTTTTTTAATTTAATGAGGGTGCAATTATAGGGGTGAAATAACATATATGGAATGGATGTATGGTCGGAATAGGCTCTCAAGGAATTGGATCCCACTTTTCAAAGAATATTTTCTAAGATGATCTCAGAACCATCAACATAATACCTATAATTGTCTTTCAGTTCTTAAATGAGCTTTCCCTGCATGAATATGCAATAGATTCATGTGGTATTTTACCAAAAATATGTGTTGCCAACCCTATAAACTTATTCTTATCCAGCTTGGCTGCAAAAAAAAATGTGTCTGGCCATATGCCACCATTAGAATCATGAAAAAGTTGAAAATATATGCTATTCCATATGGCTATAAAACCTCCAAGATGGGTCTTAGTTATAATTTTTGGTTGGATACCAAAAACCCACTTATCAAATTCTCTCTTTTCCAATGTTGTCTAGAAAGTACCATGTGATCTTATCTTTTCCTCTTTGGGAAATATTTATAGACTTTTTCAAGTGGGGCATACACCCTTCTTCATCAGAAATATTTTTATCCCTGCTTCTTGATGAATATTTTCTTTTATATGGGGATTTTTCTTCTTGATATCATGAGCTATTTTTAGTAGATCATGTTCCAAATTTTTTGTCCTATTAATATTATTCCATATTCCCTTTAGAGGGATGAATTCATAATATATATCTCTAAAGATTGGATCCCCAAATATCTTATGAACATCCCACAAACTGATACCCACTTCTTCAGGCATCGGATGAAAATAATTCATTTCTAGACTCCACCAGCTCAAAAAATCCATCACAAACTCATCATTATTATATACATAGGTTTTCCCTACCTGTGTAGCCTCATAAATCCCAATGCCTTCCAACTCACTTTTGAACTCTGCACACATTTGGAGAACCCAGTACGCCCATATCCATGTAGGATTAACACACACTCCTGGGTGAAAATAAAAACATTTTTAAATCTCTTTGATTGATTTGTCGATGGATCTGGAGAAATGTATGGATATAAATACAGACTATTTTAATCTATGTGTAGCTTCATATCTAGAGCACACAGGCTGTGATGCATAAAACAATTTATGAATTCTTTAACTGTATTAATATATGTAAATGTGATACAATTGTTGGCAGATGATAAGTTCTTATGGTCTTGATACAAAGATATTGGGAGATAGTTCTTTGAAGATGGTGTAAGGACCTCCCACATATGTCCATAACCATAAAGGGGTAAATAATCACTCTTTAGAAAATCACGGTGATACTTCATCATAAACCCCACCAGATCAAGAAGGATTGAATTACATATTTCATAATAATCATTCCCAATGACTGTCATCATCTCTTCAATCCATTTTCTAGCTAGTTCATCAAAAACTAAAGTACTATTAGTAGCCATTAAACCTATATAGAACTATTATGTTAATTTCATAATTTATTCATTTTTAAGAAGACCGTGGAAATCATAATATTTTGATAAAGAAATTATGGCTCGCAAGTGTCTCGCACAAATGGCATGCATGTTTTGTCTGCAAGTGTTACCTAAGAACACTATTTCATTCAAGATACATGCCCAATACTATGAGTCATGTACCCAAATACATACTGTATCTATGCATAAGAGGGTTATAATAAGGAAAGTGTAAACAGAGTCTGTGCCGAGGACATTAATGGGGAGAGCTGAAATTTCTGAGTCACGAGAGCCTTTCATCAGAATAAAGGCCCAATTTATAGATGAGGAATCCTACCTATGTGGTTATCTGGCATGACATACAAGAGTATAAAACTAAGCGCATAAGATTTCATGACTCTCCTATCCTTTTTATCCATTTCCCTCGGAATTAGACCCTCTTTCTTCAGTCGAATCCAATGCAGAGGGGGGGATTTTTGTACACTACATTTTATCACTTAGAGGAAAAGGAAACCAAGGGAAAGGCCTTGTAAAAAAGATGAAAAAATAGATGAAAAAATCTATGAATCGCAAATCCTTGAAGAGTAGTTCCTCCCAAGGTACCCCCAAGAACTATCGGCATGCAATCCCCTATGCACCACCCACTTGCGCCAAAATACACCTTCACTCAAGGTCATATATTTTCCTATAAATAGTCCACTGGGGTATTCATTTGGATGGAAGGATTTTCCCAAAGGCCAATTACTACTCTGATCACCCTAGTTCTTTGTTCAATCCCACATAAACCTTTTAGGTAGTTCTCTAGCACCTAAAGAAGATGTAATTAAAAGGGAATAACACAATTTAAGTCCTCCTAGGGTTTAAAATAAACAACACATGTGTTTGGCATTCTGCCAACCCCTAATCAACGATGACAAGAATGACATACCCATATTTAATAGGGACGTACAAAACTTACCTATAGGAACACCTAAGGAATCCCTTGAAGGACTGGACAAGGTCTCACCCACGTGTGGTCGCCTAGGTGGTGTATCACCCAAGGTGTTGTCAGTTCACCCTAGCCTACATATGCAAATCATCCCTGCATAAACCTCCTAGGTTTTCCCTACCTTCTAGCCTATGGGATCCATTCCTCAAGCCTTCTTCAAATCCATCCATGGTAGTACCACTCCTATTTTGGATCCCTTTTATGAGAGGTATAATATCAAAACATCCAAAAATTCCACCAAATTTACACAACCATAGAAATTAGCACAACTTTGTGTCCTCCATTTGGGTATGTATTATTGTGGCCAAATGTCCCCCACACATGTCTGTTTGGATGGTCAGGGTTCATAAGGTGCAAGTGGGTATGCAACCATATGTTCATAAGGGACCTTTCCTTAGGGTTATGGGTAGGAGTTCCATATATAGAGGATTATGGATTGAACCATCTCTTACCGTTTTTGTCTCTAAAACCCAGAGCCTCTAGTTCCCAATAGGGAGCGTAAAGATCATACATTATTTTTAATTCAATCTGGAATTAAATACTGATACTGCTATGGAACATATTTTAGGGAAACATTCTGATATAATACCCAAACCTTTCCAGTGGGAGTTGGTAGTATTAATCATCTCCGCCAAAACATCCTTAAAATTCATTCTTTCTTTACCTTAGACTCACGTCCAATGTAAATTGAAAAAAGGGAAGTGTTTTATTCCCGACCTCTTTCGCTATAGCCCTAACCTCTTCCACCAATAAAGGATGAAATGTATTTGGTTTGTTGAATCATCTACTTCCTCTTGTTTCTCACAAAAATACTGAAACATGTAGTTTTAGAGTTTATCGATAATCATGTCTACCACACAATTCACCAAAATGATTGAACTATAATAACTTTGATTCCTTATCTAACCAGGATACGTAGGCCTCCTATATAATGTTCCAGCTCAATAGGTATCCTCCATAGGTATAAGACCCTATCATAATTCCCTTAATTTGGGTCTCCTCCTCAGAAGTAAATACCAGGTAAATCCTTTAAATAACCATGAGTTATAACATACCTCATGGTCCCTTAATAGCATATATCCTTCTCATGAGTAATCCACAACCTATTATCTTAAATTCCATACTCCCCTATTATAGATACCCTTGATGGACCCATATGTGTGGGTCCTCACCAATGAATTTCATGGGATTTGATTCCCATTAAAATGGGATACGTAGGAAGCCTCATTGAGGTCAAACCAAATACACTAAATGAATCCTATTATTTTGGGACATATACCTAGTTGGGTCTTATTAATCTTGGAAACTCATATCCCTTCCAAGTTCCTTGGGATGCTTCAGAATAAGTCCCACACTAATCCTTGACAGGGATCCTTCATCCTGGACATCCTCTCAACATAAAATTAAACTATATGGTTTTGTCCTCATCACATGACCTTGAAAAAGATGACATTCCCCATTTAGAGGCTCCAAACTATGTTGGTTATGATTTGTTTCACAAGAGTACGTAGGAATCAAATTTATGGGTTTGATCCCAACATTAAAAAATTCATCTCTCCCTCGATGATGATAAAATACAGAGTGAAATTCATCTACCTGGATGAAAATAAACTCTATTGTGGCTAGAAAACTCACATCATTGTAATCTAAAAGGGAGTCCCAAAGTTGGTAAAAATCCCCCCCCCCCCCCCCGCCCGCAAGTTGTGATAATCCCTACCTTCCATCCTCTTGACCAATTTGTTCTATTAAGCATCACGGGCCAAAATCCCAAATGAGAAACTGACTTTGGAAAGAATATCCGTATGGATACCAAACCATTGGTTATTTTGAGTCCCAAAAATTAACTTGTTGGAAACTGTTTGGAAATAAAAACACATCATGGTTGTCGAAATATGTTTGCACCCTATACCAATTTGTTATTTTGGAACAATTTATAAGGAAGTAAGAGGGATGGATAATGGAGAGGATGACTTAGTGATTATGAATGCATCTCAAGAGAAAATGGATGAGGCCTCAGACTCCACTGAGTCCAAGGAATTGGTCATAGAGGAGGACTACATTATATCCTCCTCGCGGAAAGGGAAAAATAAAATTATGGATTCAGACGGCTTCATTACGAACAACCGGGGGGCTCGATGTAGGAAAGATTACACCAACCTACCTAGTCCTACGGTTACAAGATCCTCAGACAAGGGTAAGGTGCCTCCAAAGGCCCCTAAAATTGGTGATTCCACACCCTCGAACAAACACAAAGGTCCTGCGAAGCATGAGGGGGATGACATCTCCAAGGATCTGGTAGATCCAAGAGACAAGACTCCAGCTACTGTAATTATGACGGGTTATAAGGGGAGGATTGATGATGGGAAACAACATGTTTTAGGCTCCAATGAAGACCCTCAGCGATAGTTGTCATCACTGCTGGAACACATTGACCTTATAATGCATTCATATGAAACGATATAGGATGACCTGGATATTAAGGCATCGAAGAATATGAGACCGCTTCATGTGACCACTACTCGAGAGCAAAGTGAGTGGATTGTTAAGTAGGATCACATTTTTATTAGAGGACACAACATGGGGAAGATCAACAAGGAGGAATACAAACTAGTATGGGACAACGTGGCTCATCTATATGAAGGCACCTTAAAAGAATGCCATAACTTCCAGGTAAATTTTTTCCCTTGGATATTGATTAGGGAGAGTAGTTCCAATCAAATAAAATAGTTTTTCAACAAATTTATTGTGTCATTTGGTGCTAAAACTTGTAATATGTGAGGGTTCTCACTTATCCCTTAAATGTGTTTGGAAAATAAAAAAATTAACGTTGGATGTATTGGACCGGAAACACCCAAAAAAAATTTATGGATAGGTACCTACGTATCAAGGGTAGGCTCTTATTTGGGATTTTGACCCAAGATGCTTAAGAGCTCACATTGGTCAAAAGGATGGGAGGTCAATCGCATCACTCCCTTTTGCGGGTAAATTTTTTCCTACTTCGGGACTCTCTTATAGATTTAATATATGATCAGAAATCCTTTATTAATTTCCAAGTATGATGTGGGTCATCTCTAGATTAAAAATCAATTATTAACATGTTTGAAATTTAGAATCATCTTTATATTTTCAAGGTTTTCAATAAATGGAGATATCTATATGTATTAAAGGTTCTCTATTGATGGTATCATCTTATGTTCTAAATAGAGATTCTTTGGTCATTATTTTGATGATGTTGGTTATCTAGACCTACAGTGAGGCACTCTTGAGTTTATTTTCGTCTAGGTAGACAAATTTCACTCTTTATTTTATTTTCTTATTGGGAGATGGGAATTGTTTGATGTTGGGATCGAACCCATAAATGGGCCTCCCATGCATCCCAATGAAATTAATCTGAACCTAGATAGTTTAGTGACACTTAATGAGACACATCATACCTTTTAAGGCCATGTGATGAGGACCCAACTGTACTGTTTAACATCATGTGGCATGAACATATTGGCATATGGTACATATTCATGGTTTATTGTGGGACATAAATAAAAACAACTGAAGGAACATGGAAGGGATATGAGTTTCCAAGTTGAATTAGACCCTACCATGGAAATGGACCAAAAGAATACGGCTGATTTGGGGTGTTGGGTTTGAACCTTAGGTAGGATTCCTACATATCCCATTTTTATGGGAGTTAAAGTCCACATAATTTTTTGGTGAGTACCCACACCTATGGAGTCTATCAAGGGTGTGTCTCATAGGGAAGTATGGCCTTTTGAGATGCTAGGTTGGTGCTTACTCCTGAGAAGGATATCCCTGATGAAGAGACAATGAAAGATATTTTTACTCATTTTGAGTTGGGGGGATTAAAATTGGGTTTACTTCTAAGGAGGAGACTCTGATTAAGGTAATTAGGATTGGGGCTTTTTCCTATGGGTTATACCCATTGAGATTGGGCCTTCGAAGAGTGTCCAACCAATCCTGGTTAGAGCAGGAATCAGAGTTCTCGTAGTTCAATCCTTTAGGTGGATTGTGTGGATTTCATGATCCTCGCTAACCTCTAATAAAATGTGTGTCATGATCAGTGTGAGAAACAAGAGGAATCATAATATTTGAAAAACCACACACTTTTCCTCCTTTGTTGGTGGAAGAGGCTGGGGCGGCGGTGGAAGAGGTCAGGTCAACACAACATCTCTCTCTTTACTTTATATTGGACTTGTGTCCAAGGTAAGGAAGGAATGAAGGTTAAGGATGGGGTGGTGGAGAGGATAAAGACTACCACCTCCCATATAAAAGGTCAATATCTTATACCAGAATGGATACCCTATAATCTATTCTACCGAAGGATGAGGATCCAATTCCATATTGAATGAAAAAGGAAGTTTCATACTTACCCTCCATGTTAGGAAATGGTGGCTATGGGTTTCAGAGACAATAAGGATCGGATATGGTCCAAACCATAATTCTTCATACAGGGAACTCCCCAAAACATTACTTGGGGTAAGGTTCCTCATGGCCATAGGGATACATACACACATACACTCTGAGAACCCTGACTAAATAACGAGACAAGTGGGAGGAACCTCTAACCATAGGAATACACACCGAAATAGAGGAAATGATGGTAATCCACTCACCAAGGTTGTGTAAATATAGGGGTCTTGGTTGAGGTTTTTATGGGATACCTCTCAAACAAGGGAGATATAGTAGGAGAGGGCATTTCATGGATGTAATTGAAGAAGGCCCTAAAATGGATCAGGAAGGTTAAATTGTAGGGTGAACAAAGTACTCTTATGAAGGGGTTCCCCATGTAGGTAGGCCTGGGTGAACTGATAGAGGCTTGGGTGACAGATCGCCTAGGTGAATAAACATGTGAGAGATCATACTATTGCATTCAAGGCTCTCCATAGGTATTTCTGGAGGTAACTCATGTAATTCCATGTTAAATAAGGGGACCTCACACTAGTCTTCATTTATTAGGGGTTAGGTGAATTCCTCTAATAGGTGTTCTCAATTTTAAACCATGGGAGGACTTAGATTATGTTTTTTCATTTTAACTCCATCATATTTAGGTTTTAAAGAACTACTTAGAAGGTTTTAGAGGGATTTATTGAAGCACTACGGAGATCAGAGCAGCAATTGGCCTTCAGGAAAATCCTTTCATCCTAATGAAGACCCTAGGGGCCTATTTGAAGGCAAATATGGGACCTAAGGTGCTGTTTTCATTGGGCGCAAGTGCGTGTCACGTAGGGGCTTCTACACTAATGGTTCTTGGGGGCACCTATGGAAAACTAATATTTTTGGATTTGTAATTCCTGGATTTCTTTATCCATTTATCCTCTTATTTATACAGACTATCCCTTTATTTCATTTTCTTCTAGGTGATAAAATATACTTTCAATAGGTAAATTGTCACATCACGTTTTATACTCTTTTGACTAAATAGTTTAGGGTGAACAAAGTCAAATTGTTATAACCTATTCACATTTTAATATTATTTATACATTGCTATAGGATGGAAAGGAAAGAGTGTTGTTTCTAAAAATGAAACAAGATCCATGGGGAGAATTGATTTTATCCTCCATACCCTTATTCAACCCCACTCCCAATGTACTTTACTTAGTGGGGCCAACAAAAAAGATTGAAAGGAACCACATGTTAATGTTTTCAACACTCATCATTTTCAATTGCCTTTTACTTTATTTAAAATATGTGAAAGAAATATTTATTAAACATCTTATGGATGAACACATTTTTCTATTGTCTTCATTATATTTCATTAAAATTCTTAAACTCTAGGTTTCCTTGGTTTTCCAAATTAATTTCTATTTACATTTCATTACAAATTATTTTATTATTAAAACAATTTATAAAAACTGTGAAAGGTATTTTTATAATTCTTTAAAGTAATTTTAAATTCTTTTATAAAGTGATTTTCATTAATGTAAATATCTTTTAATTTTTCTTTTTCTACACTGGGGAATTTCTCTAATGATACAATCCACCATATTATTTTTTGTGTCTTATGACCATGTCTTTTGATAATTTTCCTGAAACCATTTTTTCACAATTGTTAATAGATATATGAAAAATTTATAAATGATTTCATGTTAATGTTGTAAACATATATATAGTTTATAATTATGTGATGGTTGGGTAAAATATAACCCTCCATATATTTTTGTAGTTTTAAATTTGTTATTAGATAAATATAGGACACGGGTGGTTATCCCATGTCCAAACTTTTATAGGAAAACAGAGGTTTTCCAAAGTCCACTATGTTAATGGTAGGTGTATAGACTATTCCATTATCATATTACTATATTTCTTTGTTATTATTGAAATATGATATGATTTATATGAATTTATTAATTTCATGTTCTTGTGAAATTTAACTATCTTATACGTCTTATGATTATTGACTCATGCTTCCACACTACCACATATCATATCTTATTTTTTTTGTAAAAATCATTATTAAATGACTTCAAATTTATGATATATGGTTCATTAGGAATTATTATCAAATTTTATTTCTATTCACATTGTTTATTTTCTCATAAAAATATGATCATCTTATTCTATGTTATCATATTTGATTGACAAATTTTATGTTTAGAACTCACTAAGAATTTGAACTCACCCTTTATTATATTTTGATTCCATTTTTTATAAAAAAGAGTATCTTGTTTTATATTTATAGAATAAAATCATGTGTGAATAATATTTTCCAGAGATATTAAAAAAAATTATTCAAAAAACATCATTGTGTATTTAATCTCAAAGGAAGTTAAAAATATAAGTTATGGGGGTCGATTTATTATTAGATGTAATGGTTTTTAATAATAAAATGATTTAATATATATATACATATGATAAATTTGTGTCAAATCAGTTGGTATTAAAGTTGGGTTTTCTTATTTTTGGGGATTATGTTTTGAATAATAAATGTATAGAACCAAAAACAATATATGTTCAAGAAATGGTGATATAGTATGAATATAAAATTCCATGGGATAAAATTAATGTGTTATAATTTAGAATGTATTAGGATTAAATTCCCTTAACATATGATTTCTTAATCTGATTATTGACATTGGATACTCACACAAACCTTTATAGTTTTATTAAATGGTTAAAACAATGATAAAATGAGTTACCAATGAGTGTGAGTTATAAGTTAATGATATCCCCACTGAGAAACTAAACGATATGGGAGATATACTACAAACTCTCATGGATAATCTCACCAATCATTACTACGCTATGAAAAATAGCATGAATCTTTTGAAACTACTAAATGTTCCAAGGAATGAAAAACTATCCACATTCTCCTTCATGTGTTAATTTTCATCCACCTATAGTAGGTCTTTTAATATACTAATTACATAGAAATGCATAAATACAATATAAAATATATTCTCCATTCCACATTTAAGATATCATGATAAGGTTGTTTATTCATTTATCATTTTGAAGGTGAGACATATTAATGTTGTAATATATTTAAGAATGGAAGGATAAAGGATGAAATTGATTCCATTGAATAGGTTAATTTTAAGAAGATAATTTTCAATAAATATTTTCCATGAAATCTTCACAATAAAATATATAAGAATTCCAAGAGCTATAAAAATATGTGGATGAATATGTTTATACATATGAAGAAACTTTACATGACATTCAATATATTCTTCTAGCTTTATTGTTGATTGTGAATGAAAAATCATCCATTTCATTAGTATACTAAAACCCATGTATTTTAAAGGAATTGTTTATATAGTACTTTGGTAACTAAGAAGAAATTGTTTGATGTTCCTTCAAGAGGGAAATGAAAATTGGAGAATCCCATTATTATTGTGGTCTTAGGGAAAATAATAAGAAAATGGAGTTTTATGGAAACTAAAATTACAAAACTAGTGGATTAAATAATATTTATATTCAACATGATAAAGATATGTGATGAATAATGGGGGGATTACCTCATATTAATATGTAAATGCTTCATGTTTGGGATAGAAAACCATTAAACACATCAATTTTGAAGATATGTGAAGAGGTAATCTAATGAAATAAATGAAAATAAAAAAAACCAAATTAACCACTTACAATATAATTCTTAAATTATAAATAATATGGAAATTTTTCTAATCAGTGAAGCAATCCAAGGGGACATGATGATAACTAATGTTACCACCCACTAAAGATAAAGAAGAAGAAAAATCCTATAAAGACACAACTAATAAAGTGGGTCATGAAAATTAATTTAAAAAAAGTAAACTCATTATCCAATAAGTAAAATGGAATGTTTTATTTCACTCTGGTTCTTCCAAACCCTTTACATCAATACAGTTTGATAAATAAATCAATAACCACCCCAGTATCTGGATATTTAATTGTTAGTGAAAAATATTAATAGTATAATGGTTGCATCCAAATCCAAAAAATAATCTCCAATAGATTTTTTTTAGATATGTGATTCCTAGAAATATTATTTGACTACCTTTATTCAAATTTGATATCATTCTATACATGGAATGGATCTCTCTAAATATATATCATATTAATTTTTCACAATAGGGAGGTCACATTTCATGTATTAAATAAATATATGATCATATATCAGTTCAAGGTGGACTATGAAATCTATATAATAAATAAATCGATTATATGGTTCATAATATAAATAATTTTTGGGTACATAGATAAATTATTATAGGAGAAACTCAATATTGAAGAAATACCAATTGTTAATCAATATGTTGATGTTTTTTCTAAGTAATGTTTTGGCCTTGTTATAGATCATGTGGTTATGTTTTCAATTGAAATAATTCCTGGGGTTATTCTAATAACATATAATCCACATAGAATAGACCCAATTAAGATGGATGAATTGATGAATAAACCCTAAGATAACCTAGATAAGGTTTTTACAATCCCAAGTGCGTCATTATAGGATGCACCAATAATATTTTTTGTGAAGAAATGTGATCAATATATCTTTATATAGATTATAATAGACTTAACAAGATTCTAATAATGAAAAAGTATCAAACACCCAAATTTATTACTTCCTTGGTCAACTATATGTGGCTCAATACTTATCAAATATTAACGATTAATCTAGATATCATAAAATAGGGGTAAAAAGATAATATGTACTCATGAAAAACTTTTATAAATGTTATAGATACTATAATTGCATAGTTATTATGTTTGAACTTAAAATTTACACTATTATATTCATAGATGTTATGAATAGTTCTATAGATATTAACATGATCAATTTATAGTATTATTTGTAGATGATTGTATGATCAATTAAGAGCATGAAGATCATTGTGTGATTTTGACATAGACCATAACAAAGTATAAATTGTATGATGAATTTATAAATTTTTAATTCTAGCTATATAATGTGTTATTCCTAGGTTATAAATGAGGTTATATCTATGGATTATTTAAAGAAAAATTTTAATCAATAATGGTCAATACCAACTACTATAAAAGATATCTATAGTTTATTTAGAGTAGCTGGATACTAAAAAAAATTCAAAAATTTCTCATGGATATTAAATCCTTAATCAAATTACACCTTGAAGGGAGTAATGTTCTTTTAGACAAACACATGTAAAGAAAATGTCAAGGATTTTAGGATAAGGTTTCTCAATTAACTTTTACTAACACAACCCAATAGATGAGAAGGGTTTGTGATATACAATTACACATCAATGATTTTTTTGGGATATTTCATCAAGAAAAAAGATATGGTAGTAGTGTACGTCTTTTTTCAAATAATGGGTTATCGTAAAAATTACCTAACACGTGATTTGGAGATAATACTAGTAATATTTTAGTGAAATGTATAGTTAAATTAACTCTATAGTTAAAATTGTTATATATTTATAGGTAAAAATAACTTATAGTGTATATTCACATAAAGGATGTTGAACATACACCACTGGGGATGGTTGGAGTTGATCATGGACAATGACTGAATAATAAATTACCACACTAGTAAGATGAACTTCTGGGTTGATTCTATGAGTGGGAGGGATCCTGATTCCATATCCATCATAAGGAACAAATGACACCCAATACTCATGAATTAGACAATTATGAACCCTAATATCATATGGGAAGGGGAGAAATCCTATCTTTCCCAAATGACAACTCAACCATCCATACCTGTGAGGATCAATGAGGCATTGAATATAGATAGAAAGAGATAGAAGAAGGTAAATAATATTATACCGATCAACCATAAAAATTAAAAAATTATAAGATTCAAGAAATGAATATGTGTCCATGAAATACAAGAATTGAAAACGAAGTTATTGGATGATTCACGGAGCACAATATTATCTATTAAACATGGAGGAAGTAATATGAAAAGATATATTAGTGAGAATTTAAAATGGGACCATGTGAAGAGGAATATTGTGATTTATATATCTTAAAGATTGGTCTGATAATGAGTTATAGCTAAATATTATAAGACTACTGGTTTTACGAAACTATATCCCATACCTAAATGGAAATGGGATTTAATAACAATGTATTTCATTGTAGGTCTTATTAATAATAGTAAAGTCTATAATTACTTTGGGATTATAATTAATATCCTTATTATGTATGTTCATTTCCATAATATTTTAGAACATCGATTACTCAATAAAATCTAAAATATATACATGCAATAAATGTTAAAGTTACATGGAGTACCAATATTAATTGTATCTGATCAATATCTTATGATTAAATCAAAGTTTTTGAGAATTATACAACAATAATTCAATGAAAAACTGAGCTTCATCACTTATTACCATCCACATACTAATGGTTAACCTAAAATAACTATTAAAACAATCAATTATTGGTTGCGATCATATTAAATTTATTTCAATGATGTTTGGGATCAACCACTTACCCTAGTTGAGTTCTCATAATATAATATTTTATATTATAGAATTTAGATGAATTATGTGGGGATCAATATGAGAAGAGGTTTAGAACTAAAATAGTTTGGGATAATGTTAGACAACATAAGATGATGGGATTAGATCTTTCACATGAAATGTTATAGAACCTTAGAATTATTCAGTGACACATAAAAAATACACAAAGTTGAAAAAATAGTTGGGATTATAACCACCTATGAGTTTTTTAGTTTGAATTGTGAGGAAAAAAATTCATCTGAACATCACTATGGAAGAGAGTTATAATAATTATGAATAACGGATAGTTGATCCGTATATACATTAACCCTTTTAAAATCCCCTATCATATGGGAATTGAAGCTTCTCATATTAAACATCCACTAAACCTCCCACAAGTACATGATGTGTTCCTTGAATCTCTTTTAATTAAGTATATACCTAACCTTTCACTTATAATGAACATATATGTAGTACAACTAGAACATGATCTCTCTTTTGAGGATCAATTGCTAGAAACATTTGATCATATATATAAATTATTATTGAATAAGACCAATAACCTAGTTAAAGTTCTATGGAGGAATCATAATTTTATGGAAGCTACACATGAGCCCTAAGATGAAGCAAGGAAGAAGTAACCTCATTTTTTTCTATCAGATTAACGAAATTTTGAGGGAAAATTTATTTTAATGAGGTTATATTGTAACAGCTTGATATTTCACTATGTATTCTTCTTTAAAATATGTTGTTATAAATATATTATTTCACATGAAATAATGAATTGAAATGAACCATAATATATATTTTATTGAGAAAAAATATTAAAATTGATGATAAATATTATGACATCAATATAAGACAATATTTAACAAAATTAAGAAAAATATAAGAGAAAAAAACAAATGTAAATAGAAAGATCATGAACATGAAATTATTGTCCTCATGGTTATATTTGAAGATCATACCTCCAATAATAACTATAGAAAAAATGAAAAACATTATAAATTTAATAGAAATTTTGAAAATTAAGTAAACGGATAGGATAAAATATTTTTTGAAAATTTTGAATGGTTATATATTAGAATTTAATATGATCGTAGGTCATATAGTCGTATAACATACGGTTTTTTGTAATATGGTAATTAGATATTTGAAATTTCGATATATGGATGTTATATATAATTTATCCCATATGTATTTTTTTAATTAATAGTGAAAATTTAAAATTAATTTAATTCAAAAATTAATAGTAATTCTAATGATATTTTATTGAAATATCTTGTTATAAAAAATATGCATCTTTTAATACATTAGGATTTTTTTTTATTTTTAAAAATAATTATTTGATGTTTTTATAAATTTAAAAAAATTCATAATAATAATGTATTGATTGAATCAAATTCATATCATATAATTAATGTTACTTGATTAAAATCATTTAAACATAAAAAAGAAAAAAATAAACAATTTTTTTTAAGTGATGTGAATTGTTTCTTAATAAAATCAATTTACTACTTTTAAAATATTATTATAATAAATTTTAATGTTTCAATATGTAAATTATACATATTAAAATGATTCTAATTAGTAATTTATATGAAATAAAATCAAGAACAGTTAATATTTTAGAAATGAATTTTTCTATTAAAATATGTTTCCGTATATTTTTTGTTTTCATTTAAAAAGATAAATTTATCATATTTGGGAATTGAATTAGATTAATGTGTTTTTTAATTTTCAATAAGTACATTTAAATTACATAATAATTATGTTTCATGTTTTTTCATAAAAATATGTTACTGAGGATAATAGTTCATGACATCAGTAAACTGTAAAAAAAAATATTGTATATGTTTAGAATAATGAAAAATCCTACAAAAATAAAAATAAACATGGATAATGGAGTTAATTTATATCATACCTTTTCACTTATTGTTCCACATTCCATTTACAAATTTCTTCTAAAAACATTATTTTATTATAAATTTCAAAAGAAACACGTATACTATCTAATAAAAGGATCATTTCACCACCCATTCCAAATCACTCATATCCTTCTATTTTCTCTTTAATACCACCATTTTTTTACACTCCTAAAGAATTAGATTTGTTTTGGTTTCATTGAGTCTTATTAATGAGGATTATGTCTTCATTATTAATAGACTATTTTTAATAATGATTGTATTTTTCAATTTAAGTAACTAATATTTTATAAAAAATTCAATTACCTTATCTTCTCAAATATTTAAAAATGAAATTCACCAACCTAATTTTGTTCTATAAAGATCATTAAATTTATTAAAAAATTATACTTCTTTTATATAACTATAATAGGATACTCATTCATTGGTATAGAATGTTTTTTTATATCAGATTAACCACCTACAATAATGACCCTCTAGGAACATAATTATTTACATAATTAATAAGTATCAAGACATTAATATAACATGTGACTTATTTATATGTTATGACATGATGTGATGGTGTCACAAAATCCGTAGAGCCTCTTAGGTGATCAAACATTGAACCCTAATACAAACCCTCAATTCTTCATAGATGTAGTCGTGGAAGATCCATCGGACCTACTAAGAAAACCAGCGATGGTGGTGTCACAGATACAAACTCATGTACACTGTCGAAGTATTTTTTGACAAAGAGGTCACCTGATGATTTCCTTATTAACTAATGATGATCAATCTCTTACTTCGTATTTACGCTTTATTACCATTGGTAAATTTATGAAGCGTAGGCCTCTATTGAATTTTTTAAGGAAGTCACTTGAATCAATTTGATTTTCAGGTGTCCATATTTGTTTGATGAACTATTCAAATGTCATTTTCCTCTTCTCTTATGAAAAAATTAGTATTATAGACTGTGGGTTAGACGCTCAAGATATTTGGGGTCTATTCTATGAAAATATTAAAATATACTGCAGATTTTGTATCTACATAGAATCTACTATTGTTCTTATCTGGCTCAGCATCACTCAGCTTCTGCTTCACCTGTTCAATAATATTACACTATTTATTATAGAAACCCTTACTGGACATCTAAAAAAATCTAGACATTTTAATAGGGAATCATTAAATACCCTTGGTTTCTATGGGCTTTGATGAGTTTTACAATTCACAGGGAGTATTATCCCAGATTTGGATACAAAATGGAAATTTTTGTTTTTGGGGGGAATATATATGTGAAATCCTACCTAATTACTACAATTATTTTCATAGTGTTGGAAACACTTTTAAGAATTGTTTTTATAGGTAATTCTCATAAATTGACTTGGGTTGAAAGGGGGAAAAAGTTGTGTCAGGAATAATGTAAGGATATACTTACAATCACTACTTTCCCTTTTGGAATTCAAGATCATCCTGGAGGACTGAATGAAGATTTTGGTAGGCCGGATGAGTCTAGGAACCAAGATTTGGCCACTTAACAAACTTCTTTTCAATCTATGAGTCACACTATTGAGCCTGAATACCTATTGGGTTTTATGGATATAGTTCACATTGCACTAGATTCCACTACTGACTCCCCCGCCTAGGGGGTATGGTGGAGCTGAGTAAATCGTTCAAAACCCCTCAGGATGTACATAAAAAAGCATTTCAATCTGAAGAATATTTATTCCACTTGATTTCTCAAAAAGGAATAAACCCAATGGTGGACCTGGATGGGTATATATCCCCCCATTATAATAAGATAAGTAATAGAAAGTATTATTCTAAATTAGAGATAACCATTTTCACTAGATACTTAGAGAGATGCACTGAGAAACTTTTATATTTTATCAACCCCCCCACCCCACCCCAATCTTTGGTGATGGAAACTTGGATGTTACTCTCCAGATTAAAAATAATTACAGTATTTTCAAGTAGGGCCTTAAAGAAGATATTTATACTTGGGTCGACTGTAATGAAACTCCATCCTTCCAAATATAGTAAAAAGAGGAGATAACTACTCATGAATATTTTTATGTTAGAGAGCAATGGGTTTCTAAAATTGAACATGGATTTGAATGAGATACCAACATTAACTACCTATACAATTCATGGAAATGGATTATAGATCAGTGATATATGTCTCACATTTGGATCTAATATTAAAGATACTCACAATTGGAAAATACTATTTTAGCTAATTATATAATGGTTGTTGGTCTTGGTGTTGAAGCAATACAAGTTTAGATGTCGCATGGTGTATATTTATACCACCCATTTTTGAAGGGTTTGATGACAATCGAATCTTTTTTCTAAGGATTTATTTGGAAGATTTTGAAATGTGTTTCATTTTATCTTTATTATTTATTTTTTAAAGTTTCTATGTAGTATGGGAAGTTGAATAGGGAATTATAATTTGTTGGTTCTTCTGTTGCATATAATCTGTCCTGGAATTGATGCTTGTGGAATAATTTTTTACTAGGGTCCTCAAAGATGTTGGAATCCCAAGGGTATATGGGGGATACAGAGTTTAGTCTTGATTCACATAAGGGGAGGAAATTTGGTTTTTTGAATCTAGATTCCCTGCTTTTTTACATGGTGTGACTGAAATTCTACCATACTGTCATTATATCTATCATTATTGTGATGATTGGGTGTATTCCTAATAAGGATATAAGGTTTATTACCCATATATATGAAATAT
This sequence comes from Viscum album, assembly GCA_963277665.1. Taxonomy (NCBI): domain Eukaryota; kingdom Viridiplantae; phylum Streptophyta; class Magnoliopsida; order Santalales; family Viscaceae; genus Viscum; species Viscum album. Next base: position 1,346,199,289 of record OY728123.1, read on the forward strand.
TAAACCACCATTTTGCCTATTTTGTTTTTTGGATTCTTCCATTGATGATATTTTTCATCAAACCGAGGAGGGAACACTTTTTGATTTAGAAATAGAATTTATGTTTTTGTTGTTGTGGTCTTATATGGAATTCTAAGCATGTAGTAAAGTATGAGCATAATTCCTGAGTCTAGAGTTTATCATGAACCTTGGGATTTATATTTTGATGGTACATAGAGGGTTATTTTCTAAAAAATTGTTCAAGAATGAGAGTTGTGTTGTGAGAGAGTTTTGGTTGGTAGTGAGGTTGATTATCGTTGTTTAATAGAACAAAAATGTGTTGATTCGGTTCAAATTTATTTACTTTAAATATAAATGAAATCAGGAATTTGAGATAAATTTTCATTAGTTGAAAAACATTATTTTAGATGCTTTGTATCTAAGACTATTTGTGAGATTTTTGGATGAAATTTTGAGGTTCTTAGAATCTGCTTTGAGATTGAACATTTAAAATTTAATTACTTATGTGGACAACCAGTTGGTGCAGCGGAATTAATTGTCAAAAAACTATGATTTTGGATTGAAGATTTCTAATTTTATCCTTATATCAAATTTGATCTTCATTTTGGGGAATTTCATTGACAATCGTATTATGGAATATATGTTTTTCCCCTTAATTTCTAGCTGGTGTAAGCTCATGACATACACCACTATTCCTTTTTTCATTAATAAATTTTTTGGGATATAGGTTGGGTGACCATCTCTTGTATCAAATAATTTTGGTATCAATACATTAAAACTGTTAGTATATAATAATAAGGACAATTTATGTAATGAATATTGTTATGGAAGTGTGACCCAAAAAGGAATGGTAATTATAAAGTAACCCAATACAAGCTCACGATTGATTTTATTCCCACAAACCATACCCATTCCTTCCATAAAATTAATAAGGTACTAAATAAATATTTGGGAAAAAAATAAAACTACCTTTAATAGTGTAGGAATGATGGAATTGATATCAATGAATGAGTACCAATAACTCCTTTATGAAACTCGTATGAAACAAAAACCGTTGCAAACATCCAATGATGAAAATAAATAAAAACTAACTAATGAATGTGTAATAAATAATTATAATTAAATAATGTAAATGGTAAAATATATGAATAATATTCTAAAATAAGTGATTGATATTGTTATATTTATTATACAGGTGGTTAAATCACCTTCATGGATGTTGAGAGTAAAGGTATGGATTTATTATCCAATCTTAGTTTCATATACAAATTGTCTATGTCTAAATTCTTATTTTGGGATAATATTTTATTTACCTTTATAAAATCCCATATATTTTCATATCCTCTATTTATTTCTAGGTAATAATTTTTATGATAAAATTTCACTTCTCTTTATCTAACAATTTAACCTAATGATTACCTGTAAGTGGAGTCAATCTTATCTTATCTTGTCGATCAGGAATATTTCTCTTCCATGTAACTATTTTTTATAGATTCCCTTATATATAATTATAATATTTATTAAGGTATTTTTTACATTACTTTCTTAAAAAAACAATGAAAGAAATATGTTTTTAATGTTTTCTATATGAGTCACTTTTTATTATCTTGGAATTTCCTAACTAACATGTAAAATAAATATTTTTTTGATGTTTTTAACATGAACACATTTTCAAGATGCATTCATTAGGTTTTCTATGAATATTTATCTATCCTTTTCATGTTTTTACAAAAGAATATATTCACTAATAAAAATACAAGATCTTTAATTACATCCCTCTCCCCTTTCAACTTTTAGATATTCATCCAATAGATTATTTCAAGTCTATAAATTCATTTTTCAATATTTATTTATTTGGTGTGAATTATTAAATAATTTTCTAATATATTTTATGGATTATATCTAGTTGATCAACCTATTAACACAATGATTGGATCTCTCTTTGATAACTACAAGGTCGTTCTATTAATTTAAGACTACGTGTTCTTGCTACTTCTTTAATAGAGTTTCCTAAAACATTAATATCATTGGGGAAATATGAATTACATGATTGAAAAACACATCCAAAATATTATTTTTTTCAATATATAAATATAATATAAAATAACCACCTTTATTGTAGATTATATTTTCTTAACAGTCATTTTTATCATCCTTCTATTATTTTCTTTTGATGTTATGAAATTTTAATTGTATTTTTCATCTAATAATCATTAATGATAGATATATAATCATTTGTGTAATACTTAACAATAATATACTTATTATATATGGATTTACAATAAATATCCCTTCATTTTATCCATATCAAAAATATTTTATTATTAAGAACATTCTGTCAACATAATTTATTATCCATTACATTAACCATGTTCTTTTTTATCTTCATACCATTAATTTTTTTAAAATGATTTCTAAAATAAATATCAATATGTATATACTCTAAAAAACAAAACTATAATCCTATAAATAAAAATAAATTTGTGATTCCCAATCATAAAATTTAGAACTATTATAAATAGGTGACCATATAATTGATTCTGTGTATGCAACAGTCTAAAAGTATGTTAGTACCTTGATCATAAAGGTCCAAAATATGGGCTCTGTTGTTATTATTTTTTGACAAAAAGTTAATGAAAATAGGCTTCAATCACCCCGTCAGGGGTGAATCATGGCAGTGAATGAGTAAACAAATTCACACCTAAATGTCACCCATTATCAAATCTTGTTCTCATTTGAGAAGAAATAATTTCCATATACCCCTCAATCAGTTTGGATCTAATCTAATAAAAATCACAAATATAGAATGGTAAAGCACAAGAAAATAGAAATTTTATGTGGTTCACCAACACCAGTCTACATCATGGGAGAATACACAAAACTTTGTTTCATGTGTGCGAAAATCCACTATGAACAAAATTTAATACATACAAATTTTTGTTTTATTCACTCCAAACCTCAGCTCATAAAATTACAAAATATTTAGAGATCTCTCACTACTCAACCAAGGGTCACTCCAATTTTTCCACTTCTATACACTTAAATATGAGTTTATAGACTTGTAGATATCTTTAATATCATAATATAAAATTGATTCATTATTATTCATAAATTTCTTGATTTAATTTTCTAAATTAAATCCACTTTGATATACTTCTCCTCTAAGGTAAAATATAATAAAATTATTAGTGTAATACATGATTAGATTTATTCTAAATTGTGTTTATAGGGTAAATAACTCCTCCAGAAATACAATAATTCAATATTTTAATTACCTTCATTTTACATCATCTTTCCAAAAAAACATATATGATAAGTGATATTCTACAAGTCTTCGGGCTTAATCATCAAGTTAACCATATATTTCAATGATGTTCTATTAATCCTAGATCTCAACATATCTTACCTTAAAACCACACGCATCGGTGTCATTTCCTTACTCTCTCTATCATTATATAGAATTTAAATAAATTTTTTAAATAAAATTCTATCTCTATTCCCTTTATTCAATGATTGAGATCAATGCTCATTAAATCAATGCTCTGAGATCATTCTCTGTGTGCCACTTTAAACGGTGTGGGCCATTTCATCTATTTAATTCATCTATTCTTTTAAAACCATATAAAATGTATTATCAATTATAATTAACACCAAATATTTTATTTTTCCACAACTTTATACAACACATATTTTTCAGTCCTACACCACGATATATCATTTTTAAGATCAATCCTCAAATCAGAAGGCCAAAACATCAACTCCTACACAACATGATATATCAGGCCATTTGGAAATTGAAGCCACCTTATCAGAAACCACTATGTTGTGTTGGATAGATAAACTGGGCTTAATTCTCATGTCTTTATCCCTAGTTAACAAGATCAGAATAATGGTAACATCTATGGCTTTTTATATGTTTTATTTTCTATTTTCTATTTATAATTATAATTAAAATCTATACTACAAATTTTTCTAAGGCATGGTCATATTATATCTCCTGTTATTTTTTAATTATAAATAATAATTTCTATTTTCATTCCAACATTTTTAAGTCTCCCCATAGAATACAATGGTTTTTCAACAACCCACAACATTCACTGTGTTTTGGTGATATCCAACATCCTATTTCACCTTTCAAATGTCGGGACAACAATAACAACTCCACCACCAAATAGGTAACTTTGTTTTTTAATTACCACTACCACCACTATATTTTTTTATCAAGAACATATCTTTCGAGATCATTTTGAATGAACTACCCATGATAATAACTCTATTCCAAAAAAGGATCTAATCTATTTTTCCCTCCACTAAAATCTCTACTATGGCATGGTCAGACATACATTGTTATACATGGATTATTATAAATTTAAATTTAGACTTTGAACAAAAAAATAAATTTAACCATGACGTATTTCTCTATTCTTTCCACACTCTAGAATGGCATTGGAACTTCCACTTGGTGGGTTCATCCTCTAACCCTATAAATTTTCTTTAAATTCAAAATTATTCCGTGTATGCCCAAAATTCTTTAAATGTATTAAAACCATGAATAAGAACTCTTTACCACATAAAATATCCTTATAATATGAGTGTATCTATCATTATATATTCCTATTAATTTTTCATATCATTGACATATAGATTTATCAAGGTCCACTTTTCTTTGCATCTATTATCCAATATCACTCAACACTGTGGATTCCACTTTGACCACACATTTTTTTTAGTTATCACCCTAATCATCATGATTCTAGGTTTCATAAGATCTATAGAAACTTGTTGAACACTATGGATGTAATAAATAAATCCCAATCAAGATCAACCATGTGAGAATACCTAAAAACATGTGTATTGTAAATGAAGAAGTTTTTAGGTGTACCTTTCACTATTGATCATAGAATAAATAATCAACAACCATGCTTGATGAATAAAATAATATAGGTATAAAAAATATATCCATCCTATACGGTGCATCCATGGTTTAAATAATCACCTAAAATGTTCTAGTAGGACTCTCCTTCCATCATGAAATTATAGTTACTTTGATGGACATAAAAGAAAAAGAAGAGAGCTATGAGAGAGAGTCATTTGAGGCCTATTAGAGATATCATAATCATTGTATCATGGTCACGTCTTATTTAAATAGTACTTGGGTTTGTTCCCCAATCCATAATTAATTTTCTCGTGCATTACAAATTTAATTGTAATGCCCCATCCACCATGAATTAATGTGTCTTACTTCATTACATGTTCTACCTTTTATGAAATACTTATTTTATTTTATGATAGATTATGTGGGTATAATTTGAATGTTAAAAACATAACACTCAAATAATATTATAATAAAAGCTATTGGAATTGAAATTATAATACAATATCCAATAATTTTCCAATATTACACCATACGATATGGGATGAAATCATCAGATGTGTCTATGGATTTAGGGAATATCACATTCAATATCACACTTTCATGAAAGTGGTATAGTCATAGTTCTATATCACCTTATATTGTATCATGAAAAATTATTTATTAAATCAGATCCAAAAAATCTACTCAGATATCTTCCAAAACCCTTTTGTAAATCTATCATTAACTTCACCATGTATTAAATAAAATGAAATACCCAGTAAAAACCTATCAAAATACTTCTTTTAAGTTTACTCTAAAATAATTTTAGAGAATATTTCCTTATTAAACTCAATCATTATTCAGTCAACCACAATGACTGAATTCATGGGATTCTACATAATTTAAAACAAATATAAATTATTCAATCCATAAATGCATGCAATTAGCAGACTCTAGCATAGTATCGATGTTTCTTAAGCTACTAAGATATTTTGTGTGATCTCCATAAAACACAAGGACCAAAATACTGTTTTCTACTAGATATATCATATATATGAATGAATTTTTATATGATCCCATTTTATTAGACATTGAGTAACCGTGGTTTATGAAATATTCAAATACCATATAGCTATCATGTATATTGTTGTTAGGTCCACTAGGCTAGATACCCTGAGAGGGGGGGGGGTGAATCAGGGTATGACAGATTAAAACAACTGCCCCTTTTGATCTTGTTTTGTTGTTAAACAAAACCCTCTTCTCTCTCTTTCCCAACGCAGAGTATGATCAAACTTTAAAGCATGCACTAGACACAACGATTTTTACTTCTTTCACCCTTAATGGGCTACGTCCAAGGAGCATACACCGGAAGTGTGCTGATTTACCAAATACACTATAAGCGCACTGATGTTTACAAGTTCGAAGTGGACTCACTGTCCCTCCTGGTTTACAACCACTCACAATTTGAGAACTCACTGATCTCTTAACTAAAGTGAGATCACTACTTATTCAGAAAATCCACTCACAGTTTATAGACCTGTAGGTCTCTTCATTTTCATGAAAGCATGCATCCTCAACTTTTGATAGATGCTCTGTTGAAGTCCAAATTTCATCCACTGATGAATAACCCTTTGCCTCTAAACACTGGTCAATTACTTTGAAAAAAACTTCGCAAAGAACCCTACTTTGCAAGGATCTCAAATTCGCGAAGCTCAAACAAGCCTTCGCAAAGCTTCTGACTTTTCACAAAGCACTCTTGCGAAGCACTATCGCAAAGCTCAAGTCGTTGCATAGCAACTTCCCTCACGAATCTCACTGTGCCAACGCGGAGCACGCAACTTTTGCGGAGCTACAATAGCCACCGTGATGCTATTCTTTCATGAAGCACACGGGCTATGCGAAATACCTTCGCGAAACGAGAGCAAAAGATCTACTTTGAAAATTCTCTGCTCCTCTAGAGGGGGTCGACCTCTATTTAAATGCAATTCCACTGACCCTCGACCATTCCGCTCGATGTCTGCACCACATCATCACCAATCGTGATGCTCCAAAATTTCCGCCGGAATTCTCTCAAAAACACGAAGCACCACGGAAATTTTCCAATCGCAGAGCTCGTCGTAATCGCGATTCATTCCATCATTTACTTTGCACCTTCTCCGTGAAGCTCCATCACAATGCTCTTCACCGCTGCAATGCACTTCAAACTCTTTCATTCGCGAAGCATGTCGTAATCGCGAAGAATCACTGCCATCATTCTTCTAGTCCTCGTGAAATCCAAACCATGAATCCTCTCTTCGCGAAATTCATGCCTCTGCCATATTAAAATATGATCTTCATGGAAATCCTATTCTCACGATGCTCACCAAACTCCAAATTTTGGACCCCAAAAATTTGGAAAACACTGGGAAACGGTGCCACCTTGTACTATTCCTTTGTACTGCCTCCAGATCGTCCAATCCTTTGTCATCGTTCTTTGCTAACATGGATTTTCAAAAACTTTTCTAGAACCCGACAATTCTCCATGGAAACCTGCTTTGTCAACAAACACAATCAACCCAAAAATACTGCAATGTTACCTTGAGGGATTTTTTTCCAACAATTATTGATTTTCTGAGTATATAATATCATGTTCAGTGAATATATTCCATGTCATTCACCTTTATGGATGAGCACATATGATTCCCATTTCTTGAATAAATAATCGCATCACATGTACTATATGGGGTATAGTTATACACTTCCTCAGTCTATCTCAATTGAGGGCACATATGTCACACATGTCATATGAGAGGAAAACTCTCATCTTGGTAAAACTCAAATTCATGACATGATCAAAAACATAAAAAACTACCCCCTGATTAGCTAATCATCAAGGCTAGCATAAGGAAGGTATAAAAGCATGAAGTTTTTATTTATAGTAATATCTCAAACATTATGTAGTTCATAATCCAAATATGAACTATAAAACCCCAGTATACCAAGAACATTATGTATGGCTCTCCATGGTGTATATTTTATTAGTCATCCAACACAAAAAACCCATTTTATGCCTCATTATTATATTCCATATCTCGACACAAGAATTTTACTCATTATTACCTTATAATTTCATCATTACCTATAATACTCCAATGAAAACATCACTTAAGTAATAATAAAAGGAAAACATTAAGAGGTAAATAATCATTTTAATTCACTAAATGTTTGAAAATGTATAAATATTTGAATCCAACACAAGTGATGTATAATTTGTAGTTAGAATTTTATTCAATATGATACATTTTATAATTCATAAAACCACATTTAATAAGCTATATAACATATCGTATATGATAGACTCCAATATCATCCTAATTTTTGTTACACTTTTAGGGGTTTTATCGAACTCATTACATCTTTATGTAGTTCTGTCAATATTTTTATATGAAAATATTATAAAACCATCCAAAAAACTATTTAGTATGTCAAATAAATAAATAATGTTTGTTGGAATAGTGATGGGGCTTAAGAATCAAATTTAAAATGTTGAAATCCATGAAAATATTCGTAGTATATAAATCCAAAACAAAAAATTTTATGATGTTAATAACCTTTATTCACTACTTAGAACTCTGTCAAAGTACATCATCATAATTCTTGGAAATTGTTCCAAAAAAAATTCCCATGGAAATTTTTGGTATCTAATGTAACGGTCTACATTAGTTTTTCCAGATACATTCTAAAAATATTTTGGATATAAAGTAGAATTATCTTTTAATTATGATGATCATAATATTTTATTTGTTAATGTTTCAACTATGTATGCCCAAAAATACTCCCATTAGTTTCTATGACACTATATTCTTCCAAAAACTTTATTATATGGTACAAAAACTCTTATATGTTTAGAAAATAACTATTATTCAATTTATTAGAAATATTCAATTAAAAACTATTCTTCTAAGATAGATATGGTATTATATGTATTTTGATAAATTTTCTAAAAATAATTTTTCACTTTAAAATAAGTCACTCGTAACACCCCAAGCTTCCATGGTATGCTTCTCTTTGAATAATACAATAGTGTGTGTTGTACGCAACTCTGTGTTCTAACACACACCACGACCAATCAAAGTAGCCATTATGCATAGTAATACCAACTTTTTGAAATTTTATAAATTTTATCACTCAAAATGGACTTCATTTTTGGATTCAGAATATCAAAATTATCCTAGGGTGAAATTTTGGTACTTTTCGGATAACTTTCATATTTTGATGAATTGTGAAAACTAATAAATTTTAATTTAAAAAAACTTTTTTTAATTGAAATAATTAATAGTGATAAATTATGAATTTGAGTGGTTTTAAATTATATTTAGAATATATTTTTACCATTTAATCCAATTTTGGTCATTGGACATAATTACACATTTAAACTGGACATAAACAAGTGTCAATCTTTTGATAGTTATTGTTTCTTAAAAACACGCTTTTGTTTTAACAACGAGAATTAATTTTAAATTAATAAATGAAACTTCTATGTTTTGAATTTGTTAAAATATAATTCATTATTTAATTTGGAATATCAAAATTATCTTAGGGTAAAGTTTTGTTATTTTTCCGAAAACTTTCAATTTTTGATGAATAGTGAAAAACACTGAGTTACTGTTTAAAACCGGCTTTTTATTTAAATAATAATTTATATTATTTAAATTTATTTTAGGCCAAAATAGATACATAACACCTATATAAATTAAATTTAATTCATTGGAGGTAGTTTATAATAATTTTAGATATATAAAAAGTTTATTGAACTTCTTCACCGTCTTTTACACACCTCCTAGGAGAATTTATAAATTTACATAAAACATAATTTTCTACTTCTGTGAGTGGAATTTCAAAAATACAAGAAACACAGTTAATATCAAGGAGAAAAATGTGGTTCAATAAGATAAATTTTTTTTTGATGAATAGTAATTTTTACTTTTATTTACCATGGTAAAAAGTAAATAGGATAATGAAGGGTAAAAATGATATTATTATTACCCTAACACAAGTCCTAATTCTATTGGATAAGTTTAATTAGACCAAAAACAACCTTATTAATAAAATATTACCCTTTATGTCTACTTTGATTAGATTTGTACATTTATTATTATTTAATTCAAAGAAGAGTTAAAAGAGGTAAAATCAATGTTTAATAACTATAACATTTTTAATATAGGATTATACATAAGATAAATTCGATTATAAATATTAATTAAAAGATAAAAATATTTCCTAAATAATGGTATTTTAATTATTATATTTAGACATTAAATAATTTAATTTATTGTTGACACAATGATGATGCGGTAATTACCTTATTAGTGAAATATTAAAATAATTTATATTATAAATACCCAAATAAATATAATTTGAGACTTTTAATGAATTCCACGAATTTTATAGGTTAATATGACATGTTAGGATTTATTTAATTAACTTTTTTCGAAGTAATCAGGCTGGTATTATTTTCACAAAAATCAAATACCAAATAGTGTCAAAATTGACAAAAAAGATTTTTTAAAACAAATATTATATTATTAATTGATATTAAATTCCTAAAAATTTAAGGTTCACCCAAAGGACTTGTATCATGATATTTGTATCATTAATGGACCACTTGTGTGTCTCTTGGAAGTATATAGTAATTTTATAAACTATATAATATAAAAATACAAAGTGACATGGTAAGTGTCAAACTAATTAACCAAGAGTTAAAACTAAAAGATAAGGTTAATATAATGACCCAAACCTGTCTAAAATCTATTCATTGAAAGGATTTAGACCCATACCCACCATAGGATTTGAATAATATAATTTTTATCCATTAGAAACCAAATATGAATTTATTATAAATTAATACTTTAAGTTATTCCTAAAGAGCCCCTCCTCCCCCTTATAAAAGGACGCCACTTCTAACCAATTCCTCACACCTTTAAAGACTTTTTTATCGTCCAAACTCTACCCAATTAAGTTCCCTACATACCTATACTCATCCTAGAAGCATCACCTTAGGACTAAGGCACTTCAAGAGTCCTTTTTGGTTCAATCCAAAGGGAGTTACCCCAATTAAAGGTAACGATTTCTCTTAGATTCTTTTCTTTTATTTTACTTGTCCAACCCATTAACTCTTCTCATTCATTTCTTTTGTAAAAAAACCAGTATCCTAAATATACAAGGATATATTTATGAGATGTATTCTAACTACACTTACACACACCTCCATCTAATGGGTGAAGAACATAATGTTTCTATGGATTGCAACCAAACGCCTCACGAAACGATGATTGTTCAATTATCTCCTACCACCTCTCATGGGGGCCATTATGATGGAACTATAATTAAATATGATATTAATTATATTTATTTTATATATAATCTTTTGTAATTCCATTTTATAGCATACCATTATTCATTTCATGTTTCATATATATACGATAATTTCATTTGAGGAAGTGCGGACTACCACCCCCTCAAAGTGATATGACTCGTTTATACCATACATAGAACATATAAAGGACGGTATTAATGAACTTAAGTAACACATTTAAGATATTATATTATACTGTAATAATAATATACCTATTTATTATTTGGTTTTGATTGCTTTTAAAATGAAAAATGAAATGGAAGTAGTGTTCATGGGTACATATGGACTACTGTCTCCACGAACGTGATGAGATTCATTCCCCATCGTATCCATTAAAGTCTAATTCTCATTTTATGATTAAAAATAATTTTTGAGGACTTGATATAATTATGGATATGTATAAGATACAACCAATCCATAACAAACACGACTTATGTAACAAAACATATAAAATAAAATGAGTAAGTTAACACCCAAAACGACGATAATACTAAGATATTATTAAAAAAGAAATATTAAAAGATCATGTATGATATCATATTAATGTATATTATTCATGTATAATTTAATAAAAATCATTTATCCATTATACAAGAGATTACGTTACCCTCGACAAAGGAAAAGTACAAGGTAAGGGGTTTTCATCTCACTCTTTATTCCTGTGAGATTCATGCCATATTGCCACTATTACCTTTTGTGTGGTGTATGTACTGCCCATAATTGTATTATTTGTGTAATAAACTTTAATTTATGTGTATTTACATATTAATTGTATGATACCTCTTTCATGGGGTGTATTTTTCATAAGTTAACAAATTGGTAAGGGTTAATTTCACAATCTCTTTATTATCCGAGGTTGTTTTTACGTAAGTATCTACTGGGACATATTTATTACCCATGTTCATGTTTTATGAAAGAGTTTTCAAAGGGATTATTTTAAGGGACTATTACTAAAACAACATTTCAAATGTTTTAAATATTTATTCTTCTAAATATTTCTCATTAATGTTCATGTCTTCAAAATGGTTTTTAAGGATTTATTTATATGGACATGAATGTTTTTAAAATGTTAATTCCTTTCAAAAGTTTCAAAGTGGTATGGGAAACATTGATTCAAAAATGTATTTAAATAACTTCTTTTCCAAATTGTGTGAATTTTAAATGTTTTCATGAAAATGGGTATTTCTATCCAAGAGTTTTACAAATCATTTCCATCTATGTCAAATCCTTTAATGGATTTTAAACTTTTTTAAGGTTGATTTATTATGATACAAAACTTCCATATTGTATTGAAAGTTTTGTGATATGTTTGACTGTGGATGTGTTAGTTTTATACCATTCATGGTTTATAGTTAAAGTATTGACATTTGGTATCCTTGTTCTTATATGAATTTTTATGTTAATTTTCATCCTTTTCATATGAGAATGTATTGGACATAGTAAGTGACGGGTGGAGCCCGCTATAGCTCCTCGATGAATCGGTAGGTCTCATGAGACAACTAGACATGGAATTGGCTGAGGACCTTTCCCGTTTTGATATATGGTTTTGGACGAGTCCTTAATCATTTTTAGAGGTCTTGGTCGAGGACTTGACAAAATGTTTTGGAATGTCTGGCATTATACATTCCTTCATTAAGGAAATAATATTGATGGTTCATGTGGTTATCCGACTAGTAGAATACCCATGATTATGTTTTATTATGGCATTATTTAATCAACTCATATTATTTCCATAAATGTATTCATTTTTATTATTGGTAAAGGCATGTGGTTTCAATTATTCTCCATGCTTAATATTTATGTCATTTTCCGCAGTATTGCTTACCCTTACTGAGCGTTTGAGCTCACCCCTTTCTATGTTTTATTTTTCCTAGGATTCCAAGAAGTGTATTAGGATTGATATGAAGGGTTATGCTAAAGGGAATAATGTATTTCTAAAAGGAATATTTATGCTTTGTTTTATGTTTTAAACTGTAATGTAATGTTAATGTATGTAATCTATTTTCCAAGACTGCTAAACCGATCGGTCCTTCAGGACTTGATTCCTTGTAATCATTCCAATGTATTAAAATAATGCACTGACTTTGGGTAACTGGGGTGGGGCATTACATCACTAATGGAGGTGTAATATCAATTCCTTATATTTTAACAAACAACACGGATGAACTCATTTATCCCAGAAAAAAATTTCTTTATTGTCTTCTTCGTAAAACATGTTATAGCATCTCTTGAGTCAACTAACATCTATATTGATTCCAAAATATAATAGTGTTCATAAAAAAACATAATTATAAAACATCTTATATTATTATATAAGAGGGATGTTGTGAATATACACATATTTAACTTTGATCCTTCTCCTATTGAAATATTCATTTTTGAACAAATATTTGATTTTACAATAATTTACTTAATCATATTAATGTAAAATAAAATCCGTGTCTATTCATCCCATGATTTTTAACTCTTGTGTATTTACAACATTTTTTAAAATATATACTTAGTATTATATAATATTAAAAACTGATGAATAAATTTCTATAACAGTGATACCTAACATGTAAAATCCATAAATCTTCAAAAACCCCTTCAGGTATATAAAAAATAACATCATATAGAGTAATTACTCCTCCTTATAGATAACACATTCATGTTTCAATGACCAACCTTGTCTTTTAAAACAAACATATTTAGGCTTTGAAATTGTCTTTTCTTTTTAAAGTTTAATATTTTAACCAAATCTACTATCAATATTACATAATAACCTTCACATCACATTCCTTAGTTATTATTTTCACAACTCATTGATAAAAATACAGTAAACATTTCTTAAACACATTATTATTATCGGAACATTTCCCACTAAATTATTTCTATAACCAAACAATACTTAGGAAAACCATTATTCTCACAATGAATTTTAAAACACTCAATAATATTGATTTTTTTAGTAGAGGATAAGGTTACAATAGTTCATGATATATTGAATTCATTTGAAGCCTTGAATAAATCATACTAGGATTCACTTAATCATCTATATTCATGTACATATAAATTTAAATAATTGGTGACTTTGTAGGTTTTTTCTTTTATACATTGAATTTATATTACCTATGAACATTCATTATGTAACTATTTTTAGTATCTTCTTACATTAACTATCTTATTCTCAAGGATTGATCTTAAAGACAAGTTTTATGATGTTGCAACCTGATATGCCATAAGAGGGGTGGGGGGAATCAAGATGTGAACATTTTTTATTTATTCATATGATATTGTTCACACATTGGTAGAAACGCATTAAATATGTCATAGTTAGTTTCATATACACAACAAAACCAAATATACATGTAAAACAATCCATGACATTTTTTATATGGTTTACCACTAAAGAATCGACTAGGGATTATAAAAATAGCACAATGTTAGCATTACACTGTCTTGTAATCTATAATAATTTGGTGGATACAATTATTTTAAAACTATAACTCCATGTTAGGATCACATCATTTTTTATTTCATCTTTGGGTTAAGAACCTTACCTCCCTAACAGAAAATTATTATTTTTTATTTCTAAAATAGCCTCTTTATGGTAGAGTGGTATCCAAAATACCACACGTGGGAAAAAATATCAGATATTCCTATTCAGAAATTAAAAATTCTAAAACACATAAGGATAAAAGAACCAAAAGATACCTCAATCCATGTGTCACCCACATCCAATGAAGTCGCATCAACTATCTTCATCTTCATTAGCTACCACTATCACCATAATCTTCTTGTCCCCACCATCGTCATCATCATCCTATCAGAACACCATTTCACCAGATATAATCATCCACCAGATTCCATCACCTCCAATGTAAAACTCCAAAATAGATCACCATGGACCATCAGAACCATGGGGTCGAAGATTCTCCACAACCACCACAAATAAAATCCTAGCGGGGAGTTAAATACATGGACAAAGCCACCATGTGAGATTCCTCCTATAACGTTATTGACCTCTTAAAATTTTCATCCCAAAACACATTGAAAACCCTTCACTCAAGTCTGATTGGGAGAATTGTGGTGGAATCCAAGAGTAAGACCGTAATATTGAGCAGAATTAGGCCTCAATAGGGAGTTGAACCAATGAAATGAGCGCCAAATTCTGCATTTGGAGCAACCTCCAGATGAAGTATTCTAGAAACCATGATCGTCATCATAGAAGAAACAACAATCAAAGATATCAAAATAGTAAATTAGACACTTGAAACAGAATCATGTAAAACCCATCGAAAATCCATCAATCAAAAAATTTAGATACAAGATCTGGTTTCAAATAGAATCATCCTGCAAGAAAAAAATAAAAAAACACAAAACAACATAATATGAATCCAATGTTTGAAAGTATACCAAGGGTAGAAACCACATCGTAAAGAAGAATTTGGTTCCACTACTCCCATACCCTCAATCCCAAAGCAACCTATGAAAACCAACACACCCAACTAAGATTGGGTCATGTGTATTGGCCTAGGATGGGAGAGCTGTAGTGAAGGAGAAGGATTTGGGACCTCTCTAGAGATCCTGGACAAAAAAAACTAAAAAGGAATAGGATGGGCCTAAAGGGATCAAAGGTTCATCATGCGATAAACAACCAACACATCCCAAGAAGTGCTTTTCACCATCATGGATAACAAATAATGGGTTCATGCATGTTAAGATAGTATGAAAGTGAAGAGGAAGAGACCCACAACATCAAACACCAATGTGTATAAAACACTAAGATATGACGAAGGAAGAAATCTATATAAGTAATGAAAGAGGGGGATACCCATCAATGTAAGGAGGGACTTGAAACCCATGAGAGGAAAGAAGATGATGCTGAGAGTATAGAGGAGTATCAGTCGAATGGGGATTCATAATCACACTAACACCCTCAAATTAATATTTTTACCTCCTCATTTACTGGTAATCTATAAGAAGACATCGTAAATTTAATGACTTGGAGGTTGTTTTAATGTTTCTAGTATATTTTTGACTATTTTTTACCTTCAATTCCTAAATATGATACTTAAATGGAGGCCATAAATTCACCCAAATTCTTACTTTAACATAAGTAAATTCACCCACATCCCTTCTATTAGGTACGAGCCATCACTCAGGTCAATTTATATTCAGTTTTATCTTTTGTGAAAGTATTTCACATGCAACCACCTTCATATTACTCCCTTCCCAAAGGCTATTTTCTTATGTGTTTTATCTTAAGTCCACTCACATAAGTCCAATTTATGTAACTACCTTTGTTGAGGTTAGTTCACAATAATACATTCACTCTACCCTATCCACATAACCAAGTCCCTGAAACTCTTTCACCCAAATATTTCACTCAATTATAGTTCATAATAGGAAAACATATATAAATAAATATAACTTAGTCTTTCTCATATTCTCAATTAGTTTTATTTGAGCAGGTTTGGATGATATTTATATGAAAACCCAAACTTCAAACTTATAAATCTATAAAAATAATTTATTTACATTAACATATATCCACCTACACAATGCCTATACTTTTTAAATTTATGCCAAACTCCACCAACATGATATATTCATGAAAGAAAAACTTTCATGAGTGTATTCCTAACTAACAGGAATACATATAATTAGCATGGATAATTCATGATCTAGTTATTATAAAACTTGTTAAACAAAAAGAAATACACATTTAAGAGTGTGAAAACTATGCCTTTTCTCAAGAATAAACAATGAACATTATAAAATATTTTTCACCTAATTGTTTTTCAAAAAAGCATAAAAATTCGTAACATTATTTAAATTATATTGAATTTTTTTCAAACGCCTTAATCAACCAAAAAAACAAATTTAAAACTAACATTAACTAATATCCATATACGATCACCTTGGTTCAACCATTATCCCCCTTTATGTTTATTTCTAATCAAAAGTAAAATTCAATTTCTTTACAAAATCATTACTTCTTCAAAATATAATTGAAATCTGCTATACATCACTCTAAGTTTACATGAGCTATTATTGATGTTGAAAAAATTATTAAATAAAGTATTTCAAGAGTGATTTAATGCCTCATTCAAGAACCCCCCTTGTATTCTTGCTCAAAAAAACATATACCCCAAGGATCCTATCTTCCACTTAATTTCATACTATATACTCCCCCTAAATCTGACAGTCTATCTCTAAAATTTCTTTTTGATAGATTGAATTTTAGGTCATATCCATTGAATTCCATTGTCAGTTATACCCCTTTAAAAACCAACCCAAATATAAAGATCCATAAAAACATGAAGCACAACAGATAGAGACTTAAATTAAAAAGAGAGATGGGATAAATATGAAATTCCTCAAGATGAGGGAGGTGGTTTAATTCCATGTTCCAAGTGATGTTTCTAAAAATTGGGATTGGCAAGTGAATTTATGAAAATATATTTTGATTATTCATTATTTCCTATATTATTAATTTGGTCATCCTTTACTCTACATTCTCCTGAATAACGTGACCCCTGATCTAAATACAATTAGCTTGAGAGTGTTCTGTTATATTTTTAATAAGATCAATTTCACTTTTATTATTATAGTATATCACCAATGGTTATTTTAATTATTTTGCAGTTTATTCCAACTATTGGGTCACCAAGATAAGATGAGTATACAATTTGGTTACTACAATGTATTCTTCTTCATTCCTGCCCAACAAAGTACATTCGTGATTATTCCTCAACCAGCCTACATATTTATGTTTGATAAAGAATACGCCACCACATGTAAACATTATATCCACCACACCATTGTCCTAATTAAAATTATAGAATATTGATAACTCATGACTCATCCAAATATCAATGAGAAAGACCAAATTGAGAGTACCTTGGATATATCTCATTATATGTTTAATAATTGTGGGATACACTTCCTTCATTTTACTCCAAAAACAGTCAACCAAAAAACACTGCAAAGGAAATATATAGTTGAACTATAACTAAATAGATAATGATTCTATTAATACATATACAAAATTTAGGATCTATTTTTTTTATCCTTATGCTTTCTAATTTTATTTCAAATAGAAATTAGATTAGACATTGGTTTGGAATCGCACTTGTCAAATTTTTTAATCTTCACTCTCACATAATTAACATGACAGAAATAACTAAATCCCTCATTTTGAAACACCAATATTCCCAAAAATATTTAATTTCCCAAATCATAGATATCTCAAACTCTAAAATCATCCAGAAATAAAATTCATCCATGGATAGTTCCCTACTTCTGCTAAATATGATGTCATAATCACAGACCAAAACCATGAACTATACATCTATGGATGTCTTCACATAAATATTTTCATAAACACTTACCCATTTGAATTATAGAAACTTTTAGTTTGATTCTAGCTATTCATAGAATTCGAATTGTTCATATTTAAGTCTATATAATCCCTTGTTCATTTTTCACAAATTATTGTCATTATTTACAATAATAACATATTTTATGATCAACATAAACCACTTATTAGATCACAACATTCAAGAAATATTTTTTTTAAAATCCATCTAAAAAATATTATAACCCATATGAAAATTCATCACTAAGAAGATCATGATTAAATAATGTTAAGCCACTGGTGAAAATATTTTCTCAACATCAACACCTTAAATCTATGAATATTAATTACCAACTAAAAATGTCTTGTTTCATATCGCATTCCCATAATCATTGAATTCATTCCTTAAGATCAACTTCATTCTAAGGACATTATGATGTTAGGAATTTTTAAAATTTTACTAAATTGATTTTTTATTATATCCAGTGCTTCAATCATGGATATAACTAAATATTCACCATTTTATTCTTCATTAAATGATATTGGTTATACCACTGATAGTATAATTTTTTTTAATAATTTTCCTTTTTTGTTCCATTGTAGGGGAAGATCTATCATTGATAATGTTAGATTGATCAAATTCTATTCTTATGATTATCCTATAATTTATAAGTTGAGTTTCTTAAAAACCTATATCCTCTTAATATTTTACCTCGAAATCATCATTATTTGTGGTGGTTTCTCCAATTACATGATTTATATCAACTTTATCCTCTTCACCATACATGTTATCTAAATTTTAAGTCCAAGATTTATTCTCATCTCTTACATCTCTTTCAAAAGGGAATCCCCAAGAGTGAACTTTTCCAACCATCCACACCAAAGAACCCCATACCCACAAAGGGATCACTCTAGAGAGGCCCCATACAAGAAGGAGCTAATGTCAGTCGAGATGATAGATCTTCCCTGAGTTTTACGGCCCGAGCAGTGATAGTTTGACAATGAAATCCTTGTATAGCCATACTTTACCTTATTCCATTATTTATTTCAAATATACCATCGATTTTTAAAGACATAAAAATTTATCACAGTGGGATTCCTTATATACCTCATTATATAAGGTCTCCAATCTTTACATGTTCTAAGGATTTCACAATTTTTCATGTACATCACAACTTGAAATACTTGTGTATAATGGTCACGAGAGATACCAAATTTAATTAGAAATTTTTTGGCAGTATTATTCACTATAATATTTCTTCATTAAAAAAATCCATTCTGTTATAGTGTTTATACTAATGATATAACTTGAATAATTTTTTACTTATCATGTTTTTTCCCAAATTCAATGGATTTGTATTCTATTAAACCATCAAATAACAATATTTTGATTGTTTTTTTGGTCTCTTTTTTTACTATTTGGTTATACCGCTTCATGTAGTCTATCACTTCCCTCTTATTCTACATGAATAAAAAGAAATTATACTACCATAATGTTCAATGAAAATATTGAAATTCCTTTACCAATATGTACTTGAAATACTCATTGGTCTACAAACATTAATATTCACTTTTTTTATTGGATTGGATGTATATTTATTTATTACTCGATTTATATTTCAGATCATCATTCCCCATATAAAAGTATCATATGTCTTTTAATGATCAAATTTTTTATTTTTAATATCCATAAAAAAATAACTTCCATAAATTCATCATTCCTTGTTGATGAATTTAGATAATACTACAATACCACAATCTATTTTTCTCTTCCACTATAAAAAGTCATGTGTTTTCATTGTTGTTTTCCTGATATGTATTCCCATTCATCCACTTACCTTACAAGTGTCTATTATTAGAAATTATTTGGTTTTTTTTCCTTATGATTAAATATTTTCTCATGTATGGAGTCACAGAGTTGACTCACATATAACATGTTTCTTCATAATCCATTTCACTAGATAAATTTTTTCTTCTTTAGGTCATTACAAGCTAATTATGTATTGTCACATACTATGATTTTCAATGCCCCATAACTACTAAAATATGCTCTTCCATAAACTCTTACCTTCACATTATTTAATAGGTTCAAATTTCTTGTCATGTGTGATGATAACCCTCAATCAATAATTTAGGTTTTATTCTTCATTATAGCCTTGGGAGTGATTTCAATGGAATTTCACTTCTCCATTTTATTCTTTTAAGTCCATGGAACCCCTAACTAAATTGAAGAATGAGATGTACTAAATTAATTACTTTCAGTATTTTTGGAATAATCGTATTCGTCTCCCTATTTCAATTAACAGTGTCTATTATATAATAGAATCAGGACGGGAAACCTTGAATCTAACCTTCTTTGACTCCTCATATTGTTATACCTATTTCTTCTCTATCGGTGATCAATAGATCTGTGAATGAAATTATAACATTGAAAGAAATATCCATAAAAATATTTTCATCTATATGTTGAAGAATGTGGTCTTATTATAATTTTTATACTTTGGGTTGATCCCCTATTAAAATAGTTCCTTGAATATCTATAGTAGGACATAGTGATGTTAAGAATTTAATGAATTTATATTTTATAAGAGGATATATCTTATATACTAAATTTCTTCAAATATTTCTCATCACTGGGAATCTGCTCTATCATTTATTATTCCTTTAATATTTATAAGTCTTCCACACCCTCTGATTTCCTTAGATTATAGGTGAAACATTCCATAAAACTAGTTTCATAGTGTTATCAACAAAATAGAGAACCCCCGCATTAGATTTATATTAATCTGACACTATGTTAACTTATAATGTCTTGACATCATTAAAGATTCATATTTTACAAGTCAATCTAGGTCACTGTTCATTCAAAACATTCTAAACACCTTCATACTATTACTAGTTTATTTATATCCATAAACCTCCCATACTATGAATCCTTTAAATATATTGGTTTTATTTAAGATTCAACATTGATTCTCAATAAAATAAAATAAAATCATGGAATCCTTACTTCTTGGTTTCTCTTTTAAACATCCATTAAGTTCATTTGTCACCTTTTATTGTACTTCAATATTTATCTTAAAATACACTGATTATTTCTAATTCACCTAATCAACTGATTAATATTTTTATGCATTTTCCATTCATCCAATCTCATTTTCTAGTTGGTCTATATAATAACATGATTCTTTTAGAAATCAATTTTTTCAATTTTTATCAACTTTAAAATCGGGCACTTCAAGAGTTCCCTCAAGGTCTTCCTTGAGATCAATAATGAATTTAGGATGATGTCAATCCTCATTTTTATATTACTAAATTTCAATGGTGTCTACCATAGTACCTATATAATCTAATTGAATTCCATTTATGATTCCCTTAGATATCCTAATTTTCAATATTCATATTTTCTCATGAATCTCTTTCAATGAAATTTTCTTCCAAATAAACGTTATGTTTTTGTGTATTTTATAGGATGGAATTTAGTTTTAGTATTTTATACGACTTTGGGTTCACTTTTTTCATAATCAACCCATAAGGAGAACTTTTATATATTTTTACCTACATTTTCAAATCAAAATCATGTCAAAGGTGTCTTACCATAGAATCATCATTTTCCTATCTTGGATCATCTGGACACTAGGGATGGAAATTATATTTTCTAATACATTCTATCAGAAAATCCCCTCTGACTCAATCAAAATAAACCTTAAATTTACATAATAATTTTTTTCTTCATTAAATCTTTCCAATACAGGGATATAGTCACCAATGTGGGTGATAATGTCATATCTTTGATCAGAATGAGATGATGAGTTGTCTACTATAGATTCCATGGATTTATATATAGAGTTCATTAACTAGTATAGGTATCCCTAAGTGATTTTATATGTGCTTGTGAATTCCAATATTAAGGACATATACAAGTGGGCACTAGTTAATGTCCTCACTAGTTGACATAGTATTTTGAAAAACGTTTTTTGAGAGGATGAGTCTTCAAGTACCATCAAACATTGTTGGGTATATTGGGAATCTATAAGTATATTCCTTAAGATAGTACATGTGGTAATATTATATTTATTATAATGGGAATCATAGGTTCAAGACCCAAGGAATACCACGCCCATCACACAAGACAACAAATGATTATCTCATATGGTATCCTGGGTTCGTTGCCTAAGGCAACCATGTCAAATCACCAAATCTAACTCTGGATCATCATATGAGGCATCCAATTCATTCCACATAGTCAAACATATTCTTATCCTATAAGGAATCCCTAAAATTTTTTACTAAGGAAACCATGTCTCATAATCAAAGATAACTCATTCTCATCACACGAGGTAGCATGTTCTCACCCGACAAGGAAACTTATACTAGTCATAAAACGAATTCATGTATTTTCCCTAGTGGCATCCAATTATCATCATAAAAGGAATGAATCTAAAGATTGACACATAATTATAGAATTAATATATCTTATGATCATCACATATACTTTTTATACTCATCACATTTGTCCTATCTATTTCATCGCATGATGAAAAAACATAGGATTGTCACCTAAGGGAATGGAAAAGATATCTTATTCTCACGATATATAATTCTTATACTTATCATATTTGTAATGTTAGGTACAAATCCTAAGGAACCCTAGGCTCATCAAATATGGCTGGGTTTCTGATGCATCGGGTGGGGTTTTATGAGGATCAACAGAGAGGGCGATTCCAGAAGAAATTCAGGATGGTTAACGAGAGTTCACTCCCAGACTCAAGGTACCTGTTGATATGAGGTATTTGAGGCTGATTTGTTGTTATTGAATTGAATCCAGAAGGTTTTTTGTGTGGTGTTGATGAATTTCTTACTTTATGGATGGATGTTTGCAGAAGTGTTTGAATTGTGGTCATGCGGTTTGCATTTAATTTTGATTATGAGGTTCCCACTAACCAAAAAAGTGGTTTATTTAGAAAATTAAAAAAACACAGAGGGCCACTTTCTCTCATAGTAAAAGATAAGGGTCTATATACTATCATAATTTATTGGTGGTTCCTGTTAAAATGACCAGTAGTTATTCTTCAATATAATATTATAACATATGATCCATTCATTTGTTAACAATAAATGGACATAGATCCACATATTCTCATCTTATAGGAGAGAGAACATGTTAAAATCATGAACAAAAGATACTGTAGTTTTATGTTCTATGGATACATTGGATGGTCTGGTAATATGTCTTATATCCTCAAGAAAGGGGATCAAGATTCAAAATTATTAACTCCTCGGGGATCTGGAATAGTATTTATGTTGACATTGAACCTCTATGAGGATTCTAATGTATCTTTATATAAAATAGGGAGAAAATCCACATTGTTTTTGGTGTATACATTATAATCATGTGGTAAAACCATGTCACACAATTTTATTTCATACGGTAAGAATGATTGTATCACAAGTAAATAGAAAACTATGGATGGTGTGAGACTTACACATTGGGATAACTAAAATATTGAATTCTTCTTATGCTTGTCACATGAGGAATCTTCAGTTCTTCACATGGGGAATCCTGGGTTCATCACATATGGCATCCTATGTTTTTAGTATACATTAAACTAAAATATATTGTATTTCATTGATTATTTCCATGTTTTAGTAGAGGTGATACTGAGGGGTAGATTGAGTCTTATGCATCAAGCCACCCATGAGGAATATGGCGCATTAGGTAGAACAAGTTGTTTCTATTGATGATTCCACAATTTGGGACTTCACCTAAATAGAGGTCCATGATGCTACTCAAGAGTTATATGACCATGATTTGGGAATATTCACATGAGTACCAAAGGATACTAGTCACAAAAACTACCTTTTATTTCTAAGGAGTGGTTGATCGGGATGTTTCAAAACCAATTTCTAATATAAATAGTTTGGTAATTAAAATCTATGATACCAGTTTTCTGTACATATTTTTCACAACTAATCCAATATCAATTGAATGTGAGGCCCATGACAACTCTATATTGGAACAAATGTTTTTTCCAAGAGATATAATTTTATGGGGGAACCCAGTATGAGGCCCGCACAACTTAGGAGTTACATAAAACATGGAGTGATGCAAGACAAGGTTCTCTATCATAAGTGAATGTCATGAATGAAACTGAAGTAATGTCATGTAAGTTAGATGTTTCATGAATCATAAATATGATTGAATCATATTCCTCTAATTTGAGTTGTGTTCATAATGGTTAAACGTATTGTATAGGTATCTCAAATATAATACAAAAAATATAAGCACTCATGTGAGGAATGTTGCTCACATGTGAGAATCCATGGGGCTCTCTTGTTTAATGAATTCAAAAGAAAATGAGCTCTATGAGATGAAAGTGTGACCAATCATCTTAAATAGTTTCATCTCTAAAAATTAGGGATGTGGCTATATTTATAGTCATTTTATCTCATGGAAAAGTATAGTTTGAAAAAGTATTAAGTTCAAATACAACTATAGAATTTTATAGTCTCTTGCATTATGAATTACTAAAACTCTATGATCCATGAAATTTTGGGATTTTCTATTTTGAGGAGGTATTGGGCCATTTTGTAACTCCAAACTTTTATGGAATCTATTTTTATGGGATATCACAAATCATTGTTGGAAAAACTAATATATTTTAATCAAAAATAATTATTACATCCATTTTTTCCCCAAACCTTCTTAAATACATTTATCTGGTTTAGAAATGTCTATTTTTAGTGAAAAAATTCCCTTCCTTAGAATAGAATCTAATAGGAAAGAATATGAAGAAATTGTTAATAAAAAATTTAATTTAGTAATTTTTAATTCTGTTTTTGAGTAACACTAATCCACAATACAAGAAATATGAGTGAACCCCATACTAATAAATGTGGGTGGGGTACCATGGTTTCCTATGATATCTTCATGCATCATATAATGTTTCTCTCTATTAATAGAACTATAACTTGAAAAAATATTTTTAGATCAGAATAATCAAATATTTCTCTACCCCATAGTGCATAGTGAAGTAGTCTTGTGGAAATTGCTGGCCCAACGGGGTCTGTTGAAGCAGGATCAAGGATGGATAGTAAGAATGGGGTCTATAATCAAATAATCTCACAATGAAATAATAATATTGTCTATAGATATCATGGAGGATGGTTAGGGATATCTGATGGGAGAGACATCTAGTTCACATGTACTTGGAGGTGAAGGGAACCAAAGTAGTGAGTACAAGAGAAGAGCTCGATCTCTAAAACCGCTAAAAATCGATATGCTATAGCTCTAGGGAGGATTTTGTGCTACTTCATAGGATAGATAAAAGATATAATGCTTCATAAACTTTTAGAGGGGTGGGATAGGTTGAATATGACCTTCATGACTAATAAACTATGGAAAAATCACTTGGGGATAGGATAGATATACCAAATTTCTAACATTCTATGATTTTTTTAGGGGTGATAGGGTAGAAAATATGGCATGAATCCTTTTTCTAGAGAAGTTAGTTCACAAGTATATTGATAAAGATCCATACAAAAACTAGGTTCAACTCATGTTTGGATGGGGACCCAATTGGGTTCTAGAAATTTATATGTTTGTCCAAGTAGCATCGTCTCAAGAAGAAGAGTTAATGGATTCTCATAATGGAGAGTCCTAGGGATGTTCTAAAAATATTCATAATTATTTAGTAGATACAATGGAGATAACCCCTAAGGATATTTTTTGAGAAATCTAACTAAGAAAATCATATTTATGAATTTATATTTTAGCTTCAAGGTCAAACTACAAGTAGGGATAACTAACATTCTCTAATACACATGATAATTAGAAAGGTAGGTGGAGTCCTCGATAATTGATGAGGATAAGGCCACTGAATCTCTTATATAAAAACCCATGGGTAATGCAGTGGAGTATGGGGGAGAAAATATCATAATTCACCGCCCCATATTATTATCTACCAGTGTACATTCCCTAGAATCCCATAGGACGCATTATCTACCATCCAGACACATCACCCATGGTGGTTGATTATCTATATCTCACTAAGTCTAAGAGTTAAATTTCAATAACTCCTTCTCTATATTATCATTATTTATTTATAAATATTAATTATTTTTTCTCGACTCACTTGTTTTTATTTTCTTAGGGATATCACAATTTACCTAGATAATCCTTGTGGTGTCTATTAGGGTGCCTACTATTAAAGTGGGATCTCTATTGGTGGATATTTTAACAGGAACATGGGGCCACAAAATTACTTGTACACGTGGAATATGCTCAGGGTGATATATTCAGAGCTTTAACACCTATGATGGAAAATTAAATGACTATAGTCTTCATAGTATGTATGTCATTACTCTAGTAAACTAAAAATAGATATTATACATCTATAGGTTAAAATGATATCCAATACTTTATAAATGTCTGTGATAGTTGATCCCTCGGACGATTTGAAACTAGGTACACCAAAGGGAATAGAATCTCTTGAAAACACCCCATTGGTTGGAGCTCTAATTAATGTATATGAATCACCTACTTCTATTGATGGAGAACATGCTACTATACTTGTGATATGGCTAGGATCATAGGTGAAAACTACTTGGTAGGAAGTATTTTTAGTCTTAGAGGATCATCTATCCATATAGAATGAGGTTATTAGGCTGGTTGATGAACCTCCATCTATGGATGTGGAAAAATTGTTTCCATCACCCCTTATAGAAGAAGAAGATGACCAGTATTCCTAAAGGGGAAACTAAATATTTCAAATTAAACATTGGCATAGATTTCAACCTAACACTGTCAGAGGCTAACAAAATAATAAAAACGATGGAAGCTTTCACTATATATAAGTACTCTGGATAAATTATAGATGATTTTGGATCAAACTTCAATAAAGAGAACCAGGTAATACTGAACAATATGTAGAGGTAAATCTGAAGCATCCTCACCATCATGTCATTAGGCATAGTGATGGTGAGAGTGATATCCCTTGGCAATTTTCTAGTGAACCTGGTGGTTTGTAGGTTCAATACATCTAGGTATGAGTCCATATCAAAGGGTGTAACATCTCTTGGGTGAAAAGACCTACTAAAGGAAGTATCATTTATGTAGAAGGTCTCCACCACTACTAAATAAGATACTAACTTCCACTTGGAGGTTCAAATGGTGGAAGATAAAATGATTCAGCTCAGGAAGTATCATAAGTGGTGTAGAAAAAGGTTGAGTGAGGCAAGATGTAGTTACAAGTATATGTGGTTCGACCCATGGGCTGGGGAGGATTTCGAATAGCCAGCTAAGTGATGGGAATTTTTTTATACATTGTGCCAAAGGCTGTCCAATCTAGATCAATCCATCCCCAGGGTGAAAAAATTGGAGGTATTGTTTTGAAATAACAGAGAATCCTTGATATATTTTTGGTATTCCCTTTCTTCTATCAAGAAATATAATGTATTACTTCTTTTAATTCCTATTAATTATGTTTTCTTCTCAATCCCATCAATGAAATATATTACTAAAAAAATTAAACCGACATTATTCATTCTAGGCATGAGAAATAAGAGATAAATATAAGAATGTTTAATTCCGTGAGAGTGCTAAACATGGGAGAAAATGGGTTGGAATTAAATTTTTTATCGATCGCTATTAGAAACCCATGAAGATGTGGGAACCGAGTTGGTGTGATTCTAATAGATTGGTTTCCCTAATAATATGTTGGATTCACATAGAAAAACACTATGGATGTTAAAATTCATATTAAAAAAATGGACTATGGGGAGTGGTAAATTGTGATTCATAGAGTCTGAACTAGTCGATGCATGAGGCAAATAGGATGAGGATGACCATTTACAATATTCAAAACAGAGATTCCACAACCATAATACTAAAGATATATACTCTAATTTTTATAAAATATTTGGGAGGCAAACCATTGGAATAATATTTTACAACTATATAAGAGTCTGTTCAGATATGGTGATGATTGTTCCTCTAGGTAATGTACATTAGATGGTAAATGGTATTTTGGAGAATTATTCCATCACCATTGGGGATCCCATTTGTAATAAATGGTTCAATTCAATTTAAATAATAGTAAAAAATGTTTTTCAATGAAATATGGGGATTCTCAATATAATTTTGATGACTCTTAAGGTCCCACAATCGTACATTGATAATATTGACATGGTATACCAAATATTTGTAAGGATTGTGACCCTATATGGTAAGCCCATTTTCCAACTTGGTAAGAGACTTTATAATTGGATTTGATATTCCTATAATATTGGGATCTATGTTGATCTCAATACTTCTTGGTTAATGATCATATATATTTGACCTTTGTGGGAAAATATTTTTTTAGAGCTTAGTCCTATGGGGGTGCCTTTTATGGCCATGTAACCAAGATCAAGAGGTTGTTTCATTTAAGGATGTGCATCTAGAACCAAAGAGGGAAATGTGGTTTAAATTCATATTACTAGAACCAAATCATGAGTGAGTATTAGTGAAATAGGGTCCATGTAAAACCCTAATGTGAATTGGGGTCCTAGTTTGTCATAGAAAACCATAAAAGTATAATCCTATAGTTTAAGGTTATAATGCTTTAACTAGGTGATGTTATAGTTAAGGGTCATACATAATCACCCATAAAGAGATAACTATTTATGTTCATAAATCATGGAATGTATCCTTAAAAATTAATGATTTTTGGCTGGTCTCTAGATTCCAGATCAAAGAATCACTATGTATCCTATGAAATTGGAATCATGCCACATCTAAATTTGAAGGTTGTAATCTCTCTATAATAATTTGAATTATATATCACAAAGGAGGATGGTATGTGTTGTTTCTATGATTAAGAGGAGAGAAAAACATTGTTTTAATTGGTGTAAGGGCACATCACTAGAGAAACCCAATCAAAAACTACCATAAAGATCTGGATCATACAAGTGGTAAGAGAAATTTATTAGAGATGGGTAAGATAGTGAGATCAAATTAGTTTGATAGATAAATCCATCTACCAGGATGGAGTGGGAATTTATTTTTTTTGTTGGTTCCAGAAATATTCAACTCTTTATCACTATATATCCTATTTTGAACAAATAAATCCATGAATAGATCATTGTATGATATAAAACATGACCAACACTTAAAGTAGGGAATGGTTGAAGACCAGTATAGTAGAGGGGTTATCCTCTCAGGTGAGGATAAAAAAATAACATGTGATGGTGATGATACTGTTTAGTTTAACATCATGTAGAAAGGATGTTAAAAATACAGTTTAAAATTGTATGATAGGGATGAAAATGAGGTCATCTCAATCAAACTAATGAGGAAATATATCCAAAACATCTAAGCTCATTTGAGTAATATTTTTGGTGAGAAAAAGGTTATGTAAAAGGTAACTCATGTGGCATGGAAGTTCCAACATTGGTAAATTTTCATATTTTGGAATGATTCATCAACAACCAAGGAACCCATGAAAATTAAGAGACAAATTGGGCATGATTCTATAGGACCAGTTCACCATTCCACTATACTAAAAGGTATAAGAGAGTAATACAAAGGGACATAAAACTCCACATGAGAGTAAAAGAGTGTAAGAAGGTAAATTATGCCTTCTAGAATCATGAAATCATGGGATTCAATAAATAGGATGTTGATTATTGTTGAAAAAATTCAAAACATAGATTTTACTTCCATATCATCAATAATGTTGGAAAACAAGTTCAATTCAAGGACATACAATTTATTTAAAGAAATGGCCATACTATATTTTATTAAAGATTATAATAGGGTATATACCTTATGTAACAACCTAGAGATTTTAAATGGTATTTTTCTCTCGAATTAAATGAGTTTTATAATATATAAGAGAGTATTATACACCTAAAAAAACCATAAAAAATTATTTTATTAATAAAAACTATTCATTAAGGATTAATGATTCCATTTAAAATTCCAAAAATTACTATTGTACAAAAAAACAGAAAAGATAAAATCTGAAAATATGGATCACTCTAACCTATAAGAATCATTACCCACACTACCAACACTCTTGAAAAGAAACTAAAATGTTAGTAAATCAATAAAATTTATATAAAATTGAAATATAGAACCTTGAGAAGAATTTAGTTGAATAATTAATGAATAAATATATAGATATATATAGAAGGTAATGTGTCCATTCAAATAGTAATGTGACCATTGGGAATAGTAACTTGATCATTGGGAATTGACAATCAGAATAGGAATCTTACCTCATAATAATAAATTGTGAAATAAAAAATATTTATAATGACTAATATAGGAAAATATAAATATTCTAATGTGAAAAATTAATTATCTTTATTATAAAACTCGAAGAAAATATAAGCACATTTTTAATAAACATTATTTTAAATTATTTCAAAAAAATTAAAATTTCAATAATAAAAATTAAAATTTACTTTTATAGAAATTTATTATGATAAAACTTATATCATTTTTTATATCACAATGTTGTAATTTTTTTAGGGTGATTTTCTGATAATTTTCTAAAATACTTCATGTTTTGGTTGAATATTAAAAATAAAATTTTCCACATAATCGGTGTATCCTAAATTACATAATTAATCATGCAATGATGACCTAATAATTTTTATAATATGATGTTAGTAAATTATATATTCTTATTATAAATGAGTCCTTTAAAACCAATAAAATTAATTTCCAAACCTAAAAAATAAAATTCCAAACCCTAAAGTTAAAAATGATTTCTTAAAATAAAAAATTTTCTTTCTTTCTACTTCCCTTTTAATTATCTAATAAATTTGAATTATAATTGGAATTTAAAGTCTTAAACACATTTTATTATATTCAT
The DNA here is from genome assembly GCA_963277665.1 of Viscum album. NCBI lineage: Eukaryota > Viridiplantae > Streptophyta > Magnoliopsida > Santalales > Viscaceae > Viscum > Viscum album. The sequence goes on from OY728123.1 coordinate 1,346,230,746, forward strand.
ATATGATTTATATTGTTAAAAATCACTATTATGAGGTTTAACATGGATATATTATTTTATTCAACATTTTATTCTAAAAATACTCTTCTCTTCCAGTTTAAATAACTCATCTCACTTCCCTTCAAAAAACACTCCTCCCACCCATTAAAAATCCCAATATATACCCATTTCCTCACTCTAAATTCCATTATAACACATACTGAAATTCTAATGAAATCCAACTCCAATCATCAATGGAGTTATAGTGTCATAAAAGAGAAAATACATCGTGGTGCAAGTAAGTATCTCTTAATTATTCCCTATTTTCTTCTTATATTTATTATTTTTTCATTTAATTTCAAAACAATATGCTATAAAATTAATTATGTAGTAACTTAAATTTTTATAAATTATTTTAACCTACTTTAAATATCATATTTATGAAAAATAACTACGTTATGCACCCCTTTCCTACTCTTTCGATGGCATCCTGTTATAGGTCGGCTAACCACCTATGGAGACATTACCAAGACCATTTTTATAACCACATTCATGGATGTATATTATTAATTAGATATAAATTTTAATTAATTTTTTATATTTATTAGATACTTCTATACTTAATTATACTTTTCTATAAATTACTTTGAATAAAAATAGAGAAATGGAATTGAAACATGATTTATTTAAGGTAAACATGATATCAAAACTCTTCAATTTCATCAATGAAAATTAATAAATATAATAGGATGTTTATAATTGATAAATAGTTATATATATATGATTATAATTAAATTATTGATAATTGTTTTAATAAATATTTTTTAAATATTCATTAGGTGGAAAAGCGGTGAAATAATATGGGAATTAATGTAATGGGGTTCTTGAACACAACTCCTTTTCATTGAGTTATCCCTATTTCCTGACGTCTTTGGTATGAAAACTCCTATAATGTTCCTTAAATATAATTTCATTTTTATTCCATTTTACTTTCAGGTGTATAAATGTTTCTTCCATGATTTTTTGAAAAATACAAATCCTTTCCAAAATGTCACTTTTTTCTAAAACAAATAATTAAATCCTCTTGAGATGCTTCTTCTTCTCTAAAGAATGATGAATATTATACAAATCAGTTTTCTAAAAAACATGATTGATGAAAAACTTATAGAAAAACATTCCATTACATATGTTAATTCGTGAATATCGTTGTAATACATTTTATGTGGCATGATTGAATATGTAATTATTATGATATGATGGGTGGGCCCAGAATTATATATCTCTCCAATTCATTGGGTAATGTTATGTATCTCATGATATAATTTTTATTATACATGAAAATGATGATATAATTGTTCAAAATAAATATTTTATGATTATCCACATATTTCATGCTTGAACATGACACTATAATTGTTCAATGCTATTTTTTGTATTAGACCACTAAAACATGATGTTTCCTTTTTATGCCTTGACACATTTATTCCCTTGATCACATTTTTCCATCATGATGTTGATGATGACCATATTTTTATGATATGATGATGAATAATATTCTCACCCATTTTATATTGGCTCATGTTCAGTATTCATCCTCGTATCGGATTTTTAGATCACCCATTGCATTCATGTATATCCTCAGGTGATTTCATGTACTAAGAAGAATGCAAGATTTTATAGGTTTAAAGGATAAGTATTTAAATAAATATTTCTGTTTTTTTATGTCATGTTATGTATGAGAATAATATCTTCAAGACACTAAACCTCTTTGTCCTATGGTTTAATTATTTAATGTTTTTTATCTTAAAAATGATGTAGTAGTCATGTAAGAAAAAAGTATGGTTGCTATAGTTGGTATCAGAGCATGGTTTAGTTAATTTGGGAATTCAGATTTGAAAACAAGAGTTAAAACCATAACTATAAGACTATGTATAGGTAAAAAATCCTTTAATAATCTTTTTAATAAAAGTATGTACATAGGGATCCCATATGATATGCCTTTAGTGTTAACTACATAAAATAATGAATTATCCATGCTTTATTGACCAACATTTTGTTGAAAACATTTCTATTTTACAAAATGTTCGTAACTATAGGAAACAATGAATTAAATGAACCCTCAATTATTATAAAATTATAATATATGTTTAAATTACAAGGATGAAATTTCTAAAGTGTGGAATAATGTAACAACCTAGAGTTTCTAAATGGTATTTGTCTCTTGAGATAAATGAGTGTTATAATATACTATATAGTATTATATATACAAAGAAACAACAAAATTTTATTTCATTAATAAACAATATTACATTAATCAGAAACAAAGCCAATTAAAATTATAAAAATTATTATTGGAAGAAAATTAAATATAGAAAATCAAAAATTGGAAAATATGGATCGCCATAATCTACAAGAATCATTGACCCCATTGCCTAACTATAGAAAAGAAAAAAATAAAAGTAAACCAATAAACATTATAGAGAATTTAAATAAAGAAACTTGAGATAAATTTAGTTGAATAATTAATGAATGATTTTAGAGGAATTTATAAGAGGTAATATGACTATTAAAATAGTAATCTGATAGTTGGGAATAGAAACCAGATTGTTAGGAATAATAACATGATCGTTGGAATGGTAATTTTACCTCAAAATAATAAATTGTGATATAAATATTATTTATAATTATTATCTTATGAGAATATAAATATTATAATTCCAAAAACTAAATATCATGAGTAGAAAATTAAATGAAAATATAAGAACTTTTTTAATAAACATCATTTTAAAGTATTTCGTGAAATTCATAATTTTTAAATTAAAAATTAATATTATCTATTTTAGAAATTTATTTTGATAAAAATAATATAATTTTTTAAATAATAAACTTAAAATTTCCCATAGGTTATTTATTTGGTTGTTTTCTAAAATACTTCAATTTTTATGTGAATAGTAAAAATACAGTTTTCACATAACTGGTGTATATTAAATTACATCATTCATGATGTGATGATGACCTAATTATCAAAAAAACTTGAGTTTCGGCCATGATATATTTAATTTCATAAATTATTAATCAAAATATAACAAAATTAATTACCAAACCTAAAAAAAATCTTTCCAAACCCTAAATTCAAAAGTGATTCTTTAAAATAAGAAGTTTTCTTTCTTTCCACTTTCCGTTTTAATAAACAAATGAATTAGTATTATTATATGGATTTAAATTATTAAAAAGAATATATTATATTTATATATAATTTATAATAACATATATTCACTATTACAATGTTTAACTTAAATATAAAATTTTATTCAATATTTTTTCTAAAAATACCCCTCTCATAAAGCATAAATAACACCTCTCCCTTCCCATGGAAAACCACTCCAAACACCCATTAAAAGTCACAATATCTTACCAATTTCTCCCAGTAAATCCCATTATAATACTTTGGTAAATTATAGAGAATTACAACTCCATTCACCAGGGGACAAAGATTTTCGTACAAGAGAAGCAACACTGAGGAGAGAGTAAGTCTCTACTAACTCTACCGAATTTTCTTCTTCCTTTACTTATTTTTCCATTTCCTTTAAAAACATTAATCTATAAAATTAATTATTTAGTAATTTAACATTTTATTAATGATTAATAACTAATTTAATAAGTTTATTTATGATAAATATTAATTTCATACTTCCCTTTCCCGCTCTTTCGACAACGTCCCGATAAAGGTCGGTTAACCACATACGAAGATATTTCCCATAAAATTAATATAACAACCTTAATGGTTTGATATTATTAATTATATATAATAAATAAATTATTAATTACTTTTATTATATTGTTATACAATTAATTTTACTTTTTAATAAATTACTTTTAATGAAACTATAGATATCAAAGAGAAATGGGAACTTTGTAAGAAAAACAATATATCAAAACACTTCAATTTCACAATTACAAATTGTGAAATATAATCCCATCATTATAATTGATAAAAAAAATTATATGACTATAATTAACTCTTGGATATATTTTTTAATATCACTAAGATTAATATTTTGGAGGTGGAAAAGCGATGAAATAAGATGGGAATTAAGGTAAGGGGATTCTCAAACTCAACTCTTTTTCTTTGAGTTGACCCACTTTCACAACATATTTGGTTTCAATACACATATAATTTTTACTAAATATAATTTGATTCTTATTCCCTTTTATTTTATAGTATATATATATTTTTAACATGATAATATGACAAATACAAATATTTTCCAATATAAAACTTTTTTCCAAAACACATCTTTGAATCTTCTTGAGTTGTATCTTCTTCACTCAAAAATGATGATTATTATAAATATATATATAAATTACAAATATAATCTTTTGATTAAATCCTTATGAATCCAATTCATTTCAATTGATTAATTCAATACAATTATTTTAATATTTTATATATGGAATGCATGATTTTGTAAATATTATGATGTGACTGGTGGGCCCAAAATTATATAACCCTAAAATTAATAGGGAAATCAAGTGTATCAAAAGAGATTATATGTATTATTGATGAAAATTATTATATATTTGATCAGAATTATGATTTTATGATTATGAGCATATGTTATGTGTGTACATTATGTTAGCTTTGTTCACAACTATGTGTGGTATTTGACCATTAAGACGTGATGTTTCATTTTTATGAATTTCTTCATTACATGCCTTTATAACATGTTTACATAATGATTTATATGGTGATCATATTCTTATAATATAATTATTAACATTATGATCACACATGTTATATTGATTCACTTTTATAATCTATCATCTTACTGGGATTTTAGATCACCCCTTTCTTTGATTTATATCCTCAAGTGATTACATGAACTAAGGATAATGTGATCTTTTAGGGGGATAAAAGAGAAGGATTTAAATAAACATTTAGGATTTATTATATACAAGTTATGTATGGGCATAATTTTCCAAATACATTGACCCTTTAGATCTTGGATTGTAATTTATTTATGTTTTTGTCATAAAAATTATGTAATTTTCATGTATGGAAAAATAGGGTAGATATACATTGGATAAGAGGAGAGATCTTGGAGAATTGTATCATCATCATTGGGAATTATATTTCGAAATGAACATTTTGATAGTTAATTTGAACTCTAGGGATATAAAGTGTGGATATGAAGTAGAAATATCGAGGATAGGTCTAAGAAACCTAGAATTGCACTATTTTTATTTGGTATATTGACAACATTCACTTGGATTGATGGATTCTAGAACCCCTAACAGTCATAAAGAAAATGATTAAATAGTGCCTTGAGGTGGACTAGATTGGTCCCTTAATTCAATATTGTTTAAATTCTTCTTGATTGGACTCTGGGATGTTACCAGATTTGGATCATGGAGCTCGGACTGTGGGTGATGTGTTCTATATAGCATCGGGAAAATAAAAAACCTAACATGAATTAAATGTCCTTATTATGATATAGATGACCTTAGGGGGAAGGGTATGTTGTTTCAGGTCAGGAAGAATAACGGCCCAAAATTTAATCAATGGAATTTCCCTTTTAATTGATATTTTATATAGTATAAAATACATATATAACATATAGAACCTAATAAAAACATTATTCTCATAAATGATAAATGAAATAAGTGGTATTTATATAAATTAAGAAACATATACTGATAGAATAGTAACATGGTCATTGGATTAGTACTATGAATATTAAGAATAATATCCTTACCAATAGAAACATAACCTCAAAAATGAAAGTATAAGGAAAATTTATCCATATTATAAATGAAAATATGATCTATTTATATCATGGTATACGTAAATAAATTTTCTGATGTAATTAATTAAGTGTTTATATTTTATGTAAGTAAAAAATATTTACTTGAAATTTTATAATTAATATAATTATTAAAAATAAAATATATTTTTTAAAAGTGGATTTATATACTAAATTGTTTTAATCTTATATTTATAGGATAATTTTATGAGACCTTAATTAATTTTTTAAGTGTCATAAAGTCGGTTATAAATTTAAAATCAATATTTTTAGAAAAAATTATGATTTTAATTAAATATTAAATTTGTCATATTTATAAAATTATTTTTATAAATTTGAGTCAATTGTTAAAATCTAAAATTAGAGAAATTTGGTAGGTTGAATTATTGGGATCTTTCTAAAACAGGTGAATTCTGGGTGAATACTGAAATTTGGTAATTTACGTTATTTAACAAATACCTGAAGTATTGAGTAATGTATGATGTATGGATGAGGAATGAACCAATTGGTTTTAACTCCTTGGATCTATTTATTTTACTTATTAACAATAATCAGTGCTATTGATATTCTTGAGCCAAAATAATAAACAAATGAGTAAAATAATCAAAAAAATCCCAATCCTCCAACTATGAATACCACTTCTTCTCCTTACACCTTATAAAATATGGTTATTTCTTATATTATTCCCAATTCTTCTCCAAAACCTCTTCCCCATTTCCTAGTCTTTTTGGTCTCAATAAATGACCATTTTCAAGTTCATTAAGGAGTTTTTCAAGGATATAATATTCAGGAGGTAAAATTATCCATTGTTCTCTTTAAATTATTTCTTATACCTCATCCTTTCCTACACTATAAAAAGTGACATGATGAATACAATATCATATGAACTTTATAATATTATTATGTTAATGTAGTATCCATCTTCAAATCTATTCTTTTTTCTTTTTATCTTAAAAATAAAATCATTCGCTGTGAGGTTTCAATCCACCACCATAATGGGTTTTGATTTTTTGTTTTCTATTAACTCTTTCAAGGCTGGTCATAAAAATATTATAATGGTTAAACCATTATGTAAAATTTAAATTTATTTTATTTTTCAATAACTAATATATATACATAATATTAAATTTTAAAATAATCTATTTCATGATGATCAAAGAACAGCCAAAATATACTAATTGTTTTTTAGTAAAATTTAACTTAATGAATATTTATAATATCTGCAAACTAATTGATATATGTGAAATTTTAAATTTATTAACGTGAATAAATATAATATAATTCCAATTTTGGATATTTTTTCCTTCCATTTGACAAGAACTCCCATAATTAAGCTCAATGGAACCGGTCATAAAATCATAAAACCTACGCTCCCAAAATGACAAAATTATACATTATAATGCATAAAAATATAAATAAATAAACACAATAAAATAAAAATAAATATATTATATGTATAATAGGTTCTTAAATAATTAATTAATGGATCTAATTTGATTATCTTGGACATTAAATGCAAGTTTAGAATACTTTCGGACATGAGGTAATTGATTCTCTATTATCCTCCAAATTTACCGTTGAGTTGTGCTTTTTATCTCTTTACCCCAATGTAATTCTTCATTATTTTTATATAGTTAATTTAAATTATTTGTTTATTTTAAAAAAATATGTACCTATCTTAATTCATCTTTTTTTTATTGTGTAATACACGTTTTATAAGTTCCCTTTTTCAATTCCCTCAATAAGCAAGTTTGATTAAAAGGAGCTTCCTAATTTCTTACCCATTTCCAACTTCACTCTATAATTTCCTTCAAGATATTACTATTATTATGACATAACTCTTTTTATCTTGAAAAATATCATATTTCATTTCTTTTTTGATGAAATCAATTATTAATTTGTCAACTTTAAAAGAATAACTTATATTTTCCCTTAAACTTTACTGAAGGTGCTCATTTATGATGTTTATTAAACACTATTTTTACCTGTCAACATTTCCTTACAACATAATTTGTAATTATCTATGAAAATATTTCCTTATGAATGTTAACTTATGATTTAAATTCATTCTTTCAAAAACACCTTTATGATACACACATTTTTTATTCCTTATGGCATTATTATGATAACCATTTACTTCAATTAAAACCCCTTATGTTTATTCCTTATTGTTGATTCTTCAAGTGGAACACACACTAATGAACATGGTTTGATGGTTTTTACCATATGTAACACCCCAATATTTCATAGTATGTTATCTCATTAATGTAATTCAATAGCTTACGTTACACATAACACCAAGTTCGAGCGCACACCCACTTACCAAACTAGCTGTTCAAAGAGAGGTTATGAGTAGTATTAACTTCATTTTGAATCTTATATACTATATATAATTTTAATATCCATATTATGTGTTTCTTAGACATAATATACGAACAGATTAATTTTTTCAGATAAAAGAAGTATGTTTCAAAAAAATTAATTTTACCGCCTTTTAATGGTGAACCCTTTTTAAAACCAATATTTGACACTTTTATATAATAAATTTAATGAAATTAAATTCTTCTTTCGAATAGGGACATGAAAATTTAGTTTGGATATAGTTTTTATACTTTTTAGATAGCTGTCATATTTTGATGAATAATGAAAAATACCATGTTTTAATTAAAAAAAATTTTAATCTAAATAATTCATAGTGTTAAATTATGAATTTTAATTGTCTTAAAGTATAATTGGATTATTTTTTAAAAATTTAATACAATTTAGATCATTATAAGTAATTTCACATTTAAATATGACCTAAACACATGTCAATCTTGTGATAGTTTTTACTTTTTAAAAACCCGCTTTTTAGCTATGACAAGAAGAATTAATTTTAAATTAATTTCAGCCCCTTAGGTGTTTTCAATTTGGAAAAATGGATTCCATATTTGGAATAAGGAGTTCCAAATGTTTTAAATAGGCAACTTTAATTTTTATACATTATGAATATTTACATCAGTAAATATTTTATTTACCATGGTTAAAGGGTAAATCTGGTAAATTATGGTAAACAAATATTATTTTAATAAAATTAAATTACCATAACATGTGTTTTATTCCTATTGGTTGATACATGTCCGACCATTTTCGTCCTTGGGTCTATTTTGGGACCACTTGAAGCCACATGATAGTGATAATAACGATTTATATTAATTAATTTAAAGTAAAGACAAAAATAACAAAAACATATATCTTTTAGTAAAATAATTTTAACAAGGTGTTATATAAGTTATGTTTTCAACTATAATTATTCATTATAAATATAAACATATTTCCTACATATTTTTATTTTATTTATGATTTTTATACATTAAATAATTAAATTTATTTACTACACAATGATGATATAGTAATAACCTTATTAATGAAAGAATCAAATGAATGGTATTATAAATAATAAAATAAATATAATTTCAAAGTTTTTATGACATACACTAATTTCCATGGTTAATATGTCACTTTATGATTGATTAAATGTATCTTATTGTAAGTAATAAATTTTCGATGACTTTCACATAAACCAAAAACTAAATAGTGTCAAAATTGACATAATTGAGTTTTTAAAAACAATATTATATTATTTAATTATATAATATTACTAAAATTATAAGGTTCAGAAAAAGGACTTATATAAAGTTATATATATTAATAATGAACAACATCGGGTTATATTGTCTTGTTATAGTAAGTTTACTAACCATATAATATACAAATACAAAGAGACATGGTAAATGTCAAACTATCTTTCTAAGTGTTAAATCTAAACAGATAAGCTTAATATGGTGACATAAACCTATATAAAACCTATTGTTTGATAGTTTTTAGAACTATACCCACCTTATCCAATAAATAAATCATTTTTGAACCATTAAAACCGAAAATTATTTTATTATAAAATAATATTTCAAACTTTTCCTAAAGTGACGATCACCCCTCTTATAAAAGGTACTTCCCCTTATCTCAAAATCACACCTCCAATGTCCATTGGCTCGGCCAAAACATTCCCAAAATAACCTCTCAATATCCCTGAATTAAACCTAGAGGCATAAATTTGTTTATAAATTCATCTTAAGGATCCCTTTTGATCAAGTCAAAAGGAAACACCCAAAGAAGAGGTAATAATTTCACCACCCTCTTCCAAGTTCTTTTCTTCTTCCACTTCCTATTTCTTTGTTGTTTCCATAAAAAATAACAAATATAGTACCTTATACATACTTTTATTTTATTATAAATATGGTACAACCATATTCGATATTCTATTCATCGTATAAATGACAATGTGACCATACGTGTGTATATACGGCTTACCGTCTCCACGTCGTAGAGTAGTTTGTTATTCAAACACTAAATTATTTGTATGGGTATAAAAATGAGTATAACGGATGTAAATAATAAATATAACATGTTAATAATTATATATATATGATATATAACCCAATTAAATTTGATTTCACCATCAATATAATGATATTTTCGTTCGTGCGTACGCACGGATTACCGTCTCCACGACGCGATGAGATTCATTTCCACACTCACCATTCAAGGATGATTATAAAAATATATATAATTAATAATTCTTTAATATGTGACATAATAATGATATTTAAGATATATATATATATGTTTGTGTGTGTGTGTTTGTGTACTTACATGTATATTATTCACTTACATCTGTTCAATAAGATATGAAAATGGAAACAACGTTTATGCGTATGTACGGTCTACCATCCCCATAAATGGTGTTTTCCATTTCATATATCTATATATTATACATATTTATATTATATATATATATGATATATAAATCTCTTTTTATATTTTTAATGTATTTAAATCATTTTCTAAGTGTTACGATCAAGAATAACAAGTTAAAACACTTATGACAAAGAAAGAGATTATTACCTAAAATGTTAATTTAACATGTAAATCATTATCAAATGGGTAGTATAAAGTCATAAATGAATCATGTATGATATAATAAATATGAATATGGTTCTATCATAATTTAATAATATATTATGGTCATTATATAATAGGATAAAACATACCCTCGACCAAAGGAAAGTGCAAGGTGAGGGTTTATTACTCAATCTCATTATTATCCGAGATTGGTTATGTGTAAGTATTTGCAAGGAAATATTTATTATCCATGTCCATGTTTCATAAAAGAAGTTTTAAAAATTATTCTTTTAATTAACTCTTTAACTAAAACATCATTTTAACTGTTTTAAATATTTATTCTTCTAAATCATTCTCATTAAGGTCATTGTTTTCAAAATGGTTTTAAGGATTTATTTATATAGACATGAATGTTTTTAAATGTTAATTCTTTTCAAAAGTTTCAAATTGGTATGAGACACTTTGATTCAAAAATGTGTTTTAAATATCTCCCTTTCAAATACATCAACATTATTTTGAGATATTATTCTCGATTGAGGTTGATTTATTATAAATAAAATCATTAATATTATATTGAATGAGTTATGATATGTTTGACAATGAATGTGCTATTTTTATAACATTCAGGGATTATGGATTAATGTATTAACATTTCGTATGATAGTTTTAAATTTAATGCTTATGTTATGTTTAAAACTTTTCATATGATTAATGCATTGGACTTAGTAAGTGATGGGTGGAGCCCACTATAACTCTTCAATGCATCAATATATATCATGAGACAAACTAGAGTCTTGCACAAGGCCTTGAAAAAATATTATTTGTAGTCTTAGAACAAGGCCTTGACTATGTGCTTATGAAGTCTGGAATTTTGCATTCCATCATTATGAAATTGGCTATTTGATATTTCATTTGATTATTCGACTAGTGTAATATGCATGTAGAAAAGTAAATGGAATTATTTTATTTATATTTGACATGTTATGTAGAAGTTTATTATTAAAAGGATTATGTTATAGTCTTATACATTTCCTCAAATGTTTATACTTATTTATAAATGTTTTTTGAAATATTGTTATCCTTACTGAGAATCTGATCCCACCTCTTCCTATGATTTATTTTTCCTAGGATGCAAATAAGTATATTATAACTGACCTGGAGGGATAGTCTAAGGGATACTAATGTGGTCAATAGAGACAATGTTGTAGTTTTTTTTTCAATTTATAATTTAATGTAACGTTCATGTTTGTAATCAATTTTTCAAGACTGCTAAACTGATCAGTCCTTCGGGACTTGATCCCTTGTAATCATGCCAACGTATTAAAATAATGCACCGACTCTAGGTAACTAGGGTTGGGGTGTTATAGTTGGTATCAGATGAAGTTTAGCAATAACATTGGAAATATATTTAGATAAAATATAATTATATAACATTACCCTAAGATAGAATTTTAGGATTAGTATAGAAGAACTTCCTAGAATTTTGGAATGTAGATATTTTCTATATTTTTCAAGAAATACATCCCTTTCTAGATACGAGAAGGTAGAGGTAGCTCTCGCACCGATGTACCTTGGAGTAAAAACTCTGACAAGGAGTTTTGGGATTGACTAGGGGTATCCTGGTACACGCCAATGGGCCTTGCTGTAGTCTTGGTTATGACACTCCTAGGGGATATGCTTAGGATAATTCACATTTCCATTACAAGCCATTATGAATGATTTAAGAGTAAATACTTTCTCAAAAAAACATTTTATGATTATAGATTGTATGATTATTCTTTTCAATTTACGTTAGGTATTTTACAAGTTTGGAATTATGCATTACGATTCATAAACTTACAAACTGTATTCCATTTTTTAAAAATGGTGTCTAGTAGAAGGAATGATAATTACAACAATATGCATGATCGAAAAACTAAGAAGTATCATATCTTTCATGGTATTAATCCAACACTTAAAAGGGAAATAGTTTCCTGTGTATTCTCATCATATGAAGAAATAATATCATGTGTTAATAAGATAAGTAAAGAATTCTTCGAGTCCTATGGAATTTAAGGGAAGCAGGAGAAGAAAAGGATGGTAGAGAGAAATATTGATAAAGGGAAGAGGGGAAAGAATGATTTTCCCATATGTGATAACTGTGGAAAGAATCACCTTGGTAAAATTTTGAAGGGAATGGGAGTTTGTTATAATGGTGGAGAAAAATGACACCAAGTATGTGATTTCAAAGGTAATAAAAAGGTTTCAAATGTACAATGTTTCATCTACAAGAAGTTGGGACACTGCGCAAATCAATTTCCAAATCATCAGAGTACGCCCCAAATGATGCTATTGGATAATAAAAAAGTTATAATACTACCACATATAAAGAGGAATGGCTACTATTTATATGTTGTTATTAAATAAATATTTCATTTGAGTGTTGTATCAATGATGTACTAGTTATATGAATTTTGGAAATAAATAAGGATTTTCCTGCAGTATTATTTCATTAAGCACTTGAGATTGTGTTGATCCAAGAAAAGTGACTCAATAGTGGGTTAAATTATTTGGAAAATATACAGTGGCGAGAAAGATAAACCATAATATAGTTCTGATAATGATATAGTGATTTTGGAATAATATATGACTGATTTGGATAAATTATATTGGATATTCTTGACAACCGTGAAACTGATTAATGATTTGACTATTCCGTCATTTTTTGAGTTTACAAAATCTTTTGATAGACGGTGTATATCCATTATTCTATAAGAAATAAGGGAGCATGAATGTAATCAATAAGGTTTTATTATAATTTAAGGTGTTATTGTGTTTTAAAATAATACACGATGAAGGTATTCACATTTTATTACATGGAAAAAAGAATCTTCTTTGTTTTTACCTTCTATATAAATTTTGGACTATGAGTTTGGACATTAGTATTTTGGATAAGACTAAAGGTTGGAATCGATTAATTTTGAAATTGGATACTATTGTTAATGTTAAATTATTTCCTGATATTATTTTTGGATTTTCATAAAAAGGACAACCCAGAGGTTGGGCGACAACCTGCCACGTCTGGTAAGGCCACAAGACTTGAACCCGCAACCGAAGGGCTACAAGGGTGAATTACCAACCACTTGCATATGTGATGTCCTAGTTTTTATAATGTAGTTTCTTAAATATTCTGAAAAATCAATTATAAATTCATTATTTTTGGAACCCTATACGATTATGAAAAATAACATATTTTTGAATTATATTATCTTTTGGAGAGAAAGATGAGTTTGTGGTAGGAATTTGTTGAAAGATGAAACTTTACATGTCAAGTCTATTTTTTCCCTTATTCCATGATTAAATTAATTCCTAAACATTAGGGAATTGATCTTAAAACCAAAAATGCATTACCCTAATACCTTATATTTTTTTGAACTAACGATATTTTAAATCATCATAGATTGATGGCTTTGAGGCCCTTAATTTTACACTTGTTTTTGATTGATGAACTCAATCAATCCCTATAAATATTTATTTTTATCCTCCAATTATATGTCTCTAATTTCACCCTATGTTCTCCTCATCAATATCAGAATTTGGTGGTGACTTTTTCATTACTCTTTCCATTTTATTAAGACTAAATTTTATTAACCCAATTTCGGATGTGGGTTTCCCACAAAGGTATTTTTCTATTTTTATTATTTTATATTTGAAGAAGAATTTTACATTGTGAGGACAAAATTTATTGAAGAAGGGGATAATGTAACACACCAGGATTTCATAGTACATTATCTCATTAAAGTAATTCAATAGCTTATGCTACTGGGAACACCGAGTTCGAGCACACCAAAACTTACCAAAATAACCGTTCAAAAAGTTGTTATAAATAGTATTAATAGCATTTTGAATCTTATATACTCTATATAATTTTAACATACATATTATGTGTTTTAAAGACATAATATAATATCAAATTCATTTTTTCATATAAAAGAAGTATTTTTTTTAAAAACACAATTTTACAGCCTTTTAATGGTGAATCCATTTTAAAACTAGTATTTGAAACTTTTATGTATTTAATTTAATGAAATTAAATTATTATTTAGTAGAAGGACATAAAAAATTAGTTTTGGATAAATTTTTGGTACTTTTCTATTAACTTTCATATTTTGATGAATGGTAAAAATACAATGTTTTAATTAAAAACAAATTTTTTAATCAAAATACTTTATAGTGTTAAATTATGCATTTGAATTTTTTTGAAGTATAATTAGACTATATTTTTATAATTTAATACAATTTAGTTCATTATAATTAATTTCCCATTTAAATATGACATAAACACATGTCAATCATTTGATTGTTTTTTATTTTTAAAAACTCACTTTTTGGCTGTGACAACAAGATTTAATTTAAAATTATTTTCTGCCACTTAGGTGTTTTGAATTTGGAAAAATGGATTCCATATTTGGAATCAGGAGGTCCAAATTTTTTAAATATTTAACTTTTATTTTTAGAAATTATGATCATTTACTTCAGTAACTATTTTATTTATCATGGTTAGAGGTCCAATCTGTTAATAAGGGTACAAAAATATTATTATAATAATATTAAATTACCCTAACATGTGTCCTATTCCTATTGGTTGATACATGTCTGACCATGGGCTTACTTGTGTCGATTTTGGGACCACTTAGATCCACTTTAGAGTTATAATGACACTTTATAATAATTAATTTAAAGTAAAGATAAAAATGACATAAACATATATCATTTAGTAAAACACTTTTTACAAGGTGTTATAAATGTTATCATTTAAAATATAAATATAAAATAGAAATCGAAAAATAATTCCAACATAATGGTATTTTATTTATAATTTTTATACATTAAGTAATTAAATGTATTTATAACACTATGATGATGTAGTAATTACCTTATTAATGAAAGAATCCAGTAAATGGTATTATAAATATTATAATAAATATAATTTAAATGGTTTTATGACATCAAAGAATTTTATTGGTGAATATGACATTTTAGTATAGATTAAATGTATCGTTTTCTAAGTAATCAGGTTGTGATGACTTTCACATAAACCAAATACTAAATAGTGTAAAAATTTACATAAATGAGTTTTTAAAACAAATATTATATTATTAAATTATATAATATTCCAAAAATTATAAGGTTCATCCAAAGGAATTATATATGGTTATATATATTAATAATTAACCACTTGGGGTTATCTTGGATTATTATAATATGTTTATTAACAATATAATATAAAAATACAAAGAGAATGGTAAATGTCAAAGTATTTTACAAAGTGTTAAATCTAAAAGATAAGGTTAATATAGATACCTAAACCTATCTAAAACCTATTGGTTGAAATTTTTTTGACCCATCCCAACATTATCTGCTAAATAAATCATTTTGGATCCATTAAAAATTGAATATGATTATATTATAAAATAATATTTCAAACTTTTCCTAAAGTGACCCTCACCTCTCTTAAAAAAGGGTACTTCTTCTTCTCTAAAAATCACACCTCCAAATCCATTTGGCTCAGTAAAACCCGGCCCAAATATCCTCCTAACATCCCTCAAATAAACCTAGACGCATTACATTGATCATAAATCCAACCTATGGATCCATTTTGGTCAACTCAAAATGAAACACCCGAAGAAGAGGTAATAATTTCACCACCCTCTTTTAAGTTCTTTTCTTCGTCCACTTTTACTTTCATTGTTATTTCCATACCAAAATAAAAAATCCAGTAACTTATACATATTGTGATGTTATTATAAATATGGTACAACCATATTCATTATTCTATTCATCTTATAAATGACAAAGTCACCATACCTGTGTGCGTACGGTTTACCCTCTCCTCGTCATGGTGTAGTTTGTTATTCAAACACTTAATTATTTGGATGGGTATAATAATGAGTATAACTAATGTAAATATTAAATATAACACGTTATCTATTCTGTATATATGTTATAACATCCAATTACATATGATTTTACCATCAATATAATGATATTTTTGCTCGTGGGTGCGTACGGATTACCGTCTCCACGACACGATAAGATTCATATCCATGTTCACCATTTAATGATGATTATAAAAAAATATATTAATAATAAGTATGTAATATATGAAATAATCATTATACTTGAGATATATATATATATATATATGTACTTACATATTTCTATTTCACTTACATCCATTCAATACAATATGAAAACGAAAACAACATTTACGCGTACGTACGGCCTACCGTCTCCATAAATGGTGTTTTCCATTTCATATATCTATCTATTATACATATTTAAATTCCATATATATATATGATATATAAATCATGTTTTATATTATATAAGTATTTAAATCATGATCTAAGTGATATGATCAAGAATATCAAGTTAAAACACGTACGATAAAGAAAGTGATTATTACTCGAAATATTAATTTAACATGGAAGTCATTATAAAATGGCTAGTATAATGTCATAAATAAATCATGTATGATATAATAAAAATGAATATGGTTCTGTTATAATTTAATAACATACTATGGTCATTATACAGGAGGATAAAACGTACCCTCGACCAAAGTAAAGTGCAAGGTGAGGGTTAATTCCTCAATCTCTTTATTATCAGAGATTGTTTACGTGTAAGTATTTTCTGAGAATTATTTATTATCCATGTCCATGTTTCATAAAATACATTAAAAAAATGATTATTTTAAATAAATCTTTAACTATAACATAATTTTATATGTTTTAAATATTTATTCTTCATAATCATTCTCATTAATTTTCATGTTTTAAAAATGTTTTTAAGGATTTATTTATATGGAAAAGAATGTTTTAAAATGTAAATTCTTTTCAAATGTTTCAATGTGGCATGGAAAAAATTCATACAAAAATGTATTTTAAATGTCTTCTTTATTAATTGTGTGACTTTTAAATGTTTTCATGAAAAATTAATATTTCTCTCTAAGAGTTTTACTAATCATTTTCAACTACGTCAACATCCTTTTGGGATATTATTCTTGATTGAAGTTGATTTATTATAAATACAATATTCAATAGTGTATTGGATTAGTTATGATATTTTTTATTATGAATTTGATATTTTTATACCATTCATGGTTTATGGATTAATGTATTAACATTTAGTATGCTAGTTTTAATATGAATTTTTATGTTATGTTTAAACCTTTTCATATGAGAAATGCATTGGACTTAGTAAGTGATGGGTGAAGCCCGCTGTAGCTCATCGATGCATCGGTAGGTATCACGAGACAAACTAGTGTCTTATCACAAGGCCTTGAAAAAATATTTTTGTAGTCTTGGCCCAAGGCCTTTACTATGTGGTTATGATGTCTGGCATTATGCATTCCATCATTATGAAATTGGATATTTGATATGGAATGTGATTATTAGACTAGTAGAACATCCATGTGGATAATTAAATTTAATTATTTGATTTATTTTGGCCATATTATGCAGAATTTTATGTTTTAAAGGATTATATATTAGTCTTATACATTTCCTTACATGTTTATTCTTATTTATGAATGTTTCTGCTATATTTTTTATCCTTGCTATGCATATGAGCTCACCCCTTTCTATGTTTTATTTTTTAAAGGATATAAAGAAGTATATTATAAATGACCTACAGGGATAGTATAATGGATGTTAATGTTGTAAATGGAGAAAATGTTGTTGTTGTTTTCTTTATTTTATAATGTAATGTAATGCTCATCTATGTAATCTATTTTCCAAGACTGCTAAATTGATCGGTCCTTCAAGACATGATTCCTTGTAATCATGAAAATGTATTAAAATGTTGCACCAGCTTTGGGAGACTGGGGTCGGGGTGTCACAACATTTAGCACTCAAATTACTTGTGTAATGTTAAGTCTCATGAGACATTATGTTTGGATAGGGAGTAAACATACTTCATTTATGGGACATTTTACACCATGTGACATAGTCGTGGCAGTTATCCTTCAATCATATTTATGCCATGTCATATATTAATGTTTCATTCCTATGTAGCCATGATTAAATTATCACATGTTCTATGTTTTATTATTCCATATGTTTATTATTGTTCTAAGCCTTTTTTATGTCATCCAGTTATGTCTTCTTACTCATGTGTTATTCTTCATTCCTATGTTTATTCCCTTATTGGGGTTTTTATCTCATCCCTTTGTTCATGTATTCCCATGGTTATCCTGTGATGATGTTTGAGCTAAAAGGAAATTATGAGGTCATTATGGAGATTAAATGGAATATGTTTTTATTTTGGTTTCATGTTTTATATTTATTCACCTAGTCCTCCAAAGACACTATACTCTACAATCTTCAGTTTTTATTTGATTGTTAATTATTGCTAAAATCGTGTAATAATATGTATAAAAGGATAGGGGCTCTATAGTTGGTATCAAAGAAAGGTCTGATTACTTTTAAGTGTTAGGATTATAAATCCTTATTAGTAACCCTGGGGATAATTCTATCACTTAGTATAACCTAGATTAAAACCAAGGGAATCACATGTTAGGATATACTTTCCATTTATAAATTTATCCCTCTATGTTAAAAGTTTCCTTTTATATACTAGTTTTCTATGTATTAAATCCACATAATTATATTTTCTTTTTCTCAGTTAATGGTGGGAAATTGTATAACCTATGATTATAATAAATGTGATATGATATAGGATGATTTCCATAATAAATCTCTAAATATAATGGGAATTAGAGCTCCAAAATACATGAAAGTACTTGATCAACTTGCTCATGATATGAATAAAAACTTGAATCATGTGGAATTCCCTTTTAAGAAAGAAAAACATTTAGTATAATCATTTTTATGAAAAAAAAGGAATCATATATTTAGTTGATCTTCTAATCCCCTCCTCATAAAACAATATATTAACTCCTTTAAAAAGATATTTTGTTTCCTCCAGTGTTTTGAAGAAGAGAAAATCATGCTTTCAGTGTATCCCTTTGATGAAGAAGCTTATCAGTGGTGGGTATTAATCAAAAAAACAGTTACCAATGAGGAAATCAAATCCATGTATTGGGAAGCATTAATGAAAATAGTTTTCGAAAAATATTTTTCCCTGAACTCTCTATCTTAATATAGAATGGGAGTTATTTGGAATTAATCAAAAGAAAGATGAGTATATTGGGGAATACATATCAATCCTCGCAAGAAATGAAACATAGACCTCTATCTTTTTCCTGAAAAAATAAATTAAATTAGATAGCTTCTTTAGATAAATAATGTTTTGAATATGAAAAGTGTTGGTGATTTGAGGATTTGACATCTATAAGGAGATTTTCTATTGTTACATTAAGGTTGAAAAAAGAGATCGTAAACTGTCAATGATATCATGGTCCCAGAGAAAAAAAACTAAAAAATGGTGTTTAATATGGGAGGGTCAATAGAAAAAACCCATTATGGAATCAAAATCCAATATCCCACATGGAAAATGTGTGGGAAGAAGCATCTTGAAAACTAATTTAGGTGAACTAGGAGATGTTTCCAATGTGGAAGATCATCAAATAAAGTTAATTATTAATGAATTGATATGAACAATACCATAAATGTAGAAGAATAAAATAATGTTCAAATCAAAAATCAGTATATAGTCCAATTTTTCAACGATAAGGAACATTGTAATTATCTAATTCAATACCTTAAGACAAGGGTTGTTGGAGGAAATCAACAATAACAACCTCCAAGAAAACATGGAGGGAATATGCTATCATGACTACCGAGGTGGATCCCGACAATGACGTGGTGATAGATACATTTTTTATTCATTCAAGAATAATTAATGTACTATATGGTGGTGTTTCTTCACATTATTTAACATCGTTCATGTTTAGTTGAACTTTTCAAAAACCACCTAAGAATATGGAGGTTGAGTTATCTATGAGAATATAAAATGGAGAAATTATTTTATCCAAATTATATAACTCCTCCCTGGTAAATGATTATGGAAAAAACATCCCATAAAATATTTTCATACTTCCATTGGTGGAGTTTTATATTATATTGGGAATGTATTAGCTATCTTCATATAAATCCAACATTATTTTTCACGAAAGGGAGGCCATTATTTATATCCTGAGGTATCCTCCAATTATGTAAAAGTGAAATGAGGAATATTGATCTCATTTAGAATCATCATCAAAAATTTGGATATTATTAACTAATATGAAAAAATTACTAGATCAAATGGTTAAGATAAAGGAGAGAATTGGGCCCAAATACATGCCCATTATGAGGGACTTCACTTAGGTGTTCCCAAAATAATTTTTTGGTCTTCCTCCTATTATAGGTTTTTATTTCGCAATTATAATTATTAAAATATCACTGCTCATATCAAAGAAATCTTATAGAATGGCCAATGTTGATTTGGAGTCACTGAATGATATGTTACTAGAAAATTAGTACAAGGGTATCATATACCCAATATCTTCACCATAGTGTGCGTCAGTCCTCTTCATCAAGAAGAAATATGGGTCAATTCACCTATACATTGATTATTAAGAGCTCAAAAAATCACAATAAATAACTAGTATCCCATTCCATGTATAAGTAATTTGTTCAGTCAACTATTTGTGATCAACTATTTCTATAAGTTGGATTTTTTTCTTGATATCACCAATTAAATGTGATGAAGTAAGATATTCTCTATATAGCCTTTTGAATGAATTATGGATGCTTTGAGTTAATAGTGATTCCCTTATAACTCACTAATGCTCCAATAAATTTCATGAGCTTGATGAATAAATTCTTTAGATATTACATTGAAAAAAAATTGTAGTCTGTATCGATGATATTATGACATACACCAATAGAAGTGAGGAACACCATTAGCATTTGAATATTATTCTAAAGGGTTTACGATGGGAGTCACTATATACATTGCAATCTAAATATGAGTTTAGGATGGAGGAATTATTAAGGAATTTTATTACAAGAAAATTGATATCTTGGGACCCTTATAAAAAAGGTAGATTATTCTCTTAGTAGAAAAGAACCAGCTACTCTATCCATGATGAAGATTGAGAAATACCCTATATTCATGAAAATTCAAATAATGGATTTGGAAATCATAACGGTATATATTATATCTTATATTTCCTAAATGATTTCCCAACAATCTATCCAAGAGAATATCAATAAAGGATAGAGGGGTGATCTGGAGCTACAAAATAAGGTGAAAGAAATAGATAAATGGATGTTATATGAGTTTCACATTAATAATAAAATTCAAATTCATTTTGAAACTAGGATTTGTGTTTCTTAATCACATAAGATAAATATTTAAAAAATGGATAATCCACATAGCTCATATTTCTCTATCCATTTCCGAAGTACAAAAATCTATCGTGATCTTATAGAATATTTTTTTGTGGGACAACATGGAAAGGGATATTTCTGAGTATATCTCAAGGTGTTTTGGATGTCAGTATGTTAAACAATAGAGATAAAAGTCCAAAGATATTATGAACCCATTTAATATACCAACATGTAAATGATATAATTTCATAGAGGACTTTGTCACTAGTCTCTCGAAAACATACAAAGTAATTAATTCAATATGGTTTGTGGTGTATCAACTAACCAATACAACCCACTTTATCTCTATTAGGGAGTATATCTCACTTTAAAAACATGTAATGATATATGTTGATAAAGTGGTGATGTTTCATAGGGCTTTTCTTTCGATATACTCTTATAATGATCCAAGGTTGACATCAAAATTATTGAGAAGTCTCTAACATTATTTAAGAACTGAATTGAATTTCACAATGGAATATCACCACAAAAATAATGGCCAACATGAAATGACTATCCAACCACTTGAGTAAATGTTGAGATAATTTTCAAAGGAACTCAAAGAGGGATGGGATCAACATTTACCATCATACAAAAATAACTTTCACTCAAGTATTCATACGGATCCATATGAATCTCTATATGGGAATCTATTTGGGACTCTAACTTGGTGTGATAAAGTTGGTGAACAAAAGCTACTTGCACTAGATCTTGTGAAAGAGATGATAGATATGGTTCAAGCCATCCAAAAAAATATTAAATCCTCTAATATTCAGTAAAATATATTTATTAGAAACTATTTAAAGGACTTGGATTTTTATGTTGGAGAAAAATTCATACTTCGAATGTCACTATAAAATAGATTCATGAGGTCTGGAAATAATGGGAAGCTTATCCCATGGAACATTATCCCCTTTGAGATCCTTTATTACATTGGAATGGTGTCTTATCATCTTTCTCTTCTCCAAAATATAGATCAAGCTCATCAATTGATCCATTTATCTCTCCTGATGAAGTACATACCTAACCCCTCACATGTACTAAATCTCGATGTGGTATAACTAGAGAATAACCTCTCATATGAAGAGAATCTAGTGAAGATCATGGACATTAGAGACAAAGTCCTACACAATAAGATTACTCAACCTTTCAAAGTTTTGTGGAGGAATCATTAGTATAAAGAGGTGACATAGGAACCATAGGAAGCAGTGAAGGATAAGTACCCTTGCCCCTTTTCAATATAGAATGTAAAATTATTTTTCAAGGGTAAAAATTATTAATGGAGGAAGAATGTAACAACCCAAAATATTATCAATGGAATTTCACTTCTTATAATTATTTTATATGGTATAAAACACATAAATAACCTAGAGAACCCAATAAAAACATTATTCTCCTAAATGAAGAATTAAATAAGTTGTATTTATGGAAATTAATGACCCTATAATGATGGAATAGTAACATGACCATTTGAATAGTAATATGACCATTAAGAATAGTAACCCATCCAATAGAATAGTGACATCACCTATGAAATTTTAAATAAAATTTATGCATCTTATAAATGAAAATATGAAATATCTATATCATGCTATAAGAAAAAAACTATTTAAAAATGATAAACTAAGTGTTGATATTTTTTAAAGTTATGAATATTTATTTACAATTTGATAATTAATATAATGATTTAAAGTAAAATATATTTTCATAAAATTGATTCATAAATTAAAATATTGTTTTATTATAATTATAAGATAAATTTATGATACCTTAATTAATTTTTCAAAGTGTCATAAAATATTTTATAATATTAAACTCAGTATTTTTTAAATAAATAATGATTTTAATAAAAAAAGTAAATTTAACATATTTAAAATAATATTTTAATAAAATAAATTCCATTTCTAAAATATTCTTGTTGAAAAATAGTTAGAGTGAATTTTTGGGATTTTATTAAAATATGTGAATTCTTGTGAATAGTGAAATATGGTAATTTATGATATTTAACAAATAAATTAATTATTAAGTCATGGATTTTCTATGGATGAGGTAAGAATTCATTGGATAGAACTCCCCTAAACCATTTACTATACTTAGTCACAAGAATAAACACTATTTATATCCTTGAATCTATATAATAAACAAATGAATAAAATAATCAAAAACACCCCTCCCCTACCACTATAAATACCACCCCTCACCACCTCTTCACCTCACACCTTCTAAAATTTAGAGATTACTTATATTTTTCAAATTTCATCTCCTAAACCTCTTCCTCATATCTCAGTCTTTCTGGTCTCACCAAATTACTTATTCCAAGTTCCTTAAGGAGGTTCTCAAGGACATGATATTCAAGAGGTAAAATCATCCACCCTTCTCTTGTAATTTATTCTTCTACCTCATCATTTTATTTATTATCCAAATTAAATTATTAATATAGTATCATGCATATACTAGATTTTTATTATGTTAATTAAGTATCCATCATCAAATTTCTTCTCCTAACTTACTATCTTAAAAATAAAAACATCATCTGTGATGTTTTGATTCACCACCTTCGTGGATGATGATTTTTCATTTTCAATTACCACCATCAATGTCTGGTTATTAAAATATTATAATGGTGAAACCAGATTTTAAAATGTATATAATTTTTTTATGTTATAGAACTAAAATATGTACATAATATTAAATAATAAAACAAAATTAGCTTGTGATGATCGAGGAACTACTAAAATAAAAAAATTGTTTATTATTAACATTTCAACCAATGAATATTTCTCATTTCTAAAAATAAAAATGATATATCTTACCATTTAAATTTATTTAGGTTCATCAATATCATATAATTTCACTTCAGTATTTTTTCTTCCATTTTAAGAGAACTCACATAATTAAACTCAAGGGAACCGATCAAAAAGTCATGGAATAAACAATCCCAACAATAATAAATTAAACATTATAACTCATAGAAATAGCCACAAATAAACATAATTAAATTAGAATTAATAAAATATTTTTCGAATAGGTTATTAATTAATTTATTTATTGATGTATTTAATTTTATTATCCATAAAAATTATCGAAAGTTCCAAACACTTCCAGACATAAGGTAAAGGATTCTCCCAAAACCTCTAAACTTACTATTTGGTCATGATTTATCTCTCTTTACCACGATATAATTATTCTTTATTTTTATATACTTATTTTAAATTTTTTGTTAGTGTTAAAAAAATATGTACCTATCTCAAATATTCTTTATATTATTGGTAAATACATGTTCTATATGGTTCTTCTTAATTCCTCGTGATAAAGAAACATGATTAAAGGGAACATCTCGATATCTTACCCAAGTTCAAGTACACTCCATAATATATTTTAAGCCACAAATATTTTTCTAAAATCACTCTTATTGTTATAAAAAACTATATTAATTAATTTCTAGTTTTATGCAAACAATTTTTTCATTGTACGCTGTAAAAACACTTTTATATTTTCCCTTAAAACGCACTAATTTGGCTCATTTATAAAGTGTAATAAATACTATTTTCACATGTTTTCACTTTATTTAGATAAATTTTACCATTATATATTCTTAATTTCTCTTTTTAGTGTTCTTGTATTCTTTAAATTCATTCTTTCATAT
Organism: Viscum album; assembly: GCA_963277665.1. Lineage (NCBI taxonomy): Eukaryota > Viridiplantae > Streptophyta > Magnoliopsida > Santalales > Viscaceae > Viscum > Viscum album. The sequence continues at coordinate 1,346,256,476 of OY728123.1, forward strand.
ACACCTTTAAGATACTCCAATTTGTTATGCCTAATGACATGATTATGATAATCATTTATTTCCACAGTAACCGTTATGTTTATTCCTTATGTTTGACTCTTCAGGTGGAAGAAATATACATTAACATTCTATGATTTGTGAAACCATATTTCAATCAAATTCATTGGGTAATCTTTAGTGTCATGAGACGTCATGTAGGGATAGGGGCACATCTAATTCTTCTATGAGGTCCAAAATGTGATATAGTCATGGCAGTTATCCTTGAATTCTATTTATGTCATGTTATATGTATATTACACATTCATATGTATCTATGATTACATGATCTCTTGTTTTATTGTTTATGCTTCCATGGGGTTATTCTTGTCCCATCCCTTTTTTTTATATTCATGTTATTCCTTGTAACTACTGTGTAATTCTTTATTCCTATGTTTATTTCCTTACTAAAATTTTTAGAATATCATTTTGTTCATGTATTCCCAAGGTTATACTATAAAGATATAAGATATAAAATTATGTTAGGATCTAATTGTGGATATTAAATAAAATATTTTTTTTATTTTGGTTTCAAGTTTTATAATTATATACCTAATACTATAAAAACACTATACATTATGATCCTTGGATTGTATTTAATGGTTAATTTTGCTTAAAATAATGTAACAATATTTGTAAAATGATAGGGTACCTATATTAATATTTAACTTAAGGGGAAGTTCTTTTATAACATAAGAAAAATAAACCCAATTTGAATTCAAAAACCCAATACTAAAATGAATAGTTTTCATTGGAGTGCGTACATTTTATGTTAATGATGCTTGGACTAAAATAGATGATATATTTATTATTGAGGATGGGTGGAAACCTAATAATAATTGGAGTCTCAATTTCATTATATAAATTCCCAAAATGTTGTGAAAACAGTTCAATGTCGTGATTCATTAACTGTGGGGCCATGCCTTTTAAGGTCACACAAATGATATCCAATCCATGAAATTTATCATTAAGTGGTAGGGATGATATGATATGTGGTTTAAATTATACTACTTAGAGTAAGGTAAAAAAATTAGGTAAAAGATTCTTCTTATCTTTTTCTTGGACCAATGAGTTAGGTGAGCATAGAGTGTCTTTTCTATATCAACATGGTAATCCCCATAAGAATTGAGGCATTTCATTTTATCTCTTACTTCATCATAATTTGTGAAAGGTGATGACTAGTTGATAGGGGTATTGAATTTTTCTCTTGTAAATCATTCTAGGTTTTTGGACTAATAATATTTCTCCCCTCTTCACTTGGGTAATTTAAATTCATTCATGTTGGACCATTGAAATATAGGGTTTAGGAGTGCACAAATTTGATAGGGATGTTTTTGGGGTTATAATTTTACACAACATAATCTATGAAATGTTACCAGTTTAAGGTTTGGGAGCTTGGACCATGGTTAATGATATATATATATAGCAATTATAAATTGACAACCCCAACATAAATTAAAAAACACATATCATATTGGTTACAATATTCATGGAAAAAAGGCACAAAGTTTTTGTTCATGATGTGTGCATCAGGAGATTGCTGAGATTTACAATTGTACAGATTTGACCACGGCATCTCCAAATATATTTTCATTAATCTATGATGTGTATAATAATTTGGAATTTATATTGGTTGGGGAAAAGGTGAATCTAAAGTGATCTAGTAGCATAAGGAGAACTAAGAACCATCTTAGGAGTGGATTCACATAATTTAATATCATGATACATAGACCAGGTGAAGTTTTATGTATAGCAGTTAGGTTGAGTCCAACCAAAATTTAATTTATTAGTACACATGATACTATAAAAAACCATCGTGATGTGAAAATATATTTTGTTCATGATTCTTATACCATGGATGATGTATTCTACACAGAACTAGGTAAGTTTAATATATGACAAAATCTATAATCCAAGTGCCAATAGTGATAAACTCAAGGAAAAAGGAATATGGATTATGGTCATGGTGCATGGACTGAGTGAGTTGGATTTCAGCAATAGTATATAATTTCTCCATATAAGTGTGTAATTTAATTGATTCATGTAGGAGGAAAGAAAACCAGAAAAAGAAGTATTGAGAACCAAGATAGGATTGAGCTGATGGGGAACCTATAGTTGGGTCGATGTTAGGAGACACAAGTATCACAGTATATCATTTGGATTAGGAACCAAGTAGTATATATTACATAGAAGGTGGTGTGGTAGAATTCCAATACTAAAATGGGGATACTCTCATGAAAGGATCGAAAACATTACTATAATTAAACTCATGCAATGCAGACTTTATCATGTATTTTAATATCATGTAATAATGGTGTTGAAAATGAAATTTAACTTTATACGATGAGAATTAACACCATATAGTGCAATATCATTTAGAAAACTAGTTAATCGTATCGTATAACATCATAATATTGGAACAAAACAAGTTTTTAAGTAGTTTAAGTTAAAACAGATTTTTCCAAGTGGTGGGGTGGTATTTACAACATGAAAGGTAGGAAAAACCTAATTCAAATAGAGATCCTAGTGCGACAATGACAACCTAAAAGAGTATTCACATGGTTTAAGGTCGTCTTTCTTAGACCATAAGGGGTTTTTCATTTTTAATTCAGTAAACTATGACCAAAAGGAGGGATCCTTGGTCATAAACATGACATTTTTTGATCATTTAGGGGAAAATATTGTTAAATCCCTTATCCCACATGAACCATGATTGGGGTGGGAAAAGAGTATAATAATATCACCCATGTCAAATGTGAGTGAACAATATTGGTGCAAGGGTTTGTTTTCAAAATTCCATTTTGGCCATTTTATGTGACTAGATTGAAGGGAAGGTCAACTGGGGAAAGTCTCTAGAATACTAACTTTATTTACTCACATATTTTATGCATGATCTTGGTAACATTTAAGGCATTGAATACAACTGTAAAATAGGTATATGGAGGGGAATTGAAACATGAAATAAAAATTTTGAACCATAAGAGGGAGTGAAAACATGTTTAAGATGACTGTTGAACATGTAAGAAATGCACATTCCACTAATTCATTATTAAGGGTGGGGGAAATTTCATTTGATCTCTGACTATGTCTTCAAAACGAAAGACTTTTCATGTTACTTCAAAAAATCCTCTAGGACATGTGTCTTCGATGGGAGAGGATAATTTGAAGAATTGTGTTATCATTGTAGGGTAGTTCATTATGACATGAATGATAGGTTTAGATCTGAATCTATGAAGACTCAATGGTTTAGGGGGGACTAAAAAATATTATTTGGTATAGTCATCACTCTTGGTGCTACATCACTATGCATTGATCACATCACGGGTTGTATCAGTGACTGTAAGGGTTAAACCCATCTCATGAGAGGAGCATCATCTCAATGTTTGGTGAGGATTGGAAACCCAATAAAGGAGCTCTACTCACCGAGATAGGGTGATTGTAAAAAGATTCTAATGGTGTATGGTATGTGGATAAAAATATGGGCGTCCCAAAATTTCTCATGAAATGGGAATTAAGAAATATTTAGTTCTTGTTAATGTTGTAGTAGGATAATAAATTCAAATTGGGGCTGTCTTTGGTGAGTTTAATTATAAGGCTCTATAGTTAAACCATTATATAGATATATGTTATCTATAATATTTAATTATTTGTAGTTGGGGCCATATTTCATAGGGTTAATGGATATGAACGAAATACCTACTCTGTGTAGATTAATTTCATAAAAATATACACATATGCATCATTCAATTTGTGTTCATGTGGCATAGCCCATGAATATTTATTTTCATATCTTGTAGTGAGCACATTTATCATTTAGTTTAACTACATATGGTGAGGATTAAGACCATGTAATCTTATGGTGAGGAAAGAAGAGGTTTATTAGTTTAGAGTCATGATGTTAGGGCTATTGACCATTTATTTTAACATCACACAATGAGGATGTACCACCAATATACAATCAATGAAAATAAATTTTTGAGAAACATTACAATGGTATAGGGTGTGATGTGTTCCTCATAAATGGTGATAAATGAATACACGCTATAGAAAACCTTTTTAATTGTGAATGGGACTTCGTATTTTGGCTCTATCAGTAGTGTTTTTATTTTTTCTATCGCTGGTGTTTTCAAATTAGACACCAAGACACCCAACTGATGAGAGAGAAGGATGAAATTTTTATTTAATTCAAGGATACCTTAGTTTTAATGGGCCTTTACGTTGTGTTATACTTGGAAAATTTTCTCATTCAGAATTTAAAACTTTGTATAAAATACGGTAGACCATTTTTCTAGAATCAACTAGTCCTAGACAGTAGTCTGAATTGATAGTATTTTATCCCCAATGGGTTGTATTTATTTTTCATATACAGCCAATAATGAGGAGTGACTTTGGTGGAATTCAAAGATTTCATATGATATAACAAAAGGGAATTGGAGATATTTCTCTACTATATTTTCCTTTCATAATCCACCTTATTCTATAGAATGTTAGAGTGGGTTTTGTTAAATTCCTTGTTCAATCCATTATCATGTGTCCAATAGCAGGAATTATGGTCGCACCAACTATTTTACTTGGTGTATGGATTCTCTAGATTGGTGGATAGGAGGTTCATTTAATTGTCTATGTGAATAGTGGTAGGGTATCCAAGAGGACGTATGATTTGATATTTTAAAAATTAATTCACATGTTGGTTATTTACCCCCTTAAGGGGAATGTATTCAACCCAATTTGAGATGAAATCAGTTTTAGAAAGAATGAACTTTCATCATTTTGGTTTTAATTGGTTGGTAAATACCTTTGAAATCGTGTCCTCATATAGAAAGGAGACAAGAATATTTGGTAGAATGGAGAATCTCTAGTGTATGATACAAGAAGTTGGAGTGAATCTAGAATGCATGAAACCTTTTATTAATTCCATGCATTCATGAATAATGGTGGGACAAAAGTATCCCAATCTCTAGATCTAGTGGGGGAGCTTCAATCATGACTAGTGATCCCCGTATGAACCAATATGGAACTACTTGAATACCTATGGGATTTGTTTTCCTTCAGTGAAATGGAAAAAGATTCTATAAAAACTATGGTTTTAGAGGAACCAATTTTATTTTGGGTTGTCACAGAAGTAAAAATTCTCCTTACATCGGTATATTTTCTCATGCTTGTATCATTTGGATGGTAGAGATTCATATTAGAGTCACTTTATTAGAGTGGTTTCCCCAATAGATTTTTCTTATAAACTGAGGTAATTTTGAAACCCTTCATAATAAGAGTTAGGATCAGGTTGATTTACCTCTCAACTCTCTTCATCAATGGTGATGAGAGATGTCACTTTATGAAGCACAATATGGATGACCAATTCGGCCAAATATGAATTAGAATTAGATGTTCCCAATCTTTCCAGAGTGTATTCTCAATCATTCTAGGAATGTGGGGTAACAGTCACCTTCGGATCAGAGGTAAATTTATACATCAAAATTATGTTGAACTCAACCAAGGGAAAAAGAACTAATTTCATCATAATGAAGTTTGTGTTCATTTTCTTGATGATTATTTCATATTCTCATTTCACATGAAACTAAAAAACCTCAATCTCTAGGGCCATCTTGAGACCATTGATGATGCATTGGTATTTTCCCTCTTTGTTGGTGCATCATTTAGAGACTATGAATGAGTATTTGATGCATGCCTTAGAGAGAGTAATAAAGGAAACTCAAAGGCCAACTCTATTTAGATTAGGGTTATTGATCCCTCTTCCTATAAATATCTAGCTGGAACTATCAAACCGCATCTTCCAATCTAGAGTTTCTTAGTTGATAGAAACAATGAAGTCATCTTGGATGTTAACTTATAAGGTAAAATCCAATAATTTTAGGTGCACGGTAAGGAAATATATAATCATTTATCACTTAATGGTTTTATAAGGAATGAAGTTGATGTTGAACTACTAAATAATCAATTTCCACAATGATAATCATTCAGTTACCTTACAATGTTTTAGGGTGTACTTCAGTGGTTCAATCTAGGAGATTAAAAAAATCTCATTTTTCTATTGATAAAGGTATATTATCTAGACATATAAGTTCCATGAAAAGAAAATATTACTTAATGATCGATTATCTGGTCTTGTTTTTTACCATAATGAGACTAAGACAGTATAAAATGTTCTATTTGAATTTATTGTTTCTCTTTGACAAGTAGGATTCATGGTAATAATATTTAGTGTTTACATAGTGGATCAATGGTTTCCCCTAGACATGTGACATAAGAACCAGAGCATATAGAATACAATGCATGATGTTGTCCAAGGTAGTCTGGTTTTCTTTATCCCACTAGTTTTTAATTCCTTTATTCATCATCCTAGAAATAGTGTAATATTTTCCCAGAAGATTTGTAAAAAAATATCGAATTTAAGAAACAAGTCCTTGGATTCCCTTAAACTATAATAGATAGTGTGGGGGAGTCCTTTGAATAATTTCTTTGATATTATATGATTATATCATGATTCCACGGTATTAGATAGTGAAGTGAAGAAACTTCCCATAGGTAACCTATTATACACAATCGATGGAATAATCTATAGAGCATGCCAAATGCATTCTAAATATCATTGAGGTATTTTTATAATTTATGGGATTTGATCACTAGGTAATCTAAATATAATTCCACCATTGTTCCAAGTAGTAGATTAAATATATGATATGTATCACTCTTATAAGTTTCTTCAGTGATATTGAAGGAAAAGGGAATCACTTAATTACAATTGGTTTAATGGGATTCCCATAATCTTTAGGCGCTATCCAGAATTTATTATACCCAAAATACTCTCCCATTTTTCAAAGGCCCTAAAATTCAATGGTTTCATCAATCCACAACTCAATGATCTGGACCATAAATTGATCATTCAAGCAATAGAGGTTGAGGTTTTAAAATTAGAAACAAAATTTTATCAGTCTATTATTATTCTTAACATGTGTGACATTGGCCAACAACATGGGTAGTAAACCTTCTTGAAAATTTCTTCTTCAATAAATTTATCATCTTTATACTCAACCATAGAACCATTTGTGAGATCAATCTTTGTAGGTGTCTATTTGAATCAATGGTGACCAACAGGAAGGATAGTCAATTTGATAGTGTCATGGGGACCAAGAACTAAAATCTACTAAAAATTACATGAAAATGCATCATGGTTCTATCTCCAGAACACGACATAATGAAATTATATGTTAAGGGACATGATATTGATGATCAATTTTAGTCTCATATCTTCAGTAATGTCAAGGTTAACTTGTGTTAGCTCATACTATATAGTAGAAACTCATTCTAAATAAGAATTTGGGTCTTCATCAATATTATCCTCATCAGTGTCAAAAGGATTAGAAGATGGAGATGATTTATCAACTATATGTGACCACGGTATGGAATCACCTTCTCATATAGGTTCAAAACCATCTAGAATAGACTCATTTCCTTCTGGATCTATGGATAACATGTTGAAAAATGCTAAGTCCCTTATCCTAATTGATATTCCATGGTGTATCATGCCCTTGATATCGCAATTATATGCCTTGGTCAACAACCAATGTACCAATCCAACTCTTTATTGAACATGGTATAGGAATTAATTGTTAGGCATAGCCATTTTCTTCTGACATGTGATGCAGTAAGATTTTAATAGCATCAGAGGAACTTATAATACATTGTAGAAAGTGGTTATTTGAGTGAAATCCATTTACTATGGACTGAAAAAATGGTTCCTAGACTCTATGTTTTTTCTCTAAGATGATTGATGGTACGATTAAACTATTATTTAAGTCCTCATAAGGATCTATCAGTCATTTTTTAAGTCATTTGGATCTTTAACATCCTTGGGATCTTTGATCTAAGGATACTTCTCTTTCCAATTGTAATACCTAAAATCAAGGTGTTGGTTTTTCAATGAATCAATTTAAGCATCATTACCGGGGATCACTCTTTCCCACTCGTTGTGATTATACTGGAGGCACTCATAATACGACAAATGGATGGTCTCATGTAAGTAAATCCAAGGCATTCCCAGTAGGGCGTTGAAAGTGGATTCTTATGAGCGATAAATTAACTCATTATTTGATACCAATCAACTAAACTAGGACATAAACTATATATTTCTACATGGATTCCATATATTCTTGTCATACCCATTAATTTTAAAGTTATAAGGGGTCAAATCTATTTTTGTGTACCCCAAATTATAGATAATTTTAGTCATAATCAGATTGATCCTAGATCCAACTTCCATCAAATACCCATGGAATTCTACTCCATTGATATTTCCTTGGAAATATAGAGGGAAAATTTTTCCCTTGATGATTTTAACCTAATCATAATTGGAGAAGGAGATGATTGAATTATATTCCTCATGCTCTGGTTACTTTTCATGGTAGAATTAATTATATTTCACCTCAATATAAAACTTGAGAAGGATATTCTGTTCCTAAATGATGGATTTTTTGAATCTCTTTTGATAGGAAAATAACTTCAAGGATCAAGATCAATGTTGGAATGAAAATAAGGTTCTTGATCATGTCATAACTCCAAACACGGGGAATATGTTTTCCCCCAAGTGGTTTCTCCTAGATGGGAAGCATGGGGGGACCAACTAGAAGAAGTGATGATTTTTGGATAGTACCTGCCCCATTATTTTTTATATTAAATTAAGATGGATAATAATTATATTATTTTACCTATTATAGATGTTCAACCAATTAGATGGGATGAAGAGTCATGATAGCATAATATTCTTTAGATATATTTATTTTTTGATCTATGAGAAATACTTATCTTCTAGTCTTGGTAGTGTTGATAAAAATTTCAGATTGAGTACCTTATAAATTTTTCTCTCTATATAGTTAGTTTCTATTGTCTCTTAATCTTCTGTGAGATGACCTAGGGGATCTAAAAACAATGATTCATATTTGAATTCCACATTGTGGTCCATCAACCTATAGTCATGGGAAGAGGAAAACATTTCATCTACATTATTGTATTTCAACATACTCAAATGGATCATGGAACTTCCTCCCAAATACAGGGGTAATGAATTCAATAGTGGTGCACATCAAATTTGGTGTTATAAAAAATTATTTATCATCCTTGCATTGACGGTTCCAACTATATCAAGCCGAAGAGGGATAAAAATTAGATAATTCAACTTGAGAGGGTGAGCTATCCAGAGAAGGTGATTAATTATTTCACTAAGTATGAATGATCATATATTATCAAGTGATTGATTTTTATGATACAAAATAAGAAAAAATATGATCTCCTCTATCGTAGGCATTCTTCTATTCTGTGAAATTGTTATCATAATCTTCGGTCAAAAAGAATAATGTGACATGTGTCAGGGGGTTTCCTAATTCCACTATTCCATTTTCTACAAATTCCTAGATCCAATAATTAAAAAAACCATTCCTTAATGGTTTTTTCAAGGAACCTATTTTAGATGTAGTATTCAGGACAATTATTAGACTCAGTCTCTTATGGATCCATATTCTCTAGGATATTGAACAAGTTCTTCCTCTAGGAATAGATTAATATTCCTGAGCTATTTTCATCCGTAAATTATTATACCTTTTACATCCAATCTATAAGGGGGATTCTAGGTAATTTTCATTGAAAGGGGACTTGGTAAATATTCTTATTGAAAGTTTGTGGATAAAGGGGGTATTTTGTGGGCTATCATGAATCAATGTATGACAATGGTCTAAAGGATTCATAATTTAATTTTTTTACACTTCTACGATACCATAAAAGAGCTAGGGTTAATGGGGTAGAGTATTTCATGGTCCAATTTATTGTTTTCACAAGGTGTTGAGATCCTTTGGTGAAATATTCTTGTCTTACATAATATTTTAGGGAAATTAGGGTTCAAACTAGATCAACCTAGACATTATCCACGCAAATCCCAGATAAGTTTTTGTTAATAAGCTTAACATTGAGGTAATATTTCAATCCCATTCACCAAGAGAAGAAGTAGAAAACATGTGCATTGTCTTACTACATAAAATTTTATAGGTCACTGACACTCATATTACATTGGATGGATCTTACTAATATAGGAACTAGCATTAGAGATAATCATTTTCAGTGATGGATTCTAATACAAGTTCTCTATACCAGATAAACATAGTCCCTTCAAATGTATGGGAAAAATATTGGATCTTGGTGACCTACAATTTCTCTAGATTTCCCAACATCGAGCTACATCAATAGGTGAAAAGGGAATGATGTTTCTCTAGTTCACATGTTTCATTGAAAGAGTCAATGTTCGGGTTTCTAAAATCAGTGGTATGGACAACATGGTTCACCCATTCCAGGTAAAACTTTCTTTCAAGATATATCAGGATTTTCTATGTCTCTACGGATTCAAGGAAATAAATGATATCACAAGTCACATCAGAATGGGGGGAATAATCATGTGTTTTCCCCATGGTAGGTTGAATGGATAATAAAATTGAGTATCCCTGGTATTTGGATAAGAATTCGTATTGATCCACTAGATATGGAACCATGGGGAACACCTTATTGCCCCCTGGTTTGGAATATCCACTTGATTTATTAGATGACTTGAATTTTCCATGCTTTATTTTTTAATATTATATAGATTATTTTTGAGACAATGTGCTAAGACAACATGTGATTCTAAGGCCCGATGTTCTCGGAATAAATGTTTAAAATATATTAGATATATTAAATAGAATGTTTTCATAGTTATCCTATAAAAGGGTAATAACTCCCAAATATGGATCCAAATAATAAATATAAGGGCTCCATTTTGTTCCAAATGTGGGTTTTACCCTAGGTGTGACATAACCATTAATCGGTGAGGTTCATTGGTGAAAAAGTTTTTGTGGACATGAAATTACTAAAATAAAGTAATTAATGAATTTATTTTCTTTTTTTTCAATGAAATGACCTTATTCCACTTTAAATATATGGTTATGAATTTTTTCTTAGGGTGTTCCACTAAACTGTAGATACCTAGAAGCTGTTGGAGAATATCCTTCTTAAAGAACGACGACGGACCGAGATCTGATCACGGATCATTGCACTAAAGGAGTTATTGGATATCATGAACAATGTAAACAAAACTATTATTAATCAAAGATTACTCCATGCTCTATATATGGTGTTTTTTTGTTATCTCTATATTATTTCTTAATCCCAAATGATATTTGATCAATTCCATGAACAAAATAGATACACACATCATCGATAGAATTAAATTTATGGAATTATTTATATGTTCATTTTGATTTAACCCTCTTCATTTTTATTATTCTATGAGAACTAATCGAGTCAACATGAACAACATTCATGTTTCACTCATCATGTTTTATGTCTTTGGGATTTCTTCCCATGTTCTTTACATGATTCATCCGGGGTGTTCTCTATTGGAATCTAGTTCAATGAATACCTTGTATTTGATCATTGTGTGACCATTATTTAGTGAGACAAATCAAAACTAAATGTGCAACTTGTGATTTAAATTATGATCTTGGTGCGAAAATGGTGGTCTTTGATCATAGGTGGATCATATAGATTTTCAAGTTCCGTTCTACCTAGTTTTGATGAATGAGAAAAAATGGATCCAGGGATAGTTTTCTGAGAAGTTTGAGGTACCATATCCAAGTTATGGAAGACAAAAAGTATCGATCGACCCTGAATCTACAAGTACCATTGATCTTTGAGGATTTGTTGATGTGATGGATAGTGTGGAGGTAAATCCAATGGATCTGGAAATTTTGGAGAAACATGGCTTGTAATGTGGTGTTAAACATTATGTGGACCCCCTAGTTGTGGAACTAGGGTTTCATTTATAGTTATGTTTCATATGTTGTTTGAATCAGTCACATGCTATGTGACCATACTGTGTGGATCAGTGTGTAATTTGGGAAGTACACAGACATGGGAAAAAGTTCACTTCCATTAGAACTCCATGTATATGCCCATGGAGATGGCCAGGTGTACCCATGGCAGTACATGAACACGAACACCATGTATAGACACAACTAGGTGACACTAGAAGGGTTTCATATTTCCCTAAACATCATGTATTTTGAGACATACATGTTGCGTGAGGATTTACCATAGAGGAATACTTGGGGATATCTAGAAAGGTCATGTACCCCATGGTACACATCATTTACCCCCCATCGAGAGTGTTTCTAGCTCTTGGTTTCCTTATTTTGGACCTGTATGGGTTGATTTTGTTCCCTTGGTCCTTTCCGTTGAGGTTAATGTGCAGAATTACATCCACATTAAAGGATTTTGACTCCCTCTAGATGTCAAGTCTCATATAGAGCTTTGGAGTCCCTCCATGAGACTGGAGTGAGATCATCTATCATCCTTGTTCCATATATAGGGATTATGGAATCAATGTGTCCTCCATGAGGGGGGTATTGATCCACCATCTAGAAATCCATATTCTTAGGGGTTTTGGTATAATTGACATGTGATCCCCTGTGTAGCGGGTTGATTTAGACTGGGTTCATGGTGTCCCCTACAGGTTCTGGGAATTACCCCTATCTAAGTATCATGGTCTTCATGGACCTATGAGTTTTATCAAGTGAGGCCCAATGATCTAGACATATTGTCTGAGTGTCCCCACTAATAGCATCTATCATGGAGTGGGTTCTTTCAGAATGATAATTTCTTTAAGTAGAATCTTGTGGTTGGTAGTTGGTTGTGACTGCCTTGTGGGGTGGTGTTTTTCCTAAGTATATCTATGTGTTTCAATTGTACACTGATTATTATGTATTTTTTTGTGACGAATTTTCTTGTTACATCATGTTTAGTGTTTCTAGGGTGTCATAATGGGTATTGTTATATTCAACCATTGATGAGAATTTCTCACACATGTTGTGTTTTTTGAAAACGATGACCCCTTTGATGATATCATTGGAGGACAGGAAGAAGGTGGAGCCTATATTGATCTAGTCAGACCGAGGTGGTTACTAGGATCTTTCATTTTACTTTAGTATTCACCATTGAAGCATGTTGTAAACCTTGCATGTTTTTGTTGGTTTTGTAGTTATCCCATTTTTCAGCATTTATTACATTACTTTATATCTCTATTGAGGGGTCTTAGATGTATGCAATAATTCGTTTTAGTTGTTTTACATTTTAGCATTGTGTGGTCTTAGAGATGTGTGTCTGTGTGCATGTACTTTAGGATAATTCCTCCCATTTTTGGGATATTTATACTCAGTGCTAGTCTTTATCCCCTATCCTACTGAATGTGGGATTGGGGTAGTTACAGGTCAAACCTCGATAGGTCGCGTCATGATGGAGTGGAATTAGATCAGTCAGTTCTACCTTTGGACTACATTTAGTGGGATGGGTTTGGGGTAACAATATTTATTATTTTGAGTTTTTATTTCAGGGGACTGTAGTGTTGGTGTGAAAAAACGATGTATCCATACATCAAGACTCTGATCACCTATCTTTCTAATCAGTACATGTAAACATTGGTTGAAGAAAAATTGTAGGCACATGTATCCAACAGTAATGGTTGTGTTTTCCATTTCCTTCTTGAGTTATCAAACTATATATAATCTCTTGACTATGGTACTTCTTTTTTTTATTTTAGGAGGAATCCACATGTATAGAAAGCTATGACTCCACTAGATGATCATGAGAATAACCAACCTTATGATGAGGCATTAGAATAGGGTCATGTACCCGAGATAGCACTTCTATACGGTTTACCATCTATGCCACCACCAGTTGAGTTTTATCTAGCTCTATAAATACTAGCTAGGGAATCATATAGTATGAGGGAATTTCATGAGTTTTAAAAGCATAGACCTCCCATGTTTTGGGGTTACCAAGACCCCGAGGTGTTTGAAGAATGGCTATAAGTAGTCTCTCATGTTTTCCACTTTGTTAGGACACCTACATATCAGATGGAAGTCCTCACGATGAGTCTTCTTTAGGGATTTGATGGGGTGGGGGTCTTAGTGACTTAGTTACAATTTGATACAACCCTCACCTGGTGAGAATTACAGTGTCTCTTTATGGAGGTGTTCAATTTATCCATATTTAATTAAGTACACATACAAGAGATTTTTAATTTGTATTTGGGTAGTATAACCATGGTGGAGTACACAGTGTGGCTTACTGATCTCTCGTTTTACTCTTTAGATATGGTTCTAGATTAGTTCTTTAAAGCCTAAACCTTTAATAGGGGGTTATTCTAAGAAATTTGAGCTTCAGTGGTATCAATTTTTATTCCCACCTATATTGGGGGGGTACTTGAGTGAGCCTAAGTAGTGGAAAGATTTATGGCCGAGAAGGGACTGACAATGGGAGCTAGTAGTGGGAACCCACTAGTTAAAAACTCTTCAGTAGGAAATTGATTGTGGTCATAAGGATCTAATTCTGTTAGACACTTCAAGATGTGATCACAAGACATAGGCCTAGTAGTGAAAGTTTCTTGGTTTTGCTCGAATAAGCTTCGTTAGAGATAGTGATTCCCCTATGATAGTCAGGTTCATCAAGCTAAGGATCATCCAACTTGTCATATAGTTGATTGTGAGATGGTCAAGGGACCATTGAGACAGAGAAATATGAAGGAGTATGGTATTATACAAGTCAGAGGCATTGGAATAGGATCCAAGAGGTTAGTAAGAGTTAGTCAGAGGTTTGACCTATTACACCACTACCCAAAAGTGGTCCGCACCAGGGTTCAAGAGCTAGTGGACAAAGATGAGGCCCAATGTATGTTATGGAGGCATATTAACATGAGGATATATGGATGATACGAGGTATAATCTGTGCCATTTATATATTATTTTTAGTAATTATGTACATAATTGTGAGTCCTTCCTTCCTTTCCACTTCTCTAGTTCAAGAAATAAAGATTTTGATTAAGCCATTAGCTCGACCCTGGCAATTAGAAACTCTAATATGTGGTGACTCAGTTATTGTGGACTTGTATCAACTATTAAATATGAATATGGGAAGAAATTATTTTATGGGATCTCTTTATAGTTTCGATGAGGCATTGTGAAGTAATTTTAGGTATGCACTTACTATCCACAATTCATTCCTATATAGACTATTTTAGGTAGGGGATTTAGTGTTTCTAAATTAATAGATTGAGGTTTTACTTTTTGGATGAGATTTAATCCTTGGTGAAGTAATATTTTCTCATTTATATGATATTTCAGCTGATTAATCCTTATTTGGATACCATAAATCTTGGAGTAGTGGATACTTTGGGCTATTAGTTTCTTACAATGGTGGCAGAGTGTGAGGACATCTTTCCTGGGGACATATCAGGATTACCTCCTTGTAGTGATATAGACTTATGCTTTGAATTTCATCTCGAGATGGAATTGTTATCTTCACCAACATATCATTTGGTTCCCACAGAGCATCGAGAGATGAGGGTGTAATTGGAGGACTTACAAGAGATGGGATTTGTGAGATCCTATGTTTCCCCTGGTTAACCCCATTATTTTTCACCAAGAATGTGGATATGAACTTCACATTATGGGTTGCTTATCAGTTCTTAAATTAGGTGATTGTGAAGAATAAGCATCTACTATCAAGGATCGATGACCTTTTTATTTAGTTGAGAGGTATGTGATTGTTCTTGAACATTGACCTCAAATTAAGCTATCACTAGCTACGAGTAAGGGATGGGGGCATAATGAATATAACATTTAGTTGAACTTACTATCACTATGAGTACTTAGTGATGTTGTTCGGAATGAAAAACTCCCTAAATGAGTTCATGGGACTCTAAAAAAGATCTTATAGTCCTTCTTGGATCAGTTTAGGGTGGTCTTCATCAATGGCATCCTAGTGCAATTGGTGTCTAAGAAGAATCATGCAAGACACTTTAGGATGGTCATGGACACACTTTGAGAACACCATATTTATGTAAAAATATCGAGTTGTTAGTTTTGTATTTGAGATATCCACTTTCTAGGACACGTTATCTCAGAGGATAGAGTAGCAAGGGACCCATCAAAGGTTGAGGTAGTGCTTTTTTAAGAGCCACCAAAGACTGTTAATGAGGTTTTTATTTCCATTGGGTTAGCATCGTACTATCTATGGTTTTTACATTATATCTCTATAGTTGGAACAACCTAGACAAATTCGAATTGAAATGGGAAGCCTTTCATGTGGACGAAATAGTGCTAGAATTTCTTTCTGGAGTTGAGGTAGAGGTTGACGAGTGCTCTCATATTATTATTTTCAGATAACGGTGTCGAGTATGTAGTGTTATTTGATATGTTAGGTATCAGACTTAGTTGTTTTATGGTTCAAAGGTAGGTGGTTATTTCTTATAGTTCTTGACATTTGGGACCACATGAGTATAACTATGTGACCCATTATCTTGAGTTAGTAGTGGTAGTCTCCTCACTAAAGATGTGGTGACACTAACTTATGGGAGATCAGTTTATCATTTACTCTAACCATAAGAGTATCAATTATATATTCTATCAGAAAAATGTTAACATGAGATAGAGGTGATGTCTAGAGTTCCTCCAAGACTATGCCTTTAAGACTATCTATACTCCTTAGTAGGGGAATGTTGTGGCATATTATCTTTACATGAGATCTTGTTCAAATTTTTTTGTTGATTAATCAGAGCAATTAGACTCATTATTTTTTTCCTTCATGGAAAATTATTATGGTTCATATATCTAGTAGATGATTGTTACCCCACCACTTTTAAATTTTCCCGTTATTCTTAGTGAGTGGATACAAACTGTTAGATCTTATATACACAATGATCCACTAGACATGCTACTAGTGGATATTATAAAGTTGGGGATAATTCTATTCTTTTTATAGTAAGAATGATGGTACCTTTGATGTTATGGGTGGAGGTGGTGTCGGAATTTCATAAGTACCTGTTGGTGGTACAACCAGTTGTGGAAAATATATACCAAGACCTCCAACATCAGTTTTGTTTTCCAGTCATAAAGAAGGGAGTTTTAAAGTTTGTCTCTCAATGCCTCACTTGTCAATAAGTGAAAGTTGAGCACCAGGTTCCAGTGGGTTTAGATCAACCCCATGAGCTTTCAGAGTGAAAGTGCAATAGGATATCCATGGAATTCATGGTGGGATTTCCACATACGTCTAGGGGATACGTTGCTATCTGGGTGATCATAGAAAGACTCACCATGTTAGTCCATATCCTACATATTCGAGAGTAGATTTATGTAGAGATATTAGGATGAATCTACATCTAAGAGATAGTTTGAATATAAGGATTTCCCTTAATGGTTATATCTTTTCATAATGCTAAATTTACATCTCTGTTATGGAGGTTGTTTCGGGAGGCTTTTGGGACTCATTTATGCTTGAGCACAACATTTCACCCCCAAAATCATGGCCATACAGAGCGGATCATTCATGTATTGGAGTAAATGTGGATGTTTTACATGTTGGACTTTGTATATAGTTGGGAGGATCATCTTACCTTGGTGATTTTGTGGAAAAAAATATACCTTTCCACCATTAGTATGGAACCATTAAAGGCTTTGTACATGCGACCCTATAGGTAAACACAATATTGGACTAATCTAGGTGTGTCAACACTCATGGGACTGGAGTTGGTGTGAGCTACTATAGAGAAGGTGTAGATCATCTATGATAATATGAGGACTCCAAAGATCCATCATAGGTCTTATGCGGATAAATGATTAATTCCTATAGAGATTGAGGAGGGAGACCATTTATTTGTGACATTCTCACATCAATGTGGATTAAAGAGATTTAGACTTGGTAGAAAGTTGTCTTGTAGACTCATTGGTCCCTTGTAGATACTTCATTGTGTTGGAAAGGTGGAATATCACTTATCTCTACTACCATAGTCACAGCTGGATGGGGTATAATATGTCATTCATATATCACAGCTGAGGAGGTACATGTATGATCCATCACATGTTATCGACCGTGGAAAGTTGGACATTGAGGGTGGAGATACCTTTAATTAGTACCAAGTGGAGATCAAGAATCGGTGTGAGAGGATCAATTATGGAAAATTGATTCTCCTTGTGTGTTTCTGGTGGTAGCATGAGAATATTCAAGAGAGAACATGGGAACAGGAAAACCACATCAAAGCCTATTATCCTCATTTTTATGTAGTTTTTTATGTTTTCAGAACTAAAATCCAAATGGTGAGGATAATTTAGTGACTCATATGTTCCATAGACTATTTTTAGATATTATATGGATTACATTTTAGATCAGTCACTAAGATATTGTGGGATTTCAAGGAATTATGCGACCAGAACAAATGTTTTTAATTTATTAAATAAAAATCACATGAATTTCCCCTAAAAAAATTAAAAACCCCCAAATGGTGGATCGGATTAGAAATTTGTGGGAACTGTTTATTTAATATTTTAGGTTTAACATTAATCATGACATAACCTTTGTTATCATAGTCCATTTGTGAAAAAATCATCAAAATTTGTAAATTAGAAAAATAAATTCATTAAAGAGTTTATTTTTATTTTATTTTTTGATGTAATGACAAGCTTTATCTTTAAATAAAGGGCTATAACTTTTGTCTCGGGGTTGGATACTAAACCACGGAGACCTAGAATCTTTTGGAGGAGGGAGTATTTAGAGAACAATGATAGATCAGGATTGGATCACGAATTGTTGCACCAATAGAGTTCAAGTATCTCATCAAAAATGGAAATTAAACCATTCCTTATCAATGAGTAGTAGTAGTAGTTTATTTTATTTATTCAAAAAGAATAGGACAAGGGATACAAGACTCCTCAAGGGGGTAAAAAATGGTGGACTCCTAGATAATCCTCCAGCACAAAAGAGGAACATTCTGGAGGAAGGGAAAGGAGAGAGTCATAAATGATGAGAGGCTCATCCTGCCTACCCAAGCGAGCAAGGGAATCTGCCGTGAAATTAGCCTCCCTCCAACTGTGATGGTTAAGTTTCCCATGTGAGGTTACAATATTGCACCTTCTGATAATGTAAGTGATCTCCCAAGGAACCCCACTCGTCCCTTTCAGGATCTTCACAAGAGTATCTGAGTCCGTCTCGATTTCAGACGTTGTAAACTTTCTCCTTCTACATACTGATAGACCCAAAGCCAGTGCATGGACCTCCGCACTCAGAGAATTTCTGGGCCCATAAAAGGCACTAAATGTGATGAGAACCGAGCTTGAGGAATATTGAAGCACGCCTCCCCCCTCATGATCCCCCTCATGCATGATCCATCAACATTGAGTTTGAGTCCCATGACCGGCGGGTTCCACTTAACCCACTGACCAGTCCCCTTTCTCAGAAAACAGGGACGATTAAGCAGATTATTAAACGCAGTTGATGTCGAACCACATTTGATCTGAGAAGAAATCTCGAAGATGAGGGACTTGAGGCTAGCCTGGAGGAACAGCAACGAATGGATTTCACCCCTCCGAACTGTGTTGCGAGCCTCCCAAAGCACCCAACACAAAGCCACAATGATGATCGTTCTAACCATCCGCTCCTGGCCAAAAGACCCCGATCCAGAAAAACAGCACTCCACGTATTCCTATATTGAATACTCTCCAACCGATCTTCATGGATTATACTTGAATAGGGACCAATGATGAAGTGCCCACTGACTTTGAAAGAAAAAGTGTTTCGCCGATTCGCACGTGTGATTACTTCAATAGAAACACCTAGAGGCCAAAGCAATGCCCTGGTGTTGGACGCTGTCCTCCATAGGTAATGCCATGTTTCTGATTCCCCATAGTAAAAAAGTTCATTCTAATGGGGATATCATTGCACCAGGGTGCTGGAGGCCAAGCATTGGTGTTGCTACCTGGCTGAATGATACTCCTGAAGCCTTGCGAGGTAAACCTTCCTGAGCTTGTGTCCGAGAAGCAACATCTATCAGATTCCTCACTCATGACAATATTCTAAAACACAGACATCTGATTAGAATTCAAAGACGTATTGATCAAGTCGAACTCCATGCATGCACTACTGAAGTTGATATCCAGAAAAGGGTAGTTGGGGTATCGCAAGGGCGCCCCCGACCAACTGGTGTCCCAAACACTGATATTCCCAGGACTGATGATCCACCCCGCATGACCTGGCAATGTGTCAAGGAAGGATAGCATGCACCTTTCCAGCCTCGTGGAACTGTAGAGGCCTCGTGCTTGAAGCCCCGAGTAGCGTGATTTAAAAAACATCTCCCACAGCAAATCCCCGACGATAACTTCCCAAGAAAGTCGAGCCTGAAGACTTTGAAGTCTACCCTGGATATCATGGAGGCCAACTCCTCCTGCCTCCACTGGTCTGGACAGACGCTTCCAGGAAGCCCAGTGGAATCTTCCCTCCTCCTTGGCATCCCACAAGAAAGAATTATGGATAAGTTCCATCCTCTCCATAGTACCCATAGGAGGATGGATCACCAAGAAGATGTTCATGGGGATGGATGTGAGGACACTGTTGATCAACGTGATCCGTCCACCGAAGGAGAGTAGCTTATTCATCCATTTGTAGATTCTGCCCAGAATGCGATCAAGGATCGCGGAGAAATGCACCTTCTTAATGCGGCCACAGGGGATTGGTACCCCGAGGTAAGAAATGGGAAACGACATCCTACAACAACCCAAGATATTTTGGAACTCCTTGTACCTTGAAACCGGGCATTTGTCAGACGTGAAGAAATGGCTTTTCACCGAGTTGACACTCGGCCCACTCCATCTGCCGTCGGTGGATAAGGAATCCATGAGAGCCTTCAACGACCTTTTCCTGCCATTTATAAATATTAGGATATCATCCGCAAACATAAGATGGGAGATGGTAACACTATTACTTCCGCGAAAGGGAAGCATAAGGCCTGTATCCATCCCATGTTTCAAATTTATTGAGAGCGCATCCTGGGCGAGAACAAAGAGGAATGGGGACATGGGGTCCCCTTGACGAACACCACAGACAGTCTTGAAGAAGCCAAAAGTTTTGCCCATTATGGAAATGGAGAGCCACAAAGATGAATAACATCTGAAGAAAATATCGCAAAAAACCTCACTGAACCCAAATTTCCTCCTGACCCGGATGATGAAGCTCCATTCCAACATTTCATATGCCTTGTTCATGTCGACTTGGAAGATGACATTATAACCAACCGATTTTCTGTTAATGTCCTGCACCATTTCATAAGCGATGCCCACCGCCCCATGAATGTTCCTTCCCATGATGAAACTGTGATGCTCCATTGAGACCAGGCATGGAAGAACCTTTTCGAGCCTTCTGACAAGGACAGAGGCAAGAATTTTATAAGCAACGTTGCAAAGAAAAATTGTCATGTACTGACTAAGAAGGGTAGGGTTCCTGATATTTGGAATAAGAACCAGTCTGGAGGATGAAATTCCCCTGATGAGAGGGCCACCAATAAATAAGTCTTGGATCGACTCCACAACAAGCTGGCTGACTATCTCCCAAGAGAAGCTGAAGAAGATGGCTGAGAAGCCATTGGGACCAGGCGCGCTGTCTTGGGGCATGTTTCTGATAGCCACCCAGATCTCCTCGGCCAAGGGAATGGAGGACAGAGCACAGTTGTCCACCTGGTTAACTGTTGAGGGGATATGGCTGAAAAAGTCCTCAGAAGCTAGAAACCCCCTCACAAAGGAAGAAACAGGCTCCCCTGCCAGGGTATTTTTGAAGAAGTCCAGAGCGATCTTCCCCGCAGTGTTCACGTTCGAAGTGTAGTCCCCATTCTCCATTCTCAAGTTCATCCATGATCTTTTCCTCTATTTAATGAAATCCTGGAAAAAATAACTGTTTCTATCCCCTTCCTTAATCCATCGAAACCATGACCTTTGTTTGAAATCTCTCTCCAGAGAAACAAGCCTCTCAGCTAAGAGATTCTTTTTGTCACAAAAAACAACAAACACATTCTCATCCCAATAGTTTTAAAGAGAATCCCCCAACCTGTCGACTTCCAACCTGAGGCTGTTACTACCCTGGGCAACATCAGTTCTGGTGTTCACCCATCTTTTCATGTTTAATTTTAGATGCCTGAGGCAGTTCACCAGGCCACCCCATGATCTAGCATCATCATCTTTAGTCCAGGACGTCCTGATAACATCTAAAAGGAGTCGTCCCCATGCCATGCAGTCATGTAGGAGAAGAGAGAACGCGCAGCCTCCTCCCTCTTGATGTTGATATGGATCGGTTTATGATCAGAGAGCACCCGCTGAAGATGAGAGATTGACATCTTTGGAAAAAAGTCCAACCCATGAAGGTTGGAAAGGCAACGATCCAGCTGACACCAAATGCGATCTGCACCCTTGCGGTGATTACCCCAGGTGAACTTAGGTCTATAGAATCCATGGTCCAAAAGCTATGTGCCCCTCATGAAATCATTGAATTCTTGCATGCCACCAAAATTATAACCAACTCCCCCCTTTTTCTTCGAGACGTCTGCAATGACGTTGAAGTTACCACCCCCGAACCAAGGGAGAGACCCCGTTTGCAAGTTTCCCAGGAGATGCCAGAGTTCCCTCCTCTTGGAAACCTTAGTGGCCGCATAAACAAAGGAAAACACTAAAACATGACTTGTAGTGGAGATCTTAGCATTGATGCATTGAGAAGAGAGGATCAAAATTTCAACAGAAACATGGATCTTCCAGCCAATCCAGATGTGGGGGTTCTCAGCACTGCCATGGAAGAAGTTGGGGAATCCCATTTTCCTGGTAAGATACAGACCTTTGCTATGAACCTGTTTGGGTTCTAGAATCACCACAACTTGGACATGAAAACTCCTAGCCTCAAAGTCCAGAAAGGCACGTTTGGCTTCATCCCCTAAGCCCCGTGCGTTCCAGATAAGGACAGGGAGCATCAAGTCAGGCCCTTCCGGGCGCTAGCGGGGGAGGACAAAGAGAAAAGGTCCGACGCAAAATGTCCAGAATATTTGGATCTGGAACGGGTGACAGGGCTTGAAAACACCACCTCGAGGGGCGCCGGATTGGGAGTAAGAACCATCTTTTTGAAGGAATAAGCATCCTCCTTCCCCGGGGCTTTGCCTTTACCTTTAGAAACAACATCAGAGAATGAACCCGCATCTCTCTGTGAAGAGGAGGACAATAGACGATGCTGAGGGGAGAGACGAGATAACACCAACTCTTTCTCCATCCCAGAAGAGGGAAGATCCTTCTTGGCCAACCCCTCCACATCCAGAGTGAGGCTACTCACAAGATACTTCCAGAGGTTCTCTGGCGTAAGGAGGGAAGAGATGCGGATAGGAGAGGACGGAGGGGAGAGATACCTAGGAGGGCTCCCTAGAAGATCCAGGAAAAAGCCATGCTTGAACACTGCACTTCAATCCTGCCGGGGGGAGATCTCAGCCACCAGACAGGGGGACCAGGCAATCAGATCACGAGGATCAGGATGAACCAACAACCGGTCCGACACAGTAGACCGCACCCCCATGAAAACCTCTTCTGTCGCAACGTCCCTCCTGGGAGAATTCAAATTTGAAAATGAAACGGGCCGAACCGGGGACCCCTCGAGCCTTCGATCGGGAGACGCCTGACCCAGACCCGCTTGAGGAGCTTGCTGGGATGAGCTAGCAGCATCCTTCCTCCTTCTGCAAGCCAAAACCAAGTGTACATGCAGCCCACAATGGGCACAGAACTTCAAATAGTGGTGAAATCGTACCTTTTGTCTCCAAGAAAAAACAATCGCTAGCCTGCAAAATAACCAAGGAGGTCAGACATTTGGCCAGGTCGAGTTCAACACAGATGCGGGGGGAGCATGTAGACAAGAGGGGCTAAGTCGACTCGTCCATGCAGAGAAAGGAGCCCAAGGAGTTTCCCAAAGACTACAGAATGGAGCGGTTCTTGAAAGGTAGCGGAACGCCTGGGAAGGAGACCCAAACCGTGTCCGAGGAGGACTCATGGACAAAATGGCAGTCCCAAGACCAACGTGAAAGGGAAAAGCGCCAGGCGCCACACCTTCTGCTAGCATTGGACCAAGCCCTCACAAAGTCGATTCTGGAACCAAAATGGATGTTGAAGGCCACTCTAGAAAGCTCGGAGACCACCGAAGGACAAGAAAGACCCCAAGAGTTCACCACACACCGAAAGAAATTCAGCGAGGGATTTCTGCGACCGAAGCAAGCCACAAAAGAAAGGTCAAGGAGGGAAGCATCTTTCTGGAGCTCATGAGCAGAGAGGTCCACCAACGGACAATCGTCCACCTGCCTGGGGGGCCGACGTTCCACCTGGATATGAGCCAAGTGGGGACGGACCACCGGACGCAAAGAGGAAGGGACGACAGTAGCCACCGACGAGGGAGAGCCACACAGAACAGCCTTGTAGGAAGCCTTCTCGAAAGGCGGAACGGGAGGAGCCGGAGCCGTAGTAGGGACGGAAGTCGGAGCCGGAGAGGGATATTTTTTGTGTTTTCTATACTGTTTATTAATCTTGTAAAATGTTAGATCAATTCCATGAACATAAGTTATGCGTGACTTGTTGATATAATTAAATTGATGAAATTTTTTATTTGTTCATTTTTTTATCCCATTTTATTTTACACCTTATTCGACATTGTATTGAGTCCAAATAAATAATGCTTGAGTTTCATTCCTCATGTTTTGTGGCTTTTGGAATTATTCCCTTGTATTTCTTATAATTCATCACAAGAATTTTATTTTTGATTATGGTTCAATTAATACTTCATATTTGATCATTTCATAGACATTATATTGAATAACGAATCAATTCCATAAGTTTTTTTCATGATTTAAACTGTGATCAAGGTGTTATGATGGTGGTGGATGATCAAAGGTAGATCAGATGGATTTGAAGGTTTTTTTCGTCCCAGTTTTTATGAATGTGGATAAAAAACTTGATGGATTGTTTTTCAAATAGATTCAGTATCCATTTCCTAGATAGAGAAGCCGATAAGGATAAAAAGACCGCAAATCGTCAATTTACGGTGATCTTGGAGGCTTCGGCGATCTGACAGGCAACACAGAGGAAAATATGATAGATCTTGAAAAACCTGAGTGACATGGCATATAATGTTTTGTTACATGCCATATTTCCCCTAGCTATGGTGTTAGGGTTACAAATAGAGTTAAGAATCATACGTCATGTTACTCGGTTAGACACCATGTAATCCTTTCGTAAGTCTTGGAATGTACATGATGATGTACATAGACATGGGAAAAAGTAAATAGACTGTGGAACACCAAGTACATGGACACAAAAATGGCCAGGTGTACACAAGATGGTACATGGACATAGCCATCATACATGGACATGGCCAAGAATAACTGGTAAGGTTTCATGTGTCCTTATATTCCATGTATTTCAAGACTTACATTTCATGTGAGGATTTACCACATGGGAACACTTAAGGATAGTTGCACATTCTATATTGCCCAAGGTACATGACATGTACCCCCATCAATAGTGTTTATAACTCTTTTTTTACTTAGTTTCAACTAGTTTATGTGGAGTGTGTTAAATTTCTCTTTTACATTGATGGTATGGTGCAACATTACATTCACATTCTACGATTGTGATCCCCTCTAGAATATGAGTTTCAGATAGAGTTGTTGAGTCCCTCCATGATATTGGTGTGTGATCCTATATCATTTATGTTCCCTTTATGGGTTTTGTGGAATTGGTGTGACCTCCCTGAGTAGGGTGTTTATCTTCCATAAAGAATTTGTATCGGTAGGTTTTGTGGAATTGTTGACATACAATCCCCTACATAGTAGGTTGATCCATATTTGATTTGTGGTGTCCCCTAATAGTTCTAAGCATGACCACTATCTAAATATCATGACTTTATTAGACCAATGAGTTTTTTGGGTGTGGAATAATGATATAGACCTCTCCTTCGATGTTCATTGATGATAACATGTATCATTAAGTGGGTTCTCTCATAACGAGAATTTCCTTAAGAAGAATTTTGGGGCTGGAAATTTGTTATGACCTCTTCGTGGAATGGTATCTTTCTTGAGTTTGTGTGTTTCTATTTTACATTGATTGTTATATCTTGTATTGAGTGAATATACTTGGTGCTTTGTGTTTAGTGTTTTAATTACGTCTTAGTGAGTATTTTTGTACTCACCCATGCATGTTATTTTCCATCACATGTTGTGTCTTATATAAATGAAAAACCCTTTGATGGTTTCCTAGAAGGATAGAGAGTGATTGGAGCCTAGCTTGACATTTTTGGACCAAAGTGGTTATTAGGAGCTTTCATTTACCATTAGTACTCACCCTTGGAGTAGGTTGGATTATTTAAATATTCTGTATGGGCTTGTATTTGGTCCCTTATCTACTTTCAATACTTTACTCTCATGATATTTCATGGTATCATAGATGTACGCATTCATTTTTTTCAGTTTTTTTACATTTAATCATTTTATGAGATTTGATGTGTGTGTGTGTGTGTGTGCGGGTGATTCTGGCTAATGCCCACCATTTGTAGTATATTCCAACATGGTGCTCGTAACTAGCCTCTGGCCTATTAGATGTGGTCTTAGTGAGGCCACGGGTTAGACCTCAGTATGTTTTCTCATGAAGCATTAGTCCTAGAAGGATGGGTAGACCCACATTCGTCAACCCTAGACGGTTGGTTGAGAACAATCGGTTCATGGGACTCCTAAAAGAGCATGATTGGGTTATCTTGAGTATCCCCTTTCTCAAGATAATATCCTCTGAGTATCCCAACATTGATATTCCTATAACCATCAATCTCTTAGAGTAAAAAATAAATTCTATAATCTCACTTAGCTTCCGCTACGGCTACAATATAATGGTCTAATTCACCTACTCTATTACCATTTTTAAGGGTCCTAAAGGAAGTACTCAAATGTAGTGTATCATTATAAATTTTGAGTAATATACAATGTATCTACTGATATTTTAAAACACCAAATGATGTGTTGAAAGGTCATTGTTGATCCTATCGAGGTATTCCCTCTTCTTATTCCCCATCAACAACATCATGCTTCTGGTCAGTAGGGGATTAATGGTTAAAACATTAAATGTGGTCGAGTTCAATGATGAAGAGATATTCAGGTTGTTCGGCAGCCCAACATAGGTAACTTGTTGCATCCATGTGAGAGAACTAAACTACAGACTGACATATTTCTCCAAAATAGAAATCTGAAAATGGGGATATAGATCTTCAATAATTTAATGTGTCATTGAATTTTTTTTACATCTACATGCTTGAAGTTATGGTGCACCCGTATTAGTTGGGATAATGAGCTACTAGAAGCGTGGTTTGGTAAATATTTTAGCGCTATTTTTTAGGGTGTAAACGTTCTAAATGATTTTTGGGTATATAAATTGAAGGACTTGATGGATATTTAACTTCTCCCATAAATTCAACTAGATTTATTCTATTTGTATTTCAATGAGTAGCACCATGATGGAAAAGTGTAGGGTCACATGTAGCCAAAACCTTCCTGGTAACTAGTTGGTACATAGTATTTTAAAAAGTATTTCATCATCCTACTCCATATTATAATGTTTTCCTTTCTCTTTTTCACCTAAGTCTTATATATGTGATAGTTGAGAAGATGGGGGAGGAAGGGATACAAGTTTAATCTTCTAATGGTCTTTGGATGAGAGAGGATTTACATGAGACAACCTCCCTTGGGAAGAGGATATGCTCAGTGAAGGTTCTATAATATTCATCACCATATCCAAGTGTAATAGAGAATCCATTTTCCACTTATTAGTGAAGGATTTCATTGATAATCCCTGGATCGATAAATATTTTTCATCATTGGAGGATGCCAAACCTAACCCTAACATCTCCCCAAATTCCAATATTGAATTTAGTGAGAAAATATGTTGATAGTGTGAGGGATAGACACATAGAAATTCCATGCAAGGATGAAAATGCATCCTCTATATATAGGTATTTTATTAGGTAGCTTGTTATTTTATGCACTTCATCTTTGAGAATATAGATCCATATGTTATGTGTTCTTATCACTAGAAGTGGTGGTTGAGGTTGGAATATCCCACTCATGTCATTTTTTGTATAAGATTATGAATGGTCAAGAGAAACCATGTTTTGATGCCCCCAGTTCTTCTTATGGTTTTGATACATAAGTTATTGTGTGCAAGCTTCGAAGGGTCCAAGGGGGATCTTCCATGGGCATTGATACTAGAATTAAATAGAGGGCTAATGTGGTCACCGAAAAAATCATGGGGAGGACTTATGTCATATGGTTATTCATAATTCATAGGAACTCCATGATGGATTCTAATAGTGAAAGTGGCCAGGATATCGAAATAACAATGCCTTATATGAACTTAGGGTCTCAATCCGAAATTTACAAATATTCCTCCCAATATAGTCGTGATAGAGGCAAGGGATGAATTAATTCAATATGGGGACACATGACTTGTTACATTCATGTTCTATCGTGTCATAATGGTGGCTTCTCCCAACCATGGGTACCATATAGTTTGGAACATAGTAGGAATAGTAGATAAATAATTGGCCTATTTATATACTAGCCAGACCTCCACATGATGAAAATGATTTCAGCTGGTGGGATCTATCCTCGATGACTCCCTGGTGATTTTTGTGGTTGGAATGGATTAAATATACAATATTTACTTTGTGTAGGGGAAGGTATCATCAAAACATTATTGGGAAAGGATCCCAAAATTGTATGTAGTGGTAATGGAATGGTATTTCACCAGACGTTTTCCCTTCTTGCAGAATCTCCAATGTTGTTCCATAGCATCCAAGTCTCCAAGAACCATCTCCTAGGTGGGAATGACTCTCTCATCTTATTATTGGTGAAAATTTTCATTGATAAACCTTCAGTGTATGAGTAATTATAGGGATATAGGTATAGGTTTTTCAAAAACCGTTGTATAGGTGGACATTCCATCTTTAGAATATGTGAATAGAATTATTAATTTTGTGGTTCTATTACCCCCGCTCTTATTATAATTGGTTGTTGTGTCTTGCTGAGCTTGATTGGTAGATGGAATTCTCAAAGAGGGATTTGAAACCAACTATTATTATTTTCGGTTTACCATTTTTTATGATTCTTTCTGTGAATCCTTCCACTAACATGTCATCAAACAACACCTTAGATGGTCTCAATCCAATCAGTACCACTTTCCCACTTTCCAAAGGATGGTGGAATGTAATCACCATGGTTAATGGTTCCAGATCCTTTACTATAATGGGATAATGGGATATTATACCTTCTTTATTTGGATTTATCCATGATTTTTTTTATAGTATAGCTCTCCCATATAGATTTGAGGCATGCATTTCAATCATGTTCTTAGCTCCATCTTTATGTGGACATCTGTTGATTACATCACTAAATAACTTATCAAGGTTAACACATTCTATCAGAGAAGATGAGTCATCATGAAATTTCATATATTATTTGGTACATTGGGAAACTATAAATATTTTCCTTTACATAGTCCATGATTGTATCCATTTTTTATTACACGGGGTTTTATACATTTATAACCTAGAGCACCATGTTCTCTTTATATAAGGAAATTATTCATTTTACATTAGGAATCTTAATATAATTCCAATTGGAAACCTTATCTCATAACAAGAAGTAACACATTCTTATCACATGGGGAATCATGTACTCATAACATTAGAAGACTTATGAACATCACACAAGAAATCTGTATCTTGTTTCCAAAATAATCTTTGTTTTGTCACCAAGGGAACCCCATTCTGATTACATGAGATATCCTATTCTCATGAAATAATGAAACTTATGATCGTCATGTAAGGAATCCCAAAAATATCACAAAAGGAATCCTCTGCTCATCCCACAAAGTAAAAATATAAGTCTTTACACAAAAGGATAGAATAATGTGGTCTCATGATTGTCACAAGGTCTTCATATATAAATCACATAAGGCATCACATGCTCACCACATAAGAAAATAAATAGAATAATAACCTAGGGAATGGGTGGAGATATCCTATGCTCATCACATAAGATTATTATTCTCATCAAAAAAATCATAGGATCATCACCTATGGATCCCTAGTCTCATCACCTAGAGGCTATTGCACTCATCACATAAGATATGTTTATACATATTCTCATCATAAGTGAGACAATTATGGGGTAAAGTCTAGTGGGTTTTCTTCTACATATATTCATCATATATGGGTAATCCATAGGCCAATGTCAAGTGGGGATGGATCCACATCAAATATTAGTGTATGGCCATCCATAGGTTAATATATATTTTAGATGAACATATAGTTTAAAGTCTAGTGAAAACATTCATAAGGTTGTGTGAGATGTTTTATATTCTCCAAAAATATTATCACGATTCCGAGATACTACCTCTATAGGAGGGTTGTAATGGTGGTGATGTAGTTATTGAACCTCTAAGATGCCTCCTATATATAATATAAAAAAATTGGAATCAAACCACATGTAGTTTAAGGTACATAGTTTAAGGTTCTGTGTTTGGACTGAACCATTCAGTTTAATGTCATGCATTAAAATTTCTTACATAGAAAATTGAAAAAAAAATGAATTTTCTAAGTATTATACTTTGGGATTCCAAGAATATGGATTTCCTCCCATGATCATCACATAAGAAAACCTATGTTCTTCACATAGGTAATACTTCACTTATAACACTAGGAATTCTATATTCTTCTCATAGGGTAAGCCGAATTTTAGAAAATTCTGTAGAGAGAACATATGTTGAGGAATGAGAAAAATAACAGATAGTGTGGGGCTTACACATCAATATTCCCATGGGGAACATGGATTATTGTGTATATGAGGGTGGTTTTCCTCTATAAGGCTCTAGCATTAAACCTTACTTAATATTAAATTAAATGAATAATTCACATTTAGGATCTTTTCAGGTTTAGAGTTTTAGAGAATTTGGACATAACTATTACATCTCAAAATATTTCAAAGTAGACACTTCTACTAAGTTTCCATAAAATAAAAAATCATAAAAAGAAACATGTCTAGTTCCATGTTTTAGATAGCATGACTATTCCTTGATCCCATACTTGACCTTATTCCACATTAAGTCCTGTGAACAACATTTCAAAAACATGGGGTGAGCATAAAAAGCTCAGTAAGAGATACACAAAGAAGGAAAAAATTTAGTTTTTCAAAAGAACCAGTAAACCAAGAATACTTTATCAAATTAATACTTTTCACCTTTATGAAGAAGAAAATACTCTTCATTGAATAAAAGATCATTACTTACCCTTTTGTAACCAAAATATTACCATAAAACCCATATAAAGAACACATAACATATAAAGGTAACTTGGTACATAAACATACTTAAGTGGAATAACCATCTGGTCGACTTCCACAAATATCACTTAATGGAATAGCCATACAGCCCACTTCCATACCCAATGCATTGGAGGTTATAAAGTAACCACCCCTCATTGTATTCAGGGCACCACCCGTCATATGGTTTATCACGTAACCACCCGTCAAATGTCCAAGTACCATTATAAAATCATCAGACATAAAACAAATATAATGGAAAGAAAACATTTCCACATTTTGATCACAACATATCACTTAAATATATTGGCATAAAAAATACATTATAAAAACCATTTTCAATACCAAAATACATAAAAGATTATATGGTATTTATTTCATTTTAAAAACATTACGGCTTGTTGAGGAATCCAAAGACCAAATAATACTCGCGGCGGTGGAAAAGGTCATTTTCACCGCGTATGTTAAAAGAAACATTCCTTTTTGTCATTAAGTAAAATGATTCATAGAAAAATATTCCTCTTGTTTAAAATTAAAACTCAAAGGTGTTTATAGGCCGTATAAAAGAAAGCCTTGTATTAGAACAAAATATGCCTCAATGAAAGGAGATTGAGATGAAGTCCTTTACCTCATGCCCGACGTGACTCGATTGCTCTTTAATCTCCTGAATAATAAACTAAAGTTAATTTTTGCTCTCTTAAGAACCTTTTTAAAGTTTATTATTCCTTTTATATAACTTATTTCCATGTTATAAACGTTATGTAATCATTTAATTTCATGAAGTTCGTTTTGCCGATATTTGGTACTTAAGTCAAAAATGGACTTCTTACAATTACATGTTGTTTATGTGGTTAAAGGTTCATTATATCCAGAATGATATTGATGATATGGATATCATAAATATCATATATATCCATCATATACATGTATTTATAATTGTACATAACATTTAGAGGTATGAAATGAAATGCACCGTTCATGGAGATGGTAAGCTGTACGTACGCAAGAACGCTACTTTCATTTCTATTTCGTATTTAATGGAGTGAAAACATAATGATATAAGGATATATTATAATTCCAGTACAGAATAATATATAATAACATTAACTCCATCCTTTATACATCCCACATATGGAATTAACAAATCAAATCACTTTGAGGGGGCAGTAGTCCGCACTTCCTAAAATGAAATTATCGTGTTTACCCACAATGGAAAACATAAAGGTATTCCAAAAATTAAAAATACAGAAAAATAATGAAAAAATAAAAATAATATATATCATATATAAATAGAGTTACAGCTTAATGGCCACCATTAAAAGTGTTAAAATAAGATTGAACAATCATCATTTCGTGAGGCAGAAAATCACCAACCACAGAAACAATATGTTCTTTAACCATTAGACGATGGTGTGTGTAGGTTTAGCTCTAATCCTTCTCATAAAAACATCCTAGTATATTGAAGATACTTTATTTGTTACAAAATAAAGGAATAAAAAGAGTTTAGTGGTTGGAGAAGCAAAATAAAACATAAGAACACAAGAGAAGACACTGCCTTTAAAACGTGTAACTCTTTTTTATTTGATCTCAAAGGCTTCCTTGGGAAGACTTCTGCCCAAAGTTAGGCTTATAGGAGTAAGAGAGGGATGTTTAGAGACAAAATGGGCAGGTTTTGGCTGAGCCAAAGGCTTGAGAGGTGTGGTTAAGGTGGTAGAGTTGGTGGCATTTTATAAGAGGAGAGGAGGGGAACTCTTGGAAAGTTATAAAAGGCTACTTTATTATAAAATGATTTTCGGATTTAAAAGGTCCAAAAATTATATATTTCTAGGATAAGGTGATAAGAGTTCGAAATCCACCCATCCAATATGTTTTTGACATGTTTAGGTCTTAGATTTTACATTATCTTTTCATTTTATTTAAATCATTAAATAATGAGGTAATCACTCCATCATCATGGTGTCATAAATAATTTTATTTATATAATGTCGAAAAATTATAAAAAAATATCATGATGTAGGAAATATTTTAATATTTATAATGAATATTTATAGTCAAAAATATGACTTTTATAACCTTATTTACAAATTGTATTAGTAAAACAACTCATGTTTGTGACATTTTTATTTTAATATTAAATAAAGAGTTATTAATGACATTTTCCTACCAAAGTGGCTCCATGGGGTCTCCAAGTTGACCCATGGATTTTCTTGGTCGGCCATGACACATGGAATAAGGGTAGGACATGTGTCTAGGTCATTTACTATTATTAAAACATTATTTTTACCTTAAACTACACTAATTACCTCTAATCGCAATTAAAAACTTAAAAGTTACTATTCACCAAAAAATTATTTTAATCCTATTGAACCAAATTTTACTTCTTAATGAAAACCATGTATGTCGGATTTTTTGAAATTCAAAACACAGAGGTGGTAAATTTTCATTTAAACGAAAAATCAGTTTTTTTAAGTACCACTTAGTGGTTTCACTATTCATCAAAAATTGAAGTTTTTCCGAAAAATACCAAAACTTTACCCTAAGATATATATGATATTCAGAATTCAAAAATGATTTATATTTTAAAAAATTCAAAACATATAAGTTACATTAATTAATTTAATAATTAATTCCCGCTGTCAGAGCAAGTAGCGTGTTTTTGTGAAACAATAAGTATCAAAAGATTGACACTAGTTTAAGTCAAATTTCAAGGTGAAATTAATTCCAACGACCACTATTGGATTAAATGGTAAAAATATATTCTAATTTCACTTTAAAACCAAATTAAATAGATAATATAATCATATAAATAAATTATATTAAAAAGTGGTTTTGAATTAAAATGCAACATTTTTCACAATTCATTAAAAAATTGAACTTTATTGAAAAAATACCAAAAACATACACAAAGTAAATTTTGATGTCCCGATTCTAAATAATAGTTCTATGTGGTCAAATGGAATTTATAAGAGTGACCAAAACTATATTTAAATAGTATTCTCCATCAAAATGCGATAGTTCGACCTTTTAGTGAATATTAGAGTATCTATTCCTAAAATTGAATTCTTTTCATATTTTAAGACTTTATCCTTTATTGGATAATTGTAAAAACATTTAAAAAGCATATATAATCATATTTTAGTTATTTCTATTCATTCCCGCTAATACAATGGCAACGTTCTAACTACAATTTAAAATAATATTATCATATTACTAGTGTGCAACGTAAGATTTCAAAGAAACTCTTTGTTGCGTATCGGGTACGCTATCGAACATAGAAACCCCTTTAAAGTAAGATTAATATTTAATTCGTAAATATTAATAAATATGAAAATGTTTTATTCTTTATTTACCTGGGATGTTACATCCTTACACACTTTTGGGAATTTCTTCCTCGCAATTTTATTCACTTATCAAAATAAGTGGGGGTATTTATCCCTCATAGAATTTTCAGATTCCCATGTTGCCTCTTCAACCATATGGCTTTTCCAAAAAAACCTTTACCTGTTGAATTACCTTATTCCGCAACACTTTCTCTCTATGGTCCAGAATATGGACTGGTTTTTCTTCATAAGAGAGATTCTCTTCTAAATGAACTACCTCTGGGATCAAAACATGAGATGGATCTGGCATATACTTTCTCAACATTGGAATAGGAAAAAAATTGTGTACCTGAGATAAACTCAGAGGTAATTCCACTCTCTATGCAAATGATCCAACTTTGTCTAGAATTTCATATTGTCCAATGAACCTTGGAATCATCTTTCCGTTCTTACTGAATCTCATCACACTTTCCCATGGTGAAACTTTGAGAAAGACATGATCACCTACCTTGAAAGATAGATCCTTCCTCCGGTTATCCGCATAACTCTTCTGCCAGCTCTGAGCTGTTCTCATGTGTTTCTGAATCAACTGAACTTTTTTTGCCATCTCTTCTACCAATTCTGGTCCCATCAGCTTCCCTTCACCCACTTCATCCCAAAAAGCTGGAGTTCGACACCGTTTACCATATAATGCTTCAAACGGATCCATCTATATACTGGAATGAAAACTGTTATTATATGAAAATTCAACCAAAGAAAATGTTGGTCCCAACTTCCCTGATAATCCATCGAACAAGCACATAGCATATCCTCCAAAGTCTGAATTGTTTGTTCTAACTTCCCATCTGATTGAGGATGAAAAGATGTACTAAAATTTAATTCAGTACCCAACGACTTCTGAAGGCCCTTACAAAAGTTAGAAGTAAACCTGGGATCACGATCAGATACAATGGATAGGGTAACTCCATGAAACTTGACTATCTCTTTAAGATACAATCGAGAAAGTTGATCTAGAGAGAAATTTTCTTGAATAGGAAGGAAATGATCAGATTTCATCAAGCAATAAACAATAACCCAGATTGCATTATTACCTCAAGATGGCTTCGGTAATCCCACAACAAAGTCCATGGATATATTTTCACATTTCCACTATGGCACTGGTAAAGGATGAAGCATCTCTTTCTATAACTTCCACTCTGCTTTAACCTACTGACAAGTCAAACACTTCACATTAAAATCAACAATATATCTTTTCATTCCATCCCACCAGTAATACTCCCACAGATCTCTGTACATCTTAGTACTGCCAGGATGAACTGAAAATGGGGAACTATGAGCCTCACATAACAACTCATTCTTCAACTATGAATCACCAGGCACACATAATCTCTTCCCAAACCTCAAAACACAATCATTATCAATGTTAAATTCAGGAAACTTTCCCTTCTGAACCAGCTCTACCTTTTTCTGCAACCCACTATCTTTCTTCTCAGCTTTCTTAATTCTGTCTGATAGAGATGATCTCACTGATACCTGAAACAAAACCGAATAAATTACTGCACCAACAACTTCTATGCCAAAGCTCATCAAATCAAAAACCAAAGGTTCTCGTTCCAAACTTAGCATGGTTAATGAATCATTACTTTATGGACTCAAAGCATAAGCCATTTTATTTTTTTTCCCGGATGGTAATGAATTGTACAATCATAATCCTTGATTAATTCTAGACATCTCCTATGTCTCATGTTCAATTATTTCTGAGTGAATATATACTTTAAACTTTTCTGATCCGTATATATTTCACACTTTACTCCATACAAATGATGCCTCCAAATTTTTAGAGCAAAAACAACAGCATCTAATTCCAAGTCATGTGTAGGGTAATTTACCTCATGAGTTTTCAACTGACGTGAAGCATATGCAATTACCCAATCATTCTGCATAAAGACACAACCAAGTCCCTTCAACAAAGGATCATTGTATATAACAAACTCACCATTACTGGAAGGAAGTGCCAAAACTGGAGCATTCACCAATGTTCTTTTCAACTCCTGAAAACAATCATCACATTCTATTGTCCAGATAAACTTAACACCCTTCCGAGTTAGCTTATTCATTGGAATAGATAACCATGAAAAAATTTCAACAAACCTTCGGTAGTAACCTGTGAAACCAAGAAAACTACAGATCTAAGTTACAATTGTGGGTCTTGGCCATTCTTCAACAACTTTTGTTTTAGCAGGATCAAAAATTATGCCATTTTTTGAAACAATGTGACCAAGGAAATAAATTTGTTGTAACTAAAACTCACACTTTCTGAATTTTCCCATACAGTTTCTTTTCTTTTATAGTTCGAAAGAAAACCCTTAAATGACTTTCATGATCTTCTTTACTTTAAGAATAAACCAAAATATCATCAATAAACACAACCACCATTTATCACCTGAGTCAACTGAGCCATCACTGTAGTAAACTGCTCAATTCTGATTCTGACCATCTCAGGATGCTGATTTGAAAGGTCATTTCCCTCTGTATTCCTTCCTAAAAAATTTGCTCTGTTCCTTTATGAAAAATCATTCTTAACACAGACTTATCTTAGATGAATCAACATGGTAATATGTAAATGCTATATGATATCAATATTAACATAAATTACTTTATGGATATTAATTTATCAATACCCTAACTCCTAAAGTTATCTAAACCGACCTCTGATACCAACTATAAGGCCAAGGCCTTAAATCGTACTTAATATTGAATTAAATGAATAATTCACATTGAGGATATTTTTAGGTTTAGTGTTTTAGAGAATTAAGACATAACTATTACATCTCAAAAGATTACAAAGTAGACACTTTTACTAAGATTCCATAAAATAAAAACTCGTAGAAAGAAACATGTCTAGTTCTATGTTTTAGATAGCGGGAATATTCCTTGATCCTATCCATGACCCTATTCCACATTAATTCCTGTGAACAACATTTCAAAAACAGGGGGTGAGCATAAAAAGCTCAGTAACGGATACACAAAGAAGGAAAAGAGTTAGTTTTTCAAAACAACTAGTAAACCAAGAATACTTTATAAAAGTAATACATTTCACCTTTATGATGATGAAAATACTCATCATTGAATAAAGGATCATTACTTACCCTTTTTTAACCAAAATATTACCATAAAACCCATATAAAGAACACATAACATATAAAGGTAACTTGGGACATAAACATACATAAGTGGAATAACCATCCGGTCGACTTCCACACATATCACTTAATGGAATAGCCATATGGCCGACTTCCATACCCAATGCATTGGAGGTTATAACGTAACCACCCTTCCTAGTCTTCACGGCACCACCCGTTATATGGTTTATCACGTAACCACCTGTCAAATTTCCAAGTACCATTATAAAATCATTAGACATAAAATAAATATAATAGAAAGAAAACATTTCCACACTTTGATCACAATTTATCACTTAAATATATTTACTTAAAAAATACATTATAAAAACCATTTTCAATACCAAAATATATAAAAGCATATATGGTATTTATTTCATTTTAAGAACATTATGACTTGTTGAGGAATCCAAAGACCAAATAATACTCACGGCGATGGACAAGTTCGTTGTCACCGCGTACGTTAAAAGAAACATTCCGTTTTGTCTTTTAGTAAAAGACTTCATAGAAAAATATTCCTTTTCTATAAAATTAAAAGTCAAAGGGTTTTATACACCGTATAAAATAAAGCCTTGTTTTAGAACAAAATATGCCTCAATGAAAGGAGATTGAGATGAAGTCCCTTACCTCGTGTCCGACGTGACTCGATTGCTCTTTAATCTCCAGAAAAATAAACTAAAGTTAATTTGTACTTGATTAAGAACATTTTTCAAGTTTATTATTCCTTTTATATAACTTATTGTCAAGTTATAAACGTTATGTAATCATTTAATTTCATAAAGTTTGTTTGGTCGATATTTGGTACTTAAGTCAAAAATGGACTTCTTACAATTACATGTTTTTTATGTGGTCAAAGGATCATTATATCCAGAATGATATTCGTGATTTGGATATCATATATATCATATATATCTAGCATATACATTTATTTATAATAGTACATAACATTTAGAGGTAAGAAATGAAATGCACCGTTCATGGAGACGGTAAGTCGTACATACGCATGAACGCTACTTTCATTTCTATTTCATATTTAATGGAGTGAAAATATAATGATATAAGGGTATATTATAATTCCAGTATAACATAATATATAATAACATTAACTCCATCCTTTATACGTCCCACATATGGCATTAACGAATCAAATCACTTTGAGGGGGCGGTAGTCAGCACTTCCTAAAATGAAATTATCGTGTTTACCCACAATGGAAACCATAGAGGTATGCCAAAAATTAAAAATAAAGAAGAATAATGGAAACATAAAAATAATATATATCATATATAAATAGAGTGACATCTTAATGTCTACCATGAAAGGTGTTAAAATAAGATTTATCAATCATCTTTTCGTGAGGCAGAAAATCACCAACCACAGAAACAGTATGTTATTTAACCATTAGACGACGGTGTCTGTATGTGTATCTCTAATACATATCATAACAACATACTAGTATATTTATTATACTGTATTTTTTACAAAATAAATTAATAAAAATAGTTTATGGGGTTCGAGAAGAAAAATAAAACATAAGAACACAAAAGAAGACACTACCTTTAAAACGGGTAACTCTTTTTGATTTGAGATCAAAGGCTTCCTTGGGAAGCCTTATTCCCAAAGTGAGGCTTCAAGGAGTAATAGAGGTATATGGAGAGACAGAATGGATAGTTTTTGGCCAAGAAAAAGGCTTGATATGTGTGGGTAAGGTGGTAGAGGTGGGGGCCTTTTATAAGAGGAGAGGAGGGGCACTCTTGGAAAGTTATAAAAGGATAATTTATTATAAAATGCTTTCGGATTTACAAAGGTCCAAAAATTATTTATTTCTAGGATAAGGTGATAAGAGTTCGAAATCCCCCCACCAAATAGGTTCTTGACATGTGTAGGTCTTAGATTTTACATTTTATTTTCATTTTATTTAAATCGTTAAACAATGAGGTAATCGCTGCATCATCATGGTGTCATAAATAATTTAATTTATATAATGTCTAAAAATTTCAAAAAAAACTATAATGATGTAGGAAATCGTTTTATCTTTCTAATGAATATTTATAGTCAAAAACATGACTTGTATAACCCCATTTAAATATTGCTTTAGTAAAAGAACTCATGTTTGTGACATTTTTATTTTAACATTAAATAAAAAGTTATTAATGACATTGTCCTACCAAAGTGGCTCCATGGGGTCCCCAAGTTGTCCCATGGATTTTATTGGTCGTCCATGACACATACAATAAGGGTAGGACATGTGTCTAGGTCATTTCATATTATTAAAACATTATTTTTACCTTAAACTACACTAATTACCTCTAATCGCGATTAAAAACTTAAAAGTTTCTACTCACCAAAAAATTAGTTTAATCCAATTAAACAACATTTTTCTTCTTAATGACAAACATGTATGTCGGATTTTCTGAAATTCAAAACCCAGAGGTGGTAAAATTTCATTTGAACGAAAAATCAGTTTTTTAAGTACCACTTAGTGGCTTCACTATTCATCAAAAATTGATGTTTTTCAGAAAAATACCAAAACATCACCCTAAGCTATATTTGATATTCTGAATTAAAAAATGATTTATATTTTACATAATTCAAAACATATAAGTTACATTAATTAATTTAATAATTAATTCCCGCTGTCAGAGCAAATAGCGTGTTTTTATGAAACAATAAGTATCAAAAGATTGACACTAGTTTAAGTCCAATTTCAAGGTGAAATTAATTCCAACGACCACTATTGGATTAAATGGTATAAATATATTCTAATTTTACATTAAAACCAATTCAAAAGATAATCCAATCATATAAATAAATTATATTAAAAGGAGTTTTTGAATTAAAATACAACATTTTTCACTATTCATTAAAAAATGAACTTTATCGGAAAAATACCAAAAGTTTACACAAAGTAAATTTTGATGTCCTGATTCCAAAGAAGAGTTCTATTTGGTCCAATGGAATGTATAAGAGTGACCAAAACTATATTTAAAGAGCGTTCTCCATCAAAAGGAGATAGTTCAACCTTTTAGTGAATATTAGAGTATCTATGCCTAAAATTGAATTCTTTTCGTATTTTAAGCCTTTATCCTTTATTGGATAATTGTAAAAGCATTTAAAAAACATATATAATTATATTTTAGTTATTTATATTAATTCCCGCCAATAAAATGTCAACGTTCTAACTACCATTTAAAATAATATTATCATATTACTAGTGTAAAACATAATATTTCAAAGAAACTCTTTGTTGCGTATCGGGTACGCTATCGAACATAGCAACCCCTTTAAAGTAAAATTTATATTTAATTCGTAAATATTAATAAATATGAAAAATGTTTTATTCTTTATTTACCTGGGATGTTACAGCCTCGATGATTCCATGATTGGGTATTGCCCTTAATAGGTGGCACAAGATGCTACTCAAGAGTTGGGAGATCATGTGTGGGACTTATTCATGTATTGTTTAAAGGGTAACGGTCATGAATACTACTCATATAGTGTTGGGGAGAAAATATAGTTGATATTGCCTATTATTTGTCTAATACAAAGATATTTGGAATGAAATTCCATAATAGAAGTTGTGCATATATATTTTTCTCATGTAAGATTGGATTAGGATGATATGGTGTACATGATAATTCATCTTTCATGAAAATATATTTTTAGAAAGGATGAAAATCAATGAGGAAACCTATATGAGATTCTTGTAATATGGTAGTTTCATGAAACTCAGATCTTCATGAGACTTTGTTATTTATAACATTTCTAAGGCATGGATGACTAAGGTTTTGGTTTCATTAATGTTAGATGTTTCACAAAACAAAGAGTTTCATGAAGCATGTGCCTCTAAGTAAAAAAAAATATTCATGGATGAATATTGTGAAAAAATAATATCAAACCTAATTTCATAAACATTATTACTAATTTATGGTAATTCAAACTTGTTTCACTCCTAAAAGAATCCATGGGGGTATTTGGTTATATGAATTCATG
Source organism: Viscum album (assembly GCA_963277665.1). NCBI lineage: Eukaryota > Viridiplantae > Streptophyta > Magnoliopsida > Santalales > Viscaceae > Viscum > Viscum album. The sequence continues at coordinate 1,346,298,287 of OY728123.1, forward strand.
AAAGAAGGATTTGTGTGAGTTAAGATCATAATCCTTAGAATCAAAAATGTCAATATCTATAAATGGAGGGTGATGTGGCAGCTATAGACATTATATCTCAAGGAAAAGGGATACTCATTCTTTGTCCCATATGAAACTGTTAACTTGTGAAATACCTTAACTTATAGATTAATGTAACTTTAAGTTCAAAAAAATTATATAATTTCATATCTTGAAGAGGGTTATAGCACAAACACAACTCTATCCTTACATAGTTCCTCTTGTTATGGGTTCACATAATTTGGAGTTAGAAAAAATTCTATCATTCACTCAAAATCTACTTCAGATAATCGTTTTTTCCAAAATATTCCCGAATGAATTTCTAAATGTCATATATGATAACTTTTAGTGCCAAAAAAATAATCATCCACATCCTCTTAAACAAAACTTCCTTTAAGTATTTCATGTTTTTTCATTTCTATGATGTTCAATTCTTTATTATATTGACTTTATGTTCTTTCCAATGTTTCCAATATCCCATAATCCACTGATCAATTTAGTAGATAATCAATATATAATTTAGTAAAATCCATTTATTTATGATCCAATATTTTTATATTATACATAGGTAGAATTATTCATAATTTTTGTTAATAATATTGATATCCATCAGTTACTCTTTGATCCCAATAATTAGTCTGTCGAATTCAAAAATATGATTGAATAAATTTCATTAATTCTCAGGAAGGTACATTTTAATATAATCAAACTTGTTGAGAAATACCTGTAGGGTATATTAATTAACCTTTTCCCTATTTATATTTATTTTTACAATTTATCCCACATGACTTTAGCACAACTTCATCTCAATAATTTCATATAAATCATACCTAATAAGTCTCTAGTTAAAGCATTTTGAGATTTAGCATTATCATCATGTATTTTTCTATTAGATTAACTCATAAACTATCCTATCACATTAATCACAATAATCCTATGAATATTAGTAGAAATAACTTCCAACACCATAGGTATAAGTTATGAACTCATCTTGTTGTTTGAAATCAAATTCATTATTCCATTAAAGAGGGGGTATCCTTTATAACCAACCATATTCTCCATGTGGTTATAATTTTGAAAATTTATTTAATAAGAATAACCTTTCTTGGATGCCACTTGTTTCAACCCAACACATAATGAAAGAGAATGTGAGAATTACGGTGGGAAATTTTTCTTTTAAATTATTTTGATGTTATTCTAACATTAGTAAGGACCCATTAAACTTATGACAGTTCATTTCACATAAACTATAAAAAATCATAAATGAAACCATTGAACTGTGATTTTACATGGTTATCAACTATGGACTAGTCCAAGGGGCATACACATGATGTTGTGCTTGTATACCGGAATCCACTAATATTCAATAGATTAGAGGGATTATTTAGAAAGGGTCAATCTATAGTACCCTAGTGGTAAAAAAATGATTTCTATAAAAGTGAACTTCCTCCCTTAGGTCACATTCATTGAATCCTCTATTATAACTACTTCAAAATAATCCTTCCTTAGTTTAATGAATTTATGGTCAATTCTATGTTGTAAATAATTTGATGAATGTTTTTCATCTTCAACACCTTGATATAATGATTCAATAGGGTCCACAACTTAATCCAAATACTAAATTTCACCCAATTATGTTCACCAAAGTACCTTTGATGCGGTACAACCCTTATCTAAGGTCTATTTCACCCAAGTGATACCTTTTACACAAGTACATCTCATACAACATCCTTTATTCTTCCCACTTTACCAAAGAATATTCCCTTGGGTTGTTTCACTCATGTGTAGTTTTTAAATTATGGTTCTCACAATTCCAATTACTATGATGAGTTCTACCTATTGTATTTAATATTCCCAATTTATGCATCTAAGTTAGCACGAATCATTTGACCAAATATTTTACTAAAGTAAAATTCACATAAGTAAGACTTATATAATGATATTTCCATTATTCATACTCCTAATATCCATTGGTTTCAAATGAAAGGTTTTAGATTGTACTTGTATGAGAACCCATACAATCACACAACATAGTGTTCTCTTAAAATCATTGGGCTTCATTCATCATCCCATAAAATTGGTAAACACCAGAAAACACCACCACTACTGGGAATTTCATGAAATACATTACTTTTCTATGTAATAAAATTAAATCATTATCTAATGGTTCACACTCAAAAAATTGGTAAGCACTGGAAAACACCACCACTGCTTTGAATTTCTTGAAATACATTACTTTTCTATGTAATAAAATTTAATCATTATCTGATGGTTCACAATCAAAAAATTGGTAAACACTGGAAAATCCACCACTTCATTAACAATATCACTTATAATTCAAACATATTCATCGACCCAGAAATAGATTATTAGAAAAAAAATATTAATATCCCGCTATAATAACCTTGCTTCCAATTGATGATGTTAATTTCATATATTTATGATATATTATTTTATTATATGATTATCAACTTTACTAAAATTTAATAAGGTTATTTATTAAATATACTCTCAATAAAATAAAGACACCCTTTATACTTACATTATCTATTATTTATCCATGATGCATATTTGCCTGATTAATGATTATACGTTGGCATTATTCTAACCACATAATTAGTTAGGTATTTAATCACCCCAATCATGTCATATTTTATTTTAGGATAGTTGATAATGTAATACTTTTCATAATACATCATATGGATATACCCAACTCTATTCTTCTGGTTTCCTAACTCTTAGAGATTCTAGATAAGTGTAACCCAAATCTCATAATAGGATTTTCTTAACTACCTCTTAGGTTTATCTCTTTCTAAAATTCCTTACAAAAGATAATCTATGGTAAACTTGCATTAAAGAACCTATTTGGTTGAATGGTCTAGGTATTGACATATGTTTTATTTGCAAGGAATCTAACCCATAGTATTTTTAATGGGGATTTCACTTGCACCATATTATATCATATTATTTACTTTTTATATTCAAGACACTAATGATTTATTTCATAATCTTATTTTTACAAAACAAATTAGTATTCACACACCATATTGATGTATAACCCTTTACACTATTCATATCTTGTGTTACTATCCTAAATTAAATACAAATATATTCATATATATCTAAATTCATCCCACATATAAGTTACAATAAACACTTTTGGTTAAATTTATAAAATTATATAAAATCAAAAATCCCAACATGAGTAAGAATGAAGATACAGATAGTCAACCCTCACATTTATGGAAAATTAATATACCTCCATACCAATTATATATCAATTAAAAAGTCCCTCTACCCACCGATAACTTACCTAGTAGAGACATAAATTTCATCATATCTCTTACAAAAAATATATATAAATCATATTTAACTTCTTAATTAAAGTTCATAACTTAATAATTTTAAAAATCAAGGTATAATAAAACTAAATCTATCATCATTCCAAGAACGCAACACCATATATTCATGTAGGATAACATAATTGTAGTCTAACTACTTTAAATTTAATAATACTCATATAGAATTTTTAAAAAATTTATCTCTATGGAAAATAAACAAGGGACTGAAAAATACATGAATACTTTGATAATTAAAACCTTAAATAATCAATCATGAATAATTTTCAAATATATGGAAGAAATAAACACTTCATAATTTTGTTATCCTTTTAGACAATCCATAATTAAAAAAATATAATAATTTTATATTTATTTCTTAATATGACCTCCTTATATTATTTATTATATAGAAATTTATTTAAATATATGATATTAAATGAAATGTAAACATTTTATACATCAATTCAACTATTTAATCTTTTTGAAAAATCTAAATAGAAAATATTTAATATAATTTTAGCATTGATCAAATCAATCATAAAAACTAGTTTCCATGTGGTTCGAAAATTTCCTTATATAATTATTTCATTTGAACAATTTAAAATAATATTTAGGATCAAATCATTATAAAAAGATAAAGACCATTATAATATAGAATTATTTTGTAATTTATAAAAATTTTGTAAATTAAAATTATATTTTATAATTAAAAACATTATTTCAAAATTTTAAATCATTCCATATAATTTAGAAAAGGTTATTTCACGGGTAACATTTAATATTAATGGATATTAATTTATTTAATGTTTTATAACACTAAAATAATTCATTATGAACATTCTATAATAAAACAATTTATTAACCATTTTATAAATTGATAAATTTTCCATTTTTATGGATTTATAAATAATTTATAACAATTAAAATTAAATTTGTAATTAAAAACTCAAAAAAATATCCTTGTAATTTTTAATCATACATGATTGGATATGTTAGTAGAATCCAACACACAAATGGTCTAGTGTGTGATTAAATAACACATGAGTTGGACTAAACTCATCATGCTATGTAAGATGGGCCAGATGGTTGGAGGCTCACGTGAGATTAAAATAAGCACTATGAGTGAATAAATTTACATTTGTGTAGGAATAACTCATTCATTATATGATTTAATGACTATCACATGTAAAATTAATACCCCATTGTAATTACTTGTGTGAGAATTGACTAGTGGTCTCTGAGGTGGAGGCACTAATCATGATAAGGTGAGTGTGTATATAGATTATGATTTGGTTTATTGTGAAAGGTAAAACTGGAACTAGTGAGGTTGTTCATACCATTAACTTAAGCATTATGTGACATTAACCAATAAACTATCTGAGATTTACTTCACATGGCATAGTACAACCTATGATTTCGAATATCATATCATGAAACCCCAACACAGATTATGTAAACATATAATGTATGTTATGACACCAACATAGATCATATTATTGTATAATGTATGTACGAAGTATAGATTAAATTATCATATAACATAATTCCATTCATTGTTCTAGACAATTTTAACAAAACACATCAAGTCATATGATATGATACAATTCTCTTTTTTCAATTAGCAATACAAACTCTCCATTTTCATCATGATACCAACTATCTAATCAATAAGATCTATCATGAAACCATTGTTGGGTTTTATTGGTATGAACAACACTTTTTAAAAATTGTATAATCAGTAAATAAACCCAAATAAATATTGACCATGCGAGAAAACCTGAAAACATACATATTATAAATGATGAAATTGTTATGTGCAACTTACATCGTTGATTTCAGTATATAAAATCATCATTTGTTCTTAATGGGTATCATAGTGGAGGAATCCAATATTCATCCATACTTTGTGGTGTATCTATGGGAAAAATAATCACCTAAATAATTTAGGAAAGTCTCTCCTTCTATCATGAAATGTTGGTTCTTTTCATGGAAATAAAAGAAGAAGAAGAGAGTTTCAGGATTGAGTATGTTGGTCATATCTTGGGAATTATTTCATAATCAAAAAATCATGGGTATATACTATTTATATTGGCCTAAGGGATGTTCCCTAAGTCTTAATGCATTTACTCATGCATTACAAACACATAAGTAATGCCTCTACTAGCCATCCAAAAGTTCACCTTTCTTCCTTATAGTATTTTCATGTTATAGAACACTGATTATATTCAATGATGACTTAATTGGGTAGTATTAAAAAATTAACACTCTAACACTCAAAATTCCATTTTAATCAAACTAACAAGAATTAATATTATAATATCTTATCTCATTAATTCCAATATCATACCAAATGATATGTCCAAAATTTATTATATGAGTTTATGTATTTAAGGAATATATCCTCCAATTCATAGAAAAATTCCTTGTATATAAATGATTTACGTCCTCTTACACCATGATTCTATATGTCTCATTCACCTGTATATTTGTTTCCTTCAAATAATCTATTGGGTTTCAATATTCCCTCACCATTAACAAATCATATCAATGGTATCTAATCCCTCAATTATTATCACCACATATTGTTAATTAAATAGGTCTCTTAGTTAAAATTAATTAACAACCACTTCAATAATGTCATACAATAAATAAAACCTTGATTTTTAAAAAATCGATCAAACATCCCAGTGGTAGAAATAACTAATAATTTGTATCATTTATAATGTTTCTGTAATGTCTTATATTTTGTGGATAGATTTTATAAAATATGTTTTTGGTTGTGAATAATATAAATAAAATAGAACATAAGAGGAATATCCATTTTAGAAGGATACAAAATTGCATTGTGTAAATAAAGATTGATTCAATATTTTTAATATCTTGTATTATCTATATACATGGTTCATTTCAATTCTTATAGAATTCAATGTGATTATATCTTAGAACATAAGTAAGGCAATATTAAAGAAAAAAAATTCAATGAAAATTAAGTCAATACCTTTGGGAGAGAACTCATTGATTTTATATAAGTGAATGTCATTACAAGAAAAAATATATAAGTAAAAGTGAGGAAAGATTCAAAATTTATATTAGGGTGAGGTTATGGAAGCCAAGTTAATATCCTAGTATTAACTAATAAATTCAAAGGTCTGAAATTTTTATCTGTTGAGTGTCTGGTATCATTTTTTAATAGAGTCAAATAATAAAATATCTATTACGGGGATTTGAGAATTGAAAAATTATTTGGGTATTGTAAAATCCATACTAAGAAGACTATAATTTTACTTCAATTTGAACAAATTGGTTATAAGATAAATATAAATAATGAGTATATCATTAGATAACCTATAATTTATAATTTGGGGAAATGTAATAAAGATATATGATGAAGCATCGACTTAAAGAAAACCTCCAATGATCAAACAAAGTGAAAGGTATCTGAAATCTATACAGAGTTTTTTTGTGAACAAATAACTAAAATAAGATTAATTTGATATGTTAATTTTAATTTTGAGAAGAATCCAATCAAGGAAATTGCATATTAAAATGAAATATATCATTTAACTTTTTTTGGTTTGGAAAAGTTTTTCCTGAGGAAGAAAAATCACATAACTGATTTGAATATGATTCAAATGCTTTTGAGGATTAAATAAATCACATTAAAATATTTAACAAAGGGAAACTATATTGAATACTATATAATATAAATATTATAAATAATGAATATAATATAGTTATGTGATAATCATTATGTCCTATAAGAAATTCACTGAAGGAGGTTGGGGATTCGGTGAATAATTTTTCTCTTTATAGGGTATATTGGATATTTTTTAAACTCCAAATATCAATTAAATAAATGGTATATATCCTTCTCTCCTAAAATTAATGCGTAGTTAGTAAACTAAAAAATTATAATCTAATATTTTGTAATTTTCACCCATAATAATTAATATAAATGTTCTTCTATTGACATTGAATAGTAAATTGAAATATTATCCAATTGAATTACCTGGTGAATTCAACAAGAAGGAAATATCCTTAAACCCATTACAAATGAAGTATCCTAACAATATGTAGGATGCCTTATAAATAAAATGATAAGAATAATGTAAAATTAAAATGATAATCTTATCCACTTATTTTTATAAGTCACGAATTACATTATAAGAATAATCAAAATCTCTGAATCTCTATGAAATAATATCATAACATTATTCTTAAAAATTTCTAGAATCCAATTATTATTTAATCTGAAAAAACAATATTATTCAGGGAACCTTGCCTTGATATAATAAGAAAATATCCTCTTCATTAAACCATTGATATATCTTAATGTAAACATAATATTGTGATCTTGAAATAATAAAAACGCACCTATAAACTTTCTATTATAATCTTGCAAGCCTTCAATAGCTTTAATAATATAATTAGACTTCTAATATAAGTAATTACACCTGAGGAAATGAATCAATTAAGTTAATATATAATTTATTTCATTTTATGGGTATATAATATTTATTATATATTTAATACATTTAATTTAGATGTCCATCCTCACAAACTACACTTTTATAGTCATCCCTCTCATTAAAATTGAAATTAAAAATCCCTCAAACATCCAATAGTAAACTTTGACCAAACATTGGATTTAATTCATTGATCTTATAATATTCAGAAAATCACAATATATATGTAAAATATATTTCATGGTTTGAGTATGTTGTGTGTCAAGTTGTAGAAATTTAATATTATTAAAATAACGATTTTGAGAGTTTTGTGTCAATACCCCACAAGGTACTTTCTAGCTCACAATAATAACACACTAGGAATAACCAATATGAAACTACCTATTTAAAACCATCATTGGATACCCACTAATATATGTCAATATGTTGGATTACAACTAGATTTTTTATGAGAACCACCTGGTAACTAGTGAGTAAAAATCCTATATAGGTTGCTCTATATATTGGCTTTCAATTTCAAGTAGGAAACTCACCAAGAATTTCATGGTTTTCCAATTATTTATCTATATATAATATTTCAAAATACATAGACAGTGTTCTCTAAAGGCAAAATAAACCTCAAATAACATTATGATTATTTTATTATAGATTCATTCAACCGCAATAATATCTCTCCACAAGTTGATAAATGTACATCAAGGTTAAAAACAAACACCAATAATATGAAGAACTTATTCTAATCATTAGATTATTTCACCCAAATAAAATACCTATATAAAATTTCTCCGTAATATTTATATCCTCCAACCTGGAAATAGTTATCTGACATTGTTAATTTTTTTATCAACCATCGATCCATATATGGATCACAAATCTCTTTATCCCAATCTTTATTCCCCATAAATAAACATACCAATTATATCTAATTTGTAACAAAAAGATACCAATTATGATAAAACTATTGATATCAATAAAAAATATTTATAATTTTATAAATCACTGATATTTTAATCTATATCTACCATTAATAGCTTTAAGGTATTACATAATCAATTATTATCCCATCTGAGTGAACTTGGTGTTGGAAAAAATAATTAATTCATAATAGTCTCAACACTATCTACTAAGACAACTCATCTTCTCATACTCCTAAAATATTCATCTCATTGTGTCTTTTACAACCCCCTTATATTTTTTATACATAAATTTCATTGAAAATAATTTAATTGACACATCAAACCTTTTAATTAAATTAATGCATGAATTTTGAAACTCAAAGTTTCCCCATTCATATTTTTATCTCCCTTTCTAGTTTATAAACCATTTCAAAAAATAATTATTAAAAATTATATTTTTTTATTATCTCCCCTTTTGTAAACAAATTACCAAATAATGAAAAATAAGGGAATGAGAATCATAAATTTACTTTTTTTTCTGTGAGGTTTAACTCCCATAAACAATATGAATTATTTTCATGACATATTTGGAAAATAGTCTTTTGAACGCATTAATGATTTTTCCTTTTTTGGTAATTAATACACCTTAAAAATTCCATGATTTCCCTTTTATTTTATAGAGTTTTACATTATGTCAACATGTTTTTATGGAGAGCATTGAATCATATACGTTGAACTATTAATAGAACTTTTATTATCAAATCATGATAAAAAATTTAACTTCATTTATTTTATGATGTATTCCAATATTGTTTCATTCACATAAATTATTTCATATATTATCTTTTAGAAACACATTATTCTTCTAAAATACTACAAATTACTGAATCATTATTATTTTTTACGATCTAAAAATATTCCTCTAGTATTGAAGTTAATAAATAATGTAAACTCCTAAAGAGTTTCCTATTTTTTTTTTAATTTTTTTACATTGATATTAAATGGAATGATCAGTTCCCAATATAATTGGATTATAATATTCCTTTTCATCCACCATTAGAAACAACATAAAAAATTAATCTAATATAATTATCTTGAAAAATGTATATTTGATAATTTAATTTATAAATTTAGGGAATCAAGATATATCTCAATTATAAAATAATTTCAATATAAAAAACTCATTCATTTATATAGAAATTTCCTTGAAAATATACTATCCATTTCTAAAAAATATCTTTTCATAAGTATAATTAATAATGATGAATGGTTTCTATAATCATTCCTCAATGTAGTAATTAATGTCCATTGTTCCCTTGTTAAATTACATTGGCTCCAAAAAAGTATAAGAAGTAAAATACCATGCTTCCAAGTAATTATCTAACCAATTTAAATACTTATTCAACATTTATACACATTTTTCATCATCTTAAAGTAGAAAACTATTACATTGTTCAATTTAAATAACATCCTCATGCTCTACTTTGAGAAATGAAAACTGTACATCCATTTCAAATATCTTGCTAATTATTTTCAAAACGATATGAAGATTTATTTTAATAGTATAATTAACTTGGACTAGAAGATATTTTCAAATAAAATATACTTCTTCTACTTGAGAAAAAAACATTGACACTAGCCTTTCTTAATTCCTTTCTATAACACCATTCTCATTTAACTTAATTTTTAACACACATATAGATCCAATAATATTATTGTTTATTACGTTAGTAATAAAATAATAAGTGTGATTTTTTAATATGATCATACTAGTAATTAATAATAATAATCCATTATTAATTATTTATAGATTCATCTATATTACTCAATTTAACTTGAGATGTGGAAGAACTGTGCTAGGTTACACTTAATAACTATTGTATTCAATCCAGTGATTTATGATACAAAATATTTTTTGAGATTAAAATTTATTTCTCAACCTTATATACACTAAAATAATATTTTCATCATCTCTTGTAATAGATGAATTAATTCCTTGACCTTATTAACCACATGAAACTTCCATATTTATAAAATTTTAATAATTTTGTCCTGATATTTTTATACATTATTTTCCTTATTTAATTTATCGTGGAATACATTGTTGTACATACATATAATAATAGATCTCAACTTATTTACATAATTATTATCAATTAAATTTTCATGTTATTTATTTCACCATTAAAGGCCTCTTCTATTTGATTAATATCACAAAATAATCTTGTTAACTCCACATTGATCAAAATTTTACATGTTTAAACCATTTCATGTGATGATACATGGTCTAAAAAGAACCTATAGGTTTTTAAAACTATGGGTGTTATATTAATACATATCATATGGATCAATATCTAATTTAGGACTACAAAATGACTAATTATAAATATTAACATCAATTTTAATATCTTTTCTGCAAAAAATATTTGTTTTCTATTATATTCTAATATTATTCGAGTAATATATAATAAGAATTAATTATTTATTTTAGTATTTTTTGGTTTATCATACAATATACTCATATAAAATTATATTTTTCCCTATGAATTCTCTAAAATTACCACTCACACATTAATCCCAAAAATCTAATAAAAATATCTTTAATAAATAACTAAATTCTTTGTCAACAATAATTTTATAAATTTTAAACATATTGGGTTCCTTGTGATTCTATTTAATAAACATGATACAAGTGATCTAAGAAAATTAATTATTAACATATTTAAAATACTAATCCCAATTTTCCAATTTTTAATTTATGTGTACACATATTTCAAACTGGATAATCTCTCATGGTTGAGTTTATTTAATCTATACCATCTAATATGAAGAGATTAGAACATTTCCGCAATAAATTTTTTACAAATATGATTTACCTCTATTTTCAATGTTATAGAATCAGGAATAGTTTCTTATTGAATTTAATATGTTCATTTTATATAGAATATTGTGTAAATACCTTTGATAACACACTAAATTTTCTTTATACACACTATAATAACATAAACATTGGGGTTCACCCACTTAAGACAGGTTTCCTCTCATTTATTTTAATTTGTTATTGATGTGAACATATTTCAAACACTTCATAAATCATTAATAATTTCTAAATATGTAATTACTCACTTTATATCAATGTTCATTATAACATTATATGTTCTATTTCAAAGCATCAAAAAATATCATACTCTTTGATTTCAACATTTTTTCTTCAATTTTAGTCAAGGAAAAAACATTTATTTTGATAATTCCTTCCTTAAAATATATTAAAAATACTTGGGTTTTATTTTCAAACCATTTTAGAGTCATTAATTTACCTACCATTTGTGATTAATGATAAATGTCAAATTTGTAAGTTCATTCTTTTTTTGAGGCATTCAAGGTTAATTTTATAATAAATTTTTTGAAAAACAATTAAACTATTATTGAATAATTTTAGTGTATAAATTCAAACTCTAATTATATAATATGATGGTAAAAAAGTTATCAACATAATCACCAAGTTTTTTAGAGTATCTATATAAATTTTAAACTCAAATTAATTCTCCAATTTAACTTCTCAATTTTTAGTTTTCCTTTCAACTTTCATTCTTTTAGGGGTTTGTCTCTAATTTAAGAAATGCCTTTAAATTTTATGGACTATATAATCTTATATAAAACATGGAATCCTTAAAATATTCATATACACACCCCAAAACTAATTATGACCACAAAAAATGAATCCTTATTATAAAATTATTCCATTTTATGTGCATAATTCTAGATATATTCCAGTATTTTGACCAGTATTCATTGATTTATTTATTAAAAAAATACAAGGTTATAAACATAACACAATATAGTTTAAAATAATCTCTTCACATTCCACTACTTAAAATTATTATCATATTTCACTGTGAATTTAACTTTATTGTGATGAAACAGATTTCATGCATAGTTTTAATATTTACATAAATTCTACAACCTTTTTTTTCATCCAATATTTCAAATTATCGTCTTTTTTTTTGAAATTTAATGATTACATTTATCTTTAATACAATCATTAATATTCAAGGACGAATCGACATATACCTAATTTCTCTTCAAACCTTTTTTAGTTTCTTGAAATTTTTTTACAATATTTGTCTTGAATTCATCATAAGATTATCATCCTTCCAAATCCTTTAAGGATATATTTGACGTTCATTACATGTTTATTGAAACATTTCTTCTAGTAAATATTTAGATATATTCTCCTAAAAAAGTGAAAATTAAATAATTAAAATTATTTCAATAATATTTTTTTATTATAATGTATATTTTTTTAGATTTGAGATTTCTTGTTCAACTTCTTATTCTCCATTTCCAACTTTTATTTATTTAAAATAAACTCTTTCAATTAACATTTCAATATATATTATATATTATAATCACATTCTTATTTGTTAAAACTTTCAACATCATCATTAGGGAACTCATCATCAATGAATTTTTTATTGAAAAATTTCTTATCAATCTCTAAATATGTAGTTTTATCGTAATCTATATCACTGGTTTATTATTCATCCATTTTTTTATAACAAATTAATTTTATTTTCCCTTGAATAATTACTTCTTTTAATTTAAAATTAAACATTAAATTAATAATTATTTATATTTTCTTCCATGTAAATATTCTTGAAGAGTCACCACCACCATCACCTCCATGTGTCTTAATATTTGTTCATTTTGTTGAAAAAAAATTAACAATAGCTCTCATATTAAATAATTTCTCTCGATCTTATCACAAATCATATTTTTTTCAAAAACTACTTCATATAATTTTAATATTATAAAATCTCAATATAATATACACATTTGATTCGAAATTTTCATCTTCTTCCTAGATTTCATTTTTCCACTTCTCAAGGATCGAGGATTTAAATCAATTTTTTTTATCTTTACACTTTCTCTTAAAGATAATTCAATTAATTTTATCTTATAAATGAATGTTATATAAGTTATCTAATAGATATGATTTTAATTCAGCGACTTCATGTCTTATAACATTAGCATTGAATCTCTCAAGAAAAACATGTAGCATCTTGTTCAACGAATAAGATTAAGCTATACTCACTCCAAAAATTCTTATAGAGCTTATAAATTCTTTATTTCTTTTGAATAATTAGTTTATACTTAAATCATAAATAATAACAATTTCATAAAATTTCTATCTTGAATACAATATCTTTACATATTTTAGTTTCATATTTATCTCATTGATGTTTTTTCTTATCCCATATAACTTTTTAAATATTAATCACAATAAATTTAGGGGTTTAATTTTATAAAATAAAATCCAAGATAATATTCCTTTAATAATAATTACTCCCAATTTTATTTCAAACAATAACTATCATTACAAAACCTTATATTATATGTGATTATCCCTTAGTGTTAATACCAAGTACATTTAATCTTATTGAAAAAGTTAGAGAAATATTCAATTTTTCATATATGGCAATTCATTTCATCAAATTTGATTATTCAATTTCTATTCACTAAAATGGTATGATTCATTAAAATATAATAGATTCAGGATACACTTGACCACAACACATTATAAAAATGGATTTAATATCTCTTATGGTATCCCAAATTCCATTCTAATATCAATTTTAGAAGAATGTCACAGGTCCATTGAGGGGTGTGGGTTAATTGGTGACAACGTTTTGACTTCTTCAATTTAGAAAACTCTTGATTAAAATTTAGTAATTGATTTAATAAATTATATGTATTGTTTTCACTTCAAATTTAATGAGAAATACTCTTGTTAAAAACAAGGATAAGTTCATTTTCATGTTTCACTATTCAAAATGAATGCATCTATCCTCATAATGAAATGAAATATTCTAATTTCATAGTATCCACTATTTTTGTCTAGTGAATACAATGATTAAATTGTGTAGTTTTAGTTATTGTAAATGATGTATCCCCATATTATATATACTCTCACAATGATAAAAATATGATAATTTTGTAAAAAATGAAGTTCTAATTAACTTATTATTGAGTTTTTTATCATTATAGAATAATCATAAAAACATTGAATCTTCAGGAAGTAATAGTTCAAACATTATTCTTCATGAATTATAGATTTCATTATTTTTTCAATAGATAAAGCATTAGGATACAGTGAAACTTTACTTGATATGAAATAATAGTACCTTATTCCTTCAACCTTTGAGATATAATAAAGTATAGATAACATTTTGATTTTATAAAAATGATTAAAATATATATAAAATCACCACACTCATAATGGAATCCATAAACATCAATATTATTGAATTTTAGTCTACAAATCCAACTAGAAACACATAATGAAACGAATTAATGAAGTTACTTCATGATTCATTTCTATTATTAGGTGTCTATTATTTCCTTTTATGTTAAATATATCTTCTTCGATAATTCATACTCATATAAAACACATCATAAGTATTCCATCGCTTTAAAATTAATTTTAAAATCCATCAAACTTATATAATCTAAATGTAAACAAAATTATAATTTCATAAATTCAAGTTCTAAAAACCAAAACATTCCTATGGATATGAAAAAAATACATCATTAGTTGACTACAAGATGTTGAAATTGAAAATGTAGTGACCCATATATTTTATCAAGAATGGCATAGCTCAACTGTGAGTTTCAAAGTCCCAATACTATAAGGAGTATATAATGATAAATTTATCCAAATAAAAAACCGTGAAAAAAAATTATAATTTTTTTATCTTCAGACGTGGTTTTTACCCATGGATGAAGTTTTGGTGAGATTTTTATTTGGTTGTTTTAAAATCATAAATTTATTATTTTTAAAAAAAATTAATATCCTATGCATGAAAACATTGATAAATCATAGATAATCATGTGTATAGAAGTTTTTACACTATTATTATGTATGATATGGGTGACTTATCCCATGATAGGTATAATTTGTGCACTAAAAATCTAATCCATAACCATAGTTATTTCAGGTCTTCAATTAAAAATCTGATTCACCAAATCACGATATTATAAATTCCCACCATAATTTATCCACCTTGAGTTACCGATAATAGATGACATGAGTTTTGGAGAAGAGGATGGGATGGTAGATATGAATTTTTTTTGTGACGGCATGAGATCAAGAATTGGATCCATATATAGAAGAATTGGTGAATTTCCATTGAGGAGACAATTGATTCTCAAGAAAAAGATGGGATTTTGAATCTACGGTGATCTTACATTGAGGTATGGAATTTTCTTGATTTATTTACATCATTATTTATAATATATTCCATTATATTACTTCATTATTTAATCCATATTCTCTTGCAATTAAATTTCAAGATAATATTGTGATTATATTTATCATTGTAATGTGTGCTTATTTTATATTTTATAATGAAGAACAAATCATGTTCATCTTCGCCTTTTCTATGTTTTCTCCTCTTAACTTCACTCAAAAAATACTATCATCAAAATCCATTTCAAATTTTGGTGGTTCAACAATGGTTTCTGTAAGATATGGGATGGGTCGTAACACCCCCACTAAAATCATTCGAATAACACCCTACACAGAAATCATGTGACCTTAATAACACCTCCCCAATTTTTAAAGGATTTGGAAAAGCTGGTTGTGAGAGTTTATGATCAATATTTTAGATACTATAATCTCAATATCAGTGCCATAAATAACACTAAATAACCAAATATCTTACAAGAATGTATATTAGAGTACACAAGTATGTAATTATATCCAAATAAATCCCTAACAATATAAACAACCCCCATGTTATTATAAATTTAAATACATTCCATGTAGTCAAGCATCACATAGACCACCCACCATGCCAATCACATATAAAAACATGTAGAATTAAAAAAATAAAAAATATTCTCAACCTTTGATATGACCTGTATATTAGACATATGGTCTGTACATCCACCAAGGTGCTCTTGAAAGGTGTGTGAAATAAATTATAGTACCATATCACAACGTTCTCTGAAAATACACAATAATATACATATTTATGAATGAGAAAACAATGAATAGAATATACGGTATATAATCAGACATATTGAGTTATCATGTTCTAGCTAGACTACCATGACACTTGACCATACTTGGCCTGACAAATGTTGAAAAAAGAAGTCATCATTCACACAACCCAATTTATACACCATCAATAAAGAGATGGATCTATATGAAATTCTTAACCATTATCCTATCACTCATGGTAGAAACCCAAAATGAATCCAATATTATATCCAATCCCACACCACTACTATCACTCAGGGTATGGTCTCATACCACCTCACATACCATATGGAATACCATCACCCTCTCACCCTATATGAGGCCTCACATAGAATTATATACCATGCCTTCTTATTCGACCCCCTCACATAGGATTCAATCTCATAACACTTTTCATAACATATCTGACACCTATATCCTCCCACTCAGAGTGAGGTTTCATAACACAACCTCAACCTCATCACTCTCATTAAGGGTAAGACCTCACACTAAACCACATCATAGATCCTCTCACTCAGATCGAGACTCTCATCTTAATCTATGGACTTCATTCTCTATCTCTAGGTGGGCCCTTATACCAAACCTCAAACTCTTCCCTCTCTGGTAAGGTAGGCCTCTCGCATCAAACCACAACCAAATCAAATCACATATTGAATTATACCATCTCACTCAGGATAGATTCCATCACCCACACACATATCATTTCTCATATATCCTAGGGACTGGTCCCTCATTATCCTATGGCATAAAAAGAACACCACAAACTGACTCACCACTAGGGTTCTAGTACCACATGACCTAAAAATCACGTCTTAAAATACACCACATCACCCACCCATCCTTATAGGATAACCAGTATAATATATAAACACTCTATTAAAACATTTAAAACCCATAGGTATTCCTATATAACTTATGAGGGCGTCCAAAATATCCCTTAGACTGAACCCATTGTTAACCAATTGATTCAAACCAACACTCATCACTCCACAGTCTATAGTTACCATGGTTTATTAGCCTCAAGAGTCCAAGTCCAATCACCATTCCAATTCCCGGACCAATATCCTATACTCAATACCCATTGACCATAACATGACTATTCCCTTAAGATATATTGAAAAATCATTCCCAAAAAATAATAATTCATTAGAACCAATGTTAGGGCTCCAACACACACCACTCAAAGCATATATCTCAAGCATATTGATATGGAATTTATTTGGATATAATTTTCTAAATCGGATTAGGATAATTCATTGGTTATTAGTGTTGAAATGTGAATTAATTATTAAATTATTTAAAAATCTTTAATTTAGTCTAAAGTAATAAATTCCTTGAATTCATTGTAAAACTGTGTTTTTGGTGATTAATTAGAAAAATTATTTTTGAATTGAATTTTCTACTTTTTTAGAACAAAATTATAAGTTTATTTTCATTTTTTATGTTTTATATGGTTTAATTTGAGCTTTATGGTGATAACATAAGATAATTTATTTTAAAGGGATGTCTACAAAACAAGATATTCATTCAAAATAACTATATAGAAGAATTGAGCTCAACATGCCAAATTATCTATGTCGTTGTATTTCTACATAGCTAAATTCATATTGTTGAAGTACCTCATTTGTGAAATACATGGAGATAAATATTCACATATATGAATGTTACATGCCTAATATGTGATATACTATATTTTAGAGAATGACCACATAGCTGAATCGGTTATGTAGTCGAATGCTATATACGTGTGAATTATCACCTAGTATGATCACGTATCCAAAGTTACTATATAGCTGAAGTCTTACATCTCAGATTAGATATGTATGAGAATTATAACCCTAACTATATCCACAAAAGATGATTACATATAGGAATAAACATAAGTAAATATCAATGAAAGGTTTTTCTATCTCACATGTCGATATAATCATTCGAATATTGGAAGCTCACCGATGTCATACCATAAAAAATTTGATGATGGGGAAATTTATTTCAAAATCATTATTGTTCATCTAAAACTAAACAAAAAAATTCATTTTGATGGTTTGATCAAATCAGGAAAGAAGAATATCATTGGTTAAATCATTCAATGTGGAACCCATCTGGATAATAGATCCTGATAACTAGTAAGTATGGAATTTTGAGGGGAAATATATTCATTTTGAAGGCTTATCTAGTTTCATAATGGAAGAGAAAGATGTAAATTGAAAGTTACATGTGTAATAAAATGTACATATTTAGATGAAGTGACTCTTTACTCAAAGTGAAGGCATTGGTTTGAAAAATGTTACTTTTAAAAGTATAAAATTCTAGAGAGAAAACGAGGGTGATCAAGGGAAGAGATATAGGCAAGGAATGGGGACCAGAAGATTAGGGGAAGATCATCAAGAGGTAATTCCTATATATTCCAATTTTTAATTATTTTTTATTTATTCTTTATTTTATTCATTAAGAATCATTTTTCTAGAAATTAGAATTATATTTGGTAAAATTATCCTAGGGAATGGTATTGTGTTGGTAATCTCTATTACTTCATTCATATATATTTTTATATGGTAAGATACTCCAATCATCATATTTTACGTAGTTTCCATCTTTAAATATAAGTATCTAGTGAGGGATAATAATGATTGAACTTATTTACTAGTTATTTTATCATTTTAGAATATATCTAGAAAATATATTTCTCATGGAGAGAGAAAAGTCAATATCAACTGAGAATTAGGCCTTGATGAATAGCCAATAATGTCAATGTATATTTTGATTAATGTTATATTTAGTAACTATAATATCTATACACTCATTGGTTGACCATTTGAGATAAATGGAAAACTGAATTTAGCTCTAGTATTTTTATAATAGCACGTTTATTTTTCACCCTGGTCATGGTGGATTCCAATGGGTTTTATTCATGGAACTAGAAACACCAAATTCATAATAACACATTCTTCTCATACCCAAATATTGAACATATTAACATAAATATTAAATACATAAAAAAACTAACCACACCAAAACTTAAAAGGTTTAGAGTCTTTAGAGATAAAATATACAATATTATTATTTTGTGAATGATCATAAAAATATCCCACAAAGATCTTCTCATATAGTACCCCTCTTAGGCATACCCTACTTAAGAATTTCTTCATCACTTGGGGAAGGAAGCATAAGAAATAGTGATCTCATATGTTTAGTAAGGATAAACATGGGAGATATCCATATATGATCATAAGAAATTATAATATAATGATAATGTTATGTGATCATTACCCTAAATTATGAAGTTCATGCACAACCTGACATAGATTATAAACATGTTTTATGGCATAAACATTATCATTTTTTAAAACATATACCATAAGAGTGATAAATAATTATAAATAAATCATTATTTGTAATCCCATATCATAAAATTGTGCAACCAATGTAAATATAGAAAAAAAATTCATATGTTAAGGTTAACTATTAAAACTATAAACATAATGGATCCAGACACACATATTTCCCATAATCAGTCATAACACGCTTGTTTTTCATAGTGGATCAATCCCATTGACTTGTTTACAATTATTATATCAGAATTTATAATGCTTTACATAATAAAATAAAGGTAGATATAGATCTCACCTATCACATAAGGAAAACCGCGCATATGTGTTCCAAAAGAACATAAATCATTCATCATATCAGAACTATTCAAAAGAAATGGGTTTTATAAACATTTCATAAAATTATAACCCATGGAAAAGAAATGGGTTTCAAAAATATCATGTCATAATAAAAATAAATCATCCATAAAAATAATTAGGATAGTATCCTTCAATAATATCCCTATTAAATCATGATTAACTTTAAAAAAATGTTATCTTATATGGAAAATAATATTGATAAATCAATTGAAATTTTTCCTAAAAATATAATCAAATTTCCATTTTCATGTGAATTATTTTTAAAGTTACCCAAAATTATAAAGTAAATATTTTATTTTTAAAATATACTAATAATATTTTCTAGAAAACATTAAATCATTAAGGATCTATGATTTTGGGTATATACTTTCATGCCATATTGGTTTAAGAAATATTCCTTTCGTTATTTTTTCAGATAAGTCACAAATACAATCATTTAGAAAAAGAAATATTCATTTAAAAACATTTTGTAAAACTTAAAAAATGAGTAAAAATGAACTTAAAAATTATAATAGGATATTGAAATAATTTTTGGATACAATTTTACAATACATGGACGTGTAAGAAAAGCACATTTTAAATAGGAATTTAAAACAATTAAAATAAAGTCCTTATAAATATCATATCATTGATTTGGGAATTAATAAAATGAATCAATTATGTTTATCAGCTTTAAATCCAAATAAAAAAAGTTGAAATGAAACATAAGATAATTAATATTAATCTCACATATAATCTTAACATGTAATAATCAATTAACTATAAGTTTAACCTAATGAATGGAAATTGAGTTACGAAATCTCTTGCCACTTTCTGATTAGTAGAGTTGTATGCACCATAAAAGTAGTAATTATCAAATGAAACATTTAATACCATGAAAAAAATGAGATTAATGATATGACATATCAAAGGTAAGTATATACACCACACAAAATAATCAAGTGGTGAATGAGGAGTATATTTTATAGTAGTAAAAGTGAGACGAAAAACCATTACCTCATGCTTCCCTTTAGTTTTAAATACTTTATACTTCTATATAAATGTTTAAATAATGTTATTAATTCATTTTATAACTATAACAAAATATATAGTACCTTATATATTACCTTTATAACATCTTACCACCCATTCGGGAATTATCGATTCGTTGATGTATAATTATGGATTTTCTTTAAAAATGGACATAAAACACAAAAAGTGAAATAAAATGTTATTAATTCACTTGAATAATTTTCAATGTTCTCACATATCATTTTTATTTCTAGTATGAGGATTATTTATTTGATAAACATTAAATATAAATGTTTAGTTTATTTTGGTAGTGTATCAGAACATCGTGAACTAATATCATTTTTTAATATTTTGTTTAAATATTAGTTCTTGAACATTAAATAACTTATAATATACATATTAAAATTTTATTTAACAATAATAATACTTTTATGATCATCCTTGAATGTAGATATGGGAAATGAAAAATCAATATCCACAGAGACGGTTAACTACCTAATTTAGAAAATGGTTTCATATCTTTGAATAAGATGAAATGAGAAAATGGTTGCATATTAGATATTAAATTATCAATATAAAATTATAGTATATAAGTTATAATATCTTTATTATTATTTTATGGACTTAGGTGAATATAAGGTAGAAAAAATAAAATAAATTAAGGGAGGTTTTTTAGAGAAGTTACGTCTTGAATATCACCACCTATAATAACCCATAATGAAAAATAAAATTGGTCTTTGGGTGAGACCATTGAAATTTGAACATAAGTAGTGTGGGGATGAGATTTTACGGCTGATATTTTAATATCTTCAAGGATATTGACGATAAAAGGGTGTTGAGGTGTTGTATTTATACTTGAGGATGGGTGGTTTTATGTGATTAGCTAATGATTACATTTTATTTATAGCCAAACACACATTTAGTATAAATTCAAATGAATTTGGATGATAATAAATGTTGTAATATCAAGTTAAGTTCAAGAAACATTTAAACCATTAATTTAATTATATTGTTTTATGTTATTTTATTATTTTATTGGATAATAATAACCTACTATATTATTTTACCGATATCATGGAAATTTTTTTGCCATGGTAAATTTTTTATGAATAAATATGAAAATAAAATTATTAATTAATTTATACCTCAGGATACTAATAATATTGAATCCATTTTCAGATATTCAAAAAAAATAATTTTAAAAATAATAATTAAAATAAAACCGTCAAAATGAAATGAAAAACATTTTTTTTCAAATAATGTGTTTGTAATCCAAAAATTATAATTATAAAAAAATGTTTAAATGTAATTAATTATATATTATCTAAAAAAATATTACTTAATTTACTTTTATATCAATTTAAAATTATAAAATAGCTTTTAAATATAAAAAATTAGGGTTTTATAAACATTGGTATTTTTTACTATTCACTGAAAATTTAGATTTTTTTGAAAATTCGTGAAAATTTATCCTAAGATAATTTCGACATGATGAATCCAAAAATGATGTCAATTTTATCAAATACTTTTAATAAATTTTTGAAAAAATTAATTATGTTTATATTATCATATAAATAAAAAAAATTTAAGAAAAAAACATATATTTGAACAATAAAATGACTATACTAAAAATTGTGTTCATATTCAAAAAGATTTAATTAATACATTATCAATTAGTTGGAAAAATTTATATTTTATAATATGGTTAGTACTATTCACTCCTTATAATTTAATTTTTTTTCTTTATTATTGTTTTGTTAAAGTAATAATATTTTTGAGTTTGTTTAAGCTTAGTGTGATGTAAAAAAGTAAGCTATTGAAGAGATTAAATTTATCTAAAAAGAGTAATAAAATAAAATATCGGGTTATTACATTATACCCAAATTAAAATGAACTTCTCCCTTAAAATTAATAAATTATATGAAACCCGGTGAGGATACCTCTACCAAATTACATGCTCAGGTTCCCACACAGCTTCCTCAAATTGGTGGTTTTGCCACAAAAAGTTAACTCTATGAGTCGTCTAGTTTCGTAGAACATTATCTCTATGTTCCAAAAGTTTTCCCACTTATTCCTCTTAATAAATATCTTTTCATAGTAATATGACCTCTGAATTTAGTATATGTTATGGATTAGGTATATACATCCTTAGGGTAGATACATTTAACACATCATGTACTTGTGAGGGATTTGATGGAAGTCCCAAATGGTAATTTATTATCCTGATATGATCAAGAGTTTCAAGGAGACCTATATACCTTAGGTTTATGTTTCCCTTATTCCATCCATATATAAATTCATAGAAATACCTTATCACCAATATCTAATTCTATATCACTTCAATGACTGTTTGCATAACATTTCTTTCAACTTTTTGTTTTCTATATGTTATGTTGGATGGGTATAACCTTTTCTTTCATCCCATATACCTAATCAAGTACCGAAATCATTATTTACTCATATTCTTTCTAGAAAATCAAATTTCTACACATCTTTGCATAAAGGGATTCATAATGATCCCTATGAATTCTCAAGTGAAATCTATTGTTGCAAGAAAATTTAAAAAGGAGGGGTGTTGATACTAATCAACTTGGAAATGAATAGAATAAGATTTTAGTTTATAATTTAGAGTTTGGGATATTCTCTTAGATTGACCATATTTCTGAGTATGATATTCAGTGATTAAACACATCTTTTTATAAAGAGCTTGCTGATGAGTTCACCAAAACATCGAGGTAAACCCTAGATCCCAATCGGATATAATTAAATATAGTAATCCATGAAACATCACCGCCTCATTAATATATATAGAAATATATATTGAAAATATGATCTAGAGAGAAATATTCTCTAAATGAATTGTGATAACTTCATAAGGAGATTAACTAAAACAAAAAAAACTAACTCAAAAAAAAATAAGATATACCCAAAAGTTTATCAACAATTTTAATCATATGTCCACAAAATGAAAAGTCATTCCTCCTTGAATATTTTTTCCACATATACCAAACCAATGGTTTTTTCTATAATTTTCATTTAATATTGATAAAATTTCATCATGTAAAAACCTAAAAATGGGTATCATCACATTAACCCATGATGGTATCCATAACTCTTATGTTAATCATACATGGATACATATATACATCCAAAATATAATACCAACTTTAATACATATACAAGATCTTGTATTATGAAAGAATAACTTCATTTAAGGCTAAGTTTTATCATTTTAATGATAAAATATCATATGGGATTTCATTGTAACAGAATCCATGTAGAAGGTTATAATCACATGAAATTTCTCTAATGTATTAACAATAAGATATTCATAGAAAATGAGACATGAAATTCCCAAATAAAGACGGGAGAATAAGGGTTAGCTAATTTTCATGATACACATCATCCATTATGATTTCAAAATATTTCTCCTTGTCATTTTTTCTTCATAGGAATTATTTTACTGTCATCCACATTACTCCATGTATTGGGTAATTGATTCACAACATGCCCAAACTCCATTCACATTAAATGCTAGAGTGTGTATATGAAATTAGTTAGTATCCTATCCTCCTCTATTGTAGTAACCATCCCATTTATCACATTTTGACATTCAATGTAATTACGAACTACCTTTCTACATTTAAATAACCTCATAGTTCCATTGAAACACTTACCTTGACGTTTCTTCCCAAATTTCTGACATGTAACATGACTTGAGTATCTTTTTACCCTGTTATTTATTTATTTTTCATGATACTAGATCATTATTTTTTTAACAAAACCATAGGAGTTGTTTGAATCTCCAATTTCATTTTCTAATTTTATTTCACATAAAATTATTTATTTATATCTATTAAAGTATATAATAGCTAATTAACTTCGGTGAAATGGTTTTAGTCCACTAAGAGACCATCAATTTTACTTTCATGGAGGATAATTAAACCAGAGGAATCCATTTCAAGCCTTGTAAAATTGCCATCATATATACCAATGGATGCTTTATCCTTTTACTTTAGCTCAATAAATTCATTATAAAAATTTTTATACAACATATGAGGAAAGTAATTACTGATTAATATCCCATTAAACTCATCCAATTTCTATGATTCAATATCCTTGAATTTCATTATATTCTTGATAATATTCTGGAATTGATCTTTTTTTACTTCTAGATGATAAACAGCTGGGGAATCTTTTTCATGTCCAAATAATTAAAAAATTAAACTATTTTTTGAATGGTATTTATGTATCCCTCAACCACTAGTGGGTTAGAAGCCCCACAAAAATTAGTTTTATGTTTCCTCATGAAATATTCATTAGTACATTGTTCCTTTTGTTGATCATTTGGAATCTTGGCATGATTCGTAGCCTATGAATATTTTTTAATATTATATACAAGATTTAGTATTCCATTTCCCATAATGTTTAGTTTCTCTTGAGTAAAATAATTACTTTGTATATCACACTCATCATTAGAACAGTTCCTTCATGTTTTATTCATTGACAGAAAATCAAAATTATAGCATGTAAAATAATAATCATAGTGAATATCCACATAATTTTGAAAAATCATTTATAGAATGTCTAAATCATGACACCTTATTCTTTGAAACCTCAGGTTTAATCTAGGTCATTCATGATAATTATTAAAACTTTATGATTTCATCCAATTATTATTCTTATCCCTAGTGTTTTCATAAATTATTTCTGAACCCTTCTTTTATACCAACTATAATGACCCATTCTTTTCGTACAAGAATAATAAATCTATTTAGATTAATATTTCAAACATAAAAATACTACCCATACTAGAACCATAATGTTTTAGAGTATTTGTAAATTATATACACAATAATATTATTTTCATAAAGATCATAAATATCTCCCAAAAATATCTTCTCACATGGTACTCCTCTTAGACACACCCTACCTAAACCATTCTTCATCACCTCCAGAAGGAAACATAATAAAGTGTGAGCTCAGATGATCAGTACGGATAAAAATAGGATATGTAAATCCATGATTATATGAAACAATAATACAATAATAAGGCTACGTGATCATGACCATAACTTATGACATTTATTCCCCACCTGTCAGAGATTATAAACATGATTTATGGAATAAACATTATCATTTCAGAAAACATGGACCACAAGAGTGATAAATCTTCATAGATCAATGATGATCCCTAAGATAATTTCATAAAAGTGTAGAACCACCATAAATATAGAAACCTATTTCAAATGTCATGGTTAACAACTGAGACCACCAACATTGTGGATCAAGACACACTTGTTCCCATAGAGGATCAAGATTAACTTATTTCCTATAGTGGATCGTGCCTATAAACTTATTTCCCATTGTAATCTCATGAGATATAAATAATTGTCCAATTAATTGTAATGAGATATAGTTCCCAACCATCACATAATGAAACCCACACATATGTGTTCCACAATAACCTAAATCCTTAATTATATCAGAACCCATGAAAAGAAAAGGGTTTCATGAAAATTTCTTCATTTCATACCCAATAGAAAAGAATTGGGTTACATAAATATCAGGACATCATAAACATAAAACAATAATAAAAGAATAAGGATATTATACTTGAATAATATCCTCAATAATTCACAAGTAACATAAAAAAAATATCATAGATGGAAAATAAATTTTAGAGATTACTTGAAATAATCCATAAAAAAATTCCATTTTCACTAAATTATTTTTAAAGATCCAGGGAATTATAATGGAAGAAATTTTCTTTGAAATGAACCTTGTGATATTCTAAGTGAAACATCAAATCATTAAAAAGTTATGATGGTTGTGAAATATAATCATTCCATATAAGTTAAAAAAAGTATTCATTTTATAGTTTCTTCACATAAGTCCTAATGGACATCATTTAGATAACAAAAAAAGAATCCTTTTAAACCATTTTATAAAAAATTAAACAAGAGTAAAAAAGACCTTAAAAATAATTATCTAATATTAATAGAAAAATTTGAAAACAATTTTAGATTACAATGACAATGAATAAAATGAGTGTTTTAATGGAAAATTGATAAATATAATTTTTAAAAGGAAACCCCTTACAAATATCATATCATTGAATTGGCCATTAATAAAATGAATCGATTGTGCATATCAGTTGTAAATACATATAAAAAAGTGTTAATAAAACAATATATAATAAAAAAATCATCTCAAACAAAATCTTAATATGGAATAATCAATGAAGTATGAGTTTAACCGAATGAATAGAAATTAAGTTAAGAAAGCCCATACCACATTACAATTAGTTGAATTATATGCCCCCAAAAACAATAATAATAAAATGAAACATATAATACCATGAATATAATGAGATTAATGATATTATATATCAAAATTAAATTATATCCACTACATATAATAAATAAGTGGTTAATAAGTCATATATGTCAAAGAAGTAAAAGTGAGATTACAATCCCTTACCTCACACTTCCCTTTAGTTTTGCACTCTTTGAACTCATATATAAAACTTTAAGGAATGTTATTATTACATTAAATCACTGTATTAATATTTATAAAACATTATATGATACTTTTATAATATCTTACCCCCTGTTCATTAGTAATATCTTATTATTTTAATTTTTTGGGTGAGTTCATTTCTTAGTTTTCATGGTCGGTTGATTTGTGTATAATTAAGGATTTTATTTTCAAATGGAAATAAAATTCTAGAATTTAAATGAAATGTAATTAATGCAATTACTTGAGTTTCAAAGGTCTCATATATCATTTTTATTTCTAGTATAATGATGACACATTTGATAAAACATTGTCGATACATTTTTAGATTATTTTGGTAGTTTTTCCAAATATCAATAATTAGTTTCATTTTATTTAATATTATATATATATATATATATTAGTTCCAAAAAATGAAACAATTTATGATATTACTATTAAAATTTTATATAACTAGAATAATACTTTTATTAATATATATGAAGGTGGTAAAAGAAAATTGAAAATCATTGTCCATTAAGACGATTAACCGCTATAATTTGGAATATGGTTTTTTTTTCTTTGAATAAGTGGATATGTAAGAATAGGTGCATATAATATATTACCTTAGAAATATTTAATTACAATATATATTTGGTACTATATTTATTATGATTTTATGGATGAAGGAGCTGAATATAATGTATAAAAATTTAAGATAGGTTCCTTGAGAAAATTTCCTCTTGAATATCACCTCCTTCAATAACCGCTTATGAAACTTGGAATTGGTATTTGGTTGAGGCGAAAATAACTCGGACATAGGGAGACTTGGTAGGAGAGGTCTTATAATATATTTTTCTAAATTATAGTCTTTTGAGGATAAAGTGGGTGGTGAGGAGTGGAATTTACACTTGTTGGGTGATGGTTTTAAGTGTTTCAATAATAGTTATTTTATATTTAAATCTAGACACACTTGGGTGGAATTAATCCTAATAAATATGGATTATAATTAATTTTTTCATGTATGTTTATGGTTTATAAACACATAAACAACCAATTTCATGATGTATTTTAAATGTTTTTTAATATTTTACGTTTTAAATTTAACCTGCTGCATTATTTTACCTATACTACGGTGAAACATTTTTTTACAACGATAAATTTATTATGACTATAAATGAAAATCAATTTATAAACTATTTTCGACCACATGATTCCAAACATGGATTCCATTTTTAAAATTCTAAAACACATAAGTTAAAAAATTTCATTTAAAATTACACCATTAAAACACAACACAAAAGTATTTTTTTGGAAAATGGGGGTTTATGCCCTAAAATATACTCATACCAAAATAAGGTATAAAAATTATTCAAAGTTAATTAATTAGATTATATATATCTAAAAATTACTTAATTTACTTTTTGATAATTTTAAAATAATAAACTTACAATTAAATATAACGAAAATGAGGGTTTAAAAAATAGTTATTTTTTAATATTCATTAAAAAAACAAGCTTTTAAGATAATTCTAAAAAATTCATCCTAAGATAATTTTCACCAGGTGAATCCAAAAATAATTCTCATTTTATAAAAAACATTTTCTAAAATTGTAAATAAATAATTATATTTACTTTCTCATAGAAATTAATAAAATTAATTTATTGAAGAAAACATATTCACAAAGAATAAAATGACTTTACTATAAATTATTTTCATATTCACAAAGAATTAATTAATAAATGAAAAATGAATTGGAGAATTATATAATTCATGATGTGTTTAATATTATTCATTACTACCAATTTAATGGTTAGGATATAAGGGTAATGTTAAAATAAAAATATTTTTGAGTTCATTTAAGCTAGGTGTTATATGAAAAGTAAGCTATATAATAGATTAAATTTATTAAAAAATAAACATACCATAAAAGATTAGGGTGTTACACAGTGGACCCTACAATTATTTTGGTTCATGGACCTACTTTCCAAAGGTGAGTGATCATTTCCTATTTTCCCAATGTTACTTAAGAACACACGTTGTTTAAGAGGATGCGATTTCAGGTTCATCCAACCTTTTGGGAAAAAATATTTGTTGGGGCCAAGTTGGTTGAATGAGTTTCAATGGATTCTAGAATTTGTTTTGAAGAAGCTGGAGATGTTTTTATGGTATTGGTTATAAGATGTTTTCTGAAATAATTTTCTTTTTTATCAATTTTTATAATCATTACATTTATATATAAAAAATCACTTTAATTTTTTGAAGTTTCAGATATCTAGGATAAGAAAAAATAAATTCATATTAAGATAATCATAAAAAAATATTAATAAATGTCATCGGTATATTTTTCTTTGTAAATTTATCTTTAATAAGTTTGAACAAAACATGTTCGTAAAAACAAGTTTCAGGTTAAAAAGTTTTAACCAAACTGGTATTGTATAAAAAATATTCCGATAAACAAATTTGGTTCTCCATTTTTAATTTGAAATTTCTAACATTGTGAGTTTTTAAAAATTATAATCCAAGCATTAGGTAGAAGAATGATAGTTTCTCTTAAGTTAAAATGGAGATGAATTCATTAGTATATAAGATGTATGTACTATGGGGGTTTAAGAATCAATTAGATAAAGTTTGAGTTTGATGTTTCATTAAGATTGGAAGTTGTCGCTACACAAAGTACATTCATTTATCTAAGGAAACATACTAAGATTTTTCATCACACCAAGTATCATTGGAAGAATTCCTTCATGTGTAAAAATATTCATTTTACTATATCCTAGGGAGATCATTGGATAAAAAATACCAGAAATTATTTTTTCCAAGAAAATTTGTTTACAAAGTTAACTTATTTCATTCTAAGTTTAAGAATGTTTGAAATATGAGGGTTTACAAAGTTTATGTTATGAGTTTCTAAAGTCTTTCGAGAAAAGAATATTTATTGAGGATTGAATAGATGATTTTTAGTTTCACATCATAAGGATTCCAACTTGTACAATTTATATTAGAATAACGAAATCCAGCAAACGTATGAAATCCATCAGAGATATGAAATTCATCTTGTGTATGATTTAATCAACCAAACTTTTAGAAGTAGGTTATTATAATAAATCTACATCAGATAAATTATTTAAAAAAATCCATTAGACAAACCAATTATAAAATTTCCATCAAACAAACAACAAATATTTTAAGAAGTTAGAATCTATAAAATATGATCAGATAAACTTTCTAGTATAAAGAACATCAAATATAAAATAATGTATGAAGGAATATGAAATAATGTTTTTGTTGTAAGGAATCATATAAAGAAATTATTTGAGGGAATATTTAAAAAATACTATAATGTTTTATTTGTATCATTGGAAGGACACTCACTAGATGAATAATGTTTTGTGCAGTGAGGTTCCATATAAAATTTTTCATAAATATATCTAATGTGATGATGTTGAGATGATACTTTAATTTTTACAAAAATAATGAAGGAAATTTTGGAATCATGCAATGAGAAGGATGTTTTTTAATGTTCCTTAATAATTAATTAAATAAATTCAAAGAAACAATTTGTTAATGGAGATTTTGTGAAGCTTTAAGAATTGTCTTGAATCTTTAAGAAGAATTTGAAAAAACAATTAAGTAGTTGTTTTCAATTTTGATTTTGATTTGAGCGTGAAAATAGATTGGATTTTCTACCATTGATTCTTCAATAGAACCTATATAGAGTGGTTAAATTACAAGTATTGTGGGGAGAATTTCTCATGAATGTGAAAAGGATGAAGTGTTGAAGATTTGGTTTTGTAAAGAGACATCAGTAAAACTTCTAGCAGCCAAAGTCTTGAGAAACAAATTACAACAAAGTAATAACTTGGTTAAAGTTAGGAATAAGTTTGTAATGAATATAGAAGTAGTTATTGGATTTCACTATATGAACTTTCATATCGGGTGAAATAGGATAAAATTAGTGATATGAAGTTGTAGAGTTTTCATAAGGCACCATATGAACTTTCCTTAATGAAATTTCTGGATGAAACTTTCTTGAACAACTTTTTAGATGAACAATATTGATGGATATCAAACTAATTATAGATGTTTTAAATTGATTCTAAGAAATAAATTGAAGAATAATTTTTTTCAAGAATATAAAAAGTGAATTTTTTACAAGAAACACAATGACAACATTGTGATATTATTTTTGATGGTTTCTAAAGTATCTACAAACACTCAATTATTACATTATTTATACCGAAATAACATGCTATTTTTTTGATCATTGTAAAACTCAAGTGCAAGGATATTCCTTGTTATTATTAACAAAAAAATGGGATTTTTTTCAAGTGGATTTTGTGGTATTTGTTTATTCCAAAACCATTCCCATTGATTTAGCTACCCTTGTATAATAGTGACCCTTGTAAATAATTATATTCTTGTGGTTCAGTTTGAATTATTGTTTTTTATAAATGTTAAAACTCTTTAATAAGAGGTGAAGTTTGTTTCATTATAATGATGAAATTTTAAGAAGAAAAATATCACTATACCATTCTTTCCTCCTCCAATTGATCACATCGATCCTTTCACAATTTACTACATTTGGACTCTCGTTTAGAATTAAGACATATTCATGAAACTTTCCCAAATCCAGTGTATTCGAATAGTCTCCTTATTTTAAAAATACAATACCATTAATATTCGAAATTATTCATCTATGAAGGTGTATATAATCATCTATATATATCTTAGGTTCCCCATTTTTAATTCATTTATTACTTTTTTATGCTTGTTTTAGACCATGTAATTAGGAACTTTGGAATTTTTAATCATCTAGGGAGATGGTTTTTTTATATTGGAATCGGCCCAATGGGAAGAGATTATTATACATCATTGTTAAAGGAATTATTACCCATGTAGTTTAATGCCACATAAGAGGAAATGAAATTAGTATTTATGGTCATGTGATAAGGACTAGGTCATGCGGTTCAAAGTCTTTTGGAATGGATATCTAGGTAAAAGGTTCCTTGTAAAGGTTGGTGGGGGACTTTTAGATGAGTGGGCCTTTATGTTTGATCCCAAAGGTAGTATGTCCTAATAAGAATGCATTGATCATACAAGAAGTATATCCCTATAAAGATATACCACACTATAAATATGGTTCGATAGGATGAGATGACAGATCCCAAAATGAATATTTCTGTCAAGTATGGGGTTTTTGTCTAACTTGGAATATAGACCAACAATAGTTGATAGTGGATTGAAGTTATTGGGTTTCAGCCTTAGGGACACTTCCTACATATCCAATAAGGATGTAAATGAAAGCTCACATAGTTCATTGGTCTAGGGATTACACCAAAGGATGAGTACTCAAAGATATTTTGTGTATGCTTGTGATAGTATCACTATTTATCTATATGAAAATATGATTCATTCTTGGTATAAGAAATAAGAGATGGTATGATATTTATATTTCACACAATCATGTCTGGGAAGGGACTTTCACTTGAATTGGAAGCCAAGTGTTTAACTTCTTTCCTCATCTGTGGGTGGATGAGGGCTAGGATGTTGAGGGTGGTAGAAGTATGATATCCGATAAGAAAGGATAGTGTTTCACTCTATGAGGGACTCCAATGAGTATTTTAAGCTCATTATCCACTAGTATAAAAGGGTGAGGTGATGGAAGGTTAATGAGGATGAAAGACAGTGTTTACCCATTCTCTCCTTACATATTTCTAAACCCTAAACTGGGTCTTACATATCCTTTTACAAGAAAAAAAGGATGGATAATGATTGGTCTTGTTATCATTTTAGGTTTCATCGAAGAGATTAGCACTCTAACCTAAAATGGGAAGTGTCACACCACCACCTCCAAATACAAGATCCTCATTACTAATATAATTTCGGATTTTTGACATCAATATAACCCAAACTAATAAATAGGTTAAATCATGGGACTTATTTTACTAAGGGAATTCAGGATTGAATGGAAGATACAATAGGGAATCTGATACCCTAACCAAGTAGGTCTGGTGATCATGGAGGAGGTTTTAATCAATCCTTCCTTGGGACTTTGTATTGGTCACATAAACCCATTTAGATGCTTCATGGAAGAGATAACATTAATACAAACAGTGGGATGAGGAAAATAAAGACAGTAGAAATGTAAAAACCCAAAAAACCCCCATTCTATGTACCTTTTTTATTATGAAGTTGTGGGATTATTTTAAATAAAGGGGGGCCTTTCTCCAATGGAATTACTAGTGAAGGTCTTCCTTTAGAAAGGGTAATATTGTTAGTCCCACTATGTTTATTACCCTTATATGGGGTGAATCATGGTATGGTATATTAAGATACTTCATATTCAAATAAAGTTTTTTCAACAAACAAAACACTCTTCTGTCCTCCCTTAAAAATATATGAATTGAAATGAAATCATTCATGGTATAAAAGGATTTTTCATTGTTCATTTTCACTGGGCTAAATCCAAGAAAAAAAATGGTGATGTGTCGATATAAAAAATCCACTAAGGCTCACTACCAAAATACAATGTTTGGGCTAGGTCACTTACATGCCTAGGCTCACAACCTTTACAAAGTCCAGGTCCAGCTCAATGCCTTCTCAAGGGTCACTCCCTATATCTCTTTCTCTGGCTCACTTCTAGTAGAAATGATCATCATCTTCCTATTTCTTTTCTTGCTAATCTTGAAAGTAATATAATAACAATTTATGGACTAGTAGGTCCCTTAATTATAATTAATTAATACATCCTCAAATGTATATGGATTATTTGTTTAATTTTTACTTTCATCCAATTGATGAATACCAATTTACTACAGTTCACTAAGAAATCCCTTTTAAAACACTTTTATGATGTCAACTCCCATCGCAAAGTTCCTCTTTCATAGTTCTCAAATATATTTCAATGAGCACAAAAATTTTGTTCATCTTTATATAGCTATCACGAACTCCATTACATTCATGATTCTAAAAAAATTTGGTTAGATGTTATTGCCTTCATGATATTTTTATCATGAACCACCTTTGAGAACCCACTTCAAGAATCCAAAGGCTTAAGATCATTGTTATGTCTTACTATATTTCTAAAGGAGGTAAAAGAATATTTATTATCATTTCCATCGATTCCAGAAGCTTCCATCCACATCATCACCTTTTTGAGATTCTCCCTCATTTCCTCTGTGATGCTCCTTGTCTCAGGATGCTCCACGAAAAACAATTTGTGAAGCTCATCAAAATCATGATGATCACCATAAACTTATTTTGTACCTTTACAAGGCTATAATTTTCAATCCCATTCTTCATGGAACTCATTAATTTTTCATATTTTTATATGGTCTTCAAGGAAATCCACATTTATTAATGCTAGAAAAACTCATAATTTTGGACCCCAAATATTTGGAAAACACATGGAAACAATGCCACCTTGTGTACACAGTTTTTTGTACCACTTAAAGGGTAGTCATTCCTTTTTCTTGGATTTTTTTCAACAAATTGTGTCAAGAATATCTCTAGAATTCACAACTTAACTTGGAATCCCTCTTTTTCAACAAACACAACAAATTTAAAAATTATGGAATGTTT